>JAVJIF010000693.1:0-668360 GCA_038442645.1 Agave tequilana | reverse complement strand
TTTAATTCAATTACTTGAGACACAAAAATAATCTTTATTGAATTAAATACAGAGATCATAATTTTCATAAATCGAGATCAAAAATAATTACTTTATATCCCGATGATCTGATAAAGAGGAGGCTCTGATACCATTGTTGATCTAAATTTATTCCATACAAGATCTACACATATACTGTAAGCCTCTTTATCATGATCAAAGGGAAGGAGGGTTTTAGGCATACCTGATTCCATCGCGAGGATGCCGAATATTGCACGATCTCGAAGGCGCCGGGTTAGGGAGAGGATTCTTCTCTCCAGCCACCAAGTTCTCTTCTTTATCCTTAGAGGAGATGAGAGGCCTCTAAGAGAGAGATGATTATTCTTGTTGGTGGAGAGGGAACCCTACTCATGATATATATAGCATCAAAAACCCTAGTTCAACTCATCATAGATCTAGGCCCTTGATTTATAACACGAGTTCCACACGTGTAGATGAGTCCCACATTCTAATTTAAATACCTCATGGCTAAGTGTAATTGAAAACGTGTCTAGACCCAAACCATTTAGTTTGATCAATTCTTTATTGGGTCAAACACATAGGTTAAGTGGCGGGTGTAAATATCCAATTGACTTGATTAGGCCCAAAATAAATTAGACTTTAAAACTAATAAGTATAACAACTTTGGGAATCATATGCCCAGAATTTTCTTAAACCACATAAAGCTTTGAGTGCCTAATACACAAAAGCATAATATAACAACTCAAACAAAGTTGCAAAAGGCCCTCTCAGATTCTTTATACGGACATCCTACCGTATTTTCATTCTGAACCAAGATGCAAACAAAAGGAAAATAAAAATAAAATAAGGAGCAAAAAGAATTAAGTGTATGTGGGGACAAGATTAACAATAAAATAATGTATAGAATATCTATAATGGGGCAAGATTAACTATCAGAGTATGTTTATAGAATCTCTATTATGAAGCCAAATACGGCATGTTTTCACAGCTTAAAGGCCTGGCAACTTCAAAGGCCTCTAAGAGCTAACAGCAAAGAGCAAATATGAAAGAGGCAAAAAATGTCAGGTAGATAAAATAACTGATCGTCATGTTTGAATCAGTCTACATCTGCATAATGAAAACTGTAGTGATTAAATCAAGCTCAAATTTCATGTTTCAATACAGTAACCTACCTATAAGTTGTTGCACCAGTCTGGTGAAAAACCACATCGAAGTGAAGCTGATTGCTAGGCCTAAAAACCCACTTGAAGTCACCACCAACCAAAAATAGGCATCCTCAAATGGCCTGCCAATCACTTCACAGATACATAAGCTAACAAGGCAAAAAGAAAATGCCAAAACACCTGTTTATATGCTTCATGATAAATTTGCATGAGAATCCTTGTCTTTGGTAGTAAAATTCGAACTCTGAATTGTAACAAAAGGAAATTATTAAACATTGTTTGAGTACAATACAGAATATAATTGAGCAACGCTGGTTGTGAATTTAACTTGATGACAAACTTCTTTGTTCAAACTAGAGCAACACAATTGAACAAGATTCCAAAACCTAGGACTCTATGGGCCCTATGCAAGCTTATAAGACTACCAATAATCTGTTATAAAACTCCAATGAGAGATGATGTTAGAACTATTCAAGCTAATTTAATGTCTGGAAAAGATATATGCAAAGTTAGTAATAATATATGTTGCAAATCAATTATAGATGCGTCCTGCTTTAGTAGCATAAGAAATTCAGGTACCCTAGCTGTCAATTGGCTAATCATGTATCTTATTGACAAATAACAATACTTTTCTATTCTTTCAAGTTTCCCCATATGAGTAACTTAAAGTTTTGACATGGTCATGGTGCAGCTAACAGTACTCGCAACATTGAAAGATGTAATACTCGATGTAATACGCAGGAATTGGGTATATGCATGGAAAAATATGATTTTTGTGAGAGTGATATTTTACATGAGACATGAGACATGTCAGGCGTGAACACATGCATGCATATATGGTTTGAACATACGCTTCTAGCCTAATATTTAGTGTTGGGAGTAACATCAAGATTAGAGAAGGAAGCATAGTATTGTAGATATGCATGTATGATATATCTGTGTTTGTGAGCATGCCAAACATAAGAGGGGTGTGAAGCACATTATGTGTATCCAATGTAGTGTGCTGATTAAGGTAACAGAATCATAGTTGATAGGTGGACAATGACAAGAGTAGATCTGAAGGAACATGGATTGAGGCAGCAAAAAAGGTATGACAGTTGTTAATTTAACAGAGAAGATGAAATGAACTGAAGGGGAGAAAAAGGATTCATGCAGCCTACCCCGAAGGTTTGAAATAAAGACTTGTCATTGTTGTTTGCTTGAACTTTACTTTTATTTGCATCAGTATTATAAGACTTAACTATTGTTTTTGCAAACCAAGATATATTTTTTGACTCAACACTCAGCCAAAAAAGTGTGCCTTTTGTTGTGAGGTTGCAAGTAGTTCTCTGAAGACCTCACTTCCGTTCTTAGGATTGCGGGAGGCTAAGAATTCAATTCTCCAAACACTCTTGCTAACTGCTAACATCTGTCAATTGTAGCTTTCTCTGCGAATTTAGCTTTGCAAAACCTAACAGCTTTAGTACTTTAAATAGCCATCTAATATTCACTGTTTAAGTCTTTATCCAGGTAACTGCAGAGGATTCCTACGATGCTTGGTAATGTAAAATAGCTGACAGGGTTGCACTCACAATCAGCTTATGTTAAAGTATGTCACATGGTAGGAGCTATATCGTTTTGAAACTAAAATGAAATACATAGATAACACAATTGTTGAATAAACAACAAATATACTGATTGTTTAGGGAATAAAGTTGAAAGTGAGATTGTCTAGGAGGACTCCACTTCATTGAATGAATCCAAATATAAGAAAAAGTCCCAGTGGAAATGAAAGAACATTATTCAGCAAAACCATTGAAACTCATTTAAGTTTCCAGATTTTGTACGTTGCTTAGCAGTATCCATAACTCGTCGCAATGTCAACTGCAATAGAAAAACATTTATCAGCTAAAAAGCACAGGTTTTACAGATAGAATAACATATCCAGATCTTGTTATTAGAACTATTTAAGGCATGTTCCCAATTAAATTGTAGTGGAAGATTATTAATGAAAAAAGTTTGAATTTTCTATTTGAAAATTTAAATATAAGTGAGTGTGAAACTCCTTCGAGATAGGATTTTGAGTGTGAAGCCTTATCCTAATTATCCCCTCCAAATCTTATCCCCTTATCTCTACTTCTCAATCCTATCTTTAAATCCCATTACTTAAAATCATCCCAAATCCAATCAAGTTACAAGACAAACCTCCATTACAAATTTCAAAATCCCTTTCAATCTATCCTCTCCACGAAAGAAACCTGCACCCCTTCACATCATTCCCACTGGTTAATACAAATAGAAAAAGAGAGACAACCTATATTTTCTCCTCTTTCTTCCCTACGCAGAACACAGCCATCTCCCTCCTCTCTGCAAACAAACAACAAACCAATACAAAAATAAGAGATTAGCATACAAAATCCCACCCAATTCCTCCTCTTTTTCTTCCACCAGCAAACAAAAGCCTATGCTTCTTCCACACCCACCACCAACCAACACTCCACCAAGCACCCACCTGTCTGTCTTTCCCATCTCCTTTTTTTTCACCAGCAAAAATAACCCAACAGACCCTCCATCATCCTCTTTTCTTCCCCTGCAGGAGTCTCCAGCCGCCTCCGCTCCTACCGCCTCCTTTCCATCCTCACGTGTATCGGCACCTCCTCCACCGCTTCGCTCTTTCTCTGCCAACAACAGAAGCACAAAGCAGGCCTGAGGACTAGTCCCCTTGCGCGAGCAATCTTGGCGTTTTTCTCCCTCATGCGACTTCTTGCACGAGTCCAAAATAGCCGACCATTTCCAAACATCTGCCGACGTCTTAGTCCACAAGCAGCACAACAAAACAGAAACGAAGCATCAGATCCAGAACAAAGTCAGTGTGAGTTCAACAATACAAGATTAACAACAGAGGTAAATTTTATTTCATCAGTCAGATTATTAATTGGATTACGCCATGTTATTATTATCTAATTTCTATGAGTATTCCTGCTGTCCACAATTTTGAGAGTGTGAATCTATTTCATACTTGTTATTTCCTGATCTTGATATTGTGATTAGGACTGAACAAGTTAACTGAATATCGCCTTTGATTTGTAGAGATTCGATTTATCTAAACTACGCATACAAATATTGTTAAATCCATCTTGTTACAGTATTAATTTGGGTTATTTCCTGTCGAAGATCATATTTTTTGTGAAACGTGCTGAATTCAAATTTTTTCACTGATTACCTACATCATGGGGTCTCCGTTTCACATCAATATTAGGAATAGAGATTACCTTATTATTCTTGTATTCTTGTATTAGAGTTGTATTAGAATTTCTCCTTATCAATTATATATATATAGACACACATATATATACGCGCGCGCGCACATTATTATTATATATATATTATATATATATATATATGGCCAGTGTCCTCATCAATAATATCAATTTTAGTTTTCTCCTTCTTCAATTATTTGTATCATGGTATCAGAGCCAAGTTCCTTCAATCGTCATCGACAAATTGTTTATACGCCCGCGTCGGGCCGTGCTCATGAAGCATGTGCCTAGCGCTGACCATGTTATACTTTGTTCTTACAAAATTCTTTTACCAATTTTCGGGCCGCTTTCATCATCACCGTCAACATCAAACATCAACAACTCCAACCAATAAAGTGGTCAAGTTGTGAATCAATGAATTTTTCATCAATCTTCAAGCAAATCATCTCCACGTCCATGCATCTGTTGACGTTCTCACCAATCATCTCTTGTTAGGAGAAATCAAAGTTTAACAATCCAAATAGTCCACCTATTTTTCTAGTCCAAGTCTAAGTCCATCTTCTGCAAGTCCAAGTTTAACAAGTTCAACTATATCGACATCAAGCTACTATGTTACTTGACGCGTCTACTGGTGGGCATCACCAGATTCTTTAGTTGCACTGATCCGAGTGCGTCTACTGGCGAGCATCACCAGATTCATCTAGTTGCACTAGTCTGAGTGCGTCTATTGGCGGGCATCACCAGATTCTTCTAACTGTACTGATTCGAGTGCGTGCTACTAGCTTCACTAATTCGAATACGTCTACTGGCGGATATCACCAGATTCTACAACTAACTACACTGATCCTAATTATTTTTCTTCTTTTTTTTTTTAAGGTTTGGAGAGTTGTTTTGGCAAACTCATTATAGTTCCCACCAGGAGTTTGAAAGGGGGTGTTAAGAGTAGTATTAGGATTAGAATTCATATTGTATTATATTAGGAACAGAGGTTTTCTTATTATTCTTTTATTAGAGTTGTATTAGAATTTTTCCTCATCAATTGTATCCCTATATATATCAGGGCATTGCCCTCATCAATAATATACAATTTCAGTTTTCTCCTTCTTTAATTATTTGTATCAAGACTGAACAGTCCACCTCCTCTTTCCACATTCCCTAAGATATCATTTTGACATTGTTCTCTAAAACCAAGCATACCATCCTCCCTCTCTTTTCCTCCTCCTTTTGAGGCTACTGAATGGGCTTTAGAACAAATATGTCAATTAACAAGAGGAGGCACGAAAATCTGAACCATCCAGAATGAGGTGTGAACCATAAGTGGGAAAAAAAGCCATGAACATATTTAAAACTAGAATAAACATTCAGTTCTTTCCCATTAATGTTGCCATCTTTCTAGGCACCTCAAAAAATTAAAAATATTTATTTTTTTAAACAAGAAAGCAATGTGCCAAACCGCAAAGTTCACATGATTTCTCTCCAACTTAACCAATAATTTTATTATCATTTCAATCAAGAAGTAAACCCGGGATAGTGAAAAAACCATATGACTCCGAAAAGTTGATAATTTACCAACATTAATCTTTATTCGCAAAGATAGATTTAAGGAACCACTTGCCACTTGACAGATTTTCAATTGCATCAATAATTTAAAAAGTACTGCAATTTTTACTCGCTTTTTTCTTGAAAAAGGCTCTTGACTTATTCCTCTCGACTATATGAATAAGCTACACCTTGCATTCTTTGAGCCATAAGCTCTGCCTTGTAATTTTCTGAAAAATTATAAATCTTTTCCTTTGCCTGGTTATCATTATAATAAACAATCTATTAAAAAACACTTATATTACTTCAGAAAATCACATAACATAGCATTATAGAATTATGAACAAAAAGCCAAAGGAAGAAGATTTCAAGATATGGATGCTCACATTAAAAACACTTCAGAACAAATAAATGAGCCCAGCTTAAACTGAAATTGTAAACAACCATATACTAGATCCATTGAAAACTAAGAATTATCATGATTGTTGAGCAATTTGAAATCAGGCGTGAGATACAAATAAAATCAACACCGGATTACTTGGACCAAAAGTTTCAAATATGTGGACAACAGCAGCAGCACAATTGGATGGTGCAGGTGAAAAATTAACTACAAGGAAAATGGCATTCATCATTGAGAAGTAGGCCAGACTCCTATCAATTAATATAAGCGCAGACAGAAAATGACAATCATATAGACTATGTACAACAAAATGTATTTCTGGTCAATTTAACTAAAAACCTATTCTAAGTTATCTGCATAAGAAAAGCTCAAAGAAAAAGAAAAGGGGGAAAAAGCATACCTGAAAATGCTCGTTATAAGCATCCAAACAATATAGCATTTACAGGCAACCATACTTGAATTAATCTCCATGTAAGTGGCTCTGTCGAAATTATACCAAATATGCTCAGAGTGGAAACAATAATCACAGATACGAGATTCTGCAACCAACAAAAGATATGTCCCTTTTTAGTCACTCGATTCTCTCTCCACAGAAACATGTGGTACTCATTTACGCACAGTGTGCACCCGGGCTTGCGCACCCATGTTCAAACATACAAAGCATTGCTGTCCCCATAAACAAACTTAAAAGTTTGCTTGACCTACCAAACAACATAGTGGATCATTGCAATGGGTAATCCACACAGCTCATCTTGAATGACACTTCTTAATGTATTTGGAGAGAGATTCTATGCTTTAGAAATGTCTATTTATCCAGTGGTTGTAAAAAGAATGGCAATTTATGATAAACAAAGTGGGCCATTTGATTCTGGCTCAGAATCCTTTCAAACATGTGACTTTCTATCCATAAATATTTTATGGTGTGGAGATTGATATGAATGGTGAGGTCTCCCATTGTGGTGGCCCACCATGCAGTTTGGTAAGTCAGAACAAACTGAAAAAACTTCATCCTACAAAAAATAAATCCTTGGTATAGTGTAATATAGTATAGTATAGATATAGATAGGTAGATATGAATATTGATATAGACATAACCAAGCTTTATTTCATCTTGCATTGTAGGAAAGTTCTTTCTTTCTTTTCATAGAAGTCACAACAAATATATAGGACATCCCTGGTGCAAAGAAACACAGGTTGTCTAGCTTCTTAAGGCTAGAATTTGTTAATCTTAGTATAATTATGGCATATAGTTAACTTCACCTGGTAGAGCATCAAAGAAATTCCGGCATTAAAGTCATAGCCTGAGAGCACATATTTATTAACCAGTATCCTGCTGCATGACGATACGCAATATGCAAAGCCAGATGGGAGAGCTTGATTTTGGATCTTCACAGGCTTAGTTTTCACCCTGTCCTTTTCCAGCTTGCCCTCTTCCAAGTCAATGTCATCATGGCCAGCATATTTTGATCCAGAAAATGACCTATAAGTAAAATGTCTTCTTGTTGAGAAGCCAAAATGTATATACACTAAGTAGCAAGTAGGGATATGACATACTTAAAAAAGAAAAGATAATGAGGGGGAAAAAATCAGTAAATCACTAAGAGACAACTACAAGAGTAAGAAAATATAACAATAAAATCTACAGAAGAAAAGAGACGCATAGGGCAAGGAATCACGTAGTCAGTACCAATGTTTAATTGTTCAGGTAAAGAAACTACAACATATCATAAAATAAAAAGAATTGTCATGTGGTGATCTGGACATTGAAACTAGATGCTGTTGCATGATTTCATCAAGGAACCACCTGGATTCACCCTTGTAGATGATAGAAGAAAAGTATAGTTTCAAGTGCATCCCACTGTTAGTTGATTTAATATGAGTTTAGTTCTTCGATTACAGATTAAAAAGGAGAAATAAGGAATAGTATTTGCCCTTAGTTGATTTCGAAACTTCCTTCTGTTGTGCAATTAAAGTGGAATAGATGTTATCTCAATGATTAATCTCCGCGTGCAGAACTGAATAGAATGTATTTATTTATGCATATAGTTGTATTCAAAATCAAATAATACAAAACCCATCAAATGAATGACAAGAAGGTAACATAAGAAGAAAAGAAAATTAAAATAGAATAAAATAAAAGAGAATAACTATTAATTTTTAAAAGGGGCTGAAAGGAATTCCATCGTCAAATAGCCAAGTAAGGAATCACAAGGAATAACATGCTCCATGCATTTTAAGCTTTTCATCTCTTGACCCACAACCTCAGATCCACTTGTCATCTCAACTTGTACATCTAAATTTCCTAATATGTATTGATAATCAAGAATCACTCGATAATTGCTTCACTAACAAAAAAAAGTTTCCAGACATCAAATAGCCAAGTTAACCAGAAGGGACAACAATGCTGTTTTTGCTGCAAAACTTCTACCTATTGGCCAAAGAGTTCAAAGTAAATTGTAATCTCAACATTTACAGTTCAACATTCTCATCTACTGAGAATCAGGAATCCGAAGGGAAAAAACAGTCCATTATATAATTTTTTTTTTAGGGAATCCCAGTCCGTTATATAACCGTATCAGAGAAAACATGGGTGCATTGGAATGAAAGAGATGGAAGGCCAGACAATAGATTTCAGAATATGTAAAAAGGACATAGAAAGATTTGCAGGGTAATGGCGTACAACCAGGATCAGAAAGGTAATATACAAAATTAAATAATAAAATAAGAGAAAAAGGAACATGAAAAATGAGGGATAGAGCATACTGGAAAAAGGACAAGCTATTATAAAAATCTTACATTGAAAGAACCATTGACATGCTAGATGCTATATCAGAAAAGCAAGAAAAACAGTGACCATTTTTTTCCGAATGCTTATTCTTTTGCTTACACAATTTGGGTAAGTAGATGTCCATATGCATGATACATCTTGACAAGTCTAGCTTCAACTAATTAAATATCCCAATGTATGCCAGAACTGAAACATATTAGCTATATAATGACTGAACGGACAGTATAAAGAATAATAAAACAAGAAACTAGTTATTATGCACAGATTGTGATGTGAAACTCAATGCATATTTTGCAGGAAAAAATAGTGAGAGTCTAGCAAGATAGATATCATTTAGACAACAGACATAGTACGAGTAAGAAGTGAGATCTAACAAATGAGCATTAAAAAAAAAGTCAGGCAGCAGGAAAATCTCCAAAAGAATACAAACACAGGATTGCAGAAATTATTGATGGAGGGTTACTTAAAGTAATGGAATAATGTGAAATTGGAGAGTTTATACAAAAGGGTTAAAATATTGAGACTTGGAAGCCTGTCAACTATGATCTGGCAGAAGAATGGTTTAAAAGCTTGTATACATTTGCCCTTTAACTCAAAAGAAAAAAAAAAGATTTAAAAGCTTCAAACTTAGGAGCTTCTCAAATACGATTCGGCAAAAGAAGGGAGTTTATCATGTCTGGTAATACGCTTTTGAAATTCATGAATTCTATAATGATAGAACCTACTACTTTGAGGGAAAACCCAGCTATGTGATTAAATACAACCGAAGTGAAGAGAACCACCCTGCCAAAAGCATAAGCTAATAGACAGGAAGCTAACAATGTATACTGGCAATCTTCATGCACCTCCTCGCAGGGTCCTTAGGGCCGTTGGCCTTCAATGGAAAAAATGACTCATTTGAAAGCCAAAACAAATGGGGCTAAACCAATATATATAAGTAGCCAACTATGAGGTTCAAACCCTTGAGAATTGGTGCTCTGGTACCATGTCAAGAAACCAATTTATCTAAAACTTAAGCTTCTGAAGGTCCCTGCACTGCACCAAAGGGGTTATGGGCCAGTAATGTACATCAAGCAATCTTAACACACGAAGTTCATTCATGTATTATATTACTTGTTTCATATGTATCATTTTGTGGAGAAAGAAAAATGATGAAAGAACTATGCAATAGAAGGCTTGAAAGTTGGAAGTTTGGGGCAACCTCAAAAATACACGAGCAGGTTATACCATAGTATGGCAGTAAAATAATAACCGCTGCCACTTTTAGTTGCAGAACCCCAATCTCACAAATTGGTGAGTAATGAAGAATACTATGAAGGTTTAAGTAGGAAAGTAAGAATAATGATAGGAAGACAGTTTGAAAAGAAAGAAAAGTAACACCACATGATAAGGTTAGATAAAACTGTTACTGTGTCCAAGTGAAGTATGCATGCCTGATAAAAATTTCTCTTTCCTCCCCCTTCCTACAGGACTTGATACTGAGCCTACCCCCCCCCCCCCCCCCCCCCCCCCATTCTGCTCACGGCTCATCAAAGGACTTCTTTCGCCATTTGAAATTGAATCACTTACATCCTCCGCCACAAGTCTGTCAACCACTGCTTTGAGTGAATCCAAAGGACTAGCTGAAGGAATACCCCTTAGAGACAAAAGCAAAGACAATATTCAGTATATCATCTGAATATAGAAGTGTATGCTAAAACGGTAAAAGATAATTCAAAATGTACAAATGGAAAATGCACTAGTAAACTACTGGCAAAAGTGGAAATGGAAATACATAGGGGATGAATTTAATAAGAAATGTTAGAAAATATGATTTGTATAATGGTATATGAGTTGTATTAGGAGTAGAATAGGGATAGGAGGAGAATTAGACTTTCTTATATTTATATAATTTAATTGAGAGGAGAGAGAACTCTAACTTGTTGTGCGCCGATGACAACAACCAACAGAGGATCTCACAAATCTCCAAGCACAAAGAACACCCAAACAGCACAAATAATCACCAGAAGAAAGCACAAAACGCAAACAACAGTTTTAACGAGGTTCGGCCTCAACGCCTACGTCCTCGGGCAATCAGAGAGAGATTTTAATTACTTTGGAAGAAGATTACAATTGCTAGTAGCCTCTTTGAATGCAAGAGAGCTCCAGCAGCCTTCTCAAGGATCTTCTACACTTCAAGGACTCGGGGCTCAATCCCAAAAGACTAGCCTTTTAGGTGGAGTTGCCCAAATCCTTATATTCCCAAGACCATCCCCACGTCTAGCCGATGTGGGACTATTTGTTCGACTCAAATCCCAACAATCCCCCCTCGAACAAAGAGTCTCCCTGTAAGCTCAACTATCTTCGCACCGGAAGATCAAATGCTCCATCGAGATATCCAACTCTTCACTGCGTGGGTGGACGGCACGCCTTATGTGAAGTACCAACTGCAGTCGGTCACTCCTCTACGAAGACCACTGTCAAATTTCTCGAGAGCCAAATATTAGCTTCACAGGGCCTATTGAGCCTTTGCGCCAGTGGGGTGAGCAGGCCCATTGCGCCTTTGCGCCATTGGGGGATCTAAACATCGTCAAACATCACCCACACACACGACTAATTTCGGGGCATGGCTCTGATACCACTTGAAGGACTCGGGGCTCAATCCCAAAAGACTAGCCTTTTAGGTGGAGTTGCCAAATTCTTATATTCCCAAGACCATCCCCACATCTAGCCGATGTGGGACTATTTGTTCGACTCAAATCCCAACATAACTCACTCTCTAATTTTCATAATCAAAATCCTCTCATGGTATTAGAGCCTAAGGTTCTCTATCTTTCGCAACTTTCATCGTCATCATCTCCGCTCTGTTGGCCCAATGGCCTTCCACTCTAGTTTTGATGATGATCAACACTCATGTAGTTATGTTTACGAATATTCTTGTGTTTCTAAGTTTCAGATCATTAACAGGATATTAGTTGGTGATTAGCTTCAACAAGATGATTAGAAGCTTATCATGGTGATTCTGGTGCCAAAGCTTAAAGATCATACCTTTGCACTTGGAGAATCACGGAGTTTTGGAGCAAGTCTACTTGAAGATGGAAGATCGACAAGAAGACTTAGGTATCCTAGTTTAGATAGAGTTTTAGATCCATTTGTAAAGCTTAGTTTAGTTGATATGCTCAAGTGTACAAAACACACACGTTTCATGATTTGGTTTTTTGGTTTTCATGAATAATAGATCAAAACAAGTTTACCTTATACCTATGTATATTAGATATGTTCTAGATATACATACATGCTTTAAACTTGCTAGACAAACTTATTTTGACTATCTTATTCATGTTTTGGAAAATTCTAGTTTGATAAAATACAAGTTTTATTTTTGATAAAACTGGCAAGACACAAAAATGAATTGATATGTTGATATATTGTCTTGAAATTTTTATCACATGTTTATGTTTCAACATAAAATGATAAAACAATTTTTATGGTATTTTTAAAAGAGATAAAAGATTTTTTAGAAATTATTTTTCCAAATTTTTCTGACCTGGTTTTGTGCTGACAGGCTGGTCGGCCGACCGGGACGGTCGACCGCACCAAGGGCCGGTCGACCGATCCGGTCGACCGACGTGCACAGACGTGCACGTCTGTTAGGCACAGTGGACGGTCGACCGGGCCGGTCGACCGGGCCTGAGAGCTCTGCTCTCGGTTTATTTCGGTCGACGGACCGGTCGACCGATGTTGCCCAACGGTCACAAATTTGACCGTTGGCGGTCGACCGGGCGGTCGACCGGAGTTGGTCAGACTGCCACATCAGCCTAACGGCTAGTTTTTCCTAGGGGCTATATATACCCCATTTCTCCATTGTTTTGGCTAAGATTTTTAGAGCTAAAAATTTCAGACTTTCTCTAGCGTTTAAAAGAGTTTTTAAAAGGGTTTTTAAGCCAAAAAGATTTCATCTTATTTGTTTTGGGTTTTGGAAAATCAAAGAAAACTAGGTTTTGGGATTTTGATTTGGTATTTCATTTTCTATCTTATACAAGAGATTTCCCAAGTAGTTTTTCTTTGTTGCTTGTTTCCAAAAACACTTTGATTCCACACTTGAGCTATATTCATCTATCCTAAACTATTAGGATCTTGTTTTTGTGGAAAAAGAAAAGAGAAAAAGAAAGAGAAGAGTTTGAGGTTGTTTGTTGTAAGCCTCTTTGTTGTAAACACCCTTTATTTGTGAATCCCTCTTCGGTAGAGGTGATCGGGTGATTGAGTTGTATCCCTCAAGTGTGAGGTGATAGTGTTGGTTGTGAGCCTCTTCGGTAGAGGTGTTGTGGATTGTGGTTGTTGTAGCCTCGGTGGCTTTGTAAGTTGAGAGAGGAGTTAGGTACTCCTTATAGTGGATTGGAAAATCCTACACGGTGGTGTAGGCGGGGATGTAGAGTAAGGTGCTCGAACCTCGAAACAAATCTTTGTGTTTGCGTATTGATCCATTGTCTCTCTAACTCTCTCTCATTTATTTTGTGCAAAGCATCATACTTCATATCATCATATCATATTTGCTTGTGTTGAGCATAACTCATATTGCCATATCATATTGCTTGTGTTGCCTTGCATTATTTCATATTGCTATATCCTTTATTGCTTGGCTTGATTGTGTGTGCACATTGCTTGGATTGCTTGTGTGTGTGTGCCTAACTTATACTCATCCAACAAGAGCTTCACATAGCACCTCAACCCATTTCAAGGGGAATCAAGGGGAGTTAGTCCAGAGCCTCGCAAGGGGAATTCGGCTACACTTGTTGTATTGTATTAGTTTGTGCATAATTTGCATTAGCTTCCGCATTTAGCGCACTTAGTTTGCATTTAGTTTCTTAGATTAGCACTTACACCTATTCACCCCCCCTCTAGGTGTTTTTCACGCTCACCATCAACAATATCTTCTTCATCATCTTCTTTTTCTTTTCTTTTTTTTTTTTCCTTTCTTTCAAATCTGAATTGAATTCAAATTTGTAAAAAAAAAAAATACTATTCACGGTGAACCGTACCGCTGCAATACTGTTCATGTGAATAGTGACAGTAAAAAAAGCAAAAAAAAGAAAAAAGAAAGTTCTTTGGGGATAGGCGGTTATCCATGATTCTTTTGGCTTGAAATGAACTTTGATTTTCTGATTTGAGCATCTTTATAATTTTGGGATGTTCTTTTACTTGTTTTTGTGAGTTTTGAGTGATGACTGAAGAGATAAAGCTAGCAGTTTCTAAGTTTGTATTCGAGAAAATCACTGATAGAAAGTTGAATGGTGACAACTTTTAAAAATGAGTTGTTGAAATTCATGTTAATGGGAGAGTTAAGAATCCCCACCTGAGTGACGATGCACTACTTCTATGATAGATCTTGAAAAGCATGGAGCCGCATGCTCAAAATCTGATTCTACATTATAGGACTATAAAAGAATTGTGAATTTACTTAGACATGTTGTATTCAGAAGGTATCAACCTTAATCGAGCATATAATATCATTCAGAAGCTATTCAGGAGTATACAGAATGTCAATTATTATTCCAGTTCTATGCCAACTTCAGCAAACTTTCTAAGGAGGTCAAGGAGATTTTTCATATCACAGGTGTGAAGAAGATGCAGAAGAGGAAGAACAAATTGTTGGTCCTTATTTTCTTAGGAGCACTGCGTCCAGAGTTTTCGAAGCCTCGATCAAATATGATTGGCAGCTCTACTGTTAAGTCATTTGAGGATACCTACCATTTCTTACATGAAGTTGTTCTTTCGGATTCACAAAATTCAGCCATCATGAAGACCAAGGATCATTCTGCTCTTGCTGTCCAGGGCAAAACAATAGGAGGTAGAGGCCGTGGGAGTGATTTTAGAGTTAGAGACCGTGAGAGAGACCATGGAGGTGGTCGTTCAGGAGGACGAACATCAGAGGTGATCTATTATTATTATTGTAAGGAATCAGGCCACATTAAGTACAACTGCCCACTACTATAAGGGAAACAGTAGTAGCCATCTCGATATGCTCATGTAGTCACGGCTCAAGAGGAGCAATCTGATAATAAAAGTTGCATTAGTAAAAAGCAGATAAAGAAGATGTTCCAGCAGTTTCAGACATCATTCGGTTCACCTTCTTTAGCCCTTTTGGCCCGGACAGATAATCCCACTGCATTTTTTACTTCATCTAGTTCTCTTACTTGGATTATAAATTCAAAAGCTTCTGATCACATGACTGAGAACAAAGGTGCAATGTTCTTTCTTGATTCTACGTGTTCTTCTCTCTATTACATTAGTAGATGATTCTACTTTTGTTCAAAGATAAGACTTGTTAATACTACGTCTTCTTTATCTCTTTCATCTGTACTTTATGTCTTAAACTTTCTTTTCATTTTAGTATCATTTAGTAAGATTACTCGTGTTATATTGTTCATTAAAATTCTATCCTACGTTTTGTGAATTTCAGGAACTTGAAACGAAGATTATGATTGGCATCGAGCATAAGGAAGACGGACTGTATTACCTGACTTGGTCTTCAAACCTAGGCGTGCTTCAATTTAGTTTCACTTTTTGATCATCATTGTCGGTTATGTCATCTCTCTTTATCAATTTTAATAATTTTAGTTCTTGAGTCTAATCAAACTGAGTCTTTAGGGTGAGTCTTGTCAACTAGAAAAGTATCATCAAATGTCTTATTCTAGTCGAGTCAATAAAATGCTAAGCACCCATTTGATTTCGTTTTCATGTTCAATAACATCTAAACTTAATTCTCAGTATTTCATTATTTTGTGGATAATTACTCGCGTGTTACTTGACTTTATCTCATGAAATCTCATTCTGAGACTTTTTTTTATATTTCAAAATTTTTGTTCGAACATTAAAAACCCAATTTAACACTTCTCTGAAAATCTTAACATCTGATAACGCCAAGAAAAATTTTGTTCTAAAAACTGAATTACTTCAAAAATATTTTAATTCATCTTTCACAAATTTTATGAGTGAGCATGACTTCATCAATCATCGTGTGCATCCACTCAACAAAATGGTATCGCTGGTCAGTTGCTTGAAACTGAACATTATTTATTCATAGGAAAGTTCTTAAATATTTTTGGAGTGATAAAATATGTTATTTAATTAATTAGATTTATTTTTCTGTTTTGCAAAATCAAATCTCATTTTTGGTATTATGCCTCCAAAATGATTAGTTTTCCATGCCATCAAAGATTTTTGGGTGTATGTTTTTTTTGGTCAGAACAATGATCTCATAAACAAATTGAATTCTCCTGCCCTCAAATGTATTTTTCTTGGATATTCTCGGACACAAAAATAGTATCAGTGTCATTATTCCTCACTAGATCGTTTTCTTGTTTTAGCTGATTTTATATTTTGAGTCTAAATTCAAGTTCGATGGTGAGCCTTTCCCTAGAGTCGGAGAATGGCAATATATGTTTCTTTATTAAGATCCACCAATTGTGCATTCTCCATCGTCAGTTGATACAGATTTAGGTACATTATCACTTGTCCATAGAGAACCAAACCCCTCACCGGTTTAGAGCACAACTAGAGTCTTCACAAGACACACTTCTACTGCACATGTGCCAACATCTTCTATTGTTCTGATTTTCGGATCACAAACGAGAGAGAATATATATGTGTTATCTTTAGTGATGGTACTTCTGATTCTGACACCGTCTCTGATGATGATCTTCCCATTACTCTTCGCAAGGGTACATAACTTGTACATCTCACCATATTTTTCGCTTTGTATCTTATTCACACTTGCCTCACTCTTTTCACGACTTCGTTTCTTCTATGGACTCATTTTATTCTCAAGTGTGTGTCAAAAGACTTGCCTATTTCAGGATAAAAGGATGCAACAAAGGAAGAAATATTGGCTCTAAAACAAAATGGCACTGGAGAACTTACTATATATTCTTCCTCCCAAGAAGAAAGCAGTTGGATTTCAGTGGGTATCACTGTGAAGCTTAGTCTCGATGGGTCATTGGCTCGTTTGAAGACTTGTTTGGTTGCCAAAGGGCGTTCTTAGGTGTATGAAATGAATTACCAGGACACATTCTCGTCGATTGCAAATCTGGCATCCGTGTGGATTCTTGTTTATGTGACTACCACTAATCACTGGCCCCTCCATCAATTAGATGTTAAGATTGCTTTTCTTAATGGTGTCCTTAACGAGGAGGTTTACATGGAGCAACCAACAGGTTTTGTTGCTCTAGGAGAGTCAAGAAGGGTGTAGGCTGAATAAGTCTATGTATAGATTGAAGAGTCATCAAAAGCCTTGTTTGGGTGATTTGCCTTTGTTGTTCCAGATTTTGGTCTTTTTTGTTCTCAAAAGAATCACTCTATGTTTTGGCAACAGCGTCAAGAGAAGTTACTTCTTGCAGTGTATGTGAATGATATCATCGTCACTTACAATGATGCGCAGGGAATTATAGAAAGACAAAAGACTTTGAATTTTTGCGGTACTTTTTCATTGAAGTGTTAGATCCAAGAAGAAAATTACCCTTTCTCAGAGAAAGTATGTCCTTAATATGCTCATTGAGGTAGGAATGTTAGGGTGCAAAGCTGTTGATGCTCCCATAAAAGCTAATGTCAAGCTGCACTAGATAGGGAGAGATCTTAGATGATCCTGGTAGGTATCATCGGTTAGTGGGTAGTTGAACCACCTCAACTAAACCTAATATTGCATTTGTTGTCAGTGTTGTGAGTCAGTTTCTCTCAGCATCAAAGTCACTCATTAGGCTGCAATAGTACGGATACTCAGGTATTTAAAAATGCTCTTAATAAAAGACTTCTATAATTGAAATGTGGGCACACAGAGTTATTGATTTCTTAGATGCTAATTAGATAGGATCACTCGTTGTCAGGCGATCTACCACATGCCTTTGCGCTTTCTTAGAGTGTCATGAAAAAGTAAAAAGAAGAGTGTGGTGTCACAATCCAGTGCGGAGTCAGAATATCGTGCAATGACAAATATATCTTGTGAATTAGTTTGAGCAGAAACTTGTTGACTGTTACTCTAGAGTGTCCTATGATGTTTTACTGTAATAATCATGTTGTTATTCACATAGCTGAAATCCAGTAATTCACAAGCACACAAAACACATTGAGGTTGATTGTCATTTGGTAAGCTAGAAGATAGAAAAGATTATTCAAGCTCGATAAGTTTCACCCAGTTATCAGTTGGCAGTTTTACTCACAAAGTCTCTTAGAAAGACAAGAGTTGATTATATTTATGACAAGCTGGGCATGTATGATGTACATGCTCCAACTTGAAGGAGAGTTAGAAAATATGATTTGTATAAAGAGTGGTATATGAGTTGTATTAGAAATAAAATAGAGAGGAGTAGAATTAAACTTTCTTATATCTATATAATATAATTGAGAGGAGAGAGATCTCTAACTAACTTTTTAATTTTCATAATCCAAATCTTCTCAAGAAAACTTCAGGTACACATAAAATCATGGTTTCAGTATTGGCCAATTGCAATGTATATTCGCAATATCAATATTGGGTTTTGAGAAACCAAATATGATATTAACCCTATAATATCGGATGATAACGGGGTCAATATTGTTGATATGGCTGATATTGCAAAACGACCAATGTTAACGATATTGATACTAAATACCATTGGTCGATACCAATACAATAGCGAGATTTTAAACCAAGCATAAAACACATTGGCAAAGGGATGCAGTGAAACTCATGTCTCGTGCCTGGGTCATAGCCTCATAGGTCAATAGAAGGCCACCCCATTGAAATTATACAACAGAACTGAAATCATAAAACACTACACAAGAAGCAATATACCACATCCTCGTAGTTGCCAAAGGGAAGTACCCACATAAGGGCAAAAACATGAAACTTTAATGGACACTCAAAGAAAGATAAAGAACCCAAACAAATAGATATTTCATTATTCTTCACGTTCTTGCACTTAGATTCCATAATCTGTGTAGACATATATTATCAACTACAAACAAAACCATCAAATAGAAGAGTGGTGAGAGAATTATTTATTCCCTAGCTTTAACGCAAGTTGGACATTCTCCAATTCAATCACCCTATATAATGCTTATTCAAATGATATGTCTACTTCCAAAATGTACTTCTTTTGCCAGCTTGTTAAAATAAAGAATAAACAGAAATAACGAGACCCTTGAAATCATTTGAAGGTTGTTCCATCTCAGCTATGTGCTTGAGGCCAGCGTTATTAACTTCTACACTGACCAAAGAGGCATCAACACTTTTTGATACTTCACTCAAGTCAAGCCAACATGCGAGGAGGAATAAATCTCTACATCGTGACCCACCTTGACTTGAATAAATGTAATTTAACATATAATAAGCACCTCCCGTTCGCCAAAATTTTCCAAGGGATAAAATTCTTCCATCGCCACATGCCACACAATTTAAGGGAGGGGATAAGATCCATTTGATTGCATTTGGTCTAGATCGATGTGGATTGGCTAATTCCACCTTTTTTGTGAAATTAGCACTTGCTAAGTGTTACAAGATTTGTGGATATGTTGGTTCATGGTATGGGTACAAGTAATAGCGTTTCAACCAAGATTCGAGAACCCAGTTTAAGTTGAACCCTTCTTTCATCAAAGGTTTTGATCATTTTCATCAGTTTTAACAGTTTTGTTTCAAATTTCAGTTCTGGTTTCCATTGTCATATAAACATGTAGGCATCTTTGATTCTTCGCATATATTTTGTCCAAAAAGCACACAATATGAACATGTAGGCTGAGTGGATGTTGAATCAAGCGACTGAATTTTTTGATAGTTAACCAGTTAACCCAAACATTATTCTAAATTAATATAAAAGTTGTCAGTGTAAAGTTAAATTAATTGAATTTAAAAAAACTAATGGTGAAGAAGTTAAAAGCAGATGAAATTATCAATGAGGGCCATTACAATTTCCTTCTTTTTTTCCCTTTATTTTTGAAATTTTTGTAGGCATCAGTATGTTTCATCTGAAACTTACTGAAGTGTTAGAAGCTTTTTGGAACTGACAGATACCAAATGTGCCCCCGCCAAAACATAGTAAAACCGAAACATTGTCAGTTTTGGACCGATGTTCACCAAAAACAATATGGCCAAAATCAACATGAAACCTGGTACCTTGGTGCGTTGGGTAATTCCTAGGGAATTATCCATGCATCAAAATGTGGAAATTAATAAAGAAATTAGAGAGATCAAACCAGAGCAGACACAAAAATTACATGAAAACCCAAAGAGGAAAAAACTACAAAGAGGGAAAGAGAACTCCACTATAATTCAGAAAAATTACAATGGTGACCGCTCCAATCTCACACGCTAGGGTTTGTAGGTTTAGTTCATCCTCTCCTTTATGTTGGATGGAGTCATCTATTTATACAGGTAAAATATGTTAGATAAGGTTACAGAGTTCAGCTCTATTTAATCATCATCTGAGCTTAACCGCTTATTTTGGAGACGGTTAAAGTTGAACACCTTGATTTGAATTGATTGAACGTGTATTTGTCTTTATCCTAGGGGTTTATCCTGTTGTAGATGGTTGATTTGCTCTTAAGCCATAACCATTATGTCTAAATGGAGGTCTGGCTTAGAGTTAGGGACTCTCATAACTGATTCTACTTCTTCTTCTAACCACCTGAACTGCTAGGAGTTTGAATTGGATGAGGACTCTTGTTCAAAAAGTTCTGAAAGCGGCCACGTGTCACGCGCTTGTTTGAGGCTAGATGGACATGTTTCATGATCTTGAGGAGGTCGAAAACGGACTGCTACAGATGCCCCATCTGCTTTTCTCTCTTTGGCGGGTGGTTGGGAATGTGTCCTCGAGAATTATGTGTTCTCGAGAATTATGTGTTTTTCGGAACTCCGAGAGAAGCGGACAGGAGCAGACTTCTTGGGTTTAGCCTCAGGTTGTCATTGTCGTTTCAATGTCTTTTAGTGGCATGCATGACTCTATAAGCTAGCTGAACTTTAAATGTGTGTCTCATCCATTGCAACATCAGTCAGGTAACCGTCGCTTTTGATGGGGCACAGTGCTCTAGATCGGTACTGTGTATATAACGCACGGCTTTCTAATCCATTGTGACACGTGTATGATCCTGATCAAGCGGCTGCACATTCTCTTAGGGTTCAAAAGCGATGCTCTCAAACCCTGAGCATTATCCCAAATCTTTGGGCTTTCTTCTTCCTCTGAGTCTTCTTCTTTTTCAAATCTACTTCGTCTTCAGATTCGCTTTGTCTTCAAATCCTCTGGTTCTCAGGTCTCTATTGCTTTCTTAACTTTTGTTGAGATGATGAAGGGAGGCAAGTCTGGTGCGATCAGCAGGGCCCGCAAAAAAAAGGCCACTGCGGAGAAGGGGAAGGGATCTTCTCATTGAACCAAGGTCGACATGGACTTCGATCCTAAGACCACCATGTTCCATAACGTAGGGGAGGTTAATGAATACCTAGCGAAGTATGACGTTGAACTCTCTCTTGGGATCAAAGTTGAGTTCTGTCCCCAGGACACTGAGTTTGGTTTGTCCCCTCCCAACGGTGGGTTTACATGCATCTCCAGGTCTTGGTACTGGGGTTGAAGCTGCCAATGATGAAGTTCATCCGCAGTATTCTGGCTTTCTATAAAATCGCCCCCTCGCAGCTGTCGGGAGTTGTGTGGCGAACAGTCCTCAGGTTCGAGGCTCTCTGTATCCTGAGTGTCCCAGATGCGTGCCAACGAGAAGTCTTCAGCGCCGCCTACGCGCTGAGAAAGAGTAGCCAGGACGCCCGCTACTTCATGCCCCAAAGTGGGTACGAAAAAATTATTGTAAACATGGTGGAGAGCGACCACGGTATGCGAGATACTGTGATCCACGTGATCGGTCCGTGGGTGGCCGAGTTGATGGATGAGTGTGGAGTCGTCCCAACCATCTGAAATTTAGATCCGCTCTGTTGAGGGGAGCATCACTCTTCGTGGATATCAAAGTGAAGTTGCGAAAGTTGGCAGTTATCAACTACAACCATCACAACTGGAGCTAGCTTCTGGACCCGAACCGGCCTCCAGTGCCCCCAGTCCTCCCGAGGGTGCCCGCTTCGAAAAGAGTTGGCCCACCCCCAAACTGAGGTCCCTGCTCTGGAGAAGAGCCAACTGATCGTCGACCTCGGAAGGTCAAGAGTCGCGAGGCAAATGGTTCCCTTTAAGAAGAAGAAAGCACTTAGTCAGCCTTCACAACCTTCGCGCCCCGAGGTAAATTCTTTATTTTTTTTAGTTTTCTGTCTGAGGAACTGTTCTTTGATGTTTGTCTCTCTTTTGAAGAAGAGGAGCAGGCTGGTCTTTGACGAGTCTGATGAGGGGAGATGACGGACTTGCTGGCGGCCGCTCCTGCTCGTCTGACCCCAGTCACGGAGCAGTCCCCCGCGACTGAAAGTGCTCCGGTAGGATCCTCTGAGGTCGTGAATTCGGGAGCTCAGGGGGCTTCGCCAACTGCTAAAGTTCCCAAGAGGTTGCGGATACACGCCTCAGTCAGATGGATAAGGGACGGAACTGCCGAGGGAGCGCCCCACTACCATTATGGTGCTCTCTAAAGAGGAAAGGCAACAGCGGCCCCGGCTCTGCTTGAAGCAGAGCTTCAGCCCTTGCTTGGGCTTGAGACGGTGGGGGCTACTAACACTCTAGTGTCGTGAGATAGTGCGAGGGTCGTCGGCGCTGCCGATCCTTCGGGGACTACTGCTCAGTCCCCAGTGTTATTCTCGAGGCGCCCACTGAGAGCCCTCAATTCGGTTGCATCTATGGAGAGGAAATAACGAGGCGATCATTGGGTATGAGGATTTCCTATGAGGGCTTGAGAAACTCAAGGCCTGCTTTTGAAGGGACGGAGGCGGCGCCTGAAGAATGAGATTTTTAGGATATGTATCACGACGCCTCCGTCTTGAGTTCGTTCTCCATCTGATTTATGTTTTCATTTCAGAGTGTTGTGATGACCTCCGAGCTGCTAGAGGACTGCCTGAAGGAGAAGGAGAGCATGTTGTCAGGTTGCGCCAAGAAGTGGAGGAGCTTGCTTCTAAAAGGAAGGAGGCGGCAGGCAAGATCTCTCAGCTCCAGGCAGATTTGGACCATAAAGTTGAAGCCCATAGAAGTCGGGAGGTGGAGCTAGAACGGCTGCGAGGGGAGTCAAGGGAGAGGGAGACCTTGTTACCTCAACTGGCAAAGGCTCGGGGAAAGCTGGATAGGAGGGGCTCAGAGTTGGAAAAGGACCCCGAGTTGCAAGAGGCGAGTGCGGAGTCGTGGCGGAAAGATGTCGAGCTGCAGAAAAAAGAGTCAGAACTGCAGTCAACTCGGGAGGATCTGGAGGCGACACTTGGGTCGGAGAGGGCTGCCTTTAAGGATGAGAAGGTGTGTCTCGAGGATGACTTAAATAGGTCGTTGTGTGCCAGTCTGCGGCGGAGGAGAGCGTTCAAATAGTGACAAGCATGTGTCAGTGGGAGATGAAGGTCCTCAAATTAAAAGATATAGGGATGGATATAAGGACGGGAAGCGTCCACTTGAAGTTGAGGTCTTCTTGGCAAGCTAAGGCATGGGAGCTACTCTAGCACCCAGGTCCCCCGCCGCGGAGACAGGGGCTTCTTCGCGTGCTCTATCTAATGACGTATCTCCCCCGGCGACTAGTCTCCCCGCAAATGATGCTCTGACCACCAGAACCTCGGCTCGTGGTGCCACTGAAAGGGCAGATCTTCCAACTTTTTTCTCCGAAGCCTCAAAGAAGGGCAAAATGAGTGTTTGAGAGTTTTTTTTCTATTTTATCTTTGTATAATTCCAATGTAACTCTCTTTTTGAAGGAATAAACTAAAAGTTCGAATTTTGTCTCGTTTTTTTGTTGTGCCTCAATGCCCTCATGGTATTGATCTAGTTGCCCCATTGGATCCTGCCTCTGATTTGACAGGTTTGAGTGAAGGGGGAACCTGTCCTCGGGATGGAACCGCTCGGGAACTACAAGTGTCCCGTATCTGCTTGTGTTCTACAGGGGCCGGTCCGTCAGGTGCGAGGTGCCTTGAGGAACCCAAGATGAGGCATGAGGGTTCTGACCCCGCGGTAGGTGATGAGGGGATGGAACTGGACCTCAACGATGAACCCAGATCTTTGTTAGATTTTCTAAATGCTCGTTAGAGGAAAGTTACAAAGAGCCTGATATGGACGCTGCCTGGGCTTCCCCGCCGCGTAGAGCTCTCTGTGCTTGATTTTCTCACCCTCCAGCTAGACGGCAAGCTGATTGTTTACAATGTGATGGTGAGTGACTTCGAAGAGAGGGTATGCGAGGTGTTTTTGAAATCGGCCGATATGTTAGAGGAGATGAAGAAGTTGAGGAACAAAAAGCTGAATTTTGAGGTGAGGCTCCTGGGGCTGCTTGAGGAGCTAAAGAAGGCGCTCGATGATATCTCAGAGTTATAGGAGAAGATCGCCTCCAATCAGTAGAGATCGCCACACTTCAGGAGGTGATCGATCGGGAACGCGCCGAGAAACTAGAGCTAAGGCGCCAGGTCCGGTTGCTGGAGACGAATTTGGAGCACCAAGAGGCCGATGTCAAAGAACTGAGAGCTAATTCGGAGCGTTATATTGATCGGTACAATGAACTCTGGACGGCCCATGGCGGTATGCTTATGGAAGTGCAGGCGCTGCGCTCACAAGTCACAATCTTAAGCTCTGCATATGAGTAAAGGGCACAAGTGAGCTGGTTCGGGGGCGCAAGTGGTCTGGTCGAAGGAGCCAACGGTCGGGCTGGAGATACTAGTCGTTAATCCGAGGGTCTAAGTGATCGGGCCGGAGGCAAAAATCGTCAGACTGAGGGCCGAGCAATCGAACTGGGAGTACCGGAGGCTGGACCGGGAGATCTCGAGGATGGTCCGAGAGTCAAAGTGGCGGATATAGGCAGAGTTAACCGAGTCCATTTGTATATATTTTTTTGTAACTGTTGCAGTACGAAAATCGTACATTTGTTCTGTTATCAATAATGGTAACTATTTCTCCTTTTTGACTGTGTCGTCTCTCGTTCTTGATGTGCTCGTACGGATGCTATGCCGTGTGCCCCGCCCATTTATAGTTTGATTGGTAGCCTGTGGAGGCATGGTGTTCATCGTCATGTTTGCAAGACATTTTAGATAGCCATTTAGGTGGAGGCCTCTGGGAATAGTTGGAAGAACAAGATATAAATTGCCTTGAGGCTTTCGTCGGAGTGAAGCCTGTCAAAGTCTTTTGGCTCGCTTGAGTAGCCGTCAGGACAAGGTCTGATATAGGCCGAGCTCCGAGCAATCTTTGTGGGCGAGCCTCTGTCCTTCAGGAGACTCCCCAAGGTATAGCCTCTGGTTAGGACTAGTATAGGCAGTTGATTTAAAACTTTTTTGAGGACGTGAAAGGGTATCAGATGGAGAGAACTCGAGAGTGTGGAATCAAAGCTCTCAATGAAAACACCAAATACAGTAGGTAATTCTTAGGGAATTTATTCACGCACCAAAATTTAGGGGATCAATAAAAAAATTAGATAGACAAATCAGGACAAACACCAAAATTTACGTGAAAGCCCAAAGAGAGAAAACCACGGGGGGGCTAGAGTTCTACTATAATTCAGAGAAAAATACAATGATGATCACTCCAAGCTCGCATGCTACGGTTCCTAGGTTTAGTTCATCCTCCCCTTTACATTGGAAGGGGTCAGCTATTTATACAGGTAAGATTTGTTGGATAAGGCTACAGTGTTCAACTCTATTTAAACACCTATCCGAGCATAACCGCTTATCTTGGAGATGGTTAGAGTCGAACACCTTGATTTAAATTGATTGAATGTATGTTCATCTTTATCCTGAGGGTCTATCCATCCTGTTGTAGATATGGTTGATCTACTCCCGAGCTATAACTATCATGTTTAAATGGAGATTTGGCTTAGAGATAAGGACTCTCACAACTGATTCTATCTCCTTCTCCTAACCATCTAAACTCTCAGAGTTTGAATCAGATGAGGACTCTTGTTCAGAAGTTCTGGAAGCGGCCACGTGTCACGCGCTTGTTTGAGGCTGGATGAACACGTGTCATGATCTTGAGGAGGTCGGAAATTGACTACTACACTTGGTTTAAAAGGTATAAAGGACAAAGGGAGTACAGGCTTATTGAGGTACATTGAGAGCATTTGCGAGGTCATTTTGGTAATCTCGAATGTACTACATGCGTTCACATACTCTTGTAGATACATATATTTGAAGACAAAGGATAATAATAATAATAGTATCTTGTACCTTTACTACCTAATGATCCAATGTGATAGTTACTCAAAACACACCAGGTACCAATGAACCAATTGACCTGAGGCCCTAAATGCACGAGATCTTTATTGCAAGGTATGAGGTTCCAGTGGTTTGTCTCAGTTCCAGCAGTTTTGTTTCGGTTTCCGTGAGTATCGGTCCAAAACTGACATGAAGTATTGATTTTGCTAAGTTTCGGTCAAAGGTTTCAGTAAATTTCTCATGATTTCGGTAATTACCAAATGAGACATACTGCAACCTACAAAAAAGTTTAGAAAAAAAGAGCGAAAGAGAGAAAATCTAATGTTCTTAATTAATAATTTTGAGTATTAGAAGTTCACTTCTCTTGATTTAACATCCACATGTTTATATTCTATGGTTTTTGCACATTATAATATTATATATGCAAAGAATCAAATATGTCTAATGTTTATATACACTAAAAGCAAACCAAAACATGAAATGAAACAGTCAAAACTAACGAAATTGATCGAAACCTTTCATAAAAGAAGAGCCTGAAACTGAAACTGAGTTCTCGGATCTTGCTTTACTGCCTACATCTGCATCGGCAATCAACACTGCCATGACCTTCGTTCAAGGGTATTCACAACCTTTGAACCCAGCTGCCTCTGAATCAATTGACATAAGGCCCTTACAGTGATACTATTATTGCCTCCATGTGCATCAACAATCAACATCATGCGCAATGACCTTCATTTAGTGGTGTCTCGTACTCATGTAAAAAAAATGGAAGTTGCAGGAGTTCATTAAGTGTTTGAATTGGACATATATAGTATTGCTCTTTAGGGATCCAGGAAATCTTTTCAAGTCATCAAAGGTGAGAAGTCGTGAACAAGAGAAAATCACTCTAATCTAATATAATGAAATTTCTCTTTGGATGTATGTACCAATGCTGAACCACACAAATATGGATTCTGGTGCTTTTCCCTTTTCTTTATCTTCTTCCTTTTTTTCCCTTTCATTTTTGTTTCTTTGTAGATGTGCTATAACAATCTTCTCAAAAACCACCACATCATCTCTGCACGTATGTATCGCAAGACTCGAGTAGCGCTTCATTGACATGTGTTTATACCACAACGTGATTCCGTCCTATAATTGTTGCAACATGTTGTATCTTCTAGGTATCGTCTTCCAGCAGCATAATTATTTTCTCCCTATAATCTAATTCTAACCTGAACCCCATTTGCTCCAACTTGCTGAGATGCTTTGATAGTATGATTCTGCAACAATACTAACCCGAGCGAGGTTCCAGCGTGTGTTTTCAGGTCCTCTCTCACTTTCTCCTACAGAGTTTGGAGCATTGTCATTATACTAGACACTCAGAAACTGCCCACTAAGAGTGAAATTACACTATAACACTTGAGAAGTGATTGCTTATCCAATTCAATAAGCTTGATCAAACACATTAAGGATCAACCAAATCAAATTGTAGGGTTTTTAATCCAAACAAATACTGAGTCCACTCAGGCTTCCCATTTGAGTAATAATATAACTTCAAAGTTTGCCACTTCCCCCTTCATTCAAACTGCGGAATCAAATAAGTAGTGGTAAATTTACAAATGAATATGGATTTTTCGCGGAAATCCGCAAAAATTAGCAACTAGCGTTTGTTTCCTCCCGATCTCTTCTTCTCTATTAAAACAACTGAAGGTGCAACATCATCAAGCAATCGACAGCTCACAAGTACAACCATTCCAACAAAAAAAAGAAAAGGCTAAAATTACAGAAAAAGCCAAGATGAAATCTCATCATTCCAACCTCAAATCATCAAAATAAAACCCTTCAGTTGACGAAATCGAAAAATCTCACATACACACCTCCCATATGGATCAGATGTTGTCATAATGAAAGCAAGAAAATGATTGAATGAGTTGAGACAAGAGCTTACCTCGAACTCATCACAGCTGAAAGGAGGCGAAAGAGACCAGCTTGAGATTGAAAAAACCAATCTCTGTTCTTTCTCACATCAGGGAAAATGGGAGAGAGAGAAGATCCTTTCTACTCTGAAGGAATCAAGATGATGAGGGCTTTTAATTCTTTTCTATCATGTTTGCTAAACACTAATGTTAGCTCTCCAAAAGAGAGTATAATGTCTAAAACCCATATTTTATTTCTTAATTTTGTTTGTTTATTTCTTTTATGTTTTTGTTTCATTTTCAACTTTTCTTATAGTTCATACATGAAGGTTGACTTGCCATTTTTATGTCAAGCACCATCCTTTATAACTAGAAGCATGACATTTATATATAATGAGCACCTTACTCGATTTGTAAATAAATTCAGCTCTGATCAATAGGACTTTGTACCTAGTCTCCTACACATTGGGGCCAAAGAGTACCTAATTTTAGGAAGTGACAAAAAGTGCCAAACTCAATTTAGAACTGCATGATGTTGTACAATCCTGCCCTCACCCTTCACCAGCCTCAAGGCCCACTGTATCCTTGTCAATATCAATTTTTGGTATTGACTGCTTATCAACTCAATCCAAATTTCACAAGTCCAAGTAGAAGGTCAACCAAATTTAGGCACTATCAGCTGGTCTTTTTCTCCTTATGCTTGTTTCTCTGGGTTTGTTTGTTTCGGAAATTGAAAAAGAAAAAAAAAAAAAAAATGACCGTTTCAGATTTCTTGATGGGTCACACAAGAAAACTGACTGTCAGTTTTTCACCATTTTCCTCTCTCAAAGGGGAGAAAAACTGAACCATCACAGAGAAGGAATTTTTTTTTCCCTTAAAATTCTAACAAAGCAAACAACTCTCTCAGAGAAAGAGGAAAAAATACAGTGAGCAAGATTTTCTCAGAGTTTTTATTAACTTTTCAGCTGCTTTTCTGTAAAATAAAAATACAGTTTTTAAGAAAACCATGTAGGAAATTGCTCTCTCTTGTGTTGTAGAAGTAGGCAACTTGGCATTGGGCAACTTGGTAGAGAGTGGAATGAACTATTTTGATTCAACTTCAATTGGACGGACAATAAGAAGTGAACTAAGGCGCCTTAGTACTATGTAACAATTAAATAGGTGTCTTTAATAATTGAGCTTAGATGATCAATATAATTATGCTAAACACATGGGATAATAACATTTGAGTAGTACAAGATTTGAAATAACATAAACAACATATATGACTATTGGTTATCTAACTTTTCTAATTTTTCATAAAAGAATGCAAAGCAGTACAGAGAGGGCTTCTTCAAATGGGAACTCGACCACCATAAACATGGACAGATAATTCAATCCCAAATAAATAGACTTCATAGATGTAGATGTTTATATTATTTATCAAGTAACATTATGTGACATCATGATCAACAGCTAATGCGATTTCACATCTGAACAATGTCCGTATTTATAACTGTACCCCCCACAAGAATACTAATACAAACACCATGCATATTTTGTACCTGCTTCAATTGTGACCCAGTAACAACAGTGGTATATGCTAGCTATTTAGGGTATGTTTGGTTCCAGTAAGTCGTGTCGTAAACTTTTTTTAGAGTTACAAGTAAATTACATACAAGTAAGTTTTACGGTGCTTGGTTGATATTGTAAAATCATAAGTGGGAAAATATATTATATTTTACGGTGTTTAGTTATCGTAATGTAATGTGTAAGTCGTACGTGAAAATATTGACCACAAAATTAATTGTTTGGTGATTTTTTTAAAAAATAATTAAAATTAAATTAAAAATAATTAATTAAAAAATAAATTAAATTAATCATAAAAAATATTTAATAGTAAATATTAAAAATAAAATTAAATATTAAATAAATAAATATTAAATAATTAAAAGTAAATAAATTAAATTTATTAAATAATTAAAATAATAATTATTAAATAATTAAAAATAAATTTTAAATTCATTAAAAATAATATATTAAATAATAATTATTAAAATTTAGTAAATATTAAATGGGGCATATGGCTACACCCCCTCTGTCGAACCGTAATTAAAAAAATCTCAACTTCATAATTTTGTTCGTTTCAGCCACCTCCTTTTTTAAGAAAGGATGTGCGCCTACGTGTCAAGCGCTGAAGTGCTCATCAACAGCGAAAAGGTAAAAATGCCTTTAAGTGATCACTTCAGAAAAAGCGGACCGCTTCGAAAATGTCATATTTCTAAGGACTGCGATTATGATCACAGTCCTCACAAAATGATCACAGTATAGAGGTCTACAACTAAGATCGCGGTCCTCACAAATGCCTTATTTCTAATGATTGCGATTATGACAACAGTCCTCACAAAATAATTGCAGTCATATTTCTGAGGACTGCGATCATGATCGCAGTCTTCACAAAAATGTCATGCTTTTGAATCTTTATATGATTGCGACCATGATAGAATCCTCTTTATTAGGAGTTAGATCATGATCGAGGTATTCATAAAAATGTTCTATATTTGAGTTTTTATGAGGACTGCAACCATTGCGATCATGATCACAGTATGCACAAAAATATTCTATATTTGAGGTTTTGTGAGGACCGCGACCATGATCGCAATCCTCACAAACCGCCATATTTCTCACTCAGTCCCCACAGAACTCATCACAAGCACGAACAAAATGAGATATGCAAAAAGGTCGATCTGTGAATTACTCTGCGTCACGGTCAAAGTTGAGAGGTGAGCAACGTAAAGTGTAATGGGAAATGGTAAAATAGGAAATGAAAATATAAAGACAAATGGTGATTAGGAGGGTCAGTTTTTGCTGACGTGGATGGGGTTGTAGCGGATTAAATTATAACGCTGAATTTGTTCAATAAAGAAATAGGAACCAAATCCGTCTAAATGACAGTACAATGAAAGTGTCTTTCAAGTTCAAATATAGATCAGTTCCTAACAACAACCTAAAATGCCCTAATGCCTCAACTTCTACCGATTTTCCATCGCCCACAAAGATGTATATTTCACCATTTACTCGGCCTTCGGTAGCTTAGACAACCCAGCATAAAAACATTTTATTTTAATTTTTTTTAAGGATAATTTGGCCTAAGCTTCTTACTGTGTGGCGTTTGTACGCTCAAATATAGGGTCTGTTTGGTTGTCGTAACTGGCCGTAATTCGTAGTTGTAATTGGTAAAGTCTTTTACAATTGTAAATGAGTTACATGTATGTAAATTTTACGGTGTTTGGTTGGTAATATAAAATTGTAAAGTGGGAAAGTGTATTGTACTTTACGGTGTTTGATTGTCGTAATGTATAAGTCGTAAGTGAAAAAGTTGACCACAAAATTAACTATTTGGTGATTTTAAAAGTTTTAATACTGCCAATAATATTAAAAAAGTTAAATATTAAAAAATTTTAATATTAATATAAAAAAATATTACAAATTTGTATGACCACAAAATTAACTGTAACTAAGCTGTAAGTGAGTGGTAACTGGGTTGCAAATAAGTGTTAGTTGAGTTACGTAAGTCTTTTACGAATTACGGTCCAAACAAACGCCGTAGTTGTAACTGGATAGTAAGTCATTTACGAATTACGGAGTTTTACGCGAAACAAACGGCCCCATAGTGTACGCAAGAATTTTGAGTGCTAGGGCATCATTTTCCTGCAACATTTTCTGATACGGGCTTCTTTTTTTTTTTTAATTCTATTTTAATATTTAATTTCAAAAAAGATTTATTTAAAATTTTACTAGTATACCGATAATGGTGAAAACCAACCGAAAGAGAGGTAGGAGGAAGAATAAGTAGCATGAGGAAAGGGGGTGTTGGAAGAAGGGGTGAGGAGAGATGCGGGCGGCGAAGGGGCGGCGGCAACAGCTAGCTCTCTCTCTCTCTCTCTCTCTCTCTCTCACACACACACACACACTGATGAAAGGAGGGAGGAGGAAGGAGGGGTGAGGGTGGCGGCGACTCTCTCTCTCTCTCTCTCTCTCTCTCTCTCTCTCTCTGTGATGAAAGAAGGGGGGAGGAGAAGGAGAAGGAGGAGTGAGGGGAGAGATGTGGGCGGCGACGGTGAAGAGGCGGCGACGCGCGCGGATGAAGTCTGAAGTCAGACAAAAGGATATTTTTTATAAAGGAGTCACCAGAGAAAACCTCACTTCACTCAGTTTTGATTATCAAATTCAACTTCTGTCATGTCAACGTCACGCAAGCGCTAACCAATTTCATTTTACCTGTGTGGCACTGAGTGATCGCGAGTAATTACTTTAGATTCTGATTTAGCAAAATCAAACGCCAGCACTGTAACAACAACAGTGCTAAATTTTACACCCGATGCGTCAAATCTTTTTTTTTTTTTTTTTTTTTTTTTTGGCGGTAACACTCGCCACCACGACCATTACCAATCAGCCCTTTCGTCTCCTCCAAACCCAATCCACCACCAACTTCTGAATTCATTGTCCCTCCCTAGCAATGCAAGCAACGTTGACAACAGCACCAACATTTGGACAGAATCAAGCATGACGGAGACCAGCAAGGACCCGCCGTCGAGATTGATCAGCAAGTTCATTAACAGGCAGCGGGCATCGGGGGCCGAGATGGCGCTCGACATAAATCTCGAGATGGACGAGCTCAACAAATCGCCGAAATCGAATCCGGAGTCGAAAGAGTTTCGTGTTTCTTTGGTCCCAGAGAGCTTCGACCCTTCTGATTCGTCCGATGTTGAGGACGCGAGAAGCTCAGTGCACCGGCGGGGACAGCAGCCGGTGAGCCCGCCGAAAGAGGGAGGCACCGGCGAGGTCCTCCGCTGCACGTCGAACTCGTCGTTCCACAAAGCTTCGATGCTTCTCCACGTCAAGTCAGGGTCGAGGCTGATTGATCCGTCAACGTTTTCTCCCACCGCCGATGGGGATATCTTCTTCGGCTCACGACCCCCAAAAAAAAAAAGTTCAGGTTGGTCAAATTTAGATCTAAAATTGTATTAATTTTTGCATCAAATTCAGAGCTAAAATTATTTCAATTTTGAAAGAAAAAAAAAAACATCCTCTATATGGTTTTGATGTGATTTTAAGTCGATTTTGATAATTAAATTTTAGAGATGTCATTTTTTTGAAATTAAATATTAAAACAGGATTTTAATTAAAAAGCCCTTCCTGATACTGGTTTAAAAATGATTATCAATTTATAAATATAAATATACTTTGAAATACATAACTATCATGCCATGTAAACCTTAATTTAATGGTGCGCGTATATGTATAGTTGCAATTTGCAAGTTCTGATCACTACAATTAATTAATCCCAAATTGTACATGAGAAAATAATGTATAATTTGCCTATTATACATGTGATATTATATTTATACATTTGTGTGTTACTTGTGTTTAGGTAATCTATCTTGAGTAACTTTGTAGAATAAGTGATATTAGAAACAACTTGTTTTAATTTTACATAAAGTGAATGATGTTATAATAGTACATGTTTAACAATTCATGATCCTAGTCGTTTTTCTCATATATGTAATTCGTGTCTTTGTTCGGTTTTATCAGATATGGATATAAGTTTTTCTTAATCTCTGAAAATTGCTTATTGTACTATTAATTTTATATTATATTATACTACTATTAGACTGATGTGTAAGATTTACTCTCATGAATTGCTAGCGTGACTCAATTATCAATCTAATAGTAATACAATCTAATACAATATTAGTAGTACAATTAGCTTTACTCTTTATCTCTCCCCTTCACCAATAAACAACAAAAGAGAGAGAGGAGCAAGCAAGATAACAACTACAGTGGCATTAGAAGCCTACAGCTTCCAACTCTCCAGCACTGCTCCTGCTGCTTCTCCCCTCAACACAGGAAAGTGTAAAGACTCGGGACATCATCCAAGACTAGCCTTTTATGCTCTATCGAGATCCTCCTTTACAGCTGGTTCTTGCATCCTATCGGAAAGTGTAAAGACTCAGGGCTCTATCCCAAAAATTAACCTGTAGAGTAGCACAAATCCTTATATACTCAAGACCATCCTCATGTCTAGTCGATATGGGACTATTTATTCGACCCAAATCCCAACAGAAAACACTCCCCCCCCCCCCCCCCCCCCCCCCCCCCCAAACCCCCCTTCTCCTTCTTCGTCCCCCGGCCGCTCCGGCCAAGGAAGAACCAAAGTCATCTGCCAAGCAACCAACATAGTGAACGAAGGTCACATACAAACTCTCTTCCTCTCTCTCTAAATCAGAGAAGCTTGCTTGGTGACTTGAACAGTGGCAGAGGTCACCGACGACAGCTGGGTCGAGCTCTTCCTCGGGAGCGAGATCCCGGTGATCCCGGTGCTGGTCGAGTTCTGGGCACCGTCGGGCCATGCAAGATGGCGGAGCCAGTGATGGACGAGCTGGCGGAGGAGCACTCCGATAAGATAGCCTGTTTCAATATCAACACTGATGACTCCCTGGCAAGTACGATAACCAGAGGATACCGACGATGCTGCTCTCCAAGAACGGAGAGAAGCAGGAGAGTCACTGGTGCAGGTGCAGTGAAGAGTGCCTTGAGTGCTACTATAGACATGTGGAAGTGTGATGGGCAAATGGCATGCACATCAATGATCTGTATGGGTGCTTGGAGCACTGTTGTTAATATCCTATCTATATTACAATTGGATCAGAGCACTAACTGAAATTTGATACTCAAGAAGTCTCTGCTTCACTGACCTGTTTTGCTCAAGAAACATAACTCAGAAACCATAAAACCTTTCCAACATAAAATTGCAAGAAACCAACTATTCCTAACATTTATCAACACAGTAAATGGCTACTTTACTTTCCAAGTCGTGTGTATATTCAAATTCAAGATAATGGGTACACTTTTTAAGCCCAGAGTTCATATTGTTTATGCAGCCTTTTCAGTTACCTTCAACCTCCAACCATCATATCAATAAAATAAAAAAAAACCTGAAAACAGACACATACTCAGCACCATGGCTCATTTGATTCACAACACTCAGGTTGAGAAGATTCAACTAGCAAAAATAATAAGGAAATAAAAAAGGAATAAAATACTAAAGCAAGTTGGTTTTTTTTTTTAAAAAAAAAAAACCTAGTAAAGGATGTAGTTACCATCATCACAGTGTTCATCCTGAAGTAAATCATCTATCTGCCGAGCTCTCGAATGTTGGTGTATAATAGGGCCAAAGAACCGTTGGCTGGCCGAGGGTTGTCCTCGTCCTTCTGTAGTAGATTAACTGTTCTCCTGGAAAGAGCTTTCACAAGGAACTACTTCGCCATGGAAAACATTAGTTAAAGAGCAGCAGCTTTCCATGGACAGCCAGCACTCAGTAGTAAGGCATGAAACAAGCATAGGAGTCCCACAGTCCTTTCTGGTGAATCAGTACAGAGGTGGAGAAAGAAGAGTAATTTTTTCCGCAGACCTGGAGCTTCTCAGTTCAATATCAAGCATTTTGCAGGTATTTTGCAATGTTGCTCAAACAACCTGTTGTTTCCGAGGGGAATACAATACGGGGAAATTCCACAGTTAGGGTGACGGTTTCAATCAAAATGAAGATTATTGAAGTTGTTAACTGGTCCAAGCCCACCCATAAGCCGGTTTCCCATACCCTGTTGCTGTTGTTGATGGTTCATGCCCATGACATCTTGTGACATGTGATTCATTCCAACCCTACCATTCATGCCCATTGCACTGTTAACCATTGCGGCTCTTAGCCCACTCACAGTAGCTGCCGGACCAACCCCACCCATGTTCCCGAATCCCATGCCACCACCAATGCTAGGATTGTTAGCCATACCTCCACCATTCATAGTAGGGGCAATTCCATTCATACCCTTCATCTCATTCCCTATATTACTTGATCCATTCAATGGCGAAGACATCATTATCTCTTGGATGATTTGGTGCACTGAACTTTGCGAGTCAGACAGGTCAGGCTCGTGAGGTTGTGCTGGCTGCTGTTGTTGCATTCCAGACATATTGGCAGGGGAACTGACAGAATTCATGTGGGTATTAGTGTTACGGGAGGTGGGAATTGTATTGTTGTTAGATGTGGGTGGTGCAGGCGGAGAGAAAGGGGAAGATGGATTAGGCTGGGCCTGTGGCAATGAACTGGAGGAGCTGGTTGATGGCATTTGTGGCGTGTTGTTACCAGCATAGGGGCCGTTCACGCTGCCCAGTTGGCTCTCTTGTCTGGCATTCATCGAGTTCTGGTGGTGGAGAAGGCCAGCAATGGTGGTTGTAGATGGTGAAGCAGATGATGGACCATTGACAGAGTTATTCACTCTGCCTACTCCATTGGTGCAAGAAGCAAGCTGCATGATGGCTGCATGAGCAGAGCTCTGGTCATTTCGATTTGCGTTTTGTGCAATTGTTTGATGCTGCCCCTCAGGTTGTTGTGCTTCTTGTTGGGGTTGGAGTCCTGAACTAAAATTCCTTCGAGGGAAGTTGCTCAGGCTATCTGAAACAGGAGAAGAAAACATATGCACTCATGGTGACGTAACATTATGACTGCGAAACAATGAGGTAAATCTTTATTGTGGTAATGGCAAAAACAAAATATTCCAAAAGTTTTAAACCAGAGTCAGGACAAATTAAGAATCAACAAGACACTGAAATGAATTCTTTAATTTGCATATCAAGCAACAGACAGAGAGAGTGAAAAAAATTTACCCATGGGCCCAATCCCCGTCTCTCTGCTGTAATCAATTAGATCTTTCATGCTATTTACCACCTCCGATATCTGCAATCAGTAGATCAAGCAGCAATAATCACTACCTCCCCTAACTAAACTCGTAATTTATACAAGTTCAGTGTAAAAATGAAGGACAAATATAATAGGAAAAGGTAGAGAAAAAGCATATCTTCAATGAATGACGAAAAAATGAACGAGAAACTAAATATTCAATCATCCAAAGAAATTTCAAAATGCCTGATCATGATGCACTGTAGCCCAAAATTTGAAGGCATAAGTGATGAACCTGTCATATTCTTGTTTTAAGATTAATGGAAACGACTAAAAGACAGCCAGAAGTAACATCAGCACCACCAAACTAGAATAGATTGACTACCACAATAGTGCAAGTCAATTGCTAGAAATCAGATCATTTCATCAGATACATGCTGTTTTGGGTTTCTCATGATTGTAGAAGCTAACAGAGGTCTCTTTATTTGCAAGAGTGGCAATTACGTAGTTTAAGAAATAAAAAAGGGTGAATAGAAAAGAAAGAAAACATAAAAGGACAACAAAAGGAAATGAGGGAAAGCAGAGACCACCATTTGATTATCCCATACAGTGATACAAATCATGTACACTGAAAGAACCTTCAGTGACAGATTTATGTAAATTTACTAAGTAGTTTCCCTCAAATTACATAATGACCATGACCATGCATATTTATAGGTCTTAAATCTGTTAGTTAGCAACAGTATCGTCTAATCAATATATTGATGCTACACATAAAAGATGGTGGCAATTCAGAGATTAGCAGCTTCTTAGGATTTCACATAAACCACATTTTTTATGCACAAAGCATGCATTTGATGATTCTATTTTGTCTATGCATATTTGAGATTTTGAATCTTGTAACTTCCAGATAATTAAAATATAATATTGAAAAATTAGAATTTTATCCTAGCCTATGAAAGGCCACTGCACCCTCAATATTTTTTGAATTATTTTAACAGATATTGTACATGCATAAACATATGGTGCACTGTGCTCTAACCATATTCTCAGCAGTATTAAACCCAGAAGCAGCACTTGCATTTTTATGCCTTAACAATTCTTCCAATTAATGCCAATATCTTGTTGTAAACTATGCCTTCTCTTGGCCTTCCTTGCTAACACAGAACTGCGGACACGTTGTGGTACACATAAATATCCATGTTATAGGATCTGACATGTGACCGATGTGAATTATTACCATTGAAAAACATTGAAATACATGATGATGATACAGAAAAATCAACTATAATAATTGTGCATATCATGAAAAACACAGATCCATGCATATGGGTTTTTAAGTTTGTATCATTGCCGCATGGGATGCAAACATAACATCATTGTAATCATCTGGGTTTTTTTAGATAAGCATGTAAGACACGTTGATCCTCCCTGCCATGGGACACAAGAAAATGATTCATCATCATTGTCATACTATTGTCCTCCCCTTGTTCCATCAAAATGGTCAATTATGGAGCACAATTACAGATTGAGAAAATAATAATTTGACCAATTTTAACAATCATCTGTGAACTGACATGAATAATCCATGATTGTTGATGTAACCCTCCTTAACTGACACAGTTTATCAGCAGTTGATGATAACCTATAGAGGTCAATGCCAAATTGTCAATTCCCAGCCAAAGAACTACCATAAAACCTTGATGTAGAAAGATTTTTCTTTCAACAAAAGTCTAAAGAGAATCAGCACTCTCAAAGTGGGAAAAACTCTTGTATCTGGAGAGGCACCAAATGTTTGGGATAGGCCGTCAACCTGATGTAAACCCAGTGATTTAGTAGCAAACACCATGGGCAATGAACCATGCAAAAGAGAGAAAGCACTCTCATAAATCTTAACATGAGAAAATTTCTTTTCCCAAGAAACATCCAAAGCAGACCAGTTATCCACAAAGAAGAATGTTTTATCTTTGCCATTGAATCATCAGGCCTTGATGCCTCAACCAGACTGGTAGAGGAATCAGTCTCTGCCAAATTTGATGAGCACCTGTTCAAGTGTTTGCTGATAAGAAGCTTCTAACTTTTATGTGGAGAACCACCATACATCATTCATGATGTGTACATATGTTGTCCATCATTAACAGCCACCTTATCAAAAAAAATCCAAGGCCAGCCCAAGATGACACTGGACAACCATGGGCAAATCTATGCAAATTACTACTTTGACATAAACCCTCCTATGTTTCATATAGTTGCATTGCAAGTGATATACAAGGTTGCCGGTAGAACATCTCTTCAGAAGGATTTCAATACCTCAATCACCTCCACTAACACCTAGCCCATGTCAAACAATTAAAACAATCTCACAAACTTTCACCATATGTTGTGTTGAAAACATTACATCAGCATTTCTTATGCTAACCTGTGTGCACACAGGTTTTCCATCATTCATCCAATCTAGGGATATCTCAAAATTTACCCGTCGCTTCTTAGTGAAAGCAGGAGCCCAACAACATGATGAATATCATTTTAGACGATAGATAACCCTCTTAGATCCATCAATACATAGCATATTAGCATGCAAGAAGCCCAACTTATGTTGCCCCTTATCGGTGAGGTCCTCCCTGTCCTACTATTTCCCTAATCCCATGTACTGTATTCTACCAGCACAAATCAGCATATATGCTAAGGCATGAGCATTTGTTGTCCAGCCACCCTTTCTGAATGGTCGAGTCCCCACCTTCTTTATTGTTTAAAGACCTTTAGAGCTCAACACTTGTTTGAAATATATATATATATATATATATATATATATATATATATATATATATATATATGAGAAAAATGTATATCAGCCTGCGGGCTGAGAGTACTCTCTCAGCCTGCGGTGACGTGGCTCAATTTGTCACTTCACTGACTTGCGGCACGCTTTTAGGAAGAAGTTAAATTACCAAATACCCCTTATGAAAAGCAACTCTTTCGGTAACCTTCCTTATTGTTTATTATTATTTTTCCCCTTTTTTGCCCCTCTTTATAGGTTTTAGGTTATTCTATATAAATTACTTTTCCCCCTATTTCCTTACCTCTTTTGAAAGATCTAGTTTCTCCTTTTTCAGCCTGCGATAAACTTTTTTCTGAAAATATAAAATCTTTTCAGATCAATTTTTTTTCCAAAATATTTAATGTCTACGTCTGAGCAGTCTACTGGCGATCTAAATATAGAAGATATTGCATCTGGTTCTACTTTCTCTCAGAATATTGAAAATCTTGAAAGGTTGACATCTTTGCATGCCGATCAACAGGTTTTAATTGTTTCATTTTTTTTAAAAACAATTTCTTAAATATTGAATTTTTGTCTTTAGTCTATGAGATACTGCGACCTATAACAAATGATTAAAAGTTTCAGAAATGCGACCGCGACTTAAGTCGCAGTCTTTGGTAAGGAGTAATATAGATTTCTTCACATACGGATAATTGTGACTTAAGTCGCAGTCTATAGTAAGGAGTAATATAGATTTCTTCACATACGGATAACTGCGACTTAGGTCGCAGTCTTCAATAAGGAGTATTATAGATTTCATGTCGTATGTGAAATCTTATTTTTATTTACTGCGACTTAGGTCGCAGTCTTTAGTAAGAAGTAATATAGATTTCTTCTTATACGGATAACTGCGACCTTGGTCGCAGTATTTGATAAGAAGTAATATAGTTTTCATCTCTTATGCGACCTTGGTCGCATTTATATAACTTATATTTTAGAATACAGTGATATCTAAAAAATATTTATATTCATTTAATTCGTGTAATTGTTTTTTGTAGGATATGAATGCACATGGAGAAATATCTGGAAGCTCAGATAAGTTTATAGGGAAACAGTTCCTGTCGGATATGGAAGCATATAATTTCTACAATTGTTTTACAAGGAATAGAGGTTTTAGCGTGAGAAGAAAAGGTACAGATAAGTCACGGAAGCCTCCTTATGAGATTATTTGCAGAAAATTTTGCTACAACAAGGAATGTCTGAAGAAGTTGTGTGACAAAAGACAAGAGGGGCTTACAGTGCATCGTCGAATTAACACTAGAGTAGCTTGGCCTGCTGAGATGCATATCCGTCTTCGTTTTTTTTTGGACAAAAGACATTGGGTTATCACAAAATTTGTTGATACTCATTCACATGAATTGTCAAGCCCGGATAAGGTGCATCACCATTACTCTCACCAGAATCATCGTTCAAAAATTAGCAGAAGCATTATGAGCAATCTGGTTGATGTTGAAATGTAGCCTTCAAATATTTCCCGCGTTGTGAATGCAATGAGCCAGGGAGAAGGCTGTGAAGAAGTGAGCCCTCAACAAGTTATTGATTTTACTCGTCAACGTAGAAATAACTGCAGTCATGAGTTTATTGCTATTATCAAATATTTTCAAGAGAAAGCCGAGACCGATCCAGAATTCTTCTTTTCAAGTGAAGTCGATAACGCGGGCACACTTAGAAGCATTTTTTGGCTGATGGAAGAGCTATTTCCTCGTATCTGAGGTTCTGTGATGTGATCGTTTTTGACATAACATACAGAACTAATCACTTGAGCTTGCCATTTGCTCCATTCACTGGAGTAAATCATCACCGGCAGTCAATTTTGTTCGGCTGTGCATTGCTTGCTGATGAGCAGAGGGATACTTTTGTTTGGTTATTCCAAAAATGGCTCAAGTGCATGCATGGAGTTGAACCGAAGCTGATTATTACTGATCAGAATGCGCAGATTGGTGACGCCATCAAGATTGTTTTCCCAACTTCTCGGCACCGTTATTGTTTCTGGCATGTGCGGAAACATATTGCCGAGCAACAAATCCCAATGTCAGACAAGTATGGAGAAGATATGGTCTCCGATTTCCATGCTTGGTACACCTCCCGCGATATAAGCACTTGTGAGGAACGATAGCGTCTGATGAATGAAAAATATCAGTTAGAAGAAGAAGATGACAGTTGGTTGATGAAGATGTACAGGCTCCGTGGACATTGAGTTAATGCATATCTCAAGGATGTTTTCTGTGCTGGAATGACAACCAGTCAGAGGTCCGAGAGTATTAATTCCTTCTTTGATGGTTTTGTTAACTCAAACACTAAACTAGTGGAATTTGTTCACCAATATGATAAAGCTGTTGCTTCCCGTCGTACATCTGAATCTCTTCAAGATTTTAGGGGTTTGAATTCTGTGCCCAATTGTACATCCAATCCATATGAGATACAGGTTTCGAAGTTGTATACACCGAAGATTTTTCAGTTGTTCCAAGAGGAATGGGCAGTTGTAATGACACTATTTTCAGAAGAGGTGGAACATGACAAACCTGGATCAATATATTTGGTTGGTAATTTTTCAGAATCAAAAACAACTGGGAAAAGGTCAGTTATGATAAGCGTGAGAAACTTCATGTTTCTTGTAGTTGCTCGTTATTTGAAACAGAGGGTATCCTATGTAGACATATTCTGTGTATTTTGTGGCGCAATTACGTTACACATATACCGGAATCATATATACTTCAGAGATGGAGGTTGGATGCTCGTTACAAAAATGTTGCAATCGAAAATGGCATGAAGCCTTTTCCCAGTCAGGGCACTCCACGGACGGCTAGATTGTGGACAATACGTTCAAAATTTAATGCAATTCTTGAGATGGTCGCTGATTCTGATGAAAATCTTTCAAAGTTGGAGGCAGTTTTGAAAAGTTTTGCCGAAGAAAAAACTAGTGAATACAGAGCCATGTCAGGAAATTATCATTCATCACAACCTAAAACTACAGTTGGTTCCAGTGGATCCGTTGTCGTTTTGCGAGATGGTGAAGAATTGAATATACGTGATCCAATTGGTCCTATACCAACCAAGGGGAGGCCTAGAGCTGCATCCAGGCTTAAGTCTGGTTTTGAAGATTCTATAGATCAGAAGGAAGTTAAGCATCGAAGATATGGTAACTGCCAAGAGCTGGGCCATTACAGGACTGGTTGTCCGTTACTGGTATTACATTAAACCTGTTAATCATTTTTTTTATACCGATTAATCTTTAAAATTCTTACTATTTATTTTTTTATTGGCAGAAGAAGTAGGTTTGGGTTGCCTCCATGTCGAAGGAACAAAGACTTCAATTTTCTTATGAAGTGCGACTATGGTCGCACAGTGTAGAGAGATTAAGTCGCAGTCCGCCATTGGCGTGTCATTATAATCAGATTTATTATCATTCTTTGATTTCTACTGTATTATTTTTGTATGTAGTTGTACTTTAAATTTTTACTGCTACAAAATTCTACTTTATAGTTTAATTTTTTTGTATATAATGTAGTCAGAGTCTTTGGTCGCAGTGTACATTTAAACTGCGACCTTAGTCAGAGACTTTGGTCGCAGTGTACATGGTTAATTGCGACCAAGGTCGCAATGTTGTTATTGATAAAGATGGCCAGCAATTACAATCTAGGGTCGCATTATATGGACTGCGACTAAGGTCGCAGTATGTTAGGTAGGTGTTTGATTTATATTAACATGCATAGCGACCAAGGTCGCAGTGTTGTTTTTGATTAAGACTCCCGCCAGAAACTGCGACCTAGGTCGCAGTTTTGTTGTTTTATTAAGACTACTGCCAGCAACTACGACCAAAGTCGCAACCTTCATTTTAAAATTTACTTTTCGGGTGAAATAATTTAATTATTAACTGCGACTTTGGTCGCATTATATTCGTTTAGTGTAAAATAGTTAAAATGAAGATTTGTAACAATTGTACAGCATTTTCTACCTAATCCCTTGGACCACGTGAATATCTACCAAATTTATTTTCTACCTTTTCCCAAAAAATTGTATACTTCCTAGGTGACTATTCAGTTATCCAAAACAGTTTAAAATATAATACACTATAACTTTAAATTACTTTGAACTGCAAAACATTTCATTATTGCGACCATAGTCGCATTGGGAACTTATAAATGAATAAGTAACTGCGACCGTGATCGCTGTGTTGATTAAAGTGTCACCGTATAAGGAAACGTTGTATCTCAAAACAGTTCATTACTGCGACTTTGGTCGCAATACAATTACTGAACGCATTTTTGTTTCTAACATCAAGACGCAATAGTAAATCCAAGTTGTAACAAATGTAGATTGGAAATAATCAATGGAACTTATAATAAATAAATGTATAGAATTGTTTACAAATTAAATCAATAAAACAAAAAAATTATTCAATGAATTGCAATTGCAATTATTTTTACATTTATAAAATAAAAAATTGTGCTATATCAATAAATTGTCAAACTGTTAGTCATTAAATACTGTCCTTCGTATAATTTATGTTTCTTCATCCCAACTCTTCTCTCTATCTGCAAGTATCATGTATGCAAGCTCACTTCTTAGTCTCTGTACATGAGCATCCGTAACAGTATCAACAGTTGGACTACCAGACGCTATGCTTTCCATGTACTTGCATACATATACACCGCAATCAACACTGAAAATTTCATAGAGTAATCATTAATTGAAATTAGATTTTTGGTACTAAAAAAAGGTAGAAATATGAAAGGTAAGGAGATGTCAAAAATTTATATACCTGTTTGGTTGTTGGGGCATTTTGCGTATTTTATATTTATTCTTCTCATTAATTTATTGAAATCAATCTCAAAAATCTGTAATAATCTTTCTTTCTGCAATGTCAATAGAAACAAAAATTAGTATTAATAAAATTAAATGCCAGTTTCCAGTAATTGAAATATTAAATTTCAACTCACCATTGTTCTTGCATCTTTTTGGTAAAGCTGTAATATACTACTTTTTTTGTCAGCTGGAACCAAAGAGTTGTAAAAATTCCACTCTTGTGTATCGGCATCAAATACCAACAAGGTCCAGTGAAATCCGGGTTCGTCGGCACTATGTTTGTGATTGATCGGGAAGAACATGTAGTGCACATCAGCTGTCCAGTTTTTCAACAGCTTCTGCTTGATGAAATGATCTTCCAAATCTTCACTTTTATTTACAACACCGTGCTGCGGACAAGAAAAAAAATAAAATACAAAATGAATTTAAAATATAAGAAAAAATTAATTAAAATAAGAAGTCATTAAGTCAAGACAAGACACTGCGATCAAGGTCGCAACGTTTCTTATTAGCATATTTTTTAACTGCGACCTTAATCGCAGTACATGAGTTAGTCGCGATACATCTTAATTATAAACTGCGACCTTAGTCGCAGTACATGAGATAATACGACCTTAGTCGCAGCTGCGACCATAATCGCAGTACATGCCTACACAGAGAGAACATGAGTTTGTCGCAATACATTTTAATTATAAACTGCGACTAAGTCGCAGTACATGCCTACACAAATAGAGAACATGAGTTAAGTCGCAATACATTTTAATTATAAACTGCGACTTTAGTCGCAGTACAATAGTTAGTAGCAGTACATTTTAATTATAAACTGCGACCATAGTCGCAGTACACGCCTACACAGAGATAGAGAATATAAGTAATCTGTTCCACAATTGATATTACAGTAAACTGTAAAGGAGAAGTAGATTTTTACCCAAGCTTCGCTCCAGAAGAATATGCTCTTTAATCCTTTTCCCTTCTCTAGATGCTGCATGTAAAAATGAATTATATTTGCATCTAAGTCTCTACTGAATATCATGTCCTCAATGTCATTCCTTGTAATAATGATTCCGTTCTCGGTATCCTGATACGCAGAAGAGCTGCAAGATATTCAAAACAAAGTTAGTAATTTAAATGTTCTTATATAAAGGTATAACAGATTTTTTGATATGAATTAACTTACGCAGAGAAGGACTTGTCGAAGAAATTTTTTACAAGAGCTTGTTGATGGGGCTGCAGAATTCTGTATGCTCTGGTTTCGGTCAATTCTCTCGATTTTGGCTCTGTAGAGGAAATCTCTTTGTCGCTGAAACCAGCGGCAGAACTCACAGCCGCAGGCTGTGGAAGAGGATGTTCGTTTTTTTTCTTCTTCTGTTTTGGATAAACGAAGTCGGAGTCATCGCGATCTCTTTCAGCGCGCTTGCGTTCTTTGACTCCCCTTTCAATAGTTCCTTTAGAGTATTCCAAAACAGCTTCTTTTGAGGATTGCTTCTGAGGCGGAGTATGTTCTTGAATTTCTTCTTCAGAAACTCTATCTCTTTGAATTTCTTGAGTCATTTGAGTTATATTCAAAGAAAAACTTAGCATATCTTCTCCAGTAATATTTAAAATAGACTCAGAACCCATTATTTTATCCTCTTCAGTTTTTTCTTCTTCTCCTCTTCAGCCTGCTTCTCCATCTGTTCCTTCATTCTTTTGTGCTCATTTTCCTCTTCACCCTTCCTTCTATTTTCCTCTTCCGCCACTTTCATCTTTTTCTCCCTCTTCTTCTTTAACTCCTCTAACACCTTCCTCTTCTCATTCTCTTCCTCTTCCCTCCTCTCCTGCCCCTCCTCTTCCCTCCTCTCCACCTTTTACTGCTCCTCCTTTTCCCTCCTCTTCTTCTCCTTCTCCTCTTCTTCTCTCATTATCCTTTCATTCTCCTCCTCTTCCCTTCTTCTATTCTCCTTCTCCTTCTCCTCTTCTCTCCTCCTCTTCTCCTTTTCCTTCTCTTCTTCCCTCTTCTTCTCCTTCTCCTTCGCAGCAGCGGCTGCTCTCAGCAGCTCTCTTTCCTTTTTTGTTTTTTCTTCTCTTTTTCTCTACTTTTTAATTTTAATTCAGCCTTGAGTCTGTTCTCAGTCTCCATATTTTCAATTTTTTTTCAAGCTGAGTAACATATTCTCTCAAGTACTGATTCTGAGACTCAATTGTTTTATTTCTTCTGCTTGAACATCCGGTGGAGGTGGCATATAACCTTCAAAAACTGGTTCTTGCTCATTCGTTTCAGCCGGTTCTGGCTCCTTTTCCGTCGGGATGTAAGCTTCATTATATGTATGGCCTCCTTCATCTCCTTCTTCTTCTTCTTCTTCTGCTTCTTCCTCCTCCTCCTCCTCCTCTTCCCCTTCAACAAGAAGGCTAACCATATTTTTTTCAGCAATAGAGATGTTGCCCATTCGAGTCAAAATCTGAAAATAAACAGAAAAAGGTAAGTTAAAAATAAAACAATGAAATAATGAAACTGCGACCATGGTCGCAGTTTATTTATGAAGTATTTTGAAAAGAATGCGACCATGGTCGCAGTATGTTTGTCATGCCCAAATTATCTGCCAAGCCATGCAGCCCAAGACTGCGACCATGGTCGCATTCCATGTAAAAGGTATTTTTAGGAGAATGCAACCATGGTCGCACATTGTTTGCCAGGCACAAAACGAACTGCGAAAGGTGCAGCTCAATAATGCCACTATGGTCTCATTTTATTTGTACTGAACAAAAAAAAAGTCTGACTTACAATATTGCTGTCAATCTCATTTAGATCAACTTCAAGTAGAGATCTACTAATATTTTGGAGGTCTCATCTTAAAACGCGTGGGGTTATGTCCTCCAAACCAGACCTCGGCTCAAAAATAGGGGCCCTCTCACATAGCCAATACTGCGACCAAGGAAAATTAAATTAGTTTACACAAATATTCAAAAAAAATTTTGGGTAACTTTCATACAATGTTGGCCAAATATGAGATTTGTACTTACAATTATTTGCACGGAGCATCCTTGCAGCTCGTACGTGGTTTGCCTGAAGATGTTCATTGACTCAATCAGGAATTGCCAAACAGCTTTTGCCCAGCATATTGTCCTCATCAGCTGCATATTGGCAATCTGTTCCACAATATACCACGGCACCGTGCATTTACTGCCAGAGAAGAAAAGAGTGGCCGACATGTATAGGATGATTAATGTGGTAAAGTCTTGAGCTGCAAGTCTGTGCATGTCTCTTATAATTTCATGTAAAGACATTTGCTGCTCAAGCTGTTCATCCTTTGTCACATCCAATACACCTCTCCGCCTCTTCTTGACAAGAAGATCATCCAAAGCATCTTCAATGGATACTTTAGTGATCTTCTTTATATTGGGAAAATAATGTTTTATCACCCCTCTATCTTTCATTGTACATGTTTTATTCATCACAAAATCTGCCTCAATGATAGGTAGACCAAATGTGAGGGCAACATCCTCCACTGTTAACTCAATCTGTTTGCCCCCAATTCTAAAGGTCCTTGTATCTCTATCATACTGGTCTAAAATACGCAGCACAGCAACGTTTGATTTTAGACCCTTTTCAGCCCCAAATTGTTCATTGTAGAACGCCATGAAGATTGGGCCAAATGGGGTATTGTTCATCGCCTCTACGAAATCTGCGTGAATGTACTTTTTAAATTTCTTCATGAACTCGCACATAGGTTTCAGGCTTGATCTCAGAGGACGAACCTTTATCTGTTTTTTACCTACATAGTAAGAAAAAATAAACAGTTCAGAGCAATGATCATTTAAAAATTATAAGGGGGTCAGGCATATTTGTTTTTAATAAACTGCGACTTCGGTCGCAGTCATACAATGTAAACACAAACAACTTGCACCCGGACGACACTGCGACTAGTGTCGCATAAGACTACAGTGCAATCATACACTGCGACCAATGTTTGTAAAAAGCATATTTTCTTTTATAAACTGCGACCACGGTCGCAGTACTTTGCAAACACAAACTTGGACCAGGGACGACACTGCGACCAATGTCGCATAAGACTACAGTGCAATCAAAGACAGCTGCGACCACAAGACCGCACTGCGACCAAGGTCGCATAAGACTACAGTGCAATAAGAAAAACTGCTACCCGGGTCAACACTGCGACCTAGGTCGCACAAGACTACAGTGCAATCAAAAACAACTGCGACCCGGTTCGACACTGCGACCTAGTCGCATAAGACTACAGTGCAATCAGATACAACTGCGACCCAAGTATAATAAAACAAATGACGTTAATTACACTGCGACCTTGGTCGCAAGAGACAACTCATATTTAAACAATTGCGACACCATGTCGTCAGTATGTAAGAAAAAAAAGTAAGTTTCATATACTGCGACCAACGTCGCATTCGGCTACAAGTAAAGGTCCTTTCGGCAAAAAAAAAAAACCAAAGTCGCACAAATCTGAAACTATAATTTTATCAACTTCGACCGAGGTCGCATGCAGTGTATGCACATCAATTTTTCGAAAATACTGCGACATAGTAAAAATAGAAGGAAATACAAAAAATTTTGAAAAAAATAGGACCTTTTTCCACGGATGATTCCAAAATCTCTTTCATAACTGCGACCATGGTTCCAAGATTTTAAAAAAAAATAAAAAAATGCGACCTCGGAAATAAATCTGGAAAAAATTTAAAACTATTAAAATACACAAACGCTAAAAAATTTTGAAAATATCATTTTTGTAGTACCATTTTCCACGGATGATTTCTTAGGCGCCATCAGTTGCAAATATATTTTTTAAAAAAAGGATCAAATTTGTGAAAGAAAATAACTATTTTGGATCAGAATCGCCGGTTGAAATTTTAGAGCTGTAAATTTTTTTGAAAGCCAACTTTTTTACATAAGGTAGAAAGTTGTGAGGGAGGGTATTTCGGAAACTACAATGTTGAGGTGACTGGCATTAAATTGGGCAGGATTTTTCAAGAATTGTCCGCCAAAATTGATGACAGATGTGGGGCGTTGATTTTGCCACGTCCGCCGGCTGAGAGAACTCTCTCAGCCTGCCGGCTGAGGTACAGTAACCTCATATATATATATATATATATATGAGAGAGAGAGGGATATGTACCTCAGCCAGCTGAGAGAGACTCTTAGCTGGCGTGACGTGGCTGAATTTCAGCCACAATTTTGGACGCTGCTATCATGGTCGCAGTTTTTTATGAGGACTGTGATCAAGTCGCAGTATTTTTCTGATGACTGCTATCATGGTAGCAGTGTTTTCTGAGAACTGATACCACAGACGCAGTCTTTTTCTGAGGACTGTGATCATGGTCGCAGTCATTTTCTGAGAACTGCTATCATGCTCCCAGCCTAATTACACTGAAAATATATGATTTTTAAGACTGCGATCATGTCGCAGTCAGCTGCTGCGACCATGCTGAAGCACCAGATGAGAGTCTCAGAGCTGGCAACTGGGGTACATTCCAGCTGAGGTACATTTGTCTCTCATATATATATATATATATATATATATATATATATATATATATATATATATATATTATATATATATATATATTGTAACACATCCATCTTTGGTATGCGGCACTAGGTCTTTGAACAAGGACAAACACCACAACTGCTTCAACATAAGTGTTTAAAAAACTGGAAAAACAAAGCGAAGCAACCATATAAGCTGGTCGTCACTCGCTCAGATGGTGAAGCCTGTTTACTATTTAGACTTCCAATGAGCCACATGAGTCTTATTTTTTGCTGGTTGTTTAATAATTATTTAGTTGTTATCTAACTGTTTCTATGTTTCTTCCTTTTTAATCAAATAAGTGAAGATATTTTAAGCCGTTAAACATCATAGAGGCATCTTCCTGTCAGTAACTAGTTAGTACTACTTGTGTGTTTGTGTAACTCAGCAAACATCTGAGAAAAATATATCATATAGATACCGGCACCACCAGAATCTTTTTCCGTACCTGAAGGCAACGAACATATCTTTTTGTGTATCCTAAATCATTTACGAGTGGCACCTCCAAAGCTTTAGCTAATTGACGAGCAGAAGCAACAAAGCTGTCAGACAAACAAAAAATAAATAAATGAACTGTTAAGAACATGGATCATTCATAGAAGGAGCATTGATGTACACCGCTAACTGATAACCAATTACGACTATAAAACATGAAATATATATATTAAAAATTAGCAAAAGTCATCTACATGAGATTACACCTTGAAGAAGCATTAGAAAGGGGTGAGAAAAAATACATAATCATCCTCGTTTCTTTCCTCACTTCCTAGAGGCAGCTTATACTACTCTTTTGCTTACACAGAAACACAGTATCTGGAAGAGTCTAAAAGCATCTGTGAAAGTGAATGAAGAAGTTACCAAAAGAATAAACAGTAGCATTAATGATTTATATTTTGAAAATCAACCAACTCAGGTTACCCGCGGGGCAGGGTGGGGGTGGATGATACACATCTCTCTACCATTTGTAAACTGAAGGTGTTGAGTTAAATCCTATAATCCAGAAGGCAGTTTATATTGATCTCTGGGTTGTAGGTGAATGACATTGTAACGGAAAGCACCCGAAATGGGGAAAATGACCCCCATAAGGATATAAATATTCATTTCAAATGTAAAGGCCTGCTGATGGGGATCGCTCTATCTATTAGTAGTCTCTTTTTTAGTTGTTTTATTTTATTTAGTGTGATTTTAGTCCCACATCAGCTATGATGGGAAAGTCTCCTTTGTAGGAGCCTATGTAAGGCAAGGCTTGTAGTTGATTATTTAGACTATGATGAACTAATTTAAACCCTCCTTTTGTGAAAGCTTAGTAATTTGCTTTACAAATTAATCTTTGCATGGTGATGTGCAGAATGGGAGAGAGATCTCCAAGGTGCTAAAGCCTAAATTCATCTTTATCCCCTCAAAACGATAATTTCTTCCCTCTTTTTTCTTTTCCCCTTCTCGTATTACATCAGTTTGGTATCAGAGCTAAAATCCCTGATATTTTCTCTGTCCACAAAAATCTCCCCATCTAAAAAAACATAGCCTCCACAAAACCCTAGATCTATCTCTCTATCTTCCTATTCTCTGTTGAAACAAAAGAAAGAAAAAATGAAAGAAAAAAAGAAGAGGGAAAAAAAGAGAAATTCAAAAAAAAAATTACTATTCTTCTTCCCCACCTGTGAACACCACCTCCAATACCTTGCGGCTCCGTAGACGGCCGGAAGCTTGCTGATCTGCTCTCCCTCGTCTTCATTGTCCTATATCTTCTCTCCCTCGTCTTCATTGTAGTCGCCGTCAATGATATCATCGAAGTCAACGACCGCCACCAGATCTAGCAGAGTCGACTGCAACGACAACATCAAAGTCCGCCGCCGCCGTCCTTTTCTCCCACAATCCTCGTCGACGACAATTGCTCACCTCTGACGAAGTCCCGATCAAATCTACGCCTCCTCCGCTCTCGTCGTGACTCCTAGTTCCATCAGAGGCTTTCTCGATGCCATCAGTTGTCGCCACCGTCGACATCAGAGCACAGCGCCCTCATCCTCTTCGTCAATTCCACCTCGAAGTCACCACTCCACTGCCGGATCTACTCAACGACAGCGCCAACCTCCGACCTCACCAGATCTCTCCGACCTCGCCTTTGTCCTCATCAGGACCCACCAACGCCACCTTCGTCGTCATCTTGCCACTTCAACGCCGCCAAACCCTCGCCGGCTCGTCATCGACGTCCACCCTTCACTGTCGTCGTCGCCTGAACCACCGCCACCGCCAGCACTTCAGCCTGAGCTCTTGGTTGAAGGAGAAAGGAGAACGGGTGTGGGTTTCAACTCCTGAACCCAAATCCACTTACTATTGGAATTAATTGTTGAACCTGCCAAGTAAACCCGGCCCGCTTCAAAGACCCGACCCATAATTCAAGTTGCGGGTTCAATTTGGGTTTGAATCCGCATTGGATTTGACCCAAGCAAGCCAACCCGCTAAGTTAAATCAGCACAGTTTAACTGAGTTAACTCGGCCTAACCGAGTTAACTCAGCCAATTCAGCAGCAACACAGTGACCAGTTCAGTAAGTCAACTCAGCAGACTCGACCAAGTCAAGAGTGGGCCAACTCAATCCCTTTTCACAATAGCAGAGCATCAGTTTGTTCCGGAGTCCGTTTCAGGCCCGTTCGGAGTCCGATTCGAGTCATGTCTGAAGCGTTGAATCCGCAGCTGAGTCCCGGAGTTGCTGGAAAGATTTCACAGCTTTTGAGCAACAGATCAGATCTTCACAAGCTCTTCTTTGGTGTCGGTACTGTTCCTGCGACAGTCTAACAGCGTTTAAGGACCAGTTCGAGTCCGATTCAAGTTCTGTTCGAAGCATTAGGTTCATAACTGAGCCCCAGAGCCGACATGGAAGAAAACCTTGACCGCATGCTGGAGAAACTTGACCTCATCCTCAGACTAGTTTAGGATTGCAATTCCACATTAAGAGGATAAAATCACGAGGCGAGAGTCGACATATCAATAGCGTTCTGAGTGATGATGCCAGAGAACCAGAAGTTGTTGATGAGACTGAGCCAGAGCCAGAAATTGTTGATGACCCAGAATCGGAACCGAAGCCAGATCCAAAAGTTGTTGATGAGTCGGATCCAGATCCAAAGCCAAAGTGAAAGTCTCTTATTGAGACCCATGTAGATCTTCTAGCAGAACCTATCATGGAGCTATTGCCGTCTTCGCCAGCTATGAGGGCTCCCTTATCCCTAAGGCCGCCTGACGTGTACGACCCGCTGCAGATCTTTCTCAATGAGACAGGTTCACAGGAGTTTAGCGTCATGGTATGCGGCTCAGTTTTCAGCAGAACTAATTTGAGTTATTTTGTTGTATTTATCATGCTCGAGCTACCTCCGACTGCGGTCGATCTGTCACGGAAGCCAATTCCGCCACCATCGTGGCTCAAGCATGATGCATCAGTGTGATGCTTCCCCGACCACCACCTTAACCTGATTGATGTGAGATGTACATTCTACTCGATCGTGCTTGCTACCTGTCATCATTGCATTCACCAGGGATGAATGCTTGTCAACGGGGGAGAATGATGGGATCGCTCTAACTATTACTTAATAGTCTCCTTTTTAGTTATTATATTTTATCTAGTGTGTTTTTAGTCTCAGATCGGTTATGATGAAAAAATCTTCTTTGTAGGAGATTATATAAGGCCAAGGCTTTTAGTTGATTATTTAGACTATGATGATTAATTTAAACCTTTTTTATGAAAGCATAGTGATTTGCTTTACAAATTTAATTTTTGCATGGTGATGTGCGGAGTGGGAGAGAGATCTCCCGGGTGTTGAAGCCCGAATTCATCTTTATCCTCTCAAAATCCAATTTTTTTCTCTTTCTTTCTTTTCCCCTTCTCGTATTACATCACCTGTGCTATATGTCAAAATTAATAGAAAATAAGATGGACACCAAAATTTGGACATAACACTTAAATCAAAGAGTTGGAATTTGATTAGAGTACGCCAGCAAACAACCCTAATGTGTGGTTACTTGATCCATGATTAAATCAATAGTTCAATATTTCCTGGCATTTATGCACAAAAATATTCTGAAATAGAACACCTCGTATTGCATGAGGCAGCTCCCTTCTCGAGAGGTCCAAAACCCTACAACATGTTAGGATGGTGATTGATAATTCAATAAGATGTTTAATAAATCTAAATTCTGAGAGGGCCATATTGTCTCTAAGACTATACCTTAAACAAAAAAAAAGTAATTCAATATATAAAACAAAGCAACAAAAGAAATCACGTCAATTGTCAAAAAACTTCTTCATTTTACTTGATGCCTTACATCAGATGAAGATGGATGATGCATGCTAATTTTTGCACCTATGTGGCTTGACGAGAGGGATGGACCAGTTGGAATAGTCATGGAATTGATCCGGTTTGAAATTTCAATTATCAACTTTTCAAAGGGTTAGAAAATATAGTGTTAGAACAGGTGGGTCATTGAATGAGACATTTAACATTGATTGGTTAAAGATATTTGACTGAGATAAATTAGAAGCTCTGTTTAGACTGGGAATTAGTAAATCAGATTGGAAGTGTGAAGACCGCGCGGGGGGGGGGGGGGGGGGGGGGGGGGGGGGGGGGGGGGGGGGGGGGGGGGGGGGGGGGGGGGGGGGGGGGGGGGGGGGGGGGTGGGGGGGGTGATAGACAGTGTTCAAGCTAACAGTACTCATGTGCGTCACTGTTCATCAAAGAACAGCCATTGACCGAGAGTCACATGATACGGTAAGGTTAGGGATTAATTCTGCTATCTTTTTATCTTGTTCATTTCTTGCTTTATGAAAGCCTACAAATACAGGCTAAAATAACAAGATTTAGATAGATTTAGAACGATAAACCGTGATTTGGGTTTATTTGAGATCACCTCATCTTTTTCTTCTTTCATCTCAAGATGCTGGGCCATTATTAATCTTTTTTAACCTTCTTTCTTCCTGACTGCAAAACCCCACTTCCTCTGTTCGTTAACCCAGCTCCTCCTACTTTACATCACTCAAGTTTTCAAATAACAAACCTGGCTCAAATCAACCCCCAACCCTAGCCTCCTCTCTCCTCTATCTCTTGTCGCTCACCCACCTCCTATCTGATATCTCCTCTCCTCTCTCTAGATGGGACTCTGAAAATCAGGTTTTTCTTTTTCCTTTTCGTGCCTTTTTCCTATTTCTTTTCTTCCTCATCATGCTCCTCTTCAAGCTCCTCTTCCCTTCTCCCTCTGTTTTCCTTCACCTTCTCGGTTGTTGCACGTGTTGCTGCTTCTTTCCCTTTTCTGCTTAGTTCCATATTATGTACACACTATAATACTATTACATCAGATTATGCATATGCCAGTGTATGATATATGTGTTTTCGTTGTGCATAGAGGGTCAGCTGGCTAACTTGTATATACAAGAAATGTATATTTGTGAAATTAGCTATATGGTATTATAGCTCAATCCATAATGCCATTATATTCATTTCTTTGCCTTCTACAACCAAGTCTCTTTTACATTTAATGAGACATAACTTAAAATTCACGAATATGAATTTACATGCATAAATATCTAATTCAAGAATCCATGTGCCAAGGGGGTCTGACTAGACTACCTTAACACGTCACCAACACCAGTATTAACACAGGGGCTCACTTATGAACATGCAGCAATGAACAAGGATATGGCACACAGACACGACATGACAGAGATAATGAATATATCACCTAAATCTCTAAGTATTTTCCCATCAAAGGGCCTGCATGAAGCAAGACATTGCAAAAGATTTGACAAAGATTTATGATTTGTTGTTCACATAACGTGAACACTCTTAATTACTAAAAGGAAATTATGGACAAGAAAAGGGCTCCCAACAATCCTAAAAGACCCGCTCCCCAACTCCCTAGACCAAAAGAACCTAGACCGGGAAAAAGATACGGATTTGCTATAGGGAGTTAGAGAAATAGACCAAGTCGCCGCATATCACAGAGAGCATGAATCATAAAGAACCATGAAACAGAGAAAAGCAACAAAAATTAGATATGGACAAAACAAAGACATGGCATTGAAGAAAACAAAACTTTTGGCACACACCTGCACACCCTCTCAGCGCAAGAGAAAGGTGCATCCTAAGTACAGTGTCACCTGGACACTTCAAATTTTCACACACACTCTTATATGTGGGCACCACATCCTGAGAAGGGAGTCGTCACCTAGAGATTTGTCTGACACTTGAAACACCTTCGAGTATTATACTCACATTCAACAACACTTCAAGTGATAATGATGTAAAACAGGATGGATCGCAATCAGCTTCAAGCAATGGAAAGGAAAACTAGGTTTTGCAAGAAGAAAAAGAAAATGAGAATTAGGTTTAGGAAAATGGATAACTTTGGGCTTCACACACTTTGCACCACGGGCTTCACACTCCTTACACCATAGGCTTCACACCCAGTCTCAAGAACGCAAGGCTAGAAATTTTTAACTGAAAGGTTTTAATTCATTCATTGTCTACCAATAAGAGAAGTTTTGGGGCCTATTTATAGGCTTTACAAAAGTCCAATACCTGGATATAACAATGATGTTGCACTAAAAGCAAAATCAAAGAAAGCAACTAACTCAAAAATAAACCAAGGCAAAATAACATTTAGAGAATGGTGTGATGTCCTCATAATTTTCCCTGGGGTGGAAAAATCCGACCTTTGTCGAGTGTGAGCTCCCCACGCAAAGCATCTCAATCGAGCCATAGTGGTGATTGACGAATCAACACTAGTGCATCACATTGAAACCACAGTGGTGAAGGTGGAGCTGGCCTCCATGACGAACCGACTGCAAATAATGATAGCTCAAAGAAGGCATATTTGCAACTAGAAGTGATCATCCCTATTGAGGGTTGAACTGACACAAGGATCCCATGGAATATCCAACTCGTAGGTAATGGCGACAATCCTCTTTAGAACCCTTTCAAATTTGTACGCCAAGCGTGCAACTTCCCCACAGTCTCAGAGTGACTCGTAACTATCACCTTATTATCAATCGCAAACTCCTGCAAAACGCTATATGGGTATGCAATGAATTTGTAGTTGTCACTGCAAATTGTTGTCTAGTGAGATTATCATCAAGAAACACAGGCAAATGCAATGCAGTAAACACTCTAGGTATAACTTTTATAGATGAAAAAATAATATATACAGGATGCCTAGGAGGACCAAGGTTCTCAATATCGGATATCGGAATCGTATCGGATGGGGGTTTTTCATATCGGATATCGGATATCGGGGATCGGGGAGATATTGGGGATACGCGCGCATATCGGGCGTTCATATTAGACACTATATATAATGAAATATTGATAATTAAGAGTTGGTTTAGGGTCATACATATCATCTATCTTATAAAAATGATGCAATATGCTTGCAGATACAGTAAAAAATAATATACATTTGCACGCAGTCATGCAATAAATTAGTTATTTCATACCAGGTGATGTATCGGACGATTTATCAGCCAATCGGGAAATTTATCGGGCGATATTTCAAATATCGACCGTTTTTTGCTGCAAACGATATGGCGAACGATTTTCTCATATCGTATCGGCAGCAGGCAAAAAAGGAGATATCGGACGATATCTCGGCCGTATCGGCCGATATTTAAAACAGGGAGGAGGACACACATTTAACTCCTTTAATGGTGTTATACTGGACATATACAAACTCTAAACAACCAATAAAAGAAAAAACATTGAAAATCATTTGCTGGGTCATGGCAAAGAACTCAGATGACTCACTGGAAGATAACTCAACAAGAACAATCATAAACCCATAATCAGCACAAGAGAACTCGAATGACTTATATAGCTCTGTTGGTATATTAGAGTCGACTATCACATCCACGTCATCATTGGTACTATCAGAAGACACATGGTCCTCATCAATAATCGATTCACCGAAATCAACTAGTGTATCCTCGACAATGCTAGTAATCTCAGGAAGAATGTTGGCATTCTCAACAACTTTCAAATCATCAACATTATCACTATAGGCACAATTCTAACATGACAACTCTCCAAGGGGCACTAATAATCATAATGTCCATATCTCACACTTAGAACACTGCTCTCAGGCCTTGGCAATGAGTACCCATTGAAAGTCAGGTATATTTTTAAAGCGAACTAAAAAACCTCTTCAAGGATGTCCACATCATGGGAGCTCATGATTATAGCACGCTTAATTTTGACCTTAAGCCTAAACAAATCTAGTTATCATCTGGGAACGGTGCTCTCCCATGTCACAATTACAAGTTAAGTCCTTAAATGTGGCTAAGTAATCCTGAACAAATATATAACCCTGGCGAAGGTTGCATAACAGATCTAAGAGGTAGTTCCTATAATATTTGAGAAGGTACTTCTCTGTAAGCTTTTCTTTCATTTCTTCCCAATACTCTAAGGCAACCCTACATCTCATGCAATATCTCTACCAACTCCCAGTAACTTCTAACCGACCCTACGAGTTTTCTCCTAGCAAATAAGATTCTATTGGCATCAGAAAACCTATACCAATCAATGTGGCAGACAATATTGGCTAACCAGTCACAAAACACACGAGGAGCACAGTAACTATCAAATTTTGAATCTTCCAACTCAACTTTACATGCTATTTTATCTTTCCTAGCACGCCAATCGTGAATACAGCAACTCTCATGGTCACCTCTAGTACACGCCCAATATTGACTAGTAATGATGGCTACAAATGCAAAATCAAGCAAACAAACAGATGTAATGCAATTTTCTAACTCAAATAAGACTATATGCATGCGCTAAAATGAGGCAAATAAAATTTTCTAAAAGTTTCAAGTCCTAAATGCGATAAATGTAACCCTACAAGTGATGAAAATAACACAATAATGCAAATCACTAGATAGAAGCATGTACAAATCAACTAACAAATCAATGCATTCCACTAGTATTGAAAGTAATTTAGCAATTGATAATTTAGATCAAGTTCAAATGCAACTGAGGGAGTTAGTCATTCATGCCCAATGCAAGATTCCTCTACGAATTCTTCGAAAAAAATATCCACACTAAGAGCTGAAAGTCACCAAAAAGATCTTGGACAATACCAGCACCGAATAGGGACTTATAGAGGGCAGATTGTTTTCCATTGATTTTGCAAAAGGGGAAAACTTACAAAAAAGGGTCGAGGAGCTAAATTACAAGTATTCTAACAGATTACAAGTAAATCTCCTCTGAGATTCTGGAGAAGTGTGCCGATAGGAGTCTGGTCAGTGCGCGACCACTTTGTCCTTTTGACGATGCGATCGATGAGATTCCCTCTCGCCTGGTTCGGGGAATCGGAGAACAGAAGGTTGGTAGAACCCTCTTGTTACTTCTCAAACTGCCTCCACTTAGGAATTCCTTCTCGCCTGGTTCCGGAGATTCCTTGAGAGGAAGATCTTGGGGTATCAGCACCCTGATTAGAGAAGCAGTTCTCTGAATTCTCTGAATTCTTGGAAGCAAGAGAATAGATCTCTGTTTAGCCGTCTCTCTCTGTGCGTCTCTTTGCCTGTGCGCTGTGTGTGCCCTTCTGTTCGTATGCCTCTGGTGGGCTATTTATAAGGAGAGCAGGGGTATAATTGTCCCTTGAAAATCTGAAAACAGATTGAGTCAATCTGTTTAAATCTGGAAAGTAGCCTTGCTGCGAGGCTAGAATCAGCTTCTGCGAAGCTAGGAATAACAGGTAGCGTCAGTCTCCTGATCTGTTTTGATTCTTTCCAAATAATTAAAGATTTTCCCTGATCTTCTTACTTGTTTTAGGAGAGTCAAGAGATTATGGTAAACAACTACCAAATTTGATCTCAGATTTGATCTTGATTAGATTTGATCTTGAATAGATTTGATCTCATCTGAAGATTTGATTGGTCAAAGGTTGACCATAAAAGACCCGCAGCGGAGCTGCCGCATTGAGCTCACAGCGGAGCTGGAAGGAGCATCTGGCGAAGTCAGAAGAAAGCTCTTCAGCGGAGCTAGATGAACATCTATGGCGAAGCTACGATCCTTCTGCGCGGTTGCGTATGACTTCGAGCGAAGCTAACACTCTGCGGAGTTAACTGAGCACTTCAGGCGAAACTGTAAGTTAGCTCACTGATAGAGCTTTGAACATCTTCAAGGCGAAGTTGGACAAACTTAGCCTCTCAGGCGAGGCTATCCCCTTGGGCTCATGTGATGCTAAGTATTGAGCTAACTTAGCATCTTAGGCCTGCTTAGGTCTCTTCAAAGACAATCTGAGCTCATTGTCTGCTTCACTGGATCAGTAAAGTCCAAGTTGCTGATTTGTCCCTCGGAGATGGGTACAGAACTGGTCGTTAGCTTGTCTGTCACTTGTCTTTTGTAAATGTCAACAAGTTTAGACATTGTTCAGGCCAGTCAGGAATCTTGTCTTTTTTAGAGTGTCAACAAGACCCCCTTCAAAGTTTTGAAAGTCTGCAATGGAATGGTTCAGGTTTCGAAATACTTTGAATTGCTTTGATTGATGGTATGTGAAGTACGAACGTCGCCATGGTGGTTGAGTTCAGCTTCGCTTTCAATCCTGCTTCTGGATTGGAATAAGTTCGCCGAGGAATCGTGTAGATTCGCGATTCTGGGTAGCTTCGCTTCTGAGTAGCTCCGCGTTCGAATCTCCGGAGTAGATTCTCTTCAAATTGGTCTTGGAACGTCGTTCCTTTCCCGAGGCCAACTACTTTCGGCTAGTTACGAGAAGGATTGCCCCTTTTTCGAGGTTACAATAACCTATTACATTAACGAGGAAGAACATTGGTTCCTCGTGCAATTCCGAGGGAGACTATTCCCTTTCTCAAGACTCAATAAATGCCTTAAATTCGCTCGCGCTTCTAAGCTTGAAGGAGCGGCGGTGCGATCAGGCCATGAGGCCTATAAATAGGACACTTGAAGTCCTCTGCAGAGAAGTAGTCTGTTCATGACTTCTCCTGGTTGTTCAGAGAAGTATACTCAGATCTCTGAAATAGTGGGGGTGCCCACTCTGGTCATTAACCGGCCAAGAACTGGTGAGTCTCGGTCATCCAGAGACTTTACCAATGGACTAATGACTTTAGGGAGTTTCTCCCTTAATTTAGCTTTATCAGCTGGCTCAGGGATTGATTTCCCTTGTTCTTCATTTTGTATCTGACTGATTTGAATCTGTTGAATCTGCCTGTTAAGTTCGCCACATAGGCAAGAATTGGGGACTCAGTCTCTTCAAGGTTGAGCCAGTCTTGCCATATAGGTGGGGTCAAGACTGCGTCCCTCTGGATCAGTCTGGCTTAGCCATATAGGCGAAGCTAGGACTTAACTCTTTTTGACGCTCCTTCAGTATAACTGTCTTAGGCGGAGCTAAGACTTAGCTTACGCTGAGCTAGCCCATCATCACTATGCAAGCGAGGCTATCCTCTGCTTAACTGAAATCCATCCTTAAAGCGCAACTGGATCGGATATAAATTGATTCGCCTAAAGAATTTGACTTAGCGTACCATTCTTGCATTTTTTTCTTTGCTTTACTGCTAACCTGTTTTTCATCTTGCGTTGCAGTGAACTGTGCTCGCCCATCTTTCATCTTAATGAAAGAGACCAGAAACTTGTCTCTTGAAACTTTAATCCTAAGCAGGAGGAACCAACTGGGGCAGCTGATGCGTGTTCCCAGAAGAGGTTGGCAGTCGCTTATCCGAGATGATCCACTTCGAGAAGGGGCTGATAGTCGCTTATCCGAGATGATCCACTTCGGGAAAGCGGACGTCACCTGTAAGGTCTCGGATCCTTCCTCTGCCAATTTTCATCAAAGAAGATCCGACTTTCTGGTGGCAACCGGTCCTTTGCCAATTTTCATCAAAGAAGATCCAGCCTCTTGATGGCAAAATCTGCCATTATGCGAAGGATTACGGCCTTGTGCAGGAGGAAGGCCTTTCGTGTCCAGTTAGTTTCGCTTGGAAGTAGATAGGACCACTTGTATGCCTTTGGAGCAATGATTCGGTTGTACGAACCACCTTGATATAGTGTCAATGTATCTTCCCTTTTGAATCAATAAAAGTTCATTTTTCGTTGTTTATCTGCTTTGTTTTTCTCTCCTTTTTGACTCGAGAACACCTGAAGTGGACCAACTTGGGCAAGTCTTTCCCTAGGAGGAAATGAGGACTCTTAGCCGAGCTAAGCTTCCGGCGAAGCTGAAGACAGATTTTCAAATAAGTCAGGAGCCAGTTTCTGGCGAAGCTAGCACGGAATTTCCGCGAAGCTAGAGATGTAATTTTAGCGAGCTAAAGCATGTTTCTCAGCGAAGTTATTCAAGCGTCGCGCTAAGTCAACACTGGACTCACGGCAGAGTTAGCCCTTAGCGGGGCTGAAGTAACGCTTCTTGGGAAGGCGCTTTAGGCGCCGTTTCAAATTAATTTGAAACGATGCTTGCGCTCCTTTCGAGGAGGCGGAGTTTTAGGCAATCATAAACCTATAAAAGCCTGATCGGGCTGAAAGAGAAGGCACCACTTCTCTTTGAATTTTCAGAGCACTCTGACACTTTTCTTCTTCCTCCTCCTTCGTTTGGAATTTCAAGAACTTCTTCAGTTCTCCGATGGCTCCCAAAAGACGGGCAGGAAAAGAGGTAGTAACATCTACGACGGAGGGTCCTTCTCCTCATCCGGTCATCGAACGATCTTTCCCTTTTGATCAGATATTTTCATCTCTTTTAAAGCCAATTTCTAACTATCTTCTGATGAATACAAAGCGATCAATCATGATCTGGTGATCTTAGGGAGTTCAATTCCCTGAATTTCCTTTGATTTCTTGATTGGGAATCTTAGAACCGAAGGGTCTCTTCTTCAAGCTTCCAGGCGAAGCTATCCCTTAGACTGTTCACATCCTATTGAATGATAGGCTGCGAAGCTAACCTTTGGAGTGTAACTGAAAAGAACCTTAGTGCCCTTAAAATAATCTTTAGGTAACAGTACCTTTCTGACGAAGTTAGCCCCTGGGGCTTCGTCGCGTTCTGTTGTTCGAGGTCAAGCTTCCAGAGCGAAGCTAATACTTGGACATTTTCCTGCATCCTGCCTTCGTGTGGAGTGCGGAGTTAAGCTGCAGCCGCGAAGCTAAGCTTCGGAGCGAAGCTATTATTAGGCCAGCTTCGCTCGGAGACGGACCTCATTGTCTGCTTCACTGGATCAGTAGAGTCCAAGTTGCTGATTTGTCCCTCGGAGATGGGTACAGAACCGGTCGTCAGCTTGTCTGTCACTTGTCTTTTGTAAATGTCAACAAGTTTAGACATTGTTCAAGCCAGTCAGGAATCTTCTTTTTTAGAGTGTCAACACAGATCTGTTGTCCAAAGCTGTAAAACTCCTCATTAGCTCCGGGACATAGCTACGATTTCAACGCTTCAGACGGAACACGAATCGAACATCGAATGAGACTATAATAGGCTCTAGACTGCTGCTGTGTTGCTGTAACTGAACTAGCTCAGTTGAGTCAACGCAGACCGAGATGGACTTAGTCACGACCAAGTCAGCTGAGTCAGCTCGGGTCAGACTGAGATAACTCGGATCTGACTTGGTTTGGGTCAACTCAGAACTGAGTTGTCAGCTCAGGTCGGGTCGGGCCCAAACCGCGGCGCTAACATTAGCTTCGAAGCTGATGATGTCAGCATCGGCTCGATCGGCTCTGGTGACACGGCAGCTTAGCGGGTAGGTTCGACTTGGACCGGGTTGCTATAAGGTCGGACCTTGTGCTGGTAACGAGTCGGGTCAACTGCGATTTTGACAACTTAAACCCTACAATCTAAACTAAGTGGATTTGGGTCGGGTCAGAACTGAAGATCCGAACCAAACCCAGATACTCCTCTTTTGTTCTCCACGACGATGAAGCGGCGAACGACGACGATGTGGATCTTGTCAATGGATGACGACTACGATGAGACTTTAGGCTGAATCTGAAGCCGGAGGAGGTCGTGGTGGCTGTAGCAGTCGGTGAAGGTAGGGGATGTCGGCGAGGGTGGGGGGATGTCGGCGTCGATGGTGACAAAGGTGGTAGATCAGTCTTGGATAGGATGAAGAGGATTGGCGGCGGCGGCGGTGCTGACTGGCGTGTCGATGGTGCAAGGAAGATCTGGCGGGTAGCGCTGGCGGTTGAGTCGCGGCGACAAAATCTGCGACAGTCAGTTGCGGTAATTGTTGGAGATGTTGACAATGATGGTGTTGATTTGGCAGCACTGCTCAAGTGTTGTGTCAATGACAAGAACAGAGTGAAGACGAGGAGGTTGGGGTGGTTGTTGTGCGATTTGAGTTCTTAAGCTTGGTGGTGGCAGCCCGAGGCAGGAGAAGAGTAGAAGCGGGTATTGTCGAAGGTCGTTGGCGTGGCGGTAAAGGCGGAGGTGGTTGGCGGACTAATAGGGTTAGGGTTTTTGGTTTGTGGAGATAAGGGAGGAAGGAGATGATGTACAATGCTATTTTTTATTCTGTTTTTTCCTCGTTTTTTTAATGAAGCTAAGGTTTTGAGGAAGGAGAAACGGGCTTGGGTTTTGAATTTTTAAGAACAGATTTAGGGTTTGGAGAGACTAGGGTAAGGGTTTGGAAAAGAAGAAAAAGCTAGTGTTTTTGGAAATTTTTTTTGGTGGAATGAATCTAAGAAAATTGAAGGGGATGGAACCAAGAACTCTCATACCAAAATTCATGTAAAACACGACGGATCGCAATCACCTTCAAGCAATAAAAAGGAAAACTAGGGTTTTACAAGAAAGAAAAAGAAAATGGGAATTAGGTTTAGAAAAATGAATATCTTTGGGCTTCCCACCCCTTACACTATGCGCTTCACACCCCAATCTTAAGAACTCGAGGCTCAAGAAATTTTAACTGAAAAGTTTTAATTCATTTATTGTGTACCAATAAGAGAAGTCTTGAAGCCTATATATAGGCTTTATAAAAGTCCAGTACCCGATATAACCGATGTGATACTAAAAGCAAAATCAAAGAAAACAAATAACTCAAAATAAACTAAGGCAGAATAACATCTAGCAAATAGTGATGTGGTAAAAGCAAAATCAAAGAAAATAAGTAACTCAAAATAAACTAAGACGGAATAATATCTAGCAAATGGTGTGATGTCCTCATCAATAAAATTATAGCCATATTGCCATTCTCTTGCAAAATTAGAGATTTTGCAAGGTGTCAACCAAGAAGTTGTCAACCTAGACTGCAGTGGATAAACTCTAAATTAATTTGGGAAACTATGGAACAATTATTCAAGTTGATTACTCATGACACACACAGTTATACACATTTGCCTGGAAATCCACAAGAGAGGTATTTTCCGGAAGGTTACACTTTATCAATTTTACATCAATCACAGACTACAACAACCAATATACAGGGCAAAGGAAATAGTGCATGTTTGCAATTTTTCATCAGAGGATAGCAAAGTTCTTTCTGAGTATGTTTGAAAACTAGGACATTTCATATAGAATGAAAACATAGGCCATGACTTACAACCTTTCTAATTATTTCTACCTTAATTTCAACTTAATCATTTCAATTTTGTCGTTATACCTTTCTTGGAACTTACATATAGACAGCTTTCTTAACCCATAAGAACTTTAAGTTGTTTGTGTGTATCCATGCACTTAGTAGTTTTTATTCCACTTCTTAATGCACCTCTTTCAATTTATTAATTTATCTTTATATAAAAACATGAGTATAGCTACATTTTATTGTAACTATATTAACTATGTTGAAAAAAAATAATTTATTTATAATACGCAAGGTATAAGCTACAATCTTGTAAAAAGATAAAAAAGCAACATTAATATAATTACATATTGTTAGAGTTATTAATCTTGATGTGGGTACAATCAAGTAATTGTGAGTGTACTTATTTTTATAAGCTAATATAAATAAACATAGATACAACCTAGGGTTTCATCTCCTTGCACTCTATTTTTCTCAATTCTCTCTCTTCCTCTCCTCTTCTTCTCTCTTCTCCTCACAAACTTTTCAAACTTCACTTGGTATCAGAGCAACTTAAAAGTACTGCATATCATGTTTATCTCGTGGATCGAACTCCACATTGAGTTCAACGGGAGTACAGGAGCGGTAGCCCCTGTCCGGGAAAATATCTGAACTTTGAAGAGGTATTTTTCTCAATTTGGGGGGTTCTTGATGGTTGTATGATCGTGGTGTGTTCGTGGTGCGAGAAATAGGGTTTCTGCAGATCTCTCTGTCCGTAGCATATTCGTAGATGAGATCTAAGGTTTCTTCAGATCTCTCTGTTCGTGATGTGTTCGTGGACGAGATCTAGGGTTCTCCAGATCTCATATTCTTGTTCGTTGTGAGCTCTAGGAGTTCTGAGATCTCGCGTCCTTGTTGCATCTACAAGCATGGTGGGCCTCGGTGGTGGTTGTGGTGATGGCAGACATGATGGTAGAGATCGTGGTCGTGGCGGTGAAGATGGTGGCCGTGATGGTCGTCATGGTCCACCACGGAAATGTAATTATTGTGGCATGAATGGTCACACTGAAGACTATTGGTGGGACATGTGGGGCAAACGCAAGTATGCACATCAAGCATATGATGGAAATATACAGTTCACCACTTCTGCACCTGGACGTGATGCTTTCAGTTCTAATCCGACTTCAACTTCTGATACCTATGCTCCACTTGGATAAATTCTCCAGAAATTGAATGCTCTTGCTAGTATCTCTTCTCAACCTACTGCAATCATGACACATATAGGCAATTCAGCCTTTGTGGCAACTCAGACACCATCCTCTTGCTGGTCATCACTCAAGAGCTAGCTCTCACACTCTTTCATAATCGTTTTTGTCTTATAAAACATAATATTGTCTTAAGTGATGGGTGTACTCGCCTTGTGCTTGAGAAAGGTGTCATTCACCCTACCCAATCACTTCTTTATTTGATTCGTTACATGTGCGTAATTTTCCTTTCAATTTGTTATCTGTGATCCAATTAACCAATTCACTTCAATGTTCCGTAATATTTTCTCCTAATTCTTGTATTTTTCAGGACCTTAGGATGAAGAGGTGATTGGTTCAGAGCATGAAAAAGATGGATTGTACTACTTGGATATACCTTAAAGGGCTTTCACTTTAGTTTCTACTTCTCTATTGCAGTGGCATTAGCATTTGGGTCATCCGTCTAAGGATAAGTAGCATCAAGTTGTTCCAAGTTTGCGTCATGTTTCTATTTTACAATGTGAGGCTTGCCAGTTGGGCAAATATCACCGTGGTTCTTTTCCTCGCTGTGTTGAGTCATCAGTTGCAATTATTTGAACTTGTTCATACTGGCATTTGAGATCTGTCAAGAGTTAAAAATCTGAAAGTATTTCAGTATTTTGCTACCTCCATTGATGATTGTTTTAGAATGACTTTGTTATATTTAATGAAAGAATGATCTGAGTTCCCACATGTGTTTTTCATCTTTTATAATGAAATCTATGTTCAGTTTGATAAACGCATTAAAGTTTTACATTCTGATAATGCTTTGGAGTATATTCAATAATCTGTGGCTTCTTTTTTACTGGTCATGACATCATTCATCAAACCAGTTGTGTCCACACTTCTCAGCAAAATGGTGTAACTAAATGTAAACACCAACACCTTTTAAATGTCGCTCAGACTCTCATGTTCAATATGCATGCCCCTAAATAGTATCTGGCAAATGCCATTCTTACTGCATGCTATTTGATTAATCACATGCCATCATCTGTGTTGAATAACCAAGTCCCTTTCTCCATGTTGCATCCAAGTGTCTCCATTTTCCTAACCTCCTCATGTATATGGGTGTGTTGCCTTTGTTCACAACTTGGAACCTTATCGAGATAAGTTGGCTTCTCGATCTCTTAAGTTTGTTCTTTCTTGATTATCCTTGAACTCAAAAAGGCTATCATTGTTACAATCCTCAGTCATGCAAGTATTATGTCAGTGCAGATGTTACCTTCTTTGAGTCCACTCCATTGTTTCCCAGGAAACCATTCTTCGTTCACACCAGATCTAATATCTTCCATACCACTTTTGGTCATTCTGAATCCATTTATGTCTCCACTCCTCTTTTATAGGTTTCTCAAAGATCCAAGGGCACACAGGTTGTATTACGTGATTCAACCCCAACACATCATCTTCCGTGTCTGAGGCTCTGGCTCCCAACACTATAGTTTCAAATGATCTCCCTATTACACTCAGGAAAGGTAGTCATCTATGTACCACTAAATACCCTATTTCAAACTATGTTTCATTATATCGTGCTTCTTCTACTTTACATGCCTTTGTTTTATCATTGTCTTCTATTTCCATTCCTAACACTAATAAGCAAGCTATGTCATCTTCTGATTGGAAAAGTGCAATGGATGAGGAGATATCTGCTTTACATCAAAATCAGACTTGGTGAATTGAGAAGCACACAGTGGGTTGTAAGTGGGTAAACACTGTTAAGTATCATGCAGATGGTTCAGCTAGTGGCAAAAAGGTATACCCAAACATGTGTGGATTATATGGAGACTTTTTCTCCCGTGGCTCGGTTGAATTCTATTCGCATTCTATCTCTGTGGCAGTTAATCGCTAATAGCCTATATATCAGCTGGACATCAAGAATGTCTTTTTGCATGGTGACTTACAGAAGGTTTATATGAATCAGCCACCGTGATATGTTGTGTCAGGGAGTGAGAATCTGGTGTGTCGGTTGAAGATGACATTATATGGGCTGAAACAATCACCTCAAACTTGATTTGATAAGTTCAGTTCTTATTAAGTATGACTTTTGACGCACCATGTCAAATCATTCATTGTTTAGATAGTCGTTTACAAGAGGTGTTATTGTGTTGATCGTTTATGTTGATGATATCATTCTGAAATTGACTTTACTCGTATTGCACATTTGAAGGCCTTAGCCATCAGAGTTTCATAATATGGATTTAGGTACTCTTTGATATTTTCTTGAAATCAAAGTTGCTCGATCTAAAATGGGTATGTTTTGGACTTACTTTCAGAGACAGGAATGTTGAATTCTCGACCGGTTGATACTCTTATGGATTATCATGTCAAGCTTGATGCTAACATGGGGAGTTATTTGCGGATGTTGGATAGTATAGATAGCTGGTTGGGAAGCTTATTTACCTTACTATTACCCGACCAGACATCACTTATGCAGTTGGAGTCGTTAGTCAGTTTACGCAGGACCCTAGGCAGCCACATTGGGAGGCTCTCTCTCTTTTGCGGTACTTAAAGGGTGCACCTAAAAAGAATTTGTTATACAAATCCTCACAGAAGCCACAGTGGAGGGCTCCAATATGCTGATTGGGCAGGTAATCACAGTGATAAAAGGTCTACTTCTGGCTATTGTACTTTTATTGTAGTAATCTTGTAATGTGGCGTAGTAAGAAGCAGATTGTTGTTACTCGTTCCAGTGCAGGGGTCGAATACCGCGTTGTCTCACACAGCCTCTGAGATGTAGGTGAGGTCTCTTCTTCATGAAAGGCGGGTTATGGTTCTTATTTATATGAAGATGTGTTGATAATCAATCAGCCATTTTCATCGCTAGTAACCCGGCGTTTCATGAGCGCACAAAGCATATCGAGATAGATTGGCATTTTATTCGTGATTTGGTGATAAAGAAGCATATTGTCACTCCTTATGTTCGGTTTGAGGATCAGTTAGATGATATCCTCACCAAACCACTTGCTCGTAGTCCATTTTTTATGTAGCAAACTGGTCATGTTTAATCATTATGCTTCAGTTTGAGGGGGATGTTATTATTATTCCTGATGTGGGTACAATCAAGTAATTGTGAGTGTATTTATCATTATAAGCTAATATAAATAAACATGAGGTGCATCTTAGGATTTTATCCCTTTGCACTCTATTTTCTCAAATCTCTTCTCCTCTCGTCTCTTTCTTCTCTCTCAAAACTTTTCAAACTTCACTCATATAAATTAGTAATACATATTTCTCCATAAAATTTAAAATTTATTTTTCTTTGCATTGCTCAGTGCAATAATATCTTGTGATCATCAAAAAGCATGTTGCCATTCATTATTTTTTTTACTTAAACAATAATATTATTTGTATCGATTGAGAATATCTTGTCTACAGGGAATACATTTACGCAGCTTTACTTATTCAATAGTATTGTTTTTATTCCTATAGAGTTATCTCTCTTCAGCATGTACCTCACCCCACATCCCCCCTCTACCTTTGACTATTCTCACTTTTTTCTTTTGGGTTTCTTTCTTTTTGTTGACAAAACCAATAATGTGCAATTTTTATTTTCCATCAAAAATGAGTTTAGATAGAAGCTTTCGACCCAGCTATATAGATTCAGGACCACTAGGCAATAGAATCGTGGTAAAATTCCAATATTTGTGGAGGTTTTGGAATATTCTCTTTTCATTTCTTTCAATTTTTTTCATCTAGAAAGCATCTTCAATTTAGAGCTAAGACTTCATATTCTTTTAATATCCTTACAAAACACATTTCGAAGAAGAAAAATTAAACACTGTTAAAATCACCAAAAACCGAGGAAAACATGACCAAAATTTTATTGGGATACAAAATGACTTACGAGTTACAATAATTTTGTGAATCCTGAGTAGTTAAGCCAGAAGATACATCTTGAACAGCATTCCAATATTTCTGAACCACAGCCACAAGTTTGTCTATTTCCTTTTTCTTTTTGGATTTCTTTATTTTTGCTGATGAAACCAATCATGTGCAATTCGTCTTTTTCCATTGAAATTCAGTTTAGACAGCTTTCCACCCAATATATAGATTCAAGACCACTAGGCAATAGATTCACAGGAAAATATTTGAGCTTTGAAGAGGTTTCGGATTATTCTCTTTTCATTTCTTTCATATTTTGTTTATCTAGAAAGCATCATCACTTCAGAGTTCAGTCTTAAAACTATACCATACCATGCAACACAAGCACGTTTATACATGTGTAAGCAATTACAAGCACATCTTGAAGAAGAATAATTAAACACTATCAAGATCACCAAAGACCGAGGAAGTTAACTAGATAAAATATTTATTGGCATACAAAACTTACGAGTTACAACTATTTTGCAAATCCTGTGTAGATAAGCCAGAAGATGCATTTTGAACAGCATTCTGATATTTCTGAATCACAGCCCCAAGTTGACTCACCTGGAGAGAAGAAACATTAATTATCTATAATCACAATCTACACAATAGCATGACGACAGTTAAGAAGTAGCTCAACAGACTCTAATTATTATTGTGAAAAAAAAAAGTCAGTTGCTACCTGAGGTATAATTAACCTCCGAGGTATAAGCTCTTCATGCTTTCTAGCACAAAACTCCCATGACGAGATCTGCAGGAAAGTCAAAAACATTAAGTAGGGTCTATATCTTATTAACCCATAAGATACCATCTATGCTGAAAATTTGATATCATATACCTTTAGATCTGGATTGAAAACAATGCGCAGATGACCATCACGGACAACGCGCAATTGCTCAAATACACTCTCCTGAATTGCTTTAGGATAATCCAGGACAATCTGCCCCATTGCATTGTGAGATTCACGAGGCATATCTACATAAAGTAATTCCTCCAAAGTACCACTAGCATATTTAATTTGGCATAGCCTTGGCAGAACCTCAGCAGTTGTTTCTGAAAATTTTAGTTTAACAAAAGCAACATATAAGCATGACACTATTTAAAGCAGGGCTTTCATCAGCAAAAGAAATGTCGAATGTAAATGAAGGAAGACAACCGTTCCAAATCCAACTGAAATATACAACAATACAAGAAAACTTAATGCAAAAGCGTGCATACCAAAACCACGTCCAGGCTTGCGACTGCATATTTCACAGTGCCAAGCATCCTGAAAACCAGTGTAAACATTCATTGTTCAGTTAAAAAGTTCCCTTCCTAAGCAAATAAAATTTGAAGCTACTTGAACTGCACATAAAGTAAAATCTATTCATAATGACCAGACTATCAACATATGAAGAACAATGCTTCTAGAGCCAGAAGGCTGAATCCATATCTACATAACCACATGACATAAGTTTGGCTTGTATACCTGGCAGAAGACGCTAACGTACCTGAGGGAAAACGCCAGTAGTTTGACGTCCACTTCCATAAAGCGAAACACACCACCTCTTCTTAGCATTAGGAGCAAAGAACTCAGCTACAAATTTTCTCCAAAATTCAATATTATTATCCTGCACTCGATGGATTGCATCAGAAACAGGCAGGGTAAAAAAAGGAAAGAGTTACAAAATCATGGAGCACACATGACAAATAAAGCATACCTCTGGTCTATGCTGCTGATGATACATATATTGGGTCAACCGCCGAGCACAAATTCCAGGCTCATAGTTACTTGGTTTCAATTGATTTCTCAAGGAAGCCCCTGTTGCAGCTGCTGCTGCAATTGGGCATGCGGAGGAAGGCCTTGAGAAGCTGCTGTTGATGCTGCTGCTGTTGATGCTGTTGCTGGTGCAGCTGCAAGATTCTTTGCTGCTGCTGCAATAGATTCAACTGCACTGCAGCCTGAGGAGACTGCCTCGACATCTGTAACAATTGTTGTTGCTGATGATGCTGTTGCTGCTGTTGTAAAAATATCGAAGAATCAGAATGCTGTTGTTCCAATTTGACCGGACCCAAACTTCTTATTGACTGCAACTGCTGTGGTTCCATCTTTACTCCGCCAATGGTTCGCAGAGTTTGCAGCTGTTGCGAGGACGGACCAATCTGATCTGCGGAGCCCATTTGCGGCTCCAATTTAACAGGGGCCAAGCCGCCCACATTGCCCAATCCCCCTCTGAGTTGTTGATGCTGCTGAGGAACTGCAAACTGCTGCTGCTGGAAATTCTGCACAGGCTCCAGCTGCTGAGACTGTGAATTGTCCCCGGATAGCTGATTCATGGATGGCCCAGCGCCAGAGGATGCAAAAGGAAGCGGGTCGAGCTCCGCTGAGCCCGTGTTCAAATGCAGGAGATTCACTCCATTTCCCATAGAGTGGTTACTACGGGAGGAGACATTGGAGATGTTTCCTAGTATGTTCATGCTATTGTTATTGTTATTGCTATTGAATTGGGTTCTAGGGGAGACTAAAGAAGAAAAGGTTGTTGAGCAGGAATTGGGTTGGATTGAGTTCCACCCAACAGACCGGAGCTCGACCGGAGAAGAGAGGGAGAAACCGACTGCCCCCCGCCGGCAGGAGTTGGAGGCCCTGAAGGTACCATCTTCCCACTATAGGATCAAGAAATTAGCTAGAATAGACAACAAAATGAACCCTTTATTTCAAATATATATTGGGAAATAGAAGGAATAATGGTTACTACCATGCTATAGATTCCAACAACACAATTTAATAGCAAAGTAATCGTATTTGGATCTCAAAGGCCTGACTACAACTCAAACTGACTTTACCCTTTCCCAAACTTCTTTTTGGCTTTCTTTCTAAGGAAAAAAGAACAAGAAGGAATCCTATATCCAATCCTAAATAAGATGGCCTAAGGTTAACAGAAAGTGAGAGGAAAAATCAGATCTTTTTATCTACAGACATAAACTCAATCAGAGAAAGAGCTTCCAACTTGCTGAAAACCCAATCTCTAGTCTTCATTACAGTCAAATCCTTCCTTTATCGAGAAATCTTGGTCTAATCCAAATGATGCCAAGCTCCAGTGAACCCAATTTCTTCAAATTTTTCTGAAAAACAAAAGAACAAAGAAAATCCTAATCAGATAGAGACGGGTATGATAGTATCAAACAACTTACACGAATGGAGGTTGCGATAGAAGAACCCTACAGTTAGACACAGCTCCTTCTCTCCTTCTTCCTCCCCTCTTTGGACTCTTATGCCTTTTTTATTTTTTTTGTTTCTAGGGTTAGGGCTAGTTTTTTTTTTTTTTTTTTTTTTTTTTTTTAATGGAGATATCTCCTTTCTTCTATGCAACTGGTGTTTTCTCTCTTCCTCTTCTTCTAGCTGGAGATGACTGTGTTTTGTTAGTCTTTGCGGACGTCAAGTTCAGTTTAGATTTGATCAAATCTCCAATTGATAACCACACTCCCTTTTTTGGACGATTCCACTGCCCTTTGCCGGCAATAGCAGGTTCATTCATTCTCTGACGCTAGTGAGTTTTTCATATATACTCTTGTTTTTTTCTATATTTTAGTTTGTCGCCCGAAAATAGCTTGATTAAATAAAATTTGTTACATTGCATTAGACCTGTCAACGGGTCGGGTCCGGGTGGTACCAGACCCGAACCCGATTACTATAGGATGTATCATACCCGACCCGTTTACCCGCGGGTATAGAACCTAGGTTCCCATACCCGGACCCGTGGGTTCGCGGTCTGGACCCGTTTACCCGGACCCGTGGGTTATGGTGTTTCCTATCTGTAAGTTATGAGAAGTTATGGCTATCACACAAAAATGTTTGACAAGTGGCATTTGGAGAAGACAATGCATACCCTAGTTATTCTTCCCCATTACTAATCCAATTGGCAAACATTAATTAGTTGACATGAGATTATATGGTGTTTTCCTATCTATATAGTGTTCCCATTTACTAATCGGGTAAACGGGCAAACGGGTATGGTCCATGTAAAATCATACCCGACCCATTTACTAATCGGGTAAACGGACAAACGGGTATTCGGGTTCGGGTCCAGAACTGAGTTTCTCATACCCGTCTAAACCGGTCGGGTCCGGGTCGGGTCCGGGTCCAGACCCGACCCGTTGACAGGCCTACATTGCATAAAGAAATTAGATTTAAAAGCGTTAAGTAACTTTCGCTTGGCAAGTGTTTAATCATTATATGAAGCTAGTTTTTGTTTTCAAATAAAACTTAAGAATTCTAATTGTGGGACAACAACATTCGAATTATTTAGCTTACTTGCATACAATATATTTGAAATGAACCACCTTGTTTATTAATTGATAACAAAATTTGTGATAAAAATTAGAAATTTATTACCTCTTCTTGATTCTAATATATTTCGTTCTTCTATAATCTTATTGTAGTTTGTTTTCCGTCAGTTAAGACAAAGTTTGCATTGAGCGATTGAATTTTATTTGAATATTTGTTTGCGAAACTAAGTATTAGTAGATGAGTATTGTGCTCATTGTATTTTATTTGTAAGCACTTATATACCTTATGAAGCTAAATTATTACATTTTGCATGCTCATTGACATATTATTTATCTCAAAATCATGTATCATTTTTTTTTCTTTTTCAAAAGTGTCTGAAAATGAAAAAAATATTTTCTCATTTGATTAGCAAAGAATAATATTATTCTCTCAGTACTTAACATGAGTCATTCTCAAAAGAGTGAGTAACTTTGTTGCTATTTCCATCTAAAAAAAAAGACGAAGAAAAGAAAAGGAACAATTTTTTGTAGTTTTTTCTACATTTTGTAAATATAAACTTAGTAGGATATAAAATGCTAAAATTCAAATTTGTAAGGACATAAATGCAGAAAGCAAACAATTAATGGAGCCGTTATTGCTACTTACAGTTGCCGGTTAAAGTGTACAAGAATCTCCCCACCCCCACCCCCCCCCCGCCACCCCCCCACCCCCCCCCCAACACTACTTCCAAGTAGGTCAATTTCTCTCTGTTTTCTGCATCATGGCATGCATCGTTACCATCCATACCATAACATCCATCATGGTAGAAGATTGCCTTCCCCCACCAAACACAAAAATGGGGCCCACCGTAGACTCTTTAATTTGCAGTTTCTAGAAATGCCCCTTATAACATGAAATCTACAACCCAATTCTAGATTTTGCGTTCAGTTCATATTATTGAGTGACACACACATATTATAAGATCCCACTCTCACAGTGACAGGTGACATTGATTCTCTTATAATATTATAAAACTCTAAAGACTTTAAAGTTCCATACACTTGAAATCTGATATCTTATTCATGTGTTAACAAAGTATTGACCTTCTTATAATATGTGTGTGTCACATATAAGAGCCAAGACCCGGAATTTTCTTCGGACATTTGATAACAGTACAAAAACACACGAGTATAATATTATCAGAATGTTTAAAATAAATAAAATTTTCAAAATAAATAATATACATGTAACAGTTCAAATATATATATATTCGAGTATTATTCATAAATCAACAAAGTCATGAAACAAAGAAAAAGGATGTATGTGTAAAAGAATAACTTAATTTCAAAAATAATATCACTATAATAAAATTCTAAGCGCGTCATTGTATAACGCAAATAATGAGTTATGAATTTCTAGTGGAAGCAAAAAGTTGAAAAAAAATTTTTTAGAAATCACGATGTTACTAGCTATACTAATTCTTCGAACTATATGCAATGTGAATATGTTAAGAATATTATTAGAACATGCATATACCCATAACAATTTGTAAAATTTATATATATAATATGTAAATAATACATGAACAACATGAGTTTGGAGCAATAAATGTTGTGCTCGACAGACAACAACCCTTAGAGGATCCAACCAGATCTCAATCACCAAAACAATGAAATCACAACTAGAAGAAGAACAATCGCAAACAACCAAGATCTAACGAGGTTCGGCCAACGTGCCTACGTCCTCGGGGCAATCAAGGGGAGAATTTTAATTTGGAAAGATGATTACAATGGATCTTAGCCTCTCTCAATACAAGAGAACCCTAAGCCTCCTAATTTCGCAGGTTCTTCTACAAGATTTCCCTACAAGATTACTACTTAGAAAACCCTAGCAGCCCTTAAATATACAACATGTTTCCGAACTGCAGATTTCAGCCCAAACCCGACTGTCGGTCGACCGAACCGTTCGACCGACCTTCTACCGTCGACCGGTCCGGTCGACCGATTCCAACAGAGAGTTGGGCCTTGTCAGTCAGGCTCCTGCGGTCGACCGGTCCGGTCGACCGCCTAGACCTGTGCACGTTGTGCACGTCCGTCGACCGGCCGCGGTCGACCGGAGAACCTGTTTTGCTGCTGCTGCTTGTTTTCCTCTTCTGCTGTTTCTTCCGTCGTCTCTTGTCGCCGACTTCCTCGACAATCCCTTGACGGTCTGGGTCATCTTCCTCAGTACAAATCTCCCTCTTTCCAACAATTCTCCCACCTCGGCGAAGATTTTCTCAAAATCTGAGCCGATCTCCAACGAACCCCAGTCTATCACCTGGCGAAATCGACACACGATCTCGGCGAAATCGACACACGATCTCGGCTTGCGCGCACCGGTCGAAATCGACACACGATCTCGGCGAAATCGACACACGATCTCGGCTTGGAATCTTTGGCTCATCTATTCCTGAAAACATCACACATGCCTTCCCTGCACTTCACTTAGGAGAATTTCCATACCTGCCGTCACCATACTGTGGCTTCTACTCCGCACTTCATGACCTCATGAAGACTTCCTTATGAGCCAACACTGACTCTCCACTGACTAGCTCTATCTAGTCTACCTGTCTTCCTCTGACGGTCCAACCAAGTCTGCGTAGAGCCAACCAACATCATCGGCTTCAACTGGATGCACACCCCTCCTTATGCAAGCTCAACATCTCCTCTCCGGAAGATAAAACTGTTCTTCGAGATCACACCACTCCACCTCAATGTGAAGTCCAACTGGCCACACCACTTCACCGCTACATGAAGTCTCTTCACCTCTCCGTGAAGTCTCTTCAACTCTACGTGAAGCTCCATTGACCACACTTCTTCACCTCTATGTGAAGGTCCAAACAACTTCTCGAGAACCCAACCCTAGCTTCATAAGAGTTGCATCACCAATGGCTGCGCCTTTACGGCTGCCTACGTACCTTTGCCCAAAAGGATCAAGCCAACCGTAGTTCATTTTAAATGAGCTTCATCAGCTCGAAAAATGGTACCTGTTCCTGCAGCAGCGAACCTGTCAGACTGAGTCATATGAACCTCTTCCCGACCATCATGGAGAGCAACGGCCTTCAACTTGAGCTTGTCGCGTCCACAAGTTTGAGATTCATCCTTCTTTAACCACGAACGTGGTCTCACCTTGGTTCCTTTGGCTGCACACAACTCGACATCCTCAACAATGTCGTCAACCTGTTCAGCATCACTCTTGTTATCATGATCTCCACCCGGTGTCACTTCCGATGAAGTCTCCTTTGATGCCGAACTACCTGGAGATGATGGAGTAGCATCGACCTCCACCCGCTGCGATCCTCCCTTGGTCTTCGTCCTCTCCACCTGCTGAGAGACGATGGACATCAACCCTGAAGCCTCTCCAAATGTGACATTCCTGCTCATCACGATCCTTTTGTCCTTGGGATCCCACAACCTGTAGCTGTTCTCCTTGATGCCCAAATAGACAAACCTCCTTGCTTGCGGATTCACCTTGCCATTCTTGGCACTGAAGTAAGCCGGACTTCCAAATTCCCGCAGCACACCGTGATCTTGAGCTTTTCCCGACCAATGTTCCAATGGAGCTTTACCTCCTATCGCAGTCGTTTGATTCTTGAGATGGCTAGCATACTCAATCGCCTCAGTCCAAAGCGACCTGTCCAATTCTGCATTAGACATAGTTTTCGAACCTCCTCCAGCAAGGAACGGACCAACTCCTTAGCCAACTCATCTGTACCTGTTGAGAAGTGTGTAGCAATTCCTGTGTTCTGTCCAAACTGTAGGAATTGGTCAATGTCTTTCCCAACATTGCCAATATGAAGCTCCTTTACCTTCCTACCTATCTGCCTCTCCATTCTTCCGCTCCACTTCCTCAACACATCTAGGGCTTCACCCCTTTGTCTCATCGGATATATCCAAACCTGCCTAGATGAACATCAATTACCGAGACAAAGTACCTGTGACCTCCAAGCGATGCCGTCTTAGCAGGTCCCATACATTCACGTGAACACGATCAAGAAGACCTTCATTGTGGTGAGAACTGGTGCTAAAACTCACCTTCTTCTTGTCCAGAACCCTGTGTCCACCTTCTGACTTGCAGGTAGCAGCACCTTCTTCTTCTTCTCTGATTTCATCTTTGCAGGAGCTCGCAAAGATTCTTCTTCTTGTCCGGCTTTTTCCTGCTGAATCCCCAGGCCAACCTCATCTTTTGTACTCGAAGTCTCCACCTGATCTGAAATAGTACTACCCTTCAAGTAGTATAAATTTCCTCGGCGGACGCCCTTCATTACAACCATCGAGCCCTTGATCATCTTGAGATCGCCATCTCGAACCGATATCATCATGCCCGATGCTTCCAAAGTTCCCAAGAGATTAATTTCTCTTCATCTGAGGTACATACCTCACACCTGTCAACTCCCAAACCATCCCATCAAACATCCTGATTGGGATTGTACCAACACCCTCCATGCTACATGAGTGATCATCACCCATCACAACTGAGCAACCTTCCAGCTTCTCAAACTGGTGAACCAGCTCCTGTTTGGACATGCATGGTATGTTGTTCCTGAATCCATAATCCACTCATCTTTGTATGAGTTACTAACACTGGGAGAACTGACTGAAAAAGAGAATCCCGAAGAGTCTGAATCTTCTCCATCTGCCTGTGAACTACTCCTCTGAGTCTTCGTCACCTTCGATAGATTTGCTTCAGCATTCGACTCCTTCTTCTTCCCCTTGAACTTTGGGCAATCTACCTTCCAGTGCCCAATTTCTCTACAGAAAATGCACTGATTCCTTTTGAGGTCTTTGAATCCCGGCCTGGATTTCGATCTTCCCACCCATCTCTCTACCCTTCCTTGATGAATTTCTGCCTCTCACCTCCAATGCCTCCGCCACTGAGCTTGACTGACCAGAATGTCTCTCATTCTTCCTTGTCTCATAGCTCATCAATGCGGACGACACCTCATCATAGACTAAAGTTTGTCTACCATTGATAAACGTCATGGTGAATGTCTCATACTCCTCCGGTGGAGCGAGTTCAGGAGAATGACAGCCTTGTCTTCCTCTTCTACCTTGACATCCACGTTTATCAGATCTGTGAGAAGCTTCGTATACCGGTTTATGTGCTCATTCACTGTGCTCCCCTCTGCATCCTGACAAATACAGCTTACTCTTAAGCTGCAGCCGTGATTCCACACTCTTGGTCAGGTACTTCTTTTCTAGGATTTTTCACAGTTTCTTTGCCGACGTCTCATGTTGCACAGGTACTTTATATCTTGTGCCAAGCATGAACGAATCAAGCCACATGCCGATCTATTCATCTTTGCCCATTCCTCCTCGGTAGTAGTGTTCTTCTTCCTCTCCAATAGGAGTGTGTCCTCGAGGTTCTGTGCATTCAATGCATCCATAACCTCACACCTCCACATCCCGAAATTGTTAGTTCCATTGAACTTAACAACATCAATCCTGGAGTTGTTCATTGTTTAACAGACTTAGATTCCTCTGCCATTGAGATCCTTTCCTTGACCCTCTAACTATGCGGAAGATCAAATACTTGCAAAATAGATCTATTTCTGAGATAAAAAAGGTGATTTTTACCTCTACCTTGAAACCCTAGCTGAGTTTCTCACCAGATCTATTCCACTCCTGATTCAACGAGCCCTCCCTGCGTCCACCTGAGATCGACACACGATCTCCTTGAACACCAATGCCTCTGACCTGAGATCGACACACGATCTCCCCCTGATCAGTTCTGGAGCCCTTCGAATCTTCAGAGTATCCCAAGCGTAACCTGGAGCTCTGATACCACTTGTTGTGCTCGACAGACAACAACCCTTAAAGGATCCAACCAGATCTCAATCACCAAAACAATGAAATCACAACTAGAAGAAGAACAATCGCAAACAACCAGATCTAACGAGGTTCGGCCAACGTGCCTACGTCCTCGGGGCAATCAAAGGGGAGAATTTTAATTTGGGAAGATGATTACAATGGATCTTAGCCTCTCTCAATACAAGAGAACCCTAAGCCTCCTAATTTCGCAGGTTCTTCTACAAGATTTCCCTACAAGATTACTACTTAGAAAACCCTAGCAGCCCTTAAATACAACAGGTTTCCGAACTGCCGATTTCAGTCCAAACCCGACTGTCGGTCGACCGACCGGTCGACCGACCCTTCACCGGTCGACCGGTCCGGTCGACCGATTCCAACAGAGAGTTGGGCCTTGTCAGTCAGGCTCCTGCGGTCGACCGGTCCGGTCGACCGCCTAGACCTGTGCACGTTGTGCACGTCCGGTCGACCGGCCCGTCGACCGGAACCTGTTTTTGCTGCTGCTGCTTGTTTTCTGCTGCTGTTTCTTCTTCCGTCGTCTCTTGTCGCCGACTTCCTCGACAATCCCTTGACGGTCTGGGTCATCTTCCTCAGTACAAATCTCCCTCTTTCCAACAATAAAGACTTGGACCCCTCAAGGATTTCCAAATTACTAAAGTTAGTGTTTTAACTATAGATCTAGTTTTATATTGAGAAGTTTGGGGCGAAAGAACATTCGTTCATGTCAATTGGGATTTACATTGGTGGGAACTGTAGAGCTGGATTTAAGATGTTTTTCTCGTTTTTCTTTTTTACCTTTCCTCTCTTTTTTCTTTTCTTTTTTTTTTTTTTTTTTTTTTTTTTTTTGTTAGAGAAGGCTGCAACCCTAATATTTAATAGCATTATTTCATCAAAAAGCACATTATCAGAATTCAAATAAAAAAACTAGTTATAATAGCATTATTTCATCAAAAATAATAAGAAATTGAATTTTCTGTAATACGATGTTAAAACTTTCTCGCATACTTGTGGCTCAAATCTTGCTTGCATCAGACATTGATTTATATTTCGAAAAAGATTAGCCCGCGACTAATTACGAATATTAGGATTTGACCCCGAGCAGGCGCTAGAAGCACCCATCACTGAACACAAACCCAAAATCACACACACACATCCCGCGCGGCCCCTGGGGGAATACCTGGGTAGTTCGGACATTTCAACACGAAAAATTTTTCTTTGTTTATTCGATCGGACAAAGACGCGTGGCTCGCAGGGAGCGACGAGGGCCCCCAACTCATCGTCACCTTGGGATAACTCTGCCAAGGTTCCGCATGCCCATGGGACCCCCCATGCCTCCCATGCCATGCATACATGTATGACCCATCACATGCACGTAGGGGTGCCAAACCCGACCCGAAACAATCGGGTCAGAGAGTTCAACCTATGCCCGACCCGAGAAATATTCAGGTGAACAAAGACGCGTAGACCAATTTCCTCATTCTTATTCAAGCTGTCGTTTCAAAATACTACAAAAGTTCCGAAAGATTATGGACCTCAAATCCGTGATCTATAGCTAGAAGCATGGCTTGCTGTGGTGATCACCAGAACAAGGCGCAAATATATAAATTGATACTTTGAGTCATCATGGGTCAACTCGAATTAAAGCATCTATTTTTAATTTGATCAGGATAATAATCAAGTCAGACGAGTTGACCCGATTGCCACTCTGATCATGACTGACCCAAGCAACGAGATTTTGAATAGGACTCGACTCGGGTTGACCATAAGCTCGTGCTTAAAAGTTCCATGTAACAACTCTTTCGCTTGCAAGACGTTATTGATAAATTTATAGTGATATTAGTTGTTGTTGTTGTTATTATTATTATTTATATAAACATGCTAAGTTTCGCGTTAGAATTTGGGGAGCTCACTGTGATGAATGAATGCGTAAATCATTTGATCAGAAGTATATAGAGCTTGGCTTTGTATGGGAGCTGTCGACCGCTTGATTATTGATTATAGAGTACACAAATGCATTATGTTACACCTTTAGTTTTGTACTTATTCAACTTAAATGTTTACTTTAGTTTTTGTTGATGATTGAGTGTTACAAGCTGGATATGTTTGTGATTTGTTTATCAGACACTATATCTTAATAGAACTTGGAGGGCAAGGGGTTCTCGAAATCATTACAAAATTCAAACTAGAGTTTGGTTCAACCTATTGGCTACAATCTATTACAGCACAAACTCTTTACGAGTTACCGATTAGAATCTCTCAATACGGACATTTTTTTCTCCCCTCGGCGTGGCCCAGTCAATTCTCAAATTTGCTCCCTAAAAGTCGACGGTAAATCCCGTCAGCGATTGAGTTAATTAGCCAAAAATAATAATAATAATAATAAATCTTTCTAATTTTATAGCCGTTAATTTTAACAATTAAATTATAACTCTTTAAGTATTATTATTATTTTTTAAATAAAGCAAGCGGGGACAAATAAATAACATGAAGATCCCAATGCAGCGGGACATTTCCAGTTAAAATCTTAAATTCATGTGTTATATCTCTTCTTACGCTAAGGGGCCGTTTGTTTCGCGTAAAACTCCGTAATTCGTAAATGATTTACTATCCAGTTACAACTATGGCGTTTGTTTGGACCGTAATTCGTAAAAGACTTACGTAACTCAACTAACACTCATTTGCAACCCAGTTACCACTCACTTACAGCCCAGTTACAGTTAATTTTGTGGTCATACAAATTTGTAATATTTTTTTATATTAATATTAAAATTTTTTTAATATTTAACTTTTTTAACATTTATTTGCGGTATTAAAACTTTTAAAATCACCAAATAGTTAATTTTGTGGTCAATTTTTTCACTTACGACTTATACATTACGACAACCAAACACCGTAAAGTATAATACACTTTCCCACTTTACAATTTTATATTACCAACCAAACACTGTAAAATTTACATACATGTAACTCATTTACAATTGTAAAAGACTTTACCAATTACAACTACGAATTACGGCCAGTTACGAAATCAACAACCCATCAGAACCAAGCTATTCTACTGGTTGAAAGCAAGACTCAGCTTAGCTGAAGCTTTTTGTTCCTTGTATAACATTAGTAGGCAATGTAATTGAGTCTTTGAAGCTATAGACATTCACGTATCTTTAGGATCAAAGTTGGCGAGGGCTAAGAGATTTAGATCAATGTTTAAATAACGATAACATAATGGTTACGGTTTTTTTTTTTTTTTGTTATGCTATCATAAGTTATAACGTAATGTATGTTAAACTATTTAATATTTATTTATTAATAAAATAAAATAATATATATATGCTATATTTAAGATTTTTTATAAACAGAAAAATAAATTTAAAATTCTAAGAAACTATCAAAATAATATATAACACATTTAGCAAGTCTGACAACATTTTTAGCAAGTATCACAATAATTTTTTCACATTCACAAGTTATATTACGTTTGCAAACATAACAAATTTATAATAAGTTCGCAAACATAACAAACTAAATACGCAAATATAAGTCATTGTCATGTAAAATAAAGTAGTCATAATATACTGGAGTAAAATCATGCCCTAATCTCATCTATTATTATTAAATCATTCTCCATCAAGATGTACTCAGCATCTTCCGGATCGATATCATCCTCGATCTCATCCACATCATTAACGGCGGGTCCTTTTCCTTTGTCCATAGAAGAAAACTAGCGATCCTTTGTCTATTTTCTCCAGAATCATTATCAATCACAATGTTAGTAATTCATTACTAAGTGCGGTGATATCTAGAAAATCTTTGTCCTCATTATCTTTCATTGCCTCATCTAGCCATGCAATATCATCCGCAAGACAAAGCTCTTCGATCTTTACAAATCATTCATCCTCGCTAACCGGCTCCTTTATCAAATCGAATCAATATGCAATCATCTCCTCCAAATATTCCTCTCTCGAAACTTGAAGTTGTATGTTATACAAATGAGGATTGTAAACGTAATTGATCTAAGTGACATTTTTTTCTTTAAAGACCTTCAACAAACAAGTGCATTTATTAAAAATAAGTCATTTCTTATTATTAAGTTGGTAACTTTTCTTACTTGCTCAAAAATGTTCTACTTGCGTTCACATCAGGAAGCACTAGTAGTAAGAGAATGAATCTGAATTGTGAACCACAGTAGTAAGAGAGCGAATCCGAATTGTGAACTTTTGAAACGTAGAAACTTCATCTCCAAATTCCTACCACCAAGCAGCTAAAAAGATATAAGCATTTGAATAATTGAAAAACGATATGACTAAACAAAGTATCATACATATTCACTAAATTATATCTGACTATGAGCCTTCAAGGTCATTTGAGCTATCTGGGTTTCAAATTCTTCAAGCTTCTATTTACAACTATCCAACTCGACATCAGCTTGTGCATACTCACGAACGTCGGGGATCATGCGCTACATACACTCGCGAAGGCCTTTCCTCACATTGGCATTGTAGCTAAAATTCTCGTTATAGAAACCTCTTAGATTTAGAAAGTATGATGTCATATGAAGATGCCTATGCAACGTACCCGTCCACCTCTAATTAATCAAATTTCATAAGGTAATATACTTTTTCTTACTGTCACTATACACATCCCGTATCTTCTCCTTCGCAGTATCAAGCATATCATAAAGAAAAGCAGAGATAGCCTCACATCCGAATCTGCCTCTCCTAAACATACATGAGTGGAAGAGTGGTGCTAAAACAAAACAAAATTGCCCCAAAAACTTCTAGTAGAAAGCACCGCTCTCTTTGCCTTCACAACATTTGATTTTTTTTTTTTTTGCCCAGATGCTCCTATTGAATTCTTTGTATGCAAACATCTTTCTCAGAGGTCATCTTATTGATACAACCCTTATAGAGTGAAAAAGGAGGTAGCAAATCATGTGATGGCCGGCCTTAGGAGTTCCTTTCCCTCTGTGTACTCGAGACAAATTAAGACCCAAGCATATTATATATGAATTCGGCTATACCCTTTGTCCTCTCAAGAGCCTATGTGTAAATCTTCATCTTGCTTATGTCTTCGAGCATCAAGTCATATAATGAGCAGCGCAAAGAGTCCATTAAAGACATTTCTTTGTATCCATAAGTCTTGCACCGACATTCACATAAGATGCGTGATTGTTGGTAATCACTTGAATAATATGCTCCTCACCAATCTCTACAATCGCCTTATCAAGTTGCTCTCACAAGAAGCTCCAATCTTGATCGACTCCGATGCATCAATGGACTTATAAAAGAAGTTCCCTCTGGTAAATTTACAAGAAAGTTTATCAAACTTCTACTCTTCATCTGTCCATCTATCCGACATCACCGTGCATCCATATTCCTTTCTGTTGGCCCAAAGGCCATTAGCCTGATATTTTGATGATAACAAACCATATTTAGTTATGTTTTTAACATTTTGTTTATATAAGTTTCAGGAAATATATCTGTTGATTTGACGGCTCCAACTCAAGACTCACGCTTTTGGACGCCGCAAAGAATTTGGACCCCCGAGCCTAGCACAATAGAAGCGCTCTCGGATCATACAAAGAAGAAGAATTCAAGATTTATAATTTCCTTTTAGTTTTTATTTTTAGATGATTTTGTCAAAACCTAGATGATAGAGGTAGAATATTTGGGATTGTCACTCACACACACTTAGTATTGCTTCATGGCTTCAAAACAATTTTTCTAACTTAGTTTTTAGAAAAACCATGTTTGGAAAAATCAGTTTTTAGAAAAATCATTTTTCATTTTATCAAAAGGATTTTTATCAAAAGTTGTCCTAACATGTTTGAGTGATGATCTATGATCACACTCTAAGTTTTATAAGACTTAGAACCTTATTTTAGGAATCCTTACCCAAAAATATTTTAACTAAAATTCCTTTCCCTTTAGCAGACTCTGGAAAACAGACCTGACAGAGTCCGGTCGACCGACCCAGTCGACCGACGTGCACGGCTGTGCATGTGTGCACGTCGGCCGACCGTCCGGACGACCGGAATCAATGTCAGTGCTCTCTGTTTATTTCGGCCGACCGGATCGGCCGACCGTAAGAGTTCCACTCTCAGGCAGAGCTGCGGTCGTCCGAGTCGGCCGACCGTTTCCCCCAACGGTTGGATTTATGACCATTGGCGCGTCGGCCGGCCCGGTCGATCGTTAACTGTCAGAAAGTCTGACAGACTCCAACAGCTCTATTTTTCTGGACAGATTTTGTTGGGTTTCACCCAACGACTCTATTGAGCTGTGTAGGTTGTTTTCCATCCCCTATAATAGTGGGACTATTTTACAAACAAGATACAAGATTTACAAGTTTTCAAAAGCCTTTCATTTTAGAAAACGATTTTCTCTCTAAGCCAAAAGTTTCCAACACTTTCTTGAAGCAAACCTCTCTACTTCTCTCTAGTCTTTTGCACTTCACAATCCCAAGTATCATCTCTTTCATATTGGTTATAGGATTGTGCTAAGTGAGCCTTTTGTGATCAAGTGTGATCATCTTATTTCATTGAGTGAAGTTGTAGAGGCATCGGCCTCAAGCGAGCGCGTGTGGTCCAAGTGGTGTTACGGCATCATGAGAGATAGGACAAGTGTGTCCTTGTATTGCGGCATCACGAGCCGGGTCCTTGCTTCCATTGCAAGAAGATCGGACATCTCATCGCCGATTGCCCCGCTCTCCAAGCCACAACCTCCAAGAATAGGCCAAAGAGAAGAAAGCTATGGTGGCCACATGGGATGACTCGGAGTCAGAATCCGAAGAGGAGATCGACACCGCCAACATGTGCTTCATGGCACATGGGGAAGATGCATCAAAGGTATATCTTGAAAACTCCATAGATGATGATGCTGTTATGGCTGATAAGGATGCAGAGGTTGCTGCGGGAGATGAGGACGACTCGTCTGAGGAGGACGATTCTGACGATGAGGAGTGATTTTCCCCTTTGTTGATGATGTCAAAAAGGGGAGAGATATTTATGAGACTCTCTGGGCTGTAGTACTTTATTTTAGATTTCTGTGTATTTTGGGTTGTAGTATTTTGTTTTCTTATGGACATGTATTGTGTGGACATGTGTTTTATGGTTATATGTGTGTTTTATGGTTAGATGTTTTTGTATGAACATGAGTTACTCTTTTATGGCATCCTTTTATTGTATTTGTGTAGTTATGCATGGTTGATTGGCATGTGTTTATGCATGGTTGATTGGCATGCGTTTCATTTCCAATACTATATGTGTTTATGCCTGAGTATCTCTTTGATATATGCATGTGTTGAGGGGAGCTTCACTTGAAGTCTCCACCCAAAATATTTGTAATAACTATATATGTTTGTCATCATCAAAAGGGGGAGATTGTTGGCCAAAGGCCATTAGCCCGATATTTTGATGATAACAAACCATATTTAGTTATGTTTTTAACAATTTTGTTTTATAAGTTTCAGAAAAATATATATGTTGATTTGACGGCTCCAACTCAAGACTCACGCTTTTGGACGCCGCAAAGAATTTGGATCCCCAGCCTAGCACAATAGAAGCGCTCCCGGATCATACAAAGAAGAAGAACTAAAGATTTATAATTTCCTTTTAGTTTTTATTTTTAGATGATTTTGTCAAACCTAGATGATAGAGGTAGAATATTTGGGATTGTCACTCACACACACTTAGTATTGCTTCATGGCTTCAAAACAATTTTTCTAACTTAGTTTTAAAAAACCATGTTTGGAAAAATCAGTTTTTAGAAAAATCATTTTTTATTTTATCAAAAAGGATTTTTATCAAATGTTGTCCTAACATGTTTGAGTGATGATCTATGATCACACTCTAAGTTTTATAAGACCTAGAACCTTGTTTTAAGAATCCTTACCCAAAATACTTTAACCAAAATTTCCTTTCCCTTTAGCAGACTCTGGAAAACAGACCTGACAGAGTCCGTTCGACCGACCCAGTCGACCGACGTGCACGGCTGTGCATGTGTGCACGTCGGCCGACCGCCCGGACGACCGGAATCAATGTCAGTGCTTTCTGTTTATTTCGGTCGACTGGATCGGCCGACCGTAAGAGTTCCACTCTCAGGCAGAGCTTGTAACATCCGAGTTATTAAATCCTGATTTAATATTATAATCTTTGATTAATAAGATCATATAGAGTATTCAGAAACTATGATTTGATTAAATTAGTGTGATAATGAAATTTTTAGATTTTTCTCGGAAAATGTTAAGTGACATGAAATTCACATGTACATGTAATGCGTAAATAATTATATTTGATGAATAATGCTATAACTTAAAACATGTTTAATTGTTAAACCCGCATGCATAGATGGAATTGTACAATTATGCAAAGTATATTTGTATTAATAAAGGATACTACAATTAGCCACTAATTAAATGCAATTAATTAAGAGGTTAGTGGGATGAGATGAATCATGAGAAATGGAAGGCTAAGATGGGATTAAATTGTTAGGGAGAGGATGAAAGGTTGAGATTTGATTGAAATTGGTGAAGTGGAGGTGGCAATTGGAGAGGGCATTGGCATGACACTTGGCTATTGCTGTTACTAATTCTTAAGTATTAAAAAAAAAAAAATACTCAACAGTCGTTCTCATCTCTCCATTCTCAACGAATGGAGAAAAGGGAAACCCAAAGTTTCTCCAATTCTCTTGCTCAAAAAGGGAAACCCATGAAATTCTTTAAGAAATCAAAATCAACTCTAGATCTACTCTCCCCTAACCTTCTCTCCCCTCTCTGAAACAAGGGCGCGCTTGCCCTAGGGCATGCGCGCGCGGCCACGCCGGAGGCCGCACGCGGCCGCGCCGGAGGTCGCGCCGGCGGCGCGTGGCCGGGCGGCGCGTGAGGCGGGGAAGGTGGCCGACGTGGAGGAGGTGCAAAAGCCCATTTTTATTGCTTCATACATCTCCTTTCCCATGGTAAGAAGATCGAAACCCTAACTTGTATCTCTCTTTGAGTTCTTCTAATTCTTTTCCTTTCTTTTCATGATGATGGCCGACCATGGTACCGACGGCAAGGCGGAGGCACGGCCATGTTGAAGAGAAGAAAACCTAGGTGAGGGAGATTCCATCTTGATTCAAAACTTATTTCAACTTTCTCAATTTTTAGAAAAAATCCTCATGATATCTAGTGATTAATTTCTGTCAATTAAAGGAGTCTTCAATCTACTTTTCTCCCCATATTTTCCTTACAAAAATTCTAGACAAAGGTCTGTTTGGTTGTCGTAACTGGCCGTAATTCGTAGTTGTAATTGGTAAAGTCTTTTACAATTGTAAATGAGTTACATGTATGTAAATTTTACGGTGTTTGGTTGGTAATATAAAATTGTAAAGTGGGAAAGTGTATTGTACTTTACGGTGTTTGGTTGTCGTAATGTATAAGTCGTAAGTGAAAAGTTGACCACAAAATTAACTATTTGGTGATTTTAAAGTTTTAATACTGCAAATAAATATTAAAAAGTTAAATATTAAAATTTTTTAATATTAATATAAAAAAATATTACAAATTTGTATGACCACAAAATTAACTGTAATTGGGCTGTAAGTGAGTGGTAACTGGGTTGCAAGTGAGTGTTAGTTGAGTTACGTAAGTCTTTTACGAATTACGGTCCAAACAAACGTCGTAGTTGTAACTGGGTAGTAAGTCATTTACGAATTACGGAGTTTTACGCGAAACAAACGGCCCCAAAACAATCACTTTGAGTGAAATAGCGGATCTTTTCAATATGTGCAGAAATCTGTTAAACAGAATAATCAGTAAAATCGGGCTCAATTCACCAGTATGTTAGGGTTATATTGTATCATATTATATACCGTTGGAAAGACAATCGAGTCTACTTTCCAACGGTTCATACCATGTTCTTACTGGATACTTGTACCTCAAGTTACGACTAAAACATTGCATGTTGGTCGAAACTGTCCTGCTGCAGAACTCACTCACAGCTGAGGAGTTTCTGTATATCTGAAACAGTTTAGTTAGATAAAACTGATCATGTAATATATCAATGGAAAGATAATGGAGTCTAATTTCTAGAAAATCTTTCTTTATTCTATTTCAATATGTAGAATGAGAGTTATTATAAAAATACCATTGGTTATCCGGAAAGACTGAACCATTAAAATATATTTAAGCAATGAGTTCATGACTAATGACCGTTGCTAAATCAAACTAATTATGGTATGTGATATATTGTCTAAGAGATATATAGAGTCATAAGACTCCACTTTTCAGTGGTTTATGTCGCATTCCGTTTGGATGTATGTGATAGAGGTCTTGTCGAAACACTACGAGTAAATTGAGAGATATTTGCCAGAGTTGAATGGTGGTTGTAAAAAGGGTGATTCTTATTGATATAAAAGGCCCAAAACTCTTAATGTGTAGGAATTGAACTTCAAATTCATTAATTTACAAAGTTAAATTATGCCTCTTTATGTCTAAAAGAGATATTGAGAACACGGAAGTCTCTCAATTAAATCTAAGCCCTCCATCTTTTAAAATTTTGTATACAAAGAAGATGAGATTGTATTCCATATGTCTACACCTGTAATGCCTTGGTTGATACTCTAAGAAAGTCTAAGAGGTATAAGAGCTGATAAAATATCATGATCTTATAACAAAAGATTTAATTAAGCTATATCCAAAAGTTTGCAATTAGCAAAATATGAGTGATGGAAGCTTCAAAGGATATCTTGACCCTGCAAGGAAGATGTAGTACGTTGGAACTCTCCCAACGCTCGTTTGGACTATTCATTGTTAATTAAACAATCTCCTCTAATGTTCTTTCCAAGCTACCAAATTGCTAGGGGAGCTCTATTAAGTAACAAGAGCAACCACGAATACAATAAGAGTATGATTTAATACATAACTCAAATGTAATCTAATTCCTTATGTACTAGCTTTGACACCTAGTTGATAAGGTAATTATTGTTGGCCCAAGGTTACAATCAACCCATGTTTAGTGTATTTTGATGATTACAAAACATATTAGTTATTGGTACTAATATAAATTGTTGTTTAAGTGTGTTTCAGGTTTATATATTAAAGAGATGAATTCTTCCCTAAAGGAAGGTGTATTGGACTCAAAACAAGTCAAATTGGGCTCAAATTGCAATATTGAAGATCAAGAGAAGATAGCTCAAGTTGAAGTCTTGAAGACCATTGTAGTTTGTAAGTTTAGTTTTGTAAAGATAGAATATGTGAAATTTGGCTCTAGGATTTGCACACACATTTGTTTTATATGTTTCTATGTTTTCAAATATTTTATTTCTAGGTTTATGCCTTAGTTTATACATACATGTACCCAAAGCTTTACATCTTCAAAAACTTGTTTAAATACATGTATATAACTATTTTCAGCATAAAACTTAGCTTCAGATTTTTAAAGATTTTATACAAAATTTTCTATCTTAAAATCTGCCCAGAAAAACAGTTTTTCCAGGCAGACCGGTCGACCGGCCCAGTCGACCGGCTGCTGTGCCCAGACATGCACAGGCTGTGCATGTCTGTCGGTCGACCGGACCTACATACCGGTCGACCGAAATTAGATGTTTGCTCTCTGTATCTTTCCGGTCGACTGGGTCGGTCGACCGGTAGAAGGAAACTGTGTTTCCTTTCTTGAGATCGGTCGACTGGCAGTCGACCGGAGCCATAACGGCTCTTTTGCCAGCAGGGTCCCGGTCGACCGGCAGTCGACCGGTAGGCCTGCAACACCTCCAACGGCTCTTTCCTCTTTGGGCTGTTCTGAAAAACTGTTTTATTTTCTGTTTTAACAGACTTTTTAGAGGGTTGTTGGGGTGCTTTTGCAGGTGATATTAGCTGAAAAAATCAGAGTTTTTTAACCTATTCTCTCCCTATAAATAGTGGGAAATAGGCCTTAGTTATTTACCAAGAAAAATACAAGTTTTCATTGTTTTTCAAGAGAAAGAGAAAAATAGTTTAAAGCTTTCATTTCCATTCTTTCAAATTGGTTTTTCAGTTGTTGTTTGATCTCTAATATCACTCTACAACTGAAGCTTTTCTCACCACTTCATAGAGCCAAAAATTTCATATTCTTTCTATAGGTGAAGTTGTAAAAGAGTGAGAGTGTTTGTAAAAGAGTGTTGTGGTCTAGTTAAAGATCACTATTTGTAATTCTTGTTCTTGTGGAGACAAGCTCCTCGGTGGAGTTTCTTTGTAAGGTGAAGCTACGGGCTTGAGGTCTTTGGAGGCCTAACTTGTACGGGATCCTAAGGGGATAGTGGAAACCCTTCACGGAGGTGAAGGCGGGGACTAGAGCTACGGGCTCGAACCTCGAAACAAATCACCTTGTTTGCGATTGCTTTTGTGTCATCTTGCCTAATTCTCTCTTGCTTTACTTGCTTTCAATTTATTGCTTGAGAACTAACATTTTATTTGTGCAATCCTTACTTGTTTACTTTTCTTGCTATATTACTTGTGTGCATTTCATCATCGCATTCCATACTTGGAATTGTTCGATCACACCTCAATACAACACGGTTGCATTGCGCACCTCTAACCCATTTAAGGGGAATTGGGAGGAAGGAGTTCAGAACCTCGCAAGGGGTATTCGGCTCTTAGTCGTGTTTTGAGAGATCGTTGCATCACTCACTTAAGTAAAATTTAAAAGAGCATTAGATTAGCAATTACACCTATTCACCCCCCCTCTAGGTGTATTTTCAATTGGTATCAGAGCTTGGACTCTAGGATTTGGCTTAACAACCTTAGAGAGATCCTCATATTGCTAATCATTTCATTCATTCCCACATAGTAAACATGGCCGATGGTATTAAGACACCCCCCTAAGTTTGATGGACTTAACTTTCCCATATGGAAGGTTAAGATGACTGTTTTCTTGCAATCTCTAGGTAGCCGAGTTGCAAAGGCCGTGACTAAACATTTAGTGCCCCCGATGGTGATGAATCTACTTGGTCCGAAATTGAGACCAAGGAGTTTGATGCCAATGCTAGGGCTCATTATGCACTCCTACAAGCCCTCAATGATGATGACATAGCTAGAGTCATCCATTGCAAATCCGCCTATGAGATTTGGACCCATTTGCTAGTAACACATGAGGGGACATCACAAGTGAAGAGGGCCAAGATAGACCTTCTTCGGTCCCAATATGAAAATTTTTGCATGCAAGAGAATGAAACCATAGATGATATGGTTACTAAGTTTACAAAGATTACTAATGGTCTTGCTTCTCTAGGTGAAGAAATCAACAATGATCAAAGGGTGAGAAAGATCATCCGGGCTCTTCCTCCATCATGGGAAGTGAAAGCTACAACATTGAAGGAACTCAATGATAAAGATGAGATTGAGCTCATTGGACTCATTGGGAACTTGAAGACCCATGAAATGGAGAGAAAGGCAAGGAGGACATGGCACCTACCAAAAAGAAGACCATTGCCTTCAAAAGTCATGCTACTTACTCCGACGAAGATGATGAAGAAGAAGATGACGAGGAGCTCTCACTTCTAGTCAAAAACGTCCGGAGGATGTACAACAAGGCAAAGTTCCAAGGACGGAGGAGATGGCAAGGAGGCAAGGAAGAAAGGAAGATCATTTGCTTTAATTGCCAAAAGCCGGGACACATAGTAGCGGAGTGTCCGGACCAAGTGAAGCCATCTTCATCCAAGAAGCCATACAAGAAGAAGGCTATGAAAGCAACATGGATGACGAAAGTGAATCCGAGGAGGAGATCGACACCGCCAATATGTGCTTCATGACAAATGAGAGCACAAGCAAGGTAACCCCCTCAACTCTTCTTGATGATGATTTATCCATGGATGAGCTAGGAGAAGCATTTGTAGAACTTTCTCAAAATTATGACTTCATGAAGAAAAAGTACTTGAAAATGAAAAAGGATAATGAATCTTTGAATATTCAAGTGTTAAATCTTTCTAAAGAAAATAATGACTTGCATTCTTCTTTAGTTTCCACTAAAAATGATTTTGAAAAATATAAGATTGCTTGTAAAGGAAAGACCCCATTTGTAGATTCTAATGAGATTGTCATGCTTAAGAAAAGATTAGACTCATTAGATGTTGTTTTGAAAAAGTGTAGTGAGTTTGATAAGAAGAAGATGGAGAATATGTTTCCTAAGAAACAAGCTCCTAAGAAAAATATTCATCATGCTCATGCTCATGCTCATGTACATGCTACACAACCTATGCATCATGGTAAACCCCCAAAGCATGCTCACACTTCACATACACACCATGCATTCATGTATAGAAAAGTGTACTCATGTTCACATTGTGGACGGAAAGGACACTTAGCTAATTTTTGTTATGATAGACTAAGTGCATCACACCATAATGTTTGGGTTCGTAACACTAACTTTCAAGGACCCAAGAAAGTTTGGGTACCAAAGTCAACCATTGTTTTAAATGATGTAGGTACTTTCCAAAGCTCAAAGACGTAGAGGTTTATGGTATCTTGATAGCGGTTGCTCAAGGCACATGACTTGGGACATCAACAACTTTGCAACCCTATCAAGATATCATGAAGGTGGCACCGTCACCTTCGGAGATGACGCCAAGGGTAAAATCATCGGTATTGGTAATGTAAAACTTGGCACCTCTCCTTTAATTGAAAATGTAGTTTTAGTTGATGGCCTCAAGCATAATCTCTTGAGTGTTAGTCAACTTTGTGATAAAGGTTTTGATGTTGTTTTTTTGATAATGTTTCTTGTAAAGTGATTGATAGAACTTCTAATGTTTGTGTATTTTCCGGTTTTCGTGAAAGCAATGTTTATATGATTGATATGTTAATATGTCTTGTAATATAACATGTTTAAAAGCCCTCGATGACGACTCTTGGTTGTGGCATAGGAGATTAGGCCACGTTTCATTTGACCATATTTCTAGGCTTAACTCTAAGGAAATGGTGAAGGGTATTCCTTCATTGAACTTTGAAAAGGACCGAGTTTGTGACGCATGTCAATTTGGGAAACAAACTAAGTCCTCATTCAAATCAATTAAGGATATCATGTCATCACGTCCATTGGAGCTAATCCACATGGATTTATTTGGCCCTACACAAACCAAAAGTTTAAGTGGGAGTAGATTTGCTTATGTTTTAGTAGATGATTTTTCGCGTTTTACTTGGGTTTATTTTCTTGAACATAAAAGTCAAACCTTTTCACATTTTCAAGCCTTTAAAAAGAGTTGAAAAGGAAAATGACTCCTCAATAATTAAAATAAGAAGTGATAGAGGAGGTGAGTTCATTAACCTTCCCTTTACCACTTTTTGTGAGGAACATGGAATAAAACATGAACTTTCTTGTCCTAGAACTCCACAACAAAATGGAGTAGTTGAGCGGAAAAATCGTACTTTACAAGAGATGGTTAGGACAATGTTAAATGAATATGGTCTACCACATTATTTGTGGGCCGAGGCCGTTCATACTTCATGTTACATTGCAAATCGTGTTTTCCTATGTAAAAATACTACTAAGACTTCTTATGAGATGTATTTTTCTAGAAAACCCAATGTTTCTTATTTCAAAGTGTTTGGTTGCAAATGTTTTGTTTTAAATACAAATATTAATTTGGGAAAATTTGATGCTAGATCATATGAGGCTATTTTTGTAGGTTACTCAAATACTAGTAAGGCTTATAGAGTCTTCAATAGGTCAACTTTGACTATTGAGGAATCTATTCATGTTAAATTTGAGGAATCTAACAAGTTTGTTAAGAATTGTGTAGAAATTGATGCTTTAGATGAAGGCTTGGAGAAAGTGACCTTGGAGGATGCTTCTACCATGGGAGACAAGCCAAGGATGGTGATGGAAGTGAAGCCAAAGTGGAAGAGGCTCAAGGAAATGAACATCGAGCAAATGAAGAGGAGCCCTCTCAACCACTACCAAAGGATTGGAGATTCAATCCTCATCATCCCAAGGACCTCGTCATAGGTGAAGTATCAAAAGGGTAACCACTCGCTCTAAGATTCAAGATTTTTGTGGTAATTTTGCTTTTATTTCACACATAGAACCTAAAAATGTCCTCGAGGCCGAGGCCGATTCATATTGGTTGCTTGCAATGCAAGAGGAGCTCAATCAATTTGAGCGCAACCAAGTTTGGCACCTTGTTCCTAGGCCCCAAGATAGACCAACTATTGGCACTAAATGGATCTTTAAGAACAAGTTGGAAACAAGGCTAGGTTAGTTGCCCAAGGTTACACTCAAATCGAGGGAATCGATTTTGAAGAAACCTTTGCACCCGTAGCACGGCTCGAAGCCATACGGATGACCTTAGCATATGCCTCATTTAAAGATTTTAAGTTATTTCAAATGGATGTAAAGAGTGCTTTTCTTAATGGTTATATTGATGAGGAGGTGTATGTTGAACAACCCCCCGGGTTTGTTGATCCTACACACCCTAATTATGTTTATAAATTAGATAAAGCACTATATGGTTTAAAACAAGCCCCTAGGGCTTGGTATGAAAGATTGTCTTCATTTTTGCTTTCAAATGATTTTAAGAAAGGAAAAGTTGATAAAACATTATTTACCAAACATATAGATCTAGATATCCTCATAGTTCAAATTTATGTTGATGACATTATTTTTGGATCTACTAATGTTTCACTTTGCAAGAATTTTGGTCATGCATGAAAAAGGAATTCGAGATGTCTATGATGGGAGAGCTCAACTTCTTCCTTGGACTTCAAATCAAGCAACGTAGTGATGGGACATTCATCAACCAAGCCAAGTACACCAAAGAACTCATCAAGAGGTTCGGCTTGAAGGATCCAAAGTAGCAAAGACTCCCATGGCAACCACTACGAAACTTGACAAGGACGAACAAGGTAAGGAAGTAGACATCAAATTATTTCGTAGCATGATTGGTAGTTTACTCTATCTTACGGCTAGTAGGCCGGATATAATGTTTTCCGTATGTTTATGTGCACGTTTTCAATCATGTCCTAAGGAATCACACTTAATAGCGGTAAAACGCATAATTAGGTATCTTAAGGGCACAATTGATTTAGGTTTGTGGTATCCGAAAACTAACCAATTTACCATGACTAGTTATTCGGATGCCGACTATGCCGGTTGTAGGGTAGATAGGAAGAGCACAAGTGGCACTTGCCAATTCTTGGGCAATTGTCTTGTGTCTTGGTCTTCCAAAAAGCAAAATAGTGTAGCCCTTTCAACCGCCGAGGCGGAGTATGTAGCAGCCGGAGCTTGTTGTGCACAAGTACTTTGGATGAAACATACTCTTCTCGATTTTGATTTACATTTTGATCATGTTAAGATTTATTGTGATAATACTAGTGCTATTCACATGACCAAAAATGCTAATCAACATAGTAAAACCAAACATATAGACATTAGATATCATTTTCTTAGAGATCACTTTGAAAAGGTGACATAGATATTGATTTTGTTTCCACAGATTTTCAACTTGCAGATATTTTCACAAAACCTTTAGATTATGCAAGATTTTCATTTATTTGTGGTGAATTGAATGTATGTAAGATTGATACTTAAAATATCTTAGTTTGTTTTGTTTTGGTTTCTAATATGTTTGTTTTGTTTTGTCTTAAAATTTTTTTAAACCCTTTTTGATGTATGACAAAAAGGGGGAGAAATATAAATATATATTAGTTTTGGGAGAAAATATATGGAGAAAAATATGTGGTTTGTTTTAAATTTTGTTATTCCTTATGATAGTTTATTTTTTTTGGTGATGATATTTTTCAATGCTTTATGTATGTTTACATAGTGTTCATATTCATGTTAAATACATAGCATTGTTTAAGGGGGAGCTTTCCAAGCTCTTTCTTCTTTTATTTGTTTAATAACTCATATGTTTTGTCATCATCAAAAGGGGGAGATTGTTGGCCCAAGGTTACAATCAACCCATGTTTAGTGTATTTTGATGATTACAAAACATATTAGTTATTGGTACTAATATAAATTGTTGTTTAAGTGTGTTTCAGGTTTATATATTAAAGAGATGAATTCTTCCCTAAAGGAAGGTGTATTGGACTCAAGACAAGTCAAATTGGGCTCAAATTGCAATATTGAAGATCAAGAGAAGATAGCTCAAGTTGAAGTCTTGAAGACCATTGTAGTTTGTAAGTTAAGTTTTGTAAAGATAGAATATGTGAAATTTGGCTCTAAGATTTGCACACACATTTGTTTTATATGTTTCTATGTTTTCAAAATATTTATTTCTAGGTTTATGCCTTAGTTTATACATACATGTACCCAAAGCTTTACATCTTCAAAAACTTGTTTAAATACATGTATATAAACTATTTTCAGCATAAAACTTAGCTTCAGATTTTTAAAGATTTTATACAAAATTTTCTATCTTAAAATCTGCCCAGAAAAACAGTTTTCCAGGCAGACCGGTCGACCGGCCCAGTCGACCGGCTGCTGTGCCCAGACATGCACAGGCTGTGCATGTCTGTCGGTCGACCGGACCTACATACCGGTCGACCGAAATTAGATGTTTGCTCTCTGTATCTTTCCGGTCGACTGGGTCGGTCGACCGGTAGAAGGAAACTGTGTTTCCTTTCTTGAGATCGGTCGACTGGCAGTCGACCGGAGCCATAACGGCTCTTTTGCCAGCAGGGTCCCGGTCGACCGGCAGTCGACCGGTAGGCCTGCAACACCTCCAACGGCTCTTTCCTCTTTGGGCTGTTCTGAAAAACTGTTTTATTTTCTGTTTTAACAGACTTTTTAGAGGGTTGTTGGGGTGCTTTTGCAGGTGATATTAGCTGAAAAAATCAGAGTTTTTTAACCTATTCTCTCCCTATAAATAGTGGGAAATAGGCCTTAGTTATTTACCAAGAAAAATACAAGTTTTCATTGTTTTTCAAGAGAAAGAGAAAAATAGTTTAAAGCTTTCATTTCCATTCTTTCAAATTGGTTTTTCAGTTGTTGTTTGATCTCTAATATCACTCTACAACTGAAGCTTTTCTCACCACTTCATAGAGCCAAAATTTCATATTCTTTCTATAGGTGAAGTTGTAAAAGAGTGAGAGTGTTTGTAAAAGAGTGTTGTGGTCTAGTTAAAGATCACTATTTGTAATTCTTGTTCTTGTGGAGACAAGCTCCTCGGTGGAGTTTCTTTGTAAGGTGAAGCTACGGGCTTGAGGTCTTTGGAGGCCTAACTTGTACGGGATCCTAAGGGGATAGTGGAAACCCTTCACGGAGGTGAAGGCGGGGACTAGAGCTACGGGCTCGAACCTCGAAACAAATCACCTTGTTTGCGATTGCTTTTGTGTCATCTTGCCTAATTCTCTCTTGCTTTACTTGCTTTCAATTTATTGCTTGAGAACTAACATTTTATTTGTGCAATCCTTACTTGTTTACTTTTCTTGCTATATTACTTGTGTGCATTTCATCATCGCATTCCATACTTGGAATTGTTCGATCACACCTCAATACAACACGGTTGCATTGCGCACCTCTAACCCATTTAAGGAGAATTGGGAGGAAGGAGTTCAGAACCTCGCAAGGGGTATTCGGCTCTTAGTCGTGTTTTGAGAGATCGTTGCATCACTCACTTAAGTAAAATTAAAAAGAGCATTAGATTAGCAATTACACCTATTCACCCCCCCTCTAGGTGTATTTTCAATTATTTGGGTATGCCATATCATTCTGTATAGTTACATCATCCTCTAATTCTTTTGATCATCTACACTTGGACTCCTTCTAGGCGTGTGGATTATATTGCAGTAGTGTTGTATGCATCATATGTAGTAGGAAGAGAAATACTCATGTGACTTCTATACATCACTATTTTTCCTCCTAAATCGAGATTTTATACTTAAAGTCACAAACAGTGCACCTTAAAATGTGAGTATGATATGTGAAGCTTGAAAAATGAAAATCTGATTGTAGAAAAACTTTTATAGTGAAATGATTCAATAGCTATTCAATGAGTGGGAAGGGCTCGAATTGTACATAGAGTAGTTGAGAAATTTGTTATAGACTATTAGATTAGGTTATGGGCGAGTAACCCATGTTTATTATCCTAAAGGATCTTTGCGCATAATTACTAATTCTGGTAAGTTGCGGTTATGTCTCTTCTAAATTATTGTCATTTAGTCTTATCACAAATAATTGCACTACAAGTTGATGAAGTCTTTCTAATATTGTCCACCTTATTTTCTTATACTGCATTAGACTGAATTATCCGTGTCACAAAGTAAGGATATGATTTTTCACTAGTAGGAGGGAAAGATTTTATGATGGTTCCTTCATATGAATAATCAAGTTAGCCCGATGAACGATTGAAGGCCGTAAGATACAAATTTGGGTTTAAAAGCCAAGTATTCAATTATGACTATGAATACAACCATTAGGAATTAAAGAAGATAAGACGAGACTACATCCGATAGCAAGATGCGTATGAGTTAACCTTGTATATGCAAACTTAATTAAGTACCCTCGTACTCTAATTGTTGACATCTAAGCCCTTCTCAAATTTTGCATGTAAAAAGGGGTCAGTTAGTTAGTGCAAGAATAAGAAGTAGATATGATGGCACAATCAGTGAAAACTATACTAGTGTACAAGTAAAAAGTTAAACTTTCAAATGTACTAACTGAATGTGTCTATGGTCAAATGAATAAGCCTGAAGCTCTTAATGTAACCAAGTCATGTGGAACTAGAATGACTAATGAGATAGTATATGAATGATTGCCACAAATAACAACCAATGCATCACTACTCGAACCCAATATGTGAGTTGGTGACGATAACACTTAATCACTTGAAAGGAGAGTGGAAGAACCAATAAACTATTGATAAACTCAAAAATTGATATGAAATTTGATGATCATTTACACTTGCATACTGAACTTAAATCATTAAGTATTATACCTTGTGAATGCGCGTAAAAATTTTGATAAAAGAAATGTGAATGTTGTTAGAGTACAACTATTGAGCAATCATCTATAGTAAATAATTAGAGCAAATCAAAAACCTGATTGGTGGGCTAATCAACTCTATCAGTTAAACGATAAGATGTATGAAGGGTGGAGTATAGCTAAATGCAAGACTTACTCGTACAAATTAGGAATTTATGTATTAAAAGTGTAATCAATGGTTAGACGAAATACTGAACGATTGATATTGATAATATTTGTGTGTAAATTGATTGTTACATATGAATGATACTGAAGTATAAATATGATTAGGTGTAACATGAAGTATACAGTTATACATGCTCATACACATATGCAGTGAACCACATGAAGTTCTTCAGTAATAGAACTGATGAGCTGCAAAGCAAACCATAGTGTTTATTTGATATTCCTATTGTTACTACACTGATTGTTAGATGCATGTAAATATAAGCATGTATTTCGCTTTATTGCTCATTGGAGGAAGGGGCCGGGCGGGAGCCGGTAGGAGGGGAAGACGGCGTTATTGCATTATATACGTTCATATATCCGGAGGAAGGGACCCGTATTGCACGGGCGGAGTGCGAAGACGGTGCTATATACAGATATCCGGAGGAAGGGACCCGTATTGCACGGGCGGAGTGCGAAGACGGTGTTATGATATACATATATTTGCATCTTTACAAATGATTGAGAATGAATGACTATGTGTGATACATATGTGTGTGTGACACTAGGGGTATGTTGGATCGCATATGATAATGAAAACATTAGGATACAGATTTAGTTGATTGAAATGAAATATTGTAAATTGTGTGAAAGTGTACATGTTAATCCATGCATTACTTGAAGTGTGATGCGATATTGTATTATGAGAAGTATGATATGATTATATATTATATAAGTATGACTTGTGATATATGTGTTGTCTGAATACATAAACTAGGTTTATGGCATAACTATAGTGGTTGGTGTATTATAGCATGGAATATAAGACACGTGAGTAACACACACTATGTACACATATGACGAGTTTAAATAACTAAGCAAAAAAATTTTGTTTTTATGTAACTCATAAATCTTATCACACGGAAAGATGAAAATCTAAGAAATGAATTGGGAAGTACGATCAAGAGAGTCCGATCGTCCCTAGAAATTTTAGAGACCGGGGTATTGATTATTAAACCATGGGATCCCTTTGATTCTTTGTCTTCTTACTGTTTCAGAATTCTCGTATTACTTGAATATTCATACTTCTCATTGATATGTTATCATCTCCTGATTTATTCCTACTCTACTCACTGAGCTATTGAGCTCACCCCCTTCTAGTTCTTATGTTTTCAGGTTGCGTGGAAGGCAGGTGCCTGGCTTAGCTGCGTGGATATAGCAGTGGTATTTACTGTGATATATTTATTCTATGTACTAACTTGTGATGTAACTGGAGTAGTTGGATGGTGTGTATATGATTACAGTTTGAGATAGATGTTTAGTAAGAATCTCTCTAGATTATGGTGATGAGTTAAAGTTATAGTAAAAATCTGTGTTATGTTGTGGATGCTGAGAGGGGTACTCTCAAGTGTATGTTTTCCATATAAGTAGGCAATATCAAGCCGAAATTATTATTTGGAGAATTAGTAAGCCGTTGTGAGCCAAAATATTATTATGATTGCATGGGTGATTATTGAGTTTGATTTATATGTTCGAATTGAGAATAAGTAGGCTGATGTTGGCTGAAATTATTGTGAGATGAAATGTATATAAGGATTGATCAATGTTTACAAAGGAGGTGCAGCCAAAATTTTCAAAAATATTAGAGATCAAAATGGATGTTTATGTTAATTGAGATTAACAAATCTGGGACCGTTACAGAGCTACGGTCGTCCGAGTCGGCCGACCGTTTCCCCCAACGGTCGGATTTATGACCGTTGGCGGTCGGCCGGCCCGGTCGACCGGTAGCTGTCAGAAAGTCTGACAGACTCCAACAGCTCTATTTTTCTGGACAGATTTTGTTGGGTTTCACCCCAACGACTCTATTGAGCTGTGTAGGCTGTTTTCCATCCCCTATAAATAGTGGGACTATTTTACAAAGAAGATACAAGATTTACATATAAGATTTACAAGTTTTCAAAAGCCTTTCATTTTAGAAAACGATTTTCTCTCTAAGCTAAAAGTTTCCAACACTTTCTTGAAGCAAACCTCTCTACTTCTCTCTAGTCTTTTGCACTTCACAATACTAAGTATCATCTCTTTCATATTGGTTATAGGATTGTGCTAAGTGAGCCTTTTGTGATCAAGTGTGATCATCTTATTTCATTGAGCGAAGTTGTAGAGGCATCGGCCTCAAGCGAGCGCGTGTGCTACAAGTGGTGTTGCGGCATCACGAGAGATAAGACAAGTGTGTCCTTATATTGACGATCCAGTGGGATCACCAATAGTGAAAATCCTTCAGGTGTGAAGGCGGGGACGTAGAGCGTGGCTCGAACCTCGGAAAAATTCCTTGTGTTTGCGTTTGATCAAATTTCTCTAAACTCTATCTCTTTTACTTGCTCTTTTATATTGTTCACTTACTTGCAAGTAGTTTATTTGTGTTTATCATTTTAAATAGTTTTAAATTCGCATAATTGTCATTTTATATAGCCATCACCTATTCACCCCCTCTAGGTGATTTCACTTTCAAGTCGCCATGTGTGTTTCCTTGATCTTATCTATATCCTCTACCTCGGCCTTAAGGACCCGTAATGGTTGCTTCAAGCCTGTCCCAAATAATTTGACCTTCTATCATCTTCTTCCAATAAGGAGTTTAAATGATGCTAAGTGGAAGCTCAAGTGTATAGATGCATCTCGCAATTTTTCTGTCACATTTCTCTTTTTATAGGAGCTTTAAAGGAACGATTGGCAGGCTTCAAGATTGAATAATTTGTTCATAGAGCCAAGAGCTCGGGGTTGGGAATTACTTCCAACAGCGCTTTCCAATTCTTAGCTTGTCACATCTTCTAATGGTTCTCTTATCCTCCTAATTCTACAGACTAGTGACTCCTTCTTCTTTTCTAACTTCGTGGCTAATAACATATCTTTACAAGCTTGCTTCAAATTAGTCGGAACGTGTGCACATATCTTAACGCCTTTTTAGTACCAGCCAAATGATATTTAAGCCTAGTTATTCCAACAGTTATTCTATACTTGCAAAATTTGCAATAAAATACATTTAGAGGATCACCGATTATATGATCTGCAAATTCATGCGTCGGAGCCGAACTTTTAGCCATGCTATTCAATCTGCACAAACAATAATTGAATTATAACAAGCATGATATTGATAATTGAATTATTGTCACGCAATTTTTTAGCCATTAGCTATGATAAAATTATAACAAGCATGATAATTGAACTATAACAAGCATTATAATTTAACCATGATAATTAAATATAACAACTAACAAGCATGATAATTTAGTCATGATAATTGAATTATAACAACTACTAAGCATGATAATTTAGCTAAAAACAGCATGATAATTGAATTATAACAACTAACAAGCCATAACAAACATGATAATTAAATTATAACAAGCATGATAAGATTTATAACAAGCATTATCACATTCTAGCCAAAAAAAAAAAACAAGCATTAGAACAATCTGCACTCTCCTTCCCCACTACAGATATTCCCCCAATCTCTCTGCTCTCCCCCGTCACTCACTCTCTCTGCTCTTTTTCCTTATGATTGCTCTCTTTTCTCTCTTCTTCTGGTCTCTCTCTCTCTCTCTCTCTCTCTCTCTCTCTCTCTCCGGTCTCAGAGAGAGATCCAGGGGAGACTGAAGAGAAAAGAGAAGAGCTTACATGTGCTTGGATACGAGGCATGCGAGAACAGCGATAGAGAACGACCGTTTGGAAACGATGTCGAGAGGTAGATCTTGTTTCTTCTTCTTTTTCTTTTTTCTTCTTTCTTCTTCTTCAAGGCGTTGACGACAGAGCTAGCGCCGGCAACAAGGAGCCACCGACGAGAAGGAGCCAGTGACGACGGCGGGGGGGGGGGGGGGGGGGATTTTGTTCTTCTTCTTTTTCTTCTTCTTTCTTCTACTTTTTGGGCATTTTTTTCGGGGAGGGGATTTTATGCGCCTTAGAACAAGGGATCGGGGGAGGAGTATTTTTATAAAAGGGATCATTGCTACGTTAATAATGTAGCATACGTTATGGGGGCAAATAACTCAGGCTAGCAAACATTGCGTTATTTAGGGGTGTTACATAATGAGCGCCTTGCGTTAGTTACAATAATACGTTATAACCGTAATGTAACACGTTATTTAGAACATTGATTCAGATACAATTCAATTAGCTCAAACTGAATCAAAGTCATTTTACTATTTACCTATTCTTATATGGAATCTATATTACAACGGTGAAAGTCAAAAAAGAAATGGGGGGATACTGCCTACCGCTACGAGAGGGGGATACATTCGAGAAGAAAGGACTTGCTTTGAAACTATCAAAGAAGAACAACTATTTACGTCTTGTTGCTGAGCACATCGATTCACAAGCAGCAAGCATGGGTTGAAAAGACAATAATCTCACGTTGGGATGGGGTGCACCAAAGCAACCCGGGACCCTTGGAGGGGCAGTACTAGACGCGCTGGCGCCTTGATTTGAAGGTGAAAAACTACAGGTCCCAGCTTCAAAACAAATGCACTAACACTTATAAAAAAGAAAACTGCTGTACTAATAGCAACGACCAAAGCCATTGCTTGCTCTTTCTTTCAGAACCGTCGCGCTTAGCTTAATCCGGGGATTGTTCATATTCTTCATGCCAAACCCAAAACTTAACCCTAAGTTGAATCGCTTGTCTGAGAGTAGTTAGATACATGCTATTTGGGCTTGAATGAACTATTAATGGGGCCAAAACTATTTAAATTATGTACATGGCCAGTAAGGCCTGCCAACTGCTAAGCATATAGAGTGTAGAACTCATTCAGGGTATACCTAAAATAAAATATTATTTCACAGGCTTTTTATGTATCCAAATAAAGGCACAAAATATCAACCTATCTTAAAATTTGATAGGTGACTGCATTGTAGAAAACTCTAATGCCAATGCCCTTGTGTGAAAATATGCTATATCTACACTATCTGGGCTCGATTTGAAGCATTAAGCTTGGGCCTAAACCCATTTAAAATTATATCCCACATGAGGCCTGCCTCATCTCAGCTAAAGTATCCATTTCAAAAAATGGAAGGGAAGGAAGCAATTCCCTGCAAAAAAAGGATTTTGTTAAGAAAAGTCCACATGTCTGTCCACCCCGTCAACTCCACCACCTACCTTTACTGTACACCATTAATGAGTTTACTATGCGCTGATGCAAGCGATGACGTAAGCGCTGATGTAAGCGATTACGCAAGCATGCATAGTACCCCAAAGTTTTCCTATAAATAGGCCCTTCCTGATTCATTTCAATGTACACAAATTCAGAAATCAATAAGAATTCCTACTTCTACTCTGCCTCTAAAATTCTCTGCTTTGGTGTTATATTCTCAGAGTTTTTACAACACGTTATCAGCACAATCACTCTAGTCTATCTCCAGCCTCTACCTCCATCAGTTCAGGGAAAAGGCTACCACGTCAAGTCTCTGCCTCCATTAGCTTAAGGTAAAACTTGTCACGAGCCTCTGCTTCCATTGCTCAAGGAAAAGTCCTATCACAAGTCCCAGCTTCTACCTCTACAATCTCAAGGTAAAATTGGCAAGTTACTATACTTATGATATTCGTATAACACCACTACTATAATAAAAGGAGGCTCTGCCACCTATTTATAGAAATGTGATGTGATTACGAAAACTGAATTATTATACTAATTATATTCATATAACATCATTACTATAATGAAAGGAGGCTCTGCCACCTATTTATAGTAAAGTGATGTGATTATGCTATCTTTACTAACATCTAACTTGATGCTTGCGTGGATTAAACCCCAAGCTTCTAACATTATATATTTTATTATTCTACTATATATCTGGACAAACACCCACTGAAAGGTTTACCGAGTAGCGTGGCGTGCCAATATTTATTTCAATAATTACTGCTTTATTAATTATGCCTGCAAAACACCCACCAAGTAGAGCGGCGTGCATATATTATAACTCGTAAATATATATAGTACAATGCATTTATTTTACCATTTCCTTAATTACAATATTTAATTATATAAAATCTAAATTGTTTTTCTCTCTCCCCAAACGGCTATACTCCCAACGGCTAAAAAACCCCCAACGGCTATAATCCCCCAACGGCTATTAACCCCAACGGCTGTAAACGGCTGTTTTTTTTTCTCCTATAAATTGGTGAGTTCTCAACCACACAACTCACTCCTCAATCTCTCTTCATTTCTCAAAATTTTCATCATCTCCAGAAGTTTTGTGTTCGAGTTTTTCGCAAGATGCTTAGTCCAGCTTTGATGTTTCTTATTGCCGTCATCATCATCAATACTTCTCTCGTTTTTCTTGGAGATATGGATCCAAGTGAATTGTACCCGTATTTTTTTATTTTAATGTTCACTTTTCCTCTTCTACTTGTAGCTATTATGGTTGACATGCAAGTTTTCTTTGAGAAATAAAAAATGTTGTGATTCTAATTATTTTTATATTTTGTTATAGTTATCACCATGTCAAACTTTACAAAGCTTGAGTTCGTTCCACTTGATATCACGGGGAGGAATTATATGTCTTGGGTTATTGATATTGAGATGCATCTTGAATCAATGGGTCTCACTGAAACCATTAAAGAAATAAACTCTACGACATTGCAAGATAAGGCAAAGGCGACAATCTTTATCCGCAGACATCTTGATGAAAGTTTAAAATGTGAATATCTCACTGTAAGAGACCCAGGTGTCTTATGGAAAAATCTCAAAGAAAGATTTGATCATCAAAAGGAAGTTATACTCTCTGCCACCCGTGATGAATGGAATGCTTTGCGCTTCCAAGATTTTAAGAAAGTTAGCGACTACAACTCTGCAATGTTCAGAATAGATCCCAGTTGAAATTCTGTGGGGTAGATATCACAGATGAAGAAATGTTGGAGAAGACTTACTCCACATTTCATGCATCTAATATAACACTGCAACAACAATATAGGTTGCGTGGCTTTAAGAAATATTCTGAACTAATTTCATCTCTTCTTGTGGCAGAGAAAAATAATGAACTTTTGATTAAAAATCATCAGTCTCGTCCCACTGGTTCAGCAGCATTTCCAGAAGCAAATGCTGCATTTTCTAAAAATTATGGACGAGAATATAATTATGGACGCGGCCGTGAACGTGGTCGTGGTCGTGGCCGTGGACGTGGCCGTGGACGCGGTCGAAGTAGTTTTTACAACCCTTCACAGAATAACGCGATCCACAAGAAGCATCATATAGAAAGACATGAAAAAGGAAAAGATGTTCGTAAAAGTTCTCTTCGGAATCCTGAAGATTCCTGTTATAAATGTGGCTCCAAAGGACACTGGTCTAGAGTGTGCCGAACACCGGAGCACCTTTGCAAGTTTTACAAAGCATCCTTGAAAGGAAAAGAGAAAGAAGTGAATTTCACTGAACATGATGATCCTATGGATGATTCAACTCATCTTGATGCTTCAGATTTTACTGATGATTTTGTTGATCTTCCAATCCATCATGATACTGGTGATAATTAGACATATGGTTATGTATTATCATATTTTGTTATTTGTAATTTTCAATTTATCTTTGAATGAAATATTTCCCTTATAATAATATGTTTCAAATTTTATTCTTACCAAATTGTTTATTTTGCATGAAGCTTGATATGGATTATTCTAATGATGAAGTCAAGACCAAAAGTGGAGAGATTTGCATACCGGATAGCGGTACTACACATACTATTCTCAAACATAAAAGGTACTTCTCTGAATTAAAACCAACAAAGGCAATCATCAATACAATATCAGGTCCTGTAGACTTGATTGAAGGGACTGGTAAAGCCAGCTTTATATTGCCAAATGGAACAAAGTTTTTCATAAAAGATGCTTTGTTCTCACCAAAATCCAAAAGAAATTTGTTGAGTTTTAATGATATATATCTTCATGGATATGATACTCAGTCTGCAACTGAAGAAAATATGAAGTATATGTATCTTACTACTTATGTATCAGGAAAGAAGTGCATACTAGAAAAACTACCAAAGCTTTCCTCAGGATTGCATTACACATATATAAATGTGATAGAGTCACATATGGTAGTTAAAGAAGATACAGAGACAGTAACTCTGTGGCATGATCGTTTAGGTCATTCTGGTTCTATGATGATGCGAAGAATTATTGAGAATTCACATGGGCATACATTAAAGGGCCAGAAGATCCTTCAAGTTAGTAAAATTCCATGTGAGGCTTGTTCTCTAGGAAAATTAATCACAAGGCCATCACCAGCTAAAATAAAGACAGAATCACCTACATTTCTTGAACGTATCCAAGGTGATATCTGTGGGCCTATACACCCATTGTGTGGACCATTTAGATATTTTATGGTATTGATAGATGCCTCTAGTAGATGGTCACACGTTTGTTTATTGTCAACTCGCAATGTGACATTTGCGAGATTTCTTACTCAGATAATTAGATTAAGGGCACAATTTCCTGATTATACAATCAAGAGAGTTAGACTTGACAATGCTGGTGAGTTCACGTCTCAGGCTTTTAATGATTATTGTATGTCGATTGGAATAGTTGTTGAACATCCTGTTGCCCATGTACATACACAAAATGGTTTGGCTGAGTCGCTGATTAAACGCCTCCAACTTATTGCTAGACCATTAATAATGAGAACAAAGCTTCCTATTTCTGTATGGGGTCATGCAGTTTTACATGCTGCAACATTAATTCGCATCAGACCAAGTACATATCATGAGTACTCCCCTCTACAATTAGCATTTGGTCAAGAACCAAATATTTCCCATCTTAGAATTTTTGGTTGTGCGGTATATGTACCAATTTCTCCACCACAACGTACAAAGATGGGCCCTCAAAGGAGACTGGGAATATATGTCGGCTATGAATCTCCTTCTATTATAAGATATCTGGAGCCTAAAACCGGCGATGTTTTTACGGCTCGGTTTGCCGATTGCCACTTCAATGAGGCAATTTTTCCAGCATTAGGGGGAGAAAAGAAACAGCTGGAGAAGGAGATTACATGGAATGAACCATCCTTATTACATCTTGATCCTCACACAAGACAATGTGAGACAGAAGTGCAAAAGATTATGCATTTACAAGAAATAGCAAATCAATTGCCAGATGCGTTCACTGATACAAAAAGAGTGACTAAATCATATATACCAGCTGTAAATGCTTCTGCTCGGATTGAAATCCCAAAAGGACAACCCGAGAATGAAGTCACTCATGAGTCTAAGACACGCCTGAAGCGTGGTAGACCAATCGGTTCCAAAGATAAAAATCCTCGAAAAAGAAAAGGAGCAGATAAGCACGATGACCCCAATGTGCAAGAATGTGTTCCAGAAGAAACACAAAATAAGTAAGAATGTGTTTCAGAAGAAACACAAAATAAGACAAATCAAGAGATGAAAAATCCTGAAGATATAGAAAATCATGAAATCTCTATTGATTATGTCAATACAGGAGGATTATGGAATCGAAATAAGATGGAAAATATAGATGAAATATTTTCCTATTCCGTAGCATGTGATATTGTTAACGGAAGTGAGGATCCTGAACCAAGATCCGTCACTGAATGTCAAAATAGACATGATTGGACAAAGTGGAAAGACGCTATACAGGCTGAATTGAGTTCGCTTAATAAGCGTAAAGTATTTGGACCTATTATCCTCACGCCTGAAGCCGTGAGGCCAGTAGGATACAAATGGGTCTTTGTACGAAAACGCAACGATAAAAACGAGATTGTAAGGTATAAAGCTCGACTTGTTGCTCAAGGTTTTTCGCAAAGACCTGGAATTGATTATGAAGAAACGTATTCTCCAGTAATGGATGCAATTACGTTTAGATATTTAATCAGCCTAGCTGTTTCTAAAAATTTAGAAATGCGTCTTATGGATGTTGTTACAGCTTATTTATATGGATCGCTTGATAGCGATATTTATATGAAAATCCCTGAAGGATTTAAAATGCCTGAAGCATTAAGTTCAAAACCCAAAGAATTATATTCGATCAAATTGCAAAGATCGTTATATGGGTTAAAACAATCAGGGCGCATGTGGTATAATCGCTTAAGCGAGTATTTATTAAAAGAAGGATATGTAAATAATCCTATATGCCCATGTGTTTTTATAAAGATAACAACATCCGGATTCATTATCATTGCTGTATATGTTGATGATTTAAATATTATTGGGACTCACAAAGAGATCCTAGAAGCAATGATATATTTAAAGAATGAATTTAAAATGAAAGACCTTGGAAAAACCAAATATTGTATTGGTTTACAGATTGAGCACTTTTAAAGTGGAATACTTTTGCATCAATCAAATTATACTGAAAAGGTCTTAAAACGCTTTGTATTGGTTTACAGATTGAGCACTCCAATGGTTGTTAGATCATTGAATGTGGAAAAAGATCCATTTCGCCCTCGCGAAGATAATGAAGAGGTCCTTGGTCCTGAAGTACCATACCTAAGTGCAATTGGAGCTCTTATGTATCGGCTAATTGTACCCGACCAGATATAGCATTTGCTACTAACTTATTAGCAAGATTTAGCTTATCTCCTACACGGAGACATTGGAATGGTATTAAACATGTATTTCGTTATCTTCGAGGAACAACTAACTTTGGTTTGTTTTATTCCAGAGGATCAAAACAAGAAATAACTGGTTATGCAGATACAGGTTATTTGTCAGATCCACATAAAGCCAAGTCTCAAACAGGATATGTATTCACATGTGGAGGTGCAACGATCTCTTGGCGTTCACAAAAGCAGACACTTATTGCCACTTCTTCTAATCATGCTGAAGTCATAGCACTCCATGAAGCAAGTCGAGAATGTGTATGGCTAAGGTCTGTAACTCAACACATCCAAGAAACTTGTGGATTACCAGTCAACAGAGATCCAACAGTACTGTTTGAAGACAATGCTGCATGTGTCGCTCAAATGAAGGAAGGATTCATCAAAAGCGACCGTACCAAGCATATACCCCCGAAGTTCTTCTCATTCAGCCAAGAGCTTGAAAAGGATAAGAAAATTAATATTCAGTATATCCGATCAAGTGATAATGTGGCAGATCTCTTTACAAAGGCGCTTCCCCCTACAACTTTCAGAAAGCTTATTCATGATATTGGGATGCGTCATAAGCGAGATTTATGAAGAAGAAATACTTATATCAACTTGAGGGGGAGCTTACGTGGCTGCACTCTTTTTCCCTTACTATGATTTTGTCCCACAGGGTTTTCCTAGTAAGGTTTTTAACGAGGCAGCATAAAACACGTATACGGAGATGATGTACTCTTTTTCCCTTCGCTATGGTTTTGTCCCACTGGGTTTTCCTAGCAAGGTTTTTAATGAGACATCATGTATGGTGGACAGCCAAGGGGGAGTGTTAAGAAAAGTCCACATGTCTGTCCACCCCGTCAACTCCACCACCTACCTTTACTGTGCACCATTAATGAGTTTACTATGCGCTGATGCAAGCGATGACGCAAGCGCTGATGTAAGCGATGACGCAAGCATGCATAGTACCCCAAAGTTTTCCTATAAATAGGCCCTTCCTGATTCATTTCAATGTACACAAATTCAGAAATCAATAAGAATTCCTACTTCTACTCTGCCTCTAAAATTCTCTGCTTTGGTGTTATATTCTCGGAGTTTTTACAACAGATTTAAGGTCAAACTTCCAGTATGCAAATGACAGACTACTGTTTGGAAATCTCACATCGCACAAGCCATCATCATAAAATGGATTCTATTGTTCCCAGATGCAGTCGTGAACTTGAGGTTAATTTCCATAAAAAACGCAGTGATCAGTTTGAGACGACTGACCCCAGAGAGTTTACTTATCCCTTACATTTTCAAGTGCCTAGCGTAGAACTTCCCAATCAAGTACTTGGGCCTTTCGCTTGGATTCGGTTCATGTGTGTGAGCCACGTACACATACAATAAGAGGGATAATCCCGCGTTGACACGTGAATTGAAACTCTTATAATCTCTTATAAAATATGTGTGACCTTTCGCTTTTACCTGGAGCTTTACGACGAGCAGCCTGGCATTCCGTTTTGGACAAGGTCGCCCGTAGGCTACAAGGATGGAAAGGTAGACTCTTGTCACTCGAAGGGTGCATCGCCCTGACCAACATGGTTTTATTTGCCATCCCTACTAATGCCCTTTACTTTTTTCACATGCTAGCATGCAGCGGCGGAGCATGGTTTAAATATACACCAAATCCGATAGCAAGAACATTCGCATGTGGAAGAACTGTACGGAGTTCTTTAGGTTGAAGTGCGACAGCGGTCTCGTGAAGGCAATCATCATTTTTTGATGAGAGAATTTTCACCGCTCGTGGGACAAGACAAGACTATGAAAGTGTGGAGAATCTTAGACTCCAAGTGTTTCGAATTGGTGAGCGCCCACGATGGCGTGGTCTATTCGGTGGCCATCGGATCGATGGGCTCATTTTCACCAGGTCCGTGAATGGTACAGTCAAAGTGTGAATGCCGGATGTCAATGGAAAGAACGAGGCTACGATGTTAGACTTATTAGTTTTAAAGTCTAATTTATTTTGGGCCTAATCAAGTCAATTAGATATTTGCACCCGCTCACTTAACCTATGTTGTTTGACCCAATAAAGAATTGATCAAACCTAAATGGTTTGGGTCTAGACACGTTTTCAATTACACTTAGCCATGAGTGTATTTAAATTAGAATGTGGGACTCATCTACACGTGTGGAACTCGTGTTATAAATCAAGGGCTTAGATCTATGATGAGTTGAACTAGGGTTTCTTGATGCTATATATACCATGAGTAGGGTTCCCTCTCCACCAACAAGAATAATCATCTCTCTCTTAGAGGCCTCTCATCTCCTCTAAGGATAAAGAAGAGAACTTGGTGGCTGGAGAGAAGAATCCTCTCCCTCAACTCCGGCGTCTTCGAGATATTGCAATCTTCGGTATCCTCGTGATGGAATCAGGTATGCCTAAAACCCTCCTTCCCTTGATCATGATAAAGAGGCTTACAGTATATGTAGATCTTGTATGGAATAAATTTTTAGATCTAACAATTGGTATCAGAGCCTCCTCTTTATCAGATCATAGGGATCTACAGAAATTATGATCTCGATATATAAATATCATAAAAATATTTCCTTTGATTCAATAAATATTTTGTGTCTCATATGTTGGATCAAAAGATTAAAAGGAGTGATTTTTATTGAATTTAACATGTATATATTTTTATGAAAATTTTGATTTGTGTGTTATTTAGATTTAAAAAAAAAGGGGGGGCATGGCCTGTCTGCACGCAGGCGCCTGCAGGCGCCTGCATGCAACGAAAATTAAATTAAAAAAAAAAATTGTGTGCCCCGTCATGCAGGCGCTTGCAGGCGCCTGCATGTAAAAAATAAAAATTAAAAAAAAAAAAGGCTGGACGCATGCAGGGGCTTCCCTGCATGCAAGCCTTAAAGTGCCACAAAAAAAAGAAAAGAAAAAAAAAATGATGTTAGATGCATGCGCTGGAAGCACCAGCGCATGCATCTGAAGGAGATTTCAAAATTTAAAAAAAAAATGGTTATTTATTTAGGGTTTCCTTAATTTGAGATTATGAGATTAATTAGGATTAAAAATTTAGAGATTGAATTTTACTCTAATAAGGAAACTTACTCCTAATTAATTTCATATTAATTTTCAATTGGGATTGTTGAGATTGATTTGGGTATTATGATTGAGATATAATTCTAATCTATTAAGGATATTTTGGGATAGAATTCTACTCAAATAAAGAAACCTAATCTCAATCAATCTCACATTAAGCTAATTGGGTTTTATTCAGTTTATTTAAACCCGACCTATTAAGGAAACCCATAAGTTAACCATTGCGGGTCGGGTCTGATTCAGACCCGATAAGCACTGCAGACCCGTTTTGCCAATAGAAACTTCAATTAGCCGTTACGGGCTCATACGACCTCTGTTTTGGGCATGTAAACAGTCGTTTCGAAGCTCTTGACGAGCACTACAGTATTACAGGAACTATACATGACAAAACAGTAGTTAGTTGACATAAAGAAGGCATTGAAGTGTTTGTTTATCATGGTTATGTGTACCCTTACATGCTTCCGCTTTATCATCAATATTTTATTGCTTATATTGTCTTGCATGATGAATATTGGTGTTTATTACAGTTAATAACACACAGATAAAGATATATACATGTTCAAGCCAAAAAAATTTATAAAAGAGCTTATTTAATTGCGTATGTAGTTCATGCGGACAATAGCCGGCCGAAAGGAAGACTATTGTTTGGCCGAATTATGTACGGCGTCAGATACTTGATGTGGGTAATGCAAGTGGGAGAACCTTGATGTGTGGTAATCGGCCCAAAGGAAGGTTGTCACACTATTGGCCCATATTGCATTACCCTCATCAACTAGTCCGATGGCGGAACAAGAATATAGATGCATAAATTTGTGTGGCCCATGCGTGTGGCAATCGGCCCAAAGGAAGGTTGTCATTATGGCCGGGTCATTACATATATTATATGGCCAATATAGATTACTTAAACTTTAGGACCAATCCTATAAAGTGACAGTCGGCCCAAAGGAAGGCTGTTCTCTTACATAGGACCTAGACTTTTGGGATATCTATATTGGGCCAGTACAGTGTTGGCATATAGAGACACAACTTGTTCTGAAAGTTTAACCGGCAGCTCTATCGGTTAAACTAGTTGCATTTTCTGAAATTCATTTTTTTTAATGGCTATTACAGTAGAATTTTATTAAATGCAATGTTTATGTTAAATTGATGAGAAATTGTACACTTATGTAGTTTAAATTGAATGGTACAAACTTTAAGAAGTGGTAAGACCACGTAAATGATCGTTCTTGAATTCATGCACCTAGAGTACACCTTAAAGATTGATGGATCTCTACTATCACTAATAAAAGTTCAGTAAAGAAAAGGTCAATTATGATAAGTGGGAGAGATCTTACAAGAGGTGTTTAATGGTCATAAAGTACACTATTCGTATAACTATTAGAAGTGCTATGCCCGATAAAGTCAGTGCTCACTTAGCATTCAGGGTAAACTTCTAATAAGAAAAGGAAAGTGAAACTAAAGGGAGGAATATAAACATCACTACAGTGGCTGATCCTAAATGGCAAAAGTGCAGAAAAAGTAGCCTAAGATCATTGCATATTTTTTCTGTAAGAAAGTAAGCCACCTCAAGTAGGAATGCATAAAGTATCAGAAATGGCTATTTAGCGGGTATATCTCATATTTATATTTGTTTTGAGATTAATTTAGCTATAGTGCCACTTTATAAATTATGAATAGACAATTCACATAAGCGATTCAATGCGGAACTTCCAAACCCAAAGGAGGCCCAGCCCAGCTGAGCGATACGTATACATGGGTGATGGAAATAAAGTTGCAATTAAAACTATTGGAGTTTGTAGGCTAAAATTAGATTCTGGTTTTTTGTTTTAGATTTAGATGAGACTTTATATGTACCGTCCTTTTAGGCGGAATCATATTTCTATTTCATTTGTTAGACAGATCTAGTTTTGCTGTCACTCTTGATAATGAAATGCTTAGTCTACTTTCCAAACCTAAAGTTGTTGGTACTAGAATTCTGATCGATGGCTATATAAATTGAAACTTCATGCTTTATATACTGAATCTCTATATGTGAATAGCATAGGCACTAAGCGAAAATTAATTAAAGAAACATTAGAAAGTTTGGTACTAGACGAAGTTCAGGTGTCTTAATTTGGTGTATACAGACATTTGTGGTCTATTCCCTACAGCTTCTTGGAATGGTCATGAATATTTCATCACTTTTACAGACAATTACTCTCGTTATAGGTACCTACACTTGTTCCATGAGAAATCTCAATCATTGGACATGTTTAAAGCCGTTAGATTTGATCATGGTGGTGAGTACTATGACAGATATGACGAATCAGGTAAATGTCCAGAATCATTTGTTAATTTCTAAAAGAGTGGTATTGTCGCTTAGTATACCATATCAGGGACACCTCGTCAAAATGGTATTACGGAGAGATAAAATCACACACTAAAGGATATGATTGGGAGTATGATAGCTCACACTACTCTACCAGAGTCATTATATATTAAAGCCTTAAAAATGGTTGTCACCTCCTTAATAGAATACCTAGCAAAACAGTAACTAAAATCCTATATGAGTTATGGACTGGGAAATCTCTTAGTGTTAGAAATCTTCATGTTTGGGGTTGTCCAGCGGAAGCTCGGCCATATATGCCATATGAGAAAAAGTTGGACTCAAGGACAGTTAGTTATTTATTCGTAGGGTATTCTGAGAGGTATAAAGGCTTTAAGTTTTATTGTTCCTCCACTAAGAACATAAAGACGGATTGCTAAATTTTTTTGAGAATATTCAGAACAGTGGGAGTCAACTACATAAAGATTTCATATTTAAGAAAGGACATATTGTTATACCCATGACAATTGTTCCAAATGATAAAGTAGTTGTTCGACTTCAAGATGAAAATACAGTTGCATCCTTACAAGATACATATACAGTTCATCCTGAAGTAGATCATGTTGGTAAGGTAGAAACTGAAAATTCTCAACCACAAGTGCCTAGGAGATCAACTAGGGAGAGGAGATCAGTCATTGCAAATGACTATATATAGTTTATCTCCAATAGTATGAGTTTGACATAAGGCTAGAGGATGACCCCACATCCTTGAATGAGGCCAAACTCAACATTCACTCCACTAAGTGGTCAAATATCATGAAAGATGAGTTAAAATCCATAAAGGACAATGATGTTTGGGATTTAGTAGAGTTGCCTGAAGGAAAGAAACCGATTGGTTGTAAATGAGTATTCAAAATCAAGCGGGATTCAAAAGGTAATGTCAAAAGGTATAAGGCACATCTTGTCACAAAGGGATTCACTCAAAGAAAGGGCATTGATTATATAAGGAGACTTTCTCCCTAGTTTTCATGAAGCATTCTTTTAAGATTATTATGGCACTCGTGGTTCGCTTTGACCTGGAGTTATACCAAATGGATGTTAAGATTGCCTTTCTTAATGGTAGCATTAAGAAGGAAATCTATATGGTGCAACCATAAAGTTTTAAAGTGAAAGTTTCATAATATTTGGTTTGCAAATAAAGAAATTCATTTATGGTTTAAAGCAAGCATCCCGTCAATAGTATTTGAAATTTGATCAAGTAATATCCGATTTTTGATTTAAGGAAAATATAGTTGATCAATGTATTTACCATAAATTTAAAGAGAGTAGACTTATATTTCTTGTGCTATATGTGGATAACATTCTACTAGCAAGTAACGATATGATTCTTTTACTTGACACTAAGAGTCTTCTCTCAAAGAACTTTGAGATGAAAGATCTTGGAGAAGCTTCTTTGTGATAGACATCCAGATTCAACGTGACAGAACACGTGGAATATTAGGTTTATCACAAAAGGCCTATATCGATAAGGTGCAAGATAGATATGGCATGAAGAATTACTCTAAGGGAGATAAGTTGAGTTTACTCTAATGTCTCAAGAACGATCTACAGAAAGAGCAAATGAAAGACATTCCATATGCATTGGCGGTTGGAAGTCTGATGTATGCTCAAGTTTGTACCCATCAGACATAGCATATACCGTTGAGAAACTTGACAGAAACTTGATCAATCATGGGATTGATCTCTGGAAGACTGTCAAGAAGGTTATGCGATATCAATAAAAGACTACATGAAATCTGATCAGTTGCAGCTGATTGGATACACAGATTCAGATTACGCTGGATGTATCGACAATAGGAAGTCCACTTCATGTTACATTTTCCTTATTGTAGGAAGATGGTGGATTTAGTCGAGAGGCCATTACAGCTACACTGTGACAATAAGAGCTATAAAGCTCTACTGCAATAGTGACAAGAGTTCAGCAAAGTCGAAGCATATCGACATCAAGTTTCTTGTCATCAATGATAAAGTTCAGAATCATATTTTGTCTGTTTAATAGTGATGACACTATTCTTAACATTACAGATCACTCATTAAAGGACTTTCACCTAAAGTATTCTTAGAGCATATTGCTCATATGGGGATGACTAGTCATTATGATATCCTGGTTTTTGTGGGAGTGGATAATTTTATGTAACAGACATTATTTCTAAGTGCACTTTATGGATATTTGTTGATTCTGATAAATAAATTTATAACTGCTTTTCCTAAAGTTTACTTTTGCGCATTTGAGTTTGATGAATTAGCAGTTAGACTCGTTGAAGTCATAAAGTGAGACTCGTTGGAGTCATAAGGCTAGACTCGTTGGAGTCATAAAGTGGAAGCCAGTTGGAATTGTACCTTATTTGATCAGAGGACATTTCCATGCCACACGTCCACATTTGATCTATGTCGTTAGGGGTTCTGAAACTTGTGATGTGGAAGGTCCTACCTCGATTATACAGAAAGTAACGATCGCCATGTTCGGTGGCAGGACACTTAATGGACCAGATTGTTTTGAAACGTGGTTTTGTCGGCGGTTAAAAGTTTCGACGTCATAAAGTTATGCATAATATCTATTCAGTATGACTTGCTTGGCCCAAGTGGGAGATTGTTAGACTTATTAGTTTTAAAGTCTAATTTATCTTGGGCCTAATCAAGTCAATTAGATATTTGCACCCGCCCACTTAACCTATATTGTTTGACCCAATAAAGAATTGATCAAACCTAAATGGTTTGGGTCTAGACACGTTTTCAATTACACTTAGCCATGAGTGTATTTAAATTAGAATGTGGGACTCATCTACACGTGTGGAACTCGTGTTATAAATCAAGGGCCTAGATCTATGATGAGTTGAACTAGGGTTTCTTGATGCTATATATACCATGAGTAGGGTTCCCTCTCCACCAACAAGAATAATCATCTCTCTCTTAGAGGCCTCTCATCTCCTCTAAGGATAAAGAAGAGAACTTGGTGGCTGGAGAAAAGAATCCTCTCCCTCAAATCCGGCGTCTTCGAGATATTGCAATCTTCGGTATCCTCGTGATGGAATCAGGTATGCCTAAAACCCTCCTTCCCTTTGATCATGATAAAGAGAATTACAGTATATGTAGATCTTGTATGGAATAAATTTTTAGATCTAACATACGAAGCCTGTGCTGGTTATGGTTCTATTGCGGCAAGAGAGCGCGGTGACGGCGTTTGCGGCTTCATACGCGATCAGTGTCGTGTACTGTGAACCCGACCCGTTATTTTGTGCCTCCCATCTTTAAAATCTTGACTCTGCCACTGCTAACATGAGTCGAGCGATCTACCGATAATGTTGTCGTGGATTCCTTTATGGTGTGTAGGTTGTTGTAAACCTTAGACATATGAACACTGCTGTCCTTGTTAAATGGTGGTTTTAAGTTTTAACAGAACCTGCGGCTCAGTGGGCTAGGTTGGCAGGGATAGCTACTGTCTTTCTCTATCTGTGTTTCTCGCAAAACAGAGAAAAGAATAGGACTATTACCTCTACCAGGTCATATCAAGGTAGACTAACTTGGATCCGAATCCTGATTCGACCCATTTTAAGCGGGTTCTGTAAGGTTAACCCGAGATCCGTTTATAAGTTTAACAAACGAATTGGATCCAGTTAAACTTGGCTCATACCCGTTTAAGATCCGACCCGTTTAAAAGTTATCGGTACAATATTTGTATCTGGATATTCATTAAACTTTTCCAAAATCTAGATACTGATTAATCTTGATATTTTAAAATGAGATCCTTAGTTCGAAGTGAACACTTTGAAGGAAGGAAAACAAATATTCTATTTTTTTTTTTCTTGAGCAAATATTTTAAGATATTAACTTGAAGCTAGGGGAAAAATTGAACAGGTTGTTATTCAATTAATCACATCCAGTTCTTCCGGTTAACCGGATCCGGGTAAATGGGTTAAATCCATCTACATAAAAGATCCGGGTCTGGATCCACTCTCCCAAACCCGCTGGGTTTACAGGTCAAATTTCACACGGGTCAAGCAATGCACTGGTGATGAGCACAAGAGAAACCACAAGTTGGATCCAACCAAATTCCTTCGACAATTATAGGCACCGAGACGTTAATCTGAGCATTATTCCCTGCCCAAGGATAACATGAACGCGTGCATTTGAGTACCAAATTATGCATATATCGACATATAATAGTCAAATTGAGAGAAAGAATTGCAAGAAAACAGTTTCTCAAATAAATAAATAAATAAATAAAATATAAGAAACCATAGATGTCATAATTAAGAAATTTGGTCGAATAAAACCAATGTGCTGATGAGTGATGATAGGCTTTGTTTCATAGATTTTGGTCTTATGTGAGGGGGGAGGAGGAGGATGGAATCATGTAGACAAAAAGCCTGCCAATCAGAACTTAGGGTGCTACCGGATGTGGATTATCCGCGGATATCCGCATCCGAATCCGTCTCCAACCCGGTACGGATATCATTTTTTCACATCCGTTAATATTCGTATCCGTATCCGTATCCGAAAGTTAGATGCAGATAAGGATATGGTAAAAGCAATATCCTATCCGTCTCCGATCCGATATCCAAAAGTTGGGTGCTTGATAATGATATCCGTATGAAAAAGACTATTCTTTAATGGAATGAGGCAATAGATTTTGATATTTTGAGTTGGTAAAAAAGTAATAGTAAAAATATTCGATTCTTATAAGAGTAGCACGAGATATTTTGAATATTTCAACATCAATCATGACATTCGAATCAACATTTAACATCGGAGGTCGTGTAATCTATTGCTATAGAAGCCGAATACCAATGGCTACGGTAAAAGTATTGATATGTACACAATAATATCATAGTATTTATCATATTTTATATTTTTAAATGAGATAAAAAGTAATATAAGTATATCCGTTTAGTTTATCCTTAACCTTATCCAATTTTACAGATCCGATTAGTATCCGTATCCGATCCATTAATATCCGCTCCGTATCCGATATCCGATTTTGACAGATACAGATATCATTTTTCACATCCGCCATTATCTATATCAATATCCGAATGTTTAGTACGGATACAGATATGGTAAAAACAATATCCGATCCGATGGCACCCCTAATCAGAACTCTTCTCAAAATAAATAAATAAATAATAAACAACACCTTATATTTTATTTTATTTTTGAAAGAATATTCTATTATGAATAAAACATTAAGTACGAAAAGTGTATCAAAGTTTAAATTTGTTTCCAATATTCCCATTTCCGGATAAAATTTTCATCTAGGATCAATTCCAAAACTCTCATAGTGAAAATTTTCATGAAAAAAGATTTGAACAAATGACTCTGGATTTCTTGAGAAATTCTAATCTTAAAGAAAACTCTCAATTTTCAGGAGATATTACAATATTGGAAACTCTTACATGGAAATTTTCATTGAAAATGTAAACATCCATGAAAAATATGTTTTTTTTTTTAAAGTGTCAATTGAAAGGTTTTTTTATGGAAAAACTGTCCCTTGAAGGCTGAAGGTTATAGGACAGGATTAAAAGACTGAGGACTTGAACTCATAAAAGAGAAAAATTAGAACATGAGAAAATGACAATTTAGGGGGAGGGAGTGGATCAATAAATTGAAATTAAGAAGAAAAAAGAGATGAGAGAGTGGGTTCGAGAAATTAAACAAAAAAAAGTTGGGGTGAGAGAGGCTCGAACTCTCGACCTCAGGATAACTCAGAAGCTATGAGACCTACGCGCTAGCCAACTCAGTTGTTTTTGAAACTTGATGACAACTAATACATACATCTTTATTCTTAAGGATACAGAAAAATGAAAGCATCAAACTTTTCCCAATCAAAAGGAACAAAAGAACCAAACAATAATGAGGAAATCGGCCATCGCAAAAACAGAGTAAGAATTAGAAAGAAAGAAAGAGAATCAGAGTATTCACATAGGCGCTAAAACAGGAAGAGAGCAGTCGTATTCCCTGTCAGCAAAACCCACAAAAATAATCCACCACCAGAATCAGGCATCAGTTTCCAAGATGAGATACCCAAATAAAATGCAAGGAAAAAAAAAAAATGGTTAAATAACAGTGAAAGAAAAAGAAGAAGACCGCCCACGTACCAAAAATCCCAAAAAAAAGAAATGCGCAACAATCTCCATGATTAATTCAAGAACAACTGAGATGAGAAATGATGTTGAAAGATCTCAAGAGAATGGAAGTACCCAACAAATTAAAGTAGAGAGAGAGAGAGGGGGGGGGGGGGGGGGGGGGGGGGGGGGTCAGGTCCCCACTGCTTCAGAAGAAAACACAAAAACTCTCTGTTCCCCTCTCTCTGTCTTGGAACATAAAGAAGAAGACAAGCAAGCACAGAGAGAAGAGAAAGAAGGGAGTGGTGTGTGTGTGTGTGTGTGTGTGTGGGGGGGGGGGGGGGGGGGGGGGGGGGGGGGGTGTGTGGGGTGGCGTGGTGCTTCATTTATTTCTACTGAATTTGATGATATTTGAGGGTTTTATTGTTAGATACCGGCCGAAGGTAAACATGCAAATACCAGAGTATTATCTCAGAACAATCACAATTGACAAGAATAAAACAGAGAGAGAAAACAGAGAAAGCAAAAAAACCATAGATTAAATGAGGTTCGGCAATTGCCTACATTCTCGAGACAGTAGGGAGAGAGCTCTTATTAATCAATCAACTCAAGTTACAAATATGGAGGATAATACCCCTCTTTATATAGCCAGAGAACCCACGAAGAAAAAGAAATCAAGTAATCAACATATTTGAATTTGGATCAGAAATCCAGAATTAAATAGGAAACCGTTCAGAACCGTCGTGCGGTCGACCGCTCTCTGTGCAAGCTCAAGTCTGCGCTCTGACTGATCGACCGGGCGATCAACCGCTTGTTGTGCAGAGCGAAAAATCACGTTCTGACGGTCAACCCGACGGTCGACCCGACGGTCGACCGACTCCTTTGTTGTGCTGCTCCCTCTGGGCAGTCGACTGCTACAACACTTTTCTCCCAATATGTATGTATGTGCACAATCAATCGACCGGGCTTTTGTCTTCATCTTTTTGGACACTCCGTTGAGCTCTCAACTCTGAGCTATCTTCTTTAATGAGTTTAAATTTTACACACACACACACTCTCTCTCTCTCTCTCTCTCTCTCTCTCTCTCTCCACATTAATACTTTTCATTAAAAAGAAGAAAAAAAAAAGTTGTATACTCATTTCAATAGTACGTGAGAGTTTACAACAATTTATCCTTATAATTATCGAATCTTAAGACTTACACTAGACTTTCTCCTGTATGTTCATTCTCAAAATGAGTCATAATTACTTAATATATTCAAATTCCTTTTTTTTTTCTTTTTTTAGAATACAATGAATGAGGGGAGAATGAAGTGACCAGCGCGCAAGGATTTAATCTCCATGAAAACTGCTAGTAGCCTTTGTATGCATCTTTCTCCGTGTGTCATGATGAGCCACCACGAGGTGCTAATTAAGTCCAGTGGCCTCAGTACATTGCAAAATCGCTCTGCTACACAATATGCCTCTTAGTGCACCATATAAGTTAAGTTCAAAAAAAAATTCTCACCTGTCGTAGATAAAGAGATTTGAACTCACAACTTTTCACGAAAGAAAGAAATAATTTATCACTTAAGCTGCAGTCAGTGGCTAATTATGATTATGCCAACTGAGACTAACACGAGGCTTTCTCTCGTATTGGAGTCAGCCAGATCTCTCATGTATCCTGCCTGCATGGTTTGTGCCTCCACAGGAACGAAGACGAATATCAATAAACCCAATCCTCTGATTAACCAAAATCATATGTTTTTTAATCAAAACACTCTTGTAACATATGATGTTGATTAATTAGTGAATTCAGTTTATTGATCATCTTCATCCCTGCGGGCAGGGGTGGACCTACACATTACACCAGCGTAGGCGGATGCTCAAACTGGATTTTATAAAAAATATATGGAGCAGTATATGTAATTTGCAATTTTTTTTTTTATAAATGATCATTTTTTAAAGATTTTTTTTACTAATATAAGAATACTTTAGAGCTGTAGCGTAAGTAGTAACTTATAAAATTATGTTATTGGAGGTCACAAGTTCAAGCCTTGAGTGCTACTACTGCTTTTTATTTTCTCTCTTTTCTTATTGCATTTACATACATACTGAAAAAATATCTTGGGCTTGTTTGTTTCGCCGCAAAATGCTGCAAGTCGTAAGTCGTAAAATGAGAATGGAAAAAATGAACTGTAACAAGAAAAATATATTGTATTTTACGGTGTTTGATTGGTAAAGTGAAAGTGTAAATAAACAAGTATATTTTGCTTTACGGTACTTAGTTGGTAAAGTGAAAGTGTAAACGGGAAAGTATATTGTATTTTACGGTGTTTGATTGTAATGTAAAAGTCAAAGTGAAAAAGTTGACCATAAAATTAACTGTTGCAGTGATTTAAATATTATAAATACTATTAGATTAAATCTACTATTATAAATTAAATTGTATTAATATATTTGAGACAAAAAAATTAATAATCTTAATATTTTATTTATAATAATAATATTAATAATATATTAGTATAGTTAGTGAAATATTTCTAAAATATTAACTAAACAAATAATTAAAAAATTTTAAGAAAATCTAAAGAACATTACTAAAATTTTAAGAATACTAATAAAACATAAATATTAAAAAAAACTTAAGAAAATTAATAATATATATAATATTATAAAATACTTAAAAATTATTATAATATTAAATTTTATTATAATATTATTGTAATATTATAAAAATATAAAATTAACAAAGTAAATATAATTATAATTTTAATAATAAATTATTATTATAATATATTATTATTACAATATTAACATAATAAAATATTAATATAATTATAGTATATTATAATATTAATAAAGTAATTATTTATATTAAAAAATAAATAAATTAAATATATAGTAATTTTATATTAAAACATAATATTGTTATATTAATAAAATATTAACTCTAAATAAAATATTAAAAAATTAGTATAGCATTAATAAAATAATAAAGTATTAAATAAAAATATTAAATAAAAATAGTAAAATATTAAATATTAAAGCAATATTAAAAATAAAAAACTAAAGATTAAAAATATAAAATAATTAAATAAGAAATTAAACCCTTTAAAAAATATTATATATTTAATAATATTTAATTATATATTGATTATCAGGTGGCTACTTTGACTGCTAGTGTACTACAAGTGGAATTCACATGATCAAAGTTAACTGTAGGATCTGCAAGTAAGAAAATGTGAGTGTAAAAGTGAGATTTACATAACAACAAAATTAACTGTAGCAATTGCAAGTAGGAAAATGAGAGTTACATTTTACAAGTTATTTTTCAACGAAACAAACAGTAGAAAATGAAAAAGAAGTTTTACGACTTACGACTTACGGCGTTTTGCGGCGAAACAAGCAAGCCCCTTATGTGGCTTTTCTAACGGAAAACTTTTCATATTCGAGTCTAAATTTTAATTTTAACAACAGTGTTTTTTCATGACTTTGCATAAAACCAAATGTTGTGTGTGAATCACCTAAAGTAATCCAATTGGATGTCAAAACATTAATAAGTTGACTTCAAATGTAAGGGAATTTTTAAGAAGGTAAAGGTTGATAGAAGAAAATAATGAATGTACGCCCATAATCGCAAAGACGCACACGAACAATCACGCGATTTGGCCTTTTTTCTTGCGTTGCAAATATCCATGTCAGCTATCATATCCGCTTTCATGTCTCTTCTTGATAACTATGAGAATAACTTGTAGTCTTTTACCCATGTGTACATTGAATATTGGGTAATATCTGTAAGTTGCTCAAATAATTTAATCATTTCTGAAATAGAGAAAAACTTACCTTTTATTTCTTGTTTTAAATAAAACAGATTTTGATACTACTAAAACCTTTTGTTATTTCTGAGTTCAACTGTGCCTACCAGAGCAACACTTCTTTCAACAAACAATTACTGCGCATACTCACTCCCAAACTGAAGTGATCCATACGCCTGTTTGGTTAAGGGTGGAAGTGAGTAAGTGAAAAAGTGAGAAAGTGATAATAGTTCTCTTTAAAATTTGAGAATTGGTTAGTAAGTTTTCTGATTTTTTGGATGTTATTGAGAAGTGTGATTTAAAAAATATTATGTCTTTTTCTATATTTAGATGGTAATGTGAAAGTGGAAGTAGAAAGGTTGATCACAAAGTTGACCGCAAAATAATATTAAAATAAAAATTAATTAAGAAAAATAAAAAATAGACTGTAATTAGAATGCAAGTGAGATTTACATGATCAAAAAATTAACTGTTTTGTGCTACAGCTTATTACAAATGAGATTTACATGACCACAAAATTAACTGCAGCACTCTAGAAGTGAGGAAATAATTGTATAAAAAAGAAAAGAGAAAAGAAAATGAGGTTTTCTTCTTTTCCTTTTTCGATGTTTGGATAGATAAGAAAGTGAGCAATTATACTTACACGCTTCCTTGCAACCAAACACGCCTACTGTGTATGAGAATTTTGAGCATAATTGCATGTTGAATTTGTGTGTGGGAGAATTTTGAGCATAATTGCATGTTGAATTTGTGTGTGTGTGTAGAGTAGTCTTCGCGTGAGAAAGTTTCTCACACGAAGACCGTGAAGAAACTATATAAGAGCTTCAATGTGGATGATCCGAACCGTTCATCTTAATCTATATACTTTATTTAGACTATCAATTAAAAATCACGCGAGTCCGAACCTTTTTACTCATACAACAAGTGGTTACAAAACATACGTTATATTCACCGTAGAATAAAGATGCGACTTGATGCATAGGTAAAAAAAATTGGAATCGCGTGATTTTTTATTGGTAGTCTAATTAGAGTATGTAGATCAAGATGAACGGTTCGGATCATCCATAAAATCTCTCTTATATGGTTTTATCACGAAGCTTATTATGAGAAAGTTTCTCATTTGAAAATTTTCCTATATATATATATATATTCAATCTCATAGTTCATGCACACACGGTGACGAAGGAGGCCGAGTTTGCCGCGGCGGGTGTCTGGAGATCAAAGCCATTGCCGTGAGAGGAAGGATTCCTTGACAACCTTGTGTTTCTTTACAATTATTTTCTTCCTTCTGTTGCGTATAATGCTTGCTTGCCATAGTTTGAACAATGAAGCCATTGTATTTAGTGAGTGGGCTTCAGGCTAAGCTCAGATGAGTAGCACAGTTGTCAGGATCAGTGCCAAGCGATAGAACCTTGCACTCTTTTGCATTGCAACCGATGCACATATTTTGATGTTGCTATATTCTATCGCAAACGTTAATAACAATTTTGTCTAAGTGGGGGAAAAGTAAAAGAAAAAAAATCTCATTTTCCTGTAGGATACTCCTTCCATTTGAGCTTTCTGCTTTGAGCTTTTCTGGTCTTGAGGAATTTTCATTTTAATTAAATCTAGGAAAACAAGTTGATAGTAGCAGCTGGGAGTTAAACACTAAATCTACTAGAAGAGACTGGCTTCAAAGGAAAGAGGCTAAAATAGTTTTCATTTAGGACACTAGCTAGCTCACCTCCTGATAAATTCTCATTGTCTTTGTCAGTGTACTAAAAGTCTTTAGCGCAACGATCAAGGGATCTATAGTTAAACTCTGGCTCAAATTCTTAATGTCCCTGCCACTGTATAAAAATCTCATTTTCCTGTAGGAATTTAGTTTAGTGTTCCAGGCAGCAACACTCTGGATACAGGGGGAAGTCTAGTCTCCAACCCAAATGCAAGATGCCAGAATAATGCTGTAACAGTTAATAAACAAAAGCAGAGACTGAATAAATATCTCCCCCCACCCCCAAAAAAAAAACACACAAAAAAAACCCTCAACTCAGTCAGATGTGCAAATTGGGAACAAAGAGATGAACTGCATATCTTGAAGCTTTGTTCAATCAAGCCTTGGACAAATTGAGAACAAAGAGACAAACAAAAGCAAGGTGCAATCATGACTTTGGCAATATTACATTAACCGCGGATGCAAGTATATCTTGATGCTTTGTTCAATCAGTCATTCATCAATTCATCACCCTCTTCACTGCCTATAATAACACAGATTGGTTCACAATAATCTCAAAGAATCACAAAAATAAAATTAGCTGTTAACTTTATCTGATTACCTGGTTATGCTTTTCAAGAACACAAAAAAAAGGTACAAATCAGAACAGATCATAATAACATGAAAAATAAATTATAACGGGCTCAAACACAGGACCAAGCAACACAACAGCAAATTTTACACTATAAAGTCACTTTAAAGTTTGCACATGTCTAGGTGTTTAATAAATAACCAGTAATATGAGAATAGGAAATTGTTTGCATACCCCAACAGATTTAACAAATGACAAATACAAGCATACAACCACAAAAACACCCAAAGCAACTTTAAAACAAGCAGAATTAGAAGAATGTGAACAAAATACTCAATGCACTAATCTGGAATTCTAAATGGAGATGCTCACATGCAATTATAAAGCCTACATGGGAGATCCGAGATCCAAATCAGAGTGTCTCTTGTAAGTAGTAGCAACTAAAGAAGCCAGCACACGCCTGGGATCTCCTAACATGAGATTATCATGGTACAGAACACTTTTTACCTTTTACATGAAGCAAGCTTTTTAAATTCTAGACCACATGCACGAGCCAAAATACTTTGAAGGGCGACACTGAACCAAAAACTGGAAAACAAAATTAATTCGTGAAACACGTCACACAAGGATTAACCAAAAAAAATCACCGCCGCCTCATGCCTCTTCCACCACGACCTCCCCGGAAGGCCGCTCCACCACGCCCCCGACCACCCATTGCACTTGCAGCAGCCTCACCTTGCGCGCTCTCCGACTGATAAAAATACATAGTTGTCAGCAAAACAAGTGAGCAATTGGCTCCATTGGAAGAAAATCTTATAATAAGAATAAGCTAAACAAGAAGTCAATGAATCAGTCATGCCGAAGTGCAAACTTAGTACAAAAGATGAGTTAATATGGTTTCAACACATTTAAGAAGAACCTGAAATATTATGGCATTCTGACATTAACACGAAGACGAAGGGGCTGTTTGGGTGCAAGGAAGTGGGCAGAAGTAAGGAAATAGAGAAGTGCCATTTCTCACTTCCCTCTCTATCCAAACACCGAAAAAAGAAAATAAAAAAACACCTTTTTCTTTTCTCTTCTCTCTTTTAGACGACCATCTCCTCACTTTCAGGGTGCTACAGTTAAATTTGTGGTCATGTAAATCTCATTTGCTTTCTAATTACAATCCAATTTTTATTTTTCTTCATTGATTTTTGTTTTAATATTATTTTGCAACTTTGTGGTCAAGTTTGTCACTTTCACTTCCACATTACCATCCAAACACTGGAAAAGACAACATTTTTCAAACCACACTTCCCAACAATATCCAAACAAAAAACTTACTAACCAATTCTCAAGTTCCAAAGGAAACTATTACTACTTCCTCACTTCCACCCCTAACCAAACAGCCCCGAAAAGAACCAAATACAAAAAGGCCGACTCACAAAGAAGGCTTGAGACAGGACACGCAGAACTACCTTAAGAGTTAGGAGTTAACGAACGAGAAGATTGTTAGCAAAGGAATGCAACTATGCCACTGACTTCTTTCACAATTCCAATGAGAACACCCATTATATAACTTAAATATCCCAACAAAGTCTACAAGCCACAACAACATTTACTTCATCTTTCAATAGGCAGGACATCTAAGCACCTGAAAAGGATGGTGCAGACCCTTGAGAGTCCCACTTTTAATTTTCACCTAAACTGATCATGTAGAAGTCAAGTTATGAACCTCCAAAGTTATAGCTGTGTTAGATCCCAAAATTACTGAACATTCACTTATTTAAGCCCTCTATCTGATGAAGCAAGATACAAATCAATCAAGTTGGGCAATTAGCAGCATCAATCATAGATGCCTCTGTCTTCTTGGATCCATACACTCCAAAGTAATTGAAAAGAGAACCCCTTTGGATGACTCCTTCACAGGCAAGAGATGAAAGCTAATTCTGATCAATATTAACTGAGATTCCGGTGCCCAGTGAAAAAGGCTCTTCTTGTGGCTCCAAAGGAGGTCAATTTGAACAAAAATATGCTTCAAGAACTTACGCTCAGGTGTCCTTAGATTACCCAACAGAAGTTTATTTATAAGAAGTTGTGGGGTCAAGCAATGGGTATGTTAGGACCATGGTTTGGAATTTCGGTGCTAGTATAGATATCGGTAAGAGCATTTTGGTCTTGGAATCAGCAATATCAGCCATTTCATCTCGTCGTATCGGTGATATAAGGTATCATTTTGATTATGCCGGGTCACATTGGTTTATGGGGCAAAAATATCGGGATCAGGTGATATTTCAGACTTTGGTTAGGATGTTGTAATTTGAAACAACCTATAGTTGGTAGCTTACAAACGAGTAGCAAAAGAATTCTGTAGTGGGTTGGTTGTAGCTTCAAGCTGAAAGAATGATTTAGGTTGGGTTGGCAGAAGGGTGAATGGGAAAGAGGTTCAAGATTGGGTTGAGTTGGCAGCTCACTGACAATGGGCTATGGTAGGATACGCAAGCACCAGAGAAGGGTTGAAAAGATGTTTGGGACAGGGGAACCGATGGGAAGAGAGGCAGAGTGACCCGAACTTTACTCTTCTGGATATTCAATTCACAAAAGCATGTATCACAATCTATATATGACTTCTCAGATCAGACAAGGGATCCATGATTCAGACGTGTTTGAATAAATAAAATATTAAATAAGTTCCCTCCTCATTATTTAATATTTTATTTATAATGAGAACGATACTTATTATTATTTAAAATAATAAGTTCCCTATCATGCAAGAAAAGACATGTTTGAATAAATAAAATATTAATTCAGATTTCATTTATTTTTAGTAAAGAAGTTCCCTCCGGTCAAAGCTCAGGCCACAACTTATTAAGAACGTCACAACTTATTAAGAATGAACCTTCTGGTAATCAAGATGTACATCTTGACAAGTGGTGAAGACACGAGGAAGCATTGGTGATGAATTAAAAGCGATAGCAATGGAACCTGTTGTGAAGTTATTGTAGGGTGAAAAAGGAGGGTGTCATAGAGTCAATCACCATTAGACTTTTCAGATCATACAAGGGATGGCTATGAAACACAACCATTGAAAAGTAGCCATTATGTGGTCATACCATACCAATCAAGCCAGGCATAGTCAGTTGAGCAAGCAATAAAATTTAACAATGATGTGATGCTGCGATTCTTTTAAAGGAAGCATTGAATAATCAGGTTTCTGATACATGGAACAAACAATCATCTTAGTAAGAAAAATCTAACATGAAATTTAGGAGACTTTTATATAGTTCCAAGCCGTTGGTAAAGAGTAGAATAATTAAAATGACATCATTGAAAGGAAATTTCTAAGGTTCCTGATAAACGCTCTCTCTATATTCAGGAATATTAATGACTAGAAAAGAGGCTAAATGGACAGCGAGTGTAATACATTATATGTTTCCAATTGTACAATCCCGTGCTGCGTTACATGGACAAAAAGCAGGGGTGTCAAGTGTTTGACTTCCCCGTAGCGTCTGGAACAAGATAAACTTTTAAAAGTTAACCACAAAGGTAAAATGAAGTATTTAATTATTAAAGTAGTGGCAGACTAGAATTCCTTTGGTACAAGGACATGGAAGAGGAGGAGGAGGAGGAGGAGGAGGAGGAGGAGAAGAAGAAATACCTTTGGGTTTTTCACTGTTTCATCCACACTCAGAATAAGACAAGCAGCTTCTGTAGCAGCATTTATAGCATTAATCTGCAATAAACATATGAGGGCATAAGCAGTAATCTACAATAACACAGATTATGAATAACCCAGGCAACAAAAAAGTAAAATTATACCTTCACAACTGAAGGTTCCCATACAAAGTTAGCAAATGAATCTTCAATGCCACCTGTGTTGATATCTACACCAAAATTCGCACCTTCACCTGTGATATACATAGTAACAATTTAGTCGGTATCGCAAAGAGTATTTTCTATTCTGATGTTAAATAATACTAAGAAGCTAACCAGATGCATGTTTCTGTCTGAGTTTATTCAAGACATCAGTTGCATCAAATCCAGCATTGTCACAAAGTTGTCGCGGAATGACCTGCACAATAGAATGATTATTCTACTAAACTATGAAAAATAGGAATAGTGTGTTTATACTTTCATTTCTATGCAAAGTGTGTGCGTGTGTGTATCTGTGCGTGTGCATATATATATATATATATATATATATATATATATATATATATATATATATATATATAACTTCGATCGAGCAGAAGGATATCCAGCATGACTTTGCTGCTTGTTTGATAGTTAAGCTTGTACATAAATATATACAAGTCTTGAGCTTCAAAGAGAAAAAAAAAGACTCAAGAACCTACTGACAAATAAACTTGACAATATAAATTCGGTATTGATAAATTGGAAGTATACTTTCCAACAATTTAAAAATTGTCAAGAACTGTTCGGATTTCCAGAAAATCATAGTTCAAATTCTGGCTGCTCCCATGATACTAACAGCCCGTGAAATGGCACAGTAGCACTTAATAATGTGACATGTCTCCACATAACAGATGTGGCCTTTTCCTAATTAAGAAGGCACTGTCGGGAATACAATCATATAAATTGACTGGTATCTAGAGGCTCCATAGAGAATCACATAGTCAACAAAAACAGAAACCAAGTTTAGAGGTAAATTGCTGTCTTCGGAGACGTATCAGCAAAATCTTGTGTTGAAGGTAGGAAGGGCATATCTTGTTGATGAGAATGGTGCTGTTTGTACGACTTGAATAGTCCTTGATGTGTTGCACAAATTATGTGCAACCCACGACTCAGCTGAAAAGTAAAAGCACTCTTTTCTTCACAGATACAGATATTGAATGTATTCAACCAATTGCAAAGACATGCATTTTCCCAGTTCAACAGCAAAGCCTTCATGATTATGGGCGTACTAGCTTAATATTTTTGATTTTCAGTGTATTTCAGATAAGCCCCTTTAAGTTTAATGAGGTACAGAACTCCCATCCTCCACTCTCTAAAAAGAACTAATAAATAGCACTATAGCAACACCCCACCCCCACTTCCTGCGCAAAATTAATAATAGCAGTAGCCAATATTTACAACAAAAAGAATGAAATAAAGAGAACAACAAATTAGAAAGGGGAAAAAACACAAACGTAGATTTAAACGGGGCTAGACTAGATTTAGTATTTTTAACAGCCTTTGACAGGGGAAATAGGAATTCTTCAAATAGCCTTATCTTTTATTTAATTAGTAACATCAGTGATCATCTGAAGTACAAATCCCGCTGAACCAGCTAAACGATATGGAGGTTTTGTTATCGACCTCTTTTCCCGTAGGTGCATTGACTTTTGGTTAAAGTAAACTAAGGGCATTATTTGAGTTTATCCTCTACCCTTTGATAGGCATAAACCCCGTTTTTCCAGTTTTCTGCAAAAATACCTGTGTGAATCAAAGTCTCTATGATGGGGACATCTTAGTTCCATTTTTATTTGTAATTCAGTACATTTGTTGTAGTATTTACTTATATTTTCTTTTGTATTTATATGTATTTTAGTTGTGCTTAGTGGTAGTAGTGGGTAGTTATAACTTGTAGTAGTGGGTAGTTACAACTTGTGGCAGTGGGTAGTTAAGAAGTTGTAGCTCATATGAGGCAATTGAACCTTGTATTGAAAAAATGATGATGACTGTTTAATGAAAAAATGCCTCTTGTCTGAACTCTCTCTTGTCTTCATCTCCTCTCTTCCTCCTCTCTAATGATTGATGAATCAAAATGAAAATCTTTGTCTTCTCTTCTCTGGATAATCTCCTTCCTTACTCTACTCTCTGCTTCCACTCGTCAACGCCAACAATGTCCGCCTCCTCTTTGTTGATCTTCTTTCTGTTGGACGATCCTTCTCGGCGTCGTTACTTTTAAGTCCCTTGGCCATCCGGACGCCATGCAACACCAGCACTTGACAGCGACCTTCCCTCTGTTATGCACGTGACCACGAGTCCCAAAGATATGCACCATCTGCTCGTGTGCAAGCATCTCCCGCCAAGACTTCAAAGTTCTCATCAGCATTAGTCTCCCTCATGTGCAAGCAACGTTCAACAACAAGTTACAACAGCAGATCACATCAGTGAGTCTTGTTTCAACAAATTAATTTATTAGTTTGTTACGTCACTTAATTTATCTCTAAAATATTATCATTATTGTCTGTTGCCCACTATATGGTGAGATGTCTGACTTTGCAAATCATGTGATTGCTTATCATTGATATTGAGAATAGAACTTGTCATGCATGATATATGTATTGTAATTAAATTTAATTGAGAATTGAAATGTTCAAACCAAGCATGTAATACTTTATTAAAAACCCATATGTTTGACATTGTTAGTTTTCAATTGCTTTCCTGTCGAAAATCTTTGTATTTGATGAAACGTGGCGAGTTTGATTACATCATTGATTCCCTACATGGTACGCACCCACCGTTCCACATCACTCTACTTCACCTTTAAGGTACACTGACCACCATTGTATCATGGACCACTAGTAGATGATGAGATACAAGAGGGGACTAAACAGCAGTTTGGAGCAGATAAACCTTGAATCCTTGTCAAATGATGAATATAGAGCTTGTCAAACCACAGTCAAGACAGCCACACAAAGCATATAACTCGGTGCTTTTCTACCCAGAAAACTGGTTATATGGACGAATAAATCTCAAGCAGACTGTGAAAAGACTTGAGGCCCGGTTTGGCAAAGGTTCCATTTCAAAGAAAAAAGGATTGAAGTTTATCAACTATTTAGGTAGAGATTATATTAGTCTCCGTGCCCTCATTGGTGTTTGGATGAATGTGAGGTTATCAACACTCCATATAATAGAGCGGTTATTTCTTAACCCATCTTAAAAGGAAGATTAGCAAACCCCTCATTGTGAGGGGTTAACTCTTCTTAATCCGTCCGAGCATACGTAGTCTTTGTCATTTTTATTGTTTTGCAAGTTAAACGGGTTAACTCTAGGGCTGCTACTCACGCTAACTTTTGGTTATCATATTCATTCTTAAATAAATAAGCTTCAAATTTTTTTTCAAGCTTGGTGTGTTTACGTTATCAAATGAGCTGAGTGAAATCTAACCTGAGTGGAGCCTCGGCTTTTTTGAGTCCATTTGTAATCTTAGGCAAATAATATAGAATATATTTAAAGAAAACATGCAACAATAATATAAACATTAAATGTTTGAAGAATTGAGCAGTGATAATTTACCTGACATGTAATTATAATGCATACAAAATCTTAGCAAATATGCTAACTTATAACAAAATTTTTATGGCAACAACAATAATACTCATAATGGCTCCAAGCATAGCAAATTTGTAACTTATTGACAAGTATGTGCATGAAATTAATGGGTATCATATGGCATAGGAGGAAAATTTCTCTCATTGCGGTCAAAAAGTCAACTCTCGACTCCTTGACTGGGTAATAGGCACCGTTCACGGTGATCCCATGCCCTAAACCCTTAAAATGAATAGTAAATCTTAGTAAAATATAGTAAATATGCTAATATATAACTAAATGTTTATGGCAACTTATCAACAATAGTATCCATTCAAGCCCAAGCATAGTAAATTCATATGTTATTGATGAATGTGTGTGCAAGCGATTAATGGGTATCATATGGCATGAGAGGAAATTTCTGGTCGCGACGATAAAGTTTGAAATGAAGGAGGGGGGTCTACGAATTTTGGGAAAAAATTGAGAAATGAAAGAAATAGCTAATGGCTACTTAATGGATAAATGAAAAGGCCTCCCACCTTCGCAGACCACATGTCGCTTCACCCGCATGCTCATCAATCTTGATCTCACGCCGCTTCACACTGTACGCTCAGTCTTTACTTCACAGTTAGGGTTTTACATCCCGTCATGGGATGCACGCCCCTCAAGGGAAAACCCCGCAAAATAATTTTTTTCTCAAAATTCTAATCTACTTTTATTGAAAGCAATTGAGTCTTAAAATAGACTTACAACTCACTCATTCTCTTCTCACAGCCAATATGGGACTAAAGAAGAGGGAAAACAAGACTAGTAAATAAAAGAAAATTCAATCGACTCGATAAAATAAAAATACAGACTCAGACTAAAAAAAACACACAAAAGAAATCCGACTCGATGTACCCATCATCAACTCTCGACTAGTTGACTGGATGATCGGGCACCATTCATTATAGATCCCCATGCCCTAAACCCTCGATAAACCAAAGATCTTGTGATTTTCATAATGTTTGATCTTGCATCAGGTGGTTGGAAATTTAATGGATCTAGATTTGAGGACAAGGAGATCATCATGAATAATGTCGATCATCCAATCAAGATGTAAGGGTTGGCTTTGATCACCATAGGAGAAAATACCCTCCTGTGTTATGATAAAACGAGGTGGAGAGCCGAGACTCTTATTGTGAGATTAACTCAATCTGTTACCAAAGTTGATGATCTGAAACATCAATCATGATTTACTGATTACGAGATCTTTATGTGTGTGTATCTAAAATTGTTTATTTAACATGCTAAATAATTCCTAATTTATTCTCTAATTAGTAATTCATAAGCAAACTACCAAAATTTCAAAGAAAGAAGTCAGCAATAATAATTCCCACTTGAATCCAAAATTTAATGATAATAATCTATATTACGGACATGCTGACACGGGCATGATACGACATAACACACAGCAACACATAACACATTTCAGAAAGTACATAGAAAATAGAAATATCATGTGCCATGTGTGTCCAACATGACGCCCCACGTTTGAAGCATTCGTGCTTCCTACATAATAATATAAACATGAGACACCTTTTATAAAATAGAACAGGAAACAAAGAAAAATAAAGAGTAGAAAGGGACACCGAACAAAAAAAGGTAAGAAAACAGAGAGCGAGTTGATGTTGCTAGAATCTTCAACTGGCTATCACTTGTTAGAGCCCGGGGAGGGGGGGGGGCAGCTTGGACAAAAAAGAAAGTTATACACACGTATTCTACTTTAAGTACAAGACTAGAAATAGGAAAGTTCTTCTCCGTCTAGGAAAAGAAATCTGAAATATTATTGCGTCAGAATTGTGGCCAAATTGCAATTTTAGAGTGGAGGCTAATTAGAAAAATTAAAGTAATTCAAACCTAGAAATCTAGCTCAATTCCAACTTATCGAGCCTTTGAAAAGCCAACTCGAACCGAGCTAATTCAAGCCTATGTGAGCTACTAGTAGGCCAAGCATGAGCATTAGTTGTGCTCAAGCTTGTTTATTTGTTTTAGCGAGCTTAGATCTTTGTTCAACCTTGGCTCATCTCGCTTATCAAATTACACTTGAAGGCCCCAATAAAATGAAACCTCATAAAGACCGCCATCCGTCGAGAAACCTAACAAACACGAACTTTGAAAGCCTCCAAGCTCAAAAAAAACATCACCGCAAACTCAAAAGGTAAAATACAGGTTGTAAAAGAACTCAATGGACATGATTTAAATTGTAACAATGTGAAGCCAAACAGGTCCAAAATAGTTTTTTAAGCCTCTAAGGTTGCTACTCAACAAAAAGCACTGAAGATAGCCAGGTACAAATGACACTATGAAAACAATAGCCATCGGATTAAATGAAAACATATAGGTACAAATGACACTATGAATAATGAGAAAAGAATCAACTAATATTTATTTAGAAAATCTGAAAACTTCCAATATAAAGCTGCAGAGCTACAAGCATAAGTGATATCCAGCAGCAGAAGCACTTGAGTCTCTTACCTCAAGGGCCTTGGCGTATGAATTTATAAAGAGTTGTGACTTTCCAGCTATTGTGCGTGCATGCTGTCGCAAGTATCGACTAACCTCCATCTATCATGTAAAATAAAAGCATGAGCATAAATAAAGAATAAAAGTTACAACAGATCTTAGCAGGTTTACATTGCTTACATCAATAGCACCACCACCAGCGACAACAGTGGAGTTCTTTAGAGCTCTTCTCACAATCATTATAGCATCATGTAAACTCCTTTCAGCTTCTTCAATGAACTGTCAAAATCAAAACGGAAAATAGTGTGAGGACCATTACGTATAAATTACAGCATTGCTCAGCTGAGCAGTAGTCTTTCATACGGACAAACCTGATCTGCCCCACCACGGAGGACAATGGTTGCAGTCCGACCAGAAGGGCAACCACTAAATATGTTAAACCTCTCATTCCCTACTTGTCTTTCCTCAAACAGCTCACAAGCTCCAAGAACCTTTTAACACATTAAGCATAGCAAATAAAAATTAATAATAGGTTTTAATTAAATTCCTCAAACTAAAGAAGCGCTTTCACTCATTCCCTACTTGTCATTCACTAAACCATAATAAAGAGGAAATTAATGAAACCTCATCAATGATATTGTTGACAGAAGTCTGCACAGTTCCACCTGTGGCAGCAGCAACCCTTTGCAGGTCCTCTTCTGTTACACGACCAGCACAGAATATATCTCGATCTGCAAAATACTGAAAAATGGCAAACCGTTATGGTTTAAACATTCCAATATGCTATCATGTGCAAAAAATTAAAATATCCTACCTGTGTTGCAAGGTCGCCGATTGCCAATCGTGAGAGGAGGACATTTTTGCTCCACTCTGGACACACTTATCTAACTTGTCATAGATGATATTCCACTCAGCATCAACTATTGATTGGTACTGCAGTGGATCCGATAATCTGCAAACAACATATAATATGATTATAGAACAAATGTATAGCACGATTATAGAAGAAATAAGCAGAGCACATTTGTTAGGTATATATATCGTTACCTGATCTCAGCATTTTCTTTCTCTGATTTTAACTCTAATTCAATGTTTAACAGAAGGATCTTTGGATTCAGAAACTTCTTTGGCTGCTGCTCAAAACCAGCATAAGAAAAAGTCTTTTTGAAAGCAACACCATTGACAAGAAATGAATCCCTCATAGTACCCCCGGGAACCTGTGCCAAAAAAATCATAATTTAGAACACAGAAACCTCAATCAGAGCTGATATTTTTAAGTGTTATCTACAAATTTCCATCCACAAAAATGAAATGATTCTGAAGTATTCCATTAGGTTGCAGAATGGGGAAAAAAACAGCATTCATCAAAGAAGAGAACAAGAAACAAAATAAGATAATGACGAAACCCGTGCGGGGGGGGGGGGGGGGCGGGGGGGGGGGGGGGGGGGGGGGGGGGGGGGGGACGGGGACGAAGAGAATTTCATCCCATAGAATTATCTGAAACAGGAAATTTGGAACTTAAATGAGGAGAAAGAATGGGTTCTACATTCTCTCACCCAAATTCCATGCAAATACTCTCAGCTCAAGAGTTCTCAATCATGCTAATTATTAACAGCTTAAACAAGACAAACAATCTTTTATCAAAAGCTTTAATCAATAACGGCTAATAAACAACAGAAAAATGATAGAAGGGGCAAGGAAATTCCTTAGTTAACCATATGCCAAAAAACAATATGGACAGTAATCACCTTCGAATTGAATACTAGGGTTTAAAATTTGAATTGGGGATCTGGATAGAGTTTTGGGCTTCACACCCCTTGCACGGGCTTCACGCGCAAAACTCAAGAGCAAAATCTCAAGAGTTTAACTTGAAAATTGTAATTCAATATTTCATTAATGATCCAAAGAGAAGTCTTGAAGCCTACTTATAAGTTTTACAAAAGAGGACTTTTTGAAAATAACTAATATGGTACTAAACACTCACATAAAAGAAAATACCACTAAATTCAGTAAAATAAACTAAAAAAATAAAACAGCTAAAATCAAAGGAAGGCGGCACGTCGTTTCCTAGAATAGACTCGATCGAACAGTCTTCTCAGTGGCGTGATGCCCTCATCATTAACTTTATAAACGTCATCTTTCACATCCATTTTTATTCTCAAATTGCATCCAAAATGTATTCAACATGTGCTGCACATCAAACCGAAGTACCGAACACTGTCCCTTAATGCAAAAAAATGACAAAGATACACATTAACACATTGAACAAATATAACTAAAAAGAAAGAAAAAGAAAGCTGTCAACAAACATATAGATTCCAAATCCTAGAAAAACGAGTCTTAGCCACATTGAAATTTGGAGTATTAACTTCCTGGAGCGAATGATCAAATTTTAGAGAAACTTGGAACAAGACAATATATCCCTGCAGTCTCGGAACTAATTCCCTAATCCTTAAGCTTCCTCCCTCCATAACATCCATTGCAACAGTAAAAACTTCCACTTTCAAGAAGCAAGCAAGAAACCTCATGGATACTCCTAGAAATTTATGCTTAAATTAAGATAAAAAATTTGTCCATGTCTCTGAACGTCTATGTAGAGTGCTGCAGTTAAAGTCAGCAAGGGGCACTAGTCTTTTAGCACATGCAATGCACCTGAAATTTGCCTATTGTCTCTGGACGCGTATTTTAATGTGATAAAGCTTTATTCGAAAAAAAGGAAAGAAAAATGGATTAAGTGATCTTATTTTTACTCGCTTGGGACTCATTATTTTATTTTATTTTTAATTGAACTGAATGATGGCAGTCACGCACACACCCAGGAGCTCTTCAGTTATATACACAGAATAACAGATTAAACTGTAACTATTTCCAACATTTATGCATGAATCTTTATCGCCCAGGTGCTTCAGTATCCTTCCAAATATCCTTGTTAGGCTTCCAAAAGTCATTGTTAGCAATATGAACAGAGAACATCACAGACAACATGCTTCTAAACAAAGAGAAATTTTGCAACATAAAAAATTCACTCGAGCTATGTACAAATACAAACAGAAAGAATATATCTCTACTAAAACTTCTGAGAAATTTTTAAGCCTTATCATAGACAAATCATTTCTCCTCACAAAAAAGAAACAAAGAGAAGAAGAGCCGGTTGATAACGCTAGAATTGAAACTTCACTGCAAGAAAAGTCATGTGAACCTTGCACCACTTAAAAACATCATAGATAACCACTATCTAATTAAGGTAAGAAATGCATGAAGCTAGGTTGAAGTAGGACCCCTCTTGAGACCCTGTCCACTAATCTCATTCTGGTTAAAACAAATAATAGAACTTCCGCAAACTTAATTTCCTTATAACACTTCAAAGTTATCTCAGATAGGAGCTTACAAAAGAAGTTCTGTTTAGTTACTCTATCAATAAGGTATAATCCTTCATAAACTGTATATGTGATTGCTAACCGGGACACATTTCTTATAGTGTTAATATATGTTTATAGAGAGAGAGACTTGTGTCATTCCAAAAGGATTCGAGGCCGAATCCTTCTCTCTCAAATACAACCCTCCGACATCTGAGTGCAAGATCCACTCCTTTGAAGTTGAACTACATTATTTCAAGTAACTAAAAATCAAAAATCATGTATTTGAATACTTTTTGCCCATCCACCAAGTAGGCGCAAAATGGACGGCTGAAATAGTGAGTTGGTTAGTTTAACGGTGTAAAATATTTAAAATCTAACAAAAAATTGGTGTGTGAGGGTTTTTAAGTGTTTAGATCATGATGAAACGGTTGGATCGAGAATTTGTATGTCTAAAAACGTAGATCTAATCAATATGTTATTCTCGGCAGTCCATTTTGTGCCTACTTGACGGATGGGCAAAAAGAATTCAAAATACATGATTTTTTATTTTTAATTACTTGAAATAATGTAGATCAACTTCAACGGAGTGGATCTTGCACTTAGATGTTGTAGGGTTGTATTTAAGTGGGAAGGATTCAGCCTCGAATCTTTCCGGAATGACACAAATCTCTCTCTCTCTCTATATATATATATATACATACATATATATATATATATATATATATATATATATATATATATATATATATATATATATATATATATATAGGGAAGTACATATAATAGCTGGCATTCAAACCTTGTAACACATTGTATTTTGCCATATCTACATGAACATCATGTATGTGGTCAACCGTTAGCTACAATGAACAACCACCATGAGTGTCGGTTTAAGCATGTGCACACAAACAAAAGAGAAAAGAAAAGCAAAAAGGTATGTTGCATGAACCAGATGTCCCAAATGTTCATTTTCAATCTCATGAAAGCATTCCTCACGTAAACAGAAGCATCAATCCTCAGGATAGCAGCAACTTCTAATAATTATGAAGACCTTATTTTTCACCAGAGAAGTGCAGAGAACTATCTACCTGATATACCTCAAATATGCCTTACATAAGAACTACTGGGAGAGGGCAACACTGCTCCTCTTACAAAAATATTCAACAGGTCTCAACAGTACCTTCTTATCCCAAACTAATTGTCCTCGCTAAAAAATGATGTATAGATTTCTTTTCTAACAAATAAAGAGTCCTAATTAATCCTAACTCAGTTGCCCACTGCAAGATTTCTCTGTTGCAACATAACTTAGTTGGTGAGTTAAGGAAAGAAATCCCCTTAGAGCTATATTTGCATGAATTGCCTAATGTAAAGCTCTATATTTGACTAGGTTAGAAAATAAAGAAATTTTGACACCAGATATGCCAGATCAATAATCATGAGAAAGAGGAAACACAAGGCTGAGACAAAGAATACTGTCGAGTTGTTAGCTAGATGAGACCAAAAACACAAAGAAGTAAATCAAAGGGCAAGGAGCACCAATAAAACCACCTTTCAAGCACTTCAAAGTGTGCCAGAGAAGTAGAATGAAAGAAAGAACAACAAAAACAAGAACAAAGATGGATCCCAAAATTTTGGAGATGGGTTAATGAATCCTATTTCACCATTCAGGTACATGAAGACATCGCCTTGAAAGGAAGTAAACAAAGAGAATTTCATCCCCTATTCAGTGAAGGGAAAAGGAGGGGGAAAAGGTACCAATACACTATACAACCCCGTATCAGCAAGGACTTCTATTGTTCCTCAATATCATAGTGGCAATGCCTTCCAGCCTTAGTGCAAGAGGGCTGGTTCAAATCGACTACAAAGAATATTAACAAAGTTACCTGTTGAGATGATTAACATCAAGTAGGGAGGATATATGAAGATCACAGGAAGGTGTTCTTTTAACCCAACGCATGGGGTGAAGGACATCTACATAAACTCAATTGACAGCACACAGTGACATATTTTATGATATTAAACAACCAATACATGCATCCAAATTACAACCAAAGAAAACATCAACTACACGGTTCAATAAGTGTGGTGGACTACCAGAAGATTAGCGAAATGACCTGCTGAGCTGATCAAACATCAATGCGGCAGAATATGTGAAGACTCATAGTAAGGCTGGCCTTTAAACCCCAGACTCCAGGGCGAAAGACATCAATAGAAACTCAATTAAAAAACTCAATGACATGTCTTAAGATATTAAATGATCAATATATAATTACATACTAAAAAGTCATCACCTTAATTGGCATTAAAATTCAGTGTATTGGGCTTGCAGTTTCAATCGTTGCCTAACAAATAAAACATCTTTTTTAAGGGAGCAAACAAACCTCTAGATCAAGCATAAAATTGCATGCGAATTGCGAACAACAGAGATGAACAAACTACATGCTGGAAGGATTAAAGACGGAGAATAACCTTTTTAATTCCAAGTAAATTTAATCTATCATCGTTTCCAATAGCAATGACCGCGTCCACAACCATATCAGCAAAAAATTCCTTTTCACCGCCTATTAATTTTGACGATAGTGTTGTAGCAGCACATTTTGCCAATAAGGACTTCTTCTCTTCAAGGCTCTTCCCTTCTATGCTTACAGAAAGTTCTTTAACTTTGCTAATGGCCTGTAATACATGGTGTCTGATTCTTAGTTTGCAGACTAAGCAATTTTGATCTATCATACATACAGGGACTAATATACTCACCAAGTTGCCCGCAGCCCGGTAACTCCTAATAAGATTTTGAGGATGGACTCCATCCTCAATGTAAGGTTTCGCCTCTTTCAGGAATTCACCAGCAAGAAGCACTACCGTAGTAGTACCATCACCAAACTGCAACACACAAGAACATGAGACTCCAGATTAGCTGTCCCTAGTGTTACAGAAGAGAAGGTTTGACAAATCGTGGAAGAACTTAAATTGTCCATACAATGCTGCCAGGAAAATTCTATGGTCCAAACTGATTGTATGTATGACAGCTACTGATTTAAGATCAACAGATTGTTTTGAGATTTTAAATCAACACAAATGCATTGAAATATATATATATATATATATATATATATATATAGGAAAATCTTCTAGTGAGAAACTTTCTCAAACTAAGCTTCATGAGAAAACTATATAGGAGTGAATCTGCAGATGATCCGAACCGTTCATCTTGATCTACATACTCTAGTTAGGCTATCAATAAAAAATCATGTGATTCTGAGTTTTTAACCCTTGCATCAAATGGCATCTTTATTCTACGGCGAATATAAAGTCTGTTTTGTAACCACTTGTTGCATGGGTAAAAAGGCACGGAATCGAGTAATTTTTTATTGGCAGTCTATATGTAGATCAAGATGAATGGTTCGGATCATCCACGTGATCGCTCCTATATGCTTTTCTCACGGTCTTCGTGTGAGAAAGTTTCCCACACGAAGACATACTGACACACACACACACACACATATTATTGTGACTACTTCCAATGTACACCTCAGAGAATAGGTTTCTTGATGAACTGAATGCATATGCTGATATGCAATTATCAATAAAATTAACAGATAGCAAATAGCATTAGATTTCAGCAGATCATGTTTGTAGACAGTACTTTTAAGTGAATAGAGATGAAAAATAGAGGAAAAAAGAAAACAAGGATCAAATATGTTCCGCCATATTACACACCAAAATAGTAGTCGATGACAATGTGCGTCAGTATAGAACAATAGGGTATGCTGCACCATACCATGCCGACAAGACATGCAATGCTTTAATCATTGACGAAAAAACCATCCTCAGGTGAAAAATCAGATTAACAATACCAATAACAAGAATAATCTCTATAAGCTCGGACGGAGATTCCGAACCCTTAGTAGATGAAAATTTACTAAAGCGCCACAGAGTACAAATAAAAGTGCATTGACCACATTACACGGATGCAGCTTGATGAAAAGTAATAGCTCACACAAAATCCAAGAATAAGCCCCAGTACCAGTAGGAATATTTAAATGTAAACATGGATATGACAAATTTGGCCTCCACTCTAAATGAGTATCCAACGTCAGTACAACCTTCACCGCAACATACTCAGACACTTGAATTTACCTAATATCAATTCTCGATATTGACAAGAATAGGAAATCCTTCGGAATACGAGAAAAACAAATAAAAGAAACCAAAACGTTTACTTGCGCTAAACTGTTATTTCACCTGGATATTGGATTTGTGTGGTTCAAAGGTTCAATATAAATTTTAATTTTAGTCCTTTTCCTCATAAAAATCATTACAAGAAAAGACTTCAAGCACTTAAACCCTAGAAAATACAAGCTCCACAACTTAATCAAGTAACATCATCATCTCCAATACATATAAATTTAAACTAAGTATTCGATCAAACAAAAAGCAATCCATACCCGAGATTTCATCAAACGGAAATCTTCGAATAAGGAGATCCAACAAACCCAATAAAGTTCAGGTTTTACCAAAAAAGAAACTTATATATAACATAGAAAAACAGAAAAAAAATTGCAACTTTCGTTACCTCAGAGTCCTGAGACTTGGCGATGTCGACAAGGATCTTGGAGGCAGGATGAACGATATCGAGAAGCTTCATGATGGTAGCCCCATCGTTCGAGATCGTGGTGTTTCCCTTATCGTCGTGGATAAGCTTGTCCATTCCTCTCGGCCCGAGGGTTGTACGGACGCAGTCGGCGACGGCGGTGCAAGCGTTGATGTTGCTCACGACTTGCGCTTTGCCCTGCGATGTGTCCGTCCCTTCCTTAAGCAGTATGATCTGAGGCTGCATCATCGCCGCCATTGCGTTGAGTGAGATCTAGGGTTAGGGTTTTGAGAGGACGAAGCTGAAGCAAGCGGAGTTGAGAAATGGGAGCAAGAAAGAGAGAGTGTGTTCCTGAGTTGGAGGGTTCTAGTTTAGGGAGGGTGAGATTGTGCTGTTCACGTGTCGGGTCGGGCGGGTTTAGGCAAATTCAAACCCGAACGCGTATTATCCGGCGGATTTATGGAGGGTTTAAAGTTTAAATCCGCCCGATATGCAGAGTACCGAGGGTGGCAATTATGATCCGACCCGATTAACCAATGGCCAGTTTGTGTCAACTTTTACGGGTTTGGGTCATCAAATGTTGACTCATCTAACCCGTTTGGGTGCGAGTTTAAAGCTTCACCTTTTTAACTCACTTATCACTCATTTATTTGAGATATATATACTAGTATACCGTCGCGATCAGTCGGAAACGGACCGATCGGTCAAGAGGAAGGAGGGGGAGATGAAGAAGGGAGATGAGAGGGGAAGGAGAGGGAGGGGGTTGATGCTTCTCTCTCTCGCGGACGAAGACGAACAGACGGATAAAATTTCTATAAGAGTCACGAGAGAAAATCTCCTTTCGATCGGTTTTGATAAACTTTAAAATTAAACTTACAGCCCTATTGAAACTAAAAGGTAAGCTCTTAGATGTCGTGATTTTACTCATTGTTATGTGTAAGTTTCATGTGTTTTTTTATAAAATAAAAAAAAATAGTTTTGTGTTAATACTATAAAACTCTCATTGTCTGTTTTATAGCCTTGATTTGAGTCATCTAATTGCGTTTGAATTTTATTTAATGAACAAGTTAATCGAGTTTGGTCATATTGACCCATTTAAATTTTGATCTGACATGAGTTTGCAACTTTGACCGATTAGTGAACGGGTTGGTTATTAATAACAGCAGTTGGATTACCTGGCGATGGTCCAACCAGCTGTACCACTCCCCAAACCCAACATGGTTTATTTTTAGAGCTAAAACTTAGTTGTTTGAACAAATAAATTGTTAGGTGCAGGAATCGATCTGACATTAATCAATGTCACTGATCTAATTGGCCAAGTCGGTAAATATCAGGTGGAGGTTTTTTGTTCAGTAGAACGTTCCTTAATTACAGAACCACCTTTCAATTACCTTCCTTAGTTAAACACCAATTAGACTAATATTAATCAGTCTCAATATACTATAATATTTTTGAGCATAAATATTTCAGTATAACCTCTGTATAAAGAACGTTAGTTCACTTATATAGCAATTGGAGTGAGATACGCATGTAGCGAATCTCCTTAAGACAATTACGTCCCCCGCTTCGATGCTAACAGGTTACTGAACGCTAGTCTCCCAAGATATAACACTCCTTCACGATATTTGAATAGCACTATCAAATCACCGTACGGTTGAACCATAATTAATTAGTACCTTCACAATATTTCAATGCAGCAGGACGAAGACAAATTTCAGAGAGAATATTTTCCTTAAACCTTGGAGGATTATCCACTGTAGAGAAAGGAGGGAGAGAAGAATTAATGTCTTAGGAAGATAGAGATTCAGACAACAATTCTGTTTAAGAATCTGTTTAATTTTTTAAGCCTTCTTTCAGAACGAATATTTTGTTGAGATTTTTTCCCTATAAAATCTGACTTTCATACTGAAACTCTTTTCAATTCTGATTTCTATAAAAGGAAGATAAAGAGCTTTTTTTCGCTGTGTCTATAATCCACGGAGAGGAGCGCTATAAATAGCTCTCCTTGGAACCCATTGGAGGGCAGAACTGTTCCAGATAGGAACCGCTGCAGCGGTTCATTCCAACCGCTGCAGCGTAGCAGGCAGGTAGCGGAGCAGGTCTACCATTTGGTCCAGTTCAAAAAGAACCTAGCCGGACCCGGACCCGGACCCGAGCCCCGACCCCGGCGACAGCGAGCGCGCGTGTGGGCATGGTTTCCCAATCGTGCGCGAAAACTCTAAGTACCCAAAGGACACGCCCTTTGTTCCCATTCTCCTCTATTTATACACTTCAATTGTCCATCTCATATCCAATGTGGGACTAAATGATTTTAGCTACCTTTAGTCCCCTTTACCTTTTGAATTAGGCAAACTTTAGACTTGAATATCTCATTCATTTTAAAATGGAATCAAACATGTAAATATACCACGTTCACCCCCCAATGGAAGGAGAACACATTTTACCCATTATCCGGTTGATTCTATTATTGGATCATGCCTCAATTCAGCTCAATAATTCATGATTTAATTCTTCGTTTTCCCAACAATCCCCCACAATGAATGAAGAATAAAGGAATTGACACACAAAGAGACTAACTCTATAGTGAAAAGTACTTTAGAAAAGAAATTGCATCTGGATAGGTGAACTAGGTCTTGAACCTTTCATAGCGAAAACTTTATCGGACTTACTGACTAATCAGTGAACTAAGTCTTGAACTGTCAGCCGTTATTGTAAGCCAAGTCAACAAGCTTCACACAGTAATTTTCCAAAATCAACTTTGGTTATCGGTTGTATCCATTTTGACCCTGAACATTCTTAGTTTCAGAGAGCATCTTTAGGCAATAACAGCCTCCATAGAGATTCCTAAAAAACCGACCCAGTTCTATACTCACATAGGTGATCATCCTATTAAGAGTAGTCTACTCTACCCCACTTGTTATAATAATAAGAAATAGACATCATTAAAAGCGTTAAGTTTATTCTAAATCCACTTGTCGAAAGCACTTGGATGCACCACATGAATGGGTTGCAATCAAGCTCCTAAGTGCTTACTCGCATAGTCAATTATAACTAGTTTTTCCTCTTGAACTTAGCCTGTGGGATCTCTAGTCGCTGAGTGAGGTTTCCATTAAGCTGATTCGGTAAGCTTATGCTTCTAGACCCATTCCTCTCGATGCGCAGTTTATACGTTCTTCACTTAAATCTTTCGTAAACGGATCTGCTAAATTATCTTTTGATAATAGTAAGTCAATAGAGATAATTTCATTTGAGAGCAACTGCTTAATGGTATTATGTCTACAACGAATATGTTTAGACTTATCGTTATATATGAAATTTTATTCCCTAGATATCACTGCTTGATTATCGCAGTGAATGCATATGGCGAGCACTGGCTTTTGGCTATAATGGTATATCTTCCAAAATTATCAAAACCATTATGCTTCTTCTCCAGCCTTATCTAACGCTATAAATTCTGATTCCATTGTAGATCGTGCGATACATGTTTATTTGAAAGATTTCCAAGATACTGCTCCTCCTCCAAGAGTAAATACGTATCCGCTAGTTGATTTGATTATTCAGAGTCTGTAATCCAATTAGCATCGTTGTATCCTTCATGTACAGGTGGATACTGTCCATATCTCAAGGCATATTCTTTGGTATGTGATACGTAAGCTAATACTCGTAGTAAAGCAGTCCAATGATCATCACTATGGTTACTATTGTATCTGCTTAACTTGTTTACAGCGTAAGCAATATCGGGTCTAGTGCAACTGGCATACTCCAGTTTCTGTATTCTTACGAAGGTGGATGTGTGAGAGAAAATAATTTATATTTTCTTTTATCCCATGCTCCTTGAATCTTTTTATCATCTTTTTCACATAGTGAGGTTGAGATAGACTGATCCATCTGGTGTTCTTGTGATTTTAATCCCTAAAATTACATCAGCAACTCCTAGATCCTTCATATCAAAATTGTTAGATAATATTCTTTTAGTGGACTTAATAACTTCAATATTAGTCCCAAGTATTAGCATGTCATCTACATATAAACAAACAATGATACATGCATCTCCAACTGTTTTAGTGTATATACACTTATCTCATTCATTGATAGTGAATCCATCTTTAATCATGACACTATCAAATTTCTAATGTCATTGTTTTGGAGTTTGTTTTAGATCGTATAAGGATTTTACCAATTTACACACTTTGTAATCTTGGCTCTTGACTATAAATCCTTCAAGTTACTCCATTTATATTTCTTTATTTAATTCACCATTTAAGAATGCAGTTTTGACATCCATTTGATGAATATCTAAGTTGTGTAATACTGCAATTGCAATTAGCATCTGAATGAAAGGTATTCTGCTTACTGGTGAATTAGTATCAAAGTAGTCAAGCCCTTCTTTTTATCGATAAACCTTGACTACTAATCTAACCCTGTACTTATCGATAGATCCATCGGGTTTTATTTTTCTTTTGAAAATTCACTTACTCCTGATAAGTTTACTTCCAGGAGGCAAGTTGGCCAATTCCCAAGTATGATTGCTTACGATGGATTCTATTTCGCTATTTATAGCTTCTTTCCACATTTCTGATTCTGGGATTGACATGGCCTCTTTAAATGTTTGAGTCTCGCTTTCAATAGAATATGCTAGGAAATTCAGACCAAAAGATTTTGAGATTCTTGATCTCTGACTTCTTCTTGGTTCAACTTTCGCGTTATCAATTGGTTCTTTTGGGCTTTCGTCCCTGAACGCCATCTCGTGTGTTCTTTTCCCAGAAGTCTTATCTTCTTTCCTTTTATATGAAAAGATGTCTTCAAAGAACACATCTCTCGATTCGATAATCATGTTTAAATGAATATCTTGTATTTCTGATTTATATACCAGAAATCTATAAGCACTGTTATTCAAGGCACAGCCTATGAATATGCAGTCCATTATTTTTGCTCCCAACTTAGTCCTTTTAGGCAGTGGTGCTAGTACCTTTACAAGGCACCCCTACATTTTGAGGTAATTGTAGGAAGATGTCCTTCCATGCCATAACTCAAATGGTATAAGACCAAGTTTCTTATGGGATACTCTGGTTAGAATATAATTTGCAGTTAATAGAGCTTCCCCCCACAAGTTCTATGGAGCTCCAGATATTACGAGTATGGAATTGACCATCTCTTTTAATGTCTGTTGATGGCTAAAGTAAATGAAACAACCAATGAGTTTATGAATATACCGTGTAGCTTGTGGCTAACGGGTCGTGTCCACAAGGAGGGATGCGATGGAAGCTTTTCGATGAGTAGTTTTAAAAGCAAGGAATTTGTGTTCGTTTTTTAGGAAAAAGAGAATTGAAGGAAAGGAGATGAAAAAGAGAAATTTCAACTTTCAGAAAAGGTTTTGGAGAAGGTGATTAAGAAAACTTGAAAATGATTTTGTTGTTTGTAATAATAAAGAAGGTCTGGGCTCGCTATCTTACTACTCAGTTGTTCATTCTTCTCTTGAAAAGTTAACTCCCTCAAATGATCATTTGCAAAACTTAGAGTTGTCTTTTAGAAAGCTTTAAGTAAAGCACATAAGATGTCTAGGAAAGTTGAATCTTTTTCTTCAGAAATCGAGGAATCGAATGTTAAAACAGCAAGTGCGAAGAACAAGAATGAATTAAAAGCGATTCGCGAGATGTTCGTCAAAGAGTGTGAGTTCAACTATTCAAGCCCATCCTCATGTGCCTTCAAGAACACTTTCAAAAAAGAAAGGCTTTAAGTGAGGCATTCATATGAGTCATCGGGTCTTTTTATTCTTTTAAAAACAAAAGAGAAGAAGAACGAGAGAGTTCGATAGCAAGCCCAGAAAGATATTTAGTTACTCATGGAAAGCGAAGAAAACAAAGACATAATGAAAAGCATACCGTACTGCAATTTGGAAGAAGACTTGCTCGACTTTTGTATTGTTGTCACTTCAATTCTTCAAGTACAAGCTCTCAGTCCTCTCTCTCACAAGTTTTTAAACTGAACTACAAAGTAAACAACAAAACTACAACTTGTATTCTAGCTAACAAACAGTCCAAACCCTAAGAAAATAAAAGCAAAACTTAATCCTAATCTTCGCTCCTTTTTCTCTGCTGAAAGAGGTATTTATAGCCAAAAACCCACGAATCAGGATCCCGGGAACGTTGGGGGAGCAAACGCTCCCCCAACTGAATTCAGTTTGCTGGTGTGGCCACGTGGCCACACCAAAGGGGAGGAGGCTCCTGGTATGAAGGGCTTCTCGCATATCCTGCTGATTTTCTTGTTGCTGCTTCAACCACTGACTGAATCAGCTTTTGATTTTTTGGCTTTGATTCCTCGATTCAAGGAGGATTTTTCTCACCCCTTGATATGCCAAGATATAGCCTAGACTTCTTCACTTCGAATTTATTCTGAATTAATTCAGAATAAAGTGGGCTTTTGGGTTTGTTCTCCTTTTATTCCTTTGAGCATTTGGGCCTACATTTAGCAAAGAAAAAAGACACTTATTAATATCATTTATTAGCAAACAAGTGTGGTAAAGTGACAACATGAATGCAAAGTATGTGACAAATCATCTGTTCTTTAGTTCAACAATTTTATTTTTCTGAGGAGTGTATGGTACTGTAGTTTGATGAATTATATTAAAATTAGCACATAACTCACTAAATTCTTTTGATTCATATTCTCCGCCTCGATCGGATTTTAGAATCTTTATATTCTAGTTAAGTTGATTCTCAACTTTAGTTTTATATGTTAGAAACATATTCATTATCTCATCCTTACTGTTTAGAAGATACACATAACAAAATCTTGTATAGTCATTAATAAAAGTAATAAAATACTTTTTCTCGCCTCTTGTTGGCGCAAATTTCAAGTCACAAGTCTATATTAATTAACCCTAAAGGTTCTGTATTTTAATCAATTGAGTGAAATGATTTTTTTTGCAAACTTGGCTTCAACACAAATCTCACACTTGCGAATATCTTTCAAGTTGAGTTTAAGAATATATCCTAGATTAGGCAAGTTTTGCAAGAACTTGTAATTAACATGCCCAATCTAGCATGCCATAAAATAGGAGACTCAAGCAAATAAACAGAAATTTTTTCTTTATTTATGAGTTTTGGGTACAGATATATGAACTTTTTGTCCACTCAACAATATTGGCCTTAAATAGGCCATCAACAAGATAACCCTTACCCACATATATCTTACTCTTAGAAAGTACAAATTTATCTGATTCAAAAATCATTCTAAAACTTTCTTACTAAGGATTGATTCAGGGATCAAGTTTTGCGAATATCTGGAACATGTAATATATCGTTCAGAGTGAGCTACTTTCCAGATGTCCATTTCACTTCAGGATGACCTTTATTTTCCCTCAACCTTGGAGACGGTTAAGTTACCTATGAAGAGTTGCTCATCTTGCTCTAGTTTTTTGATATTCAGAGAATAATAATTTCTCATAGTAGATGTGCCGAGTAGCCTCAGTGTCTACCCATCAATTCTTGTTGTTGGTTGTTACATTCACTCTAACACCAAAACTGATGGGCTTGGAGATGCATGGTCGGTCAGATTTGCCTGTGGATGAGCCTTCTTGTTCTTTTTGAGACGACTGCGACATTCATTCGCCTTCTGTCCCTCTTTGTTGCAGATGTAGCAAGTTCCCTTGAAGCGCTTATTATTGCCTTCTTAGGCCTTGTCTTTGTACCATTGGGTAGTTTTCTTCCGCTTCAAGCCTTTCAAAGTGGACGCTTTCCCCTTTGAATCTTCGATCACATTGACCTTTGGATTCATTGGAGTTCTTGTTGCTCCTTTTCTCGAACTTACAGTTATCCTCTTCAATCCGAAGCCTCACAATGAGATTCTCCAACTTCAGCTCGTTGCAATTGTGCTTCAGGTAATCCTTGAAATCTTTCCACCCAGGTGGGAGTTTCTCCATGATAATAGCAACCTGAAAAGTTTCAGGTAGAATCATACCTTCAGTCTCTATCTCGTGCAAGATAAGTTAGAATTCTTACACTTAATTGATCACAGTCTTGCTGTCCACTATTTTGTACTCCATAAATCATCCCACAATGAAATTTTTGGTACCGACATCTTTAGTCTTGTACTTCTTATCAACACTTGCCCATGACTTTTTGTCGCTGTGATTAGACTGTAGACATTGTAAAGAGAGTCATCCAGTCCATTTAGGATATAGTTTTGGCAAAGGAAATCACCTTGTATCCATGCATCAACTGTAAGGACTGAGTCCCGATCAGTTCCGGGTTCTGGTGGATCCTCTTGTAGGAATTTGGCCAAATGAAGAGTAATCAAGTAGAAGAGCATCTTCTGTTGTCATCTCTTGAATTCAGTGCAATCAAATTTTCCTGACTTCTCTGGTTTCGGGTTAGGAAGTGGAGCATGCATCAATATTTGAATTTGCATGTTTGGTGCCTTACTCGTACTGTCTTGATTAGTCTCAAACATCCTCTGTAATTCAAACAGAACAGGAGTAAGTAACTTCGAGAAAGTTAATTGGCTTAAGATTGTTAGGTGCAGAAATCGATCTGACACTAATCAATGTCACTAATCTAATTGGCTAGGTCGGTGAATATCAGGTGGGAGGTTTTCTATTCAGTAAAATGTTCCTTAATTACATAACCATCTGTCAATTACCTTCTTTTCTTAAACACCAATTAGACTAGTATTAGTCAGTCTCAATATACTCTAATATTTATGAGCATAAATATTTCAGTATAACTCATGTATAAAAAATGTTAGTTCACATATACAGCAATTAGAGTGAGGTACGCATGTAGCGAATCTCTTTAAGATAATTACGTCCCCCTCTTCGGTGCTAACGGGTTACTTGACGCTGGTCTCTCAAGATACAACACTCCTTTATGGTATTTTGATGGCACTACCAAATCACCGTACAGTCAAATCATAATTGATCAGTACCTTCATAGGATTTCAATGCAGCAAGATGAAGACAAATTTCAAGGAGAATATTTGCCTTAAACTTTGGAGGATTATCCACTGTAGAGAAAGGAGGAAGAGAAGAATTAATATCTTAGGAAGACAGAGATTTAGACAACAATTCTATTTAAGAATCTGTTGAATTTTCTAAGCCTTCTTTCAAAACGAATCTTTTGTTCAGATTTTTTTCCACATAAACCGACTTTCAGACTGAAACTCTTTTCAGTTCTGATTTCTGTAAGAGGAAGAGAAAGAATTTTTTATTTCGTTATGTCTATAATTCACGGAGAGGGGCACTATTTATAGCACTCCTGGGAACTCATTGGAGGGCAGAACTGTCCAGGGACAGTTGTGACGTTTTCTGTCTGAATCGTTACAATGGTTTTAGACAGGAACCGCTGCAGCGGTTCATTCCAACCGTTGCAGCGCAGCGGGCGGGTAACGAAGCGGGTCGAGACCCGCTTGTACACCAAACCCGTATGGCCCGGTTCAAAAAGAACCAGGTCGGGTTGGATCCCGCGCCCGCGCCCACGCCCAGCCCTGGCGATGGCGACGGGCCGGGTGGGCGGCGCGGCGCGCGCGCGGGCATGGTTTCTCCCATCACATGCGAAAACTTCAAGTACCTAAAAGGTATGCCCTTTGTTCCCATTTTTCTCTATTTATACACTTCAATTGTCCATCACATATCCAATGTGGGACTAAATACTTTTAGTTACCTTTAGTCCCATTTAGCTTTTGAATTAGGCATACTTTAGACTTAAATATCTCATTTATTCTAAAACAGAATTAATGTAATTATACCACGTTCATTTCCAATGGAAGGAGAACACACTCCAGCCATTATCTAGTTAATTTTATCAATGGATCATGCCTTAATTCATCTTAAAGTTTTATGATTTAATTCTTCGTTTTCTGAACATAAAATACTAAACCCACAAAGCTATAATATAATCTAAGTCATGTGTGAATTCTATCAACAATGAGCATTTGAGGATGCAGGAAACAGCTAGAAAATGATAACAATAACGTGAGGGAAGTTGCACAAAGCAGGTTCGTTTAAGAGGAGCTATTAGAATTAGAGGATATCTCAGATAGCGTTGCATAGATGGGGAGCTCTATTCTAGGAATAGCATCAGTTGACCACTGGTAGCGAGTTCCTAGTGGATGGATTTGTAGAGAACTTTTGGGTTTTATGTTTTCCAGGACTATTCCTTTTGTCCCTGGATTGGAGTATTATGATGTATTGCAGAGGAGGATATGATATTAGCGGTGTAGTTTCATTATTTTCTATTTAATGAAACGGGGCGAATTTCTCACCATTTACTCAAAAAAAAGTAATATGAGAGAATGACGGGAAGATAAGGTAATATGATGACAAAGTATAGTGATGAATGACAACTAATAAAGATGTTGGCAAATTTTGATACAAATTACAAATGGAAAGCCAAAACGCGTTAGTTTTACTTCTATCTCAAAATAAATGTTTTAATTTTTCATTTTAGGTTGTCATTTGGATATTTTAACGGGAAAAAAATTCAGAATTTTAGTATTTCATAGATTTGAAAGTTGCAAAACTAGGATTATAAAGAATTTAAATATTCATTTTCTATTTTGAAGTTATTAAGTTAAAATAGGCAATACAACAATGTATCGAGATAAGGCAATCACGAAATTTAAAATTTCTATTCAGAGAAGAATTTTAAGTAATTTTTTCTTTCTTATCTATCCAAACACTCCTCCAAAAAAATCATGAATTATTGTTTTCAAAATTTACAAAAAATGACACATTTATGCAATTTTATTAAACACCCCAAACACAGCATTGATGTTTGCATTTTGAAAAATGAACATTATTTGAATGCTTTAGAAAGTAAATAGTTTGTTATATTCTATTTAGGGTTATGACAAAATTAAAAATTATGTTTAACATAATTATGAGTGCGTTAATTTCTTTTTACAAATTAATGTTGTTTCATGTTTAAATTACCACATAACTAAAGTTATCCATGTTTTGAGAAAATTGGAGAGAGTTGATAAGATATGTAGCTCGTGATAAAGACTAACAGCTTAAAATGTGCCATCAACATTGTTAAGAAACTTTCTACCTTATATTGAAAGAGAGTAGGAAGGACCCATTATTCAGAAGAAAAAGAATTTTTTGTATTTTTTATTTTGAGTTAGTTTAATTTTTTTTTTTTTTTTTACATAATGTTGATTCCTTATTCATGTCATATGACAAATTAAACACTTGTAAATTAAATTTCTCAGCATTAGCCTTCTGCTATAATTTTTCTTACATGACATATTTGTTATTGTGTTACTAATATTTCACTCAATATTCAAGGGGCCAATAAACAATTAATAACTATAAATTTGAACGTTAATAGTTATTCTTCTTGCAAGACACAAGAGATTCAACAAGGGCCTTTAGGTTCATCATATGCTCCATTGCAAAATACACACCGGGAAAGTTTCAAAAAGAACATAAAAGTTTAGTCATTGCATAAGTTCTTCAATAAATTGCTTTGCAATAATTTTAGACCCAATCTTGTTATTTATTATTTTGAAAGGGAAAATTTAGCGTATACCATTAGTGAGGATATAAAAAATGAAAATTGGAGGAGCAACAAGCTCACTTTAGGGATACTATTAGTGAGAATGGGCACATCGGAGGAACTTTCATATAAAGATTATATTATAAGAGACATTTTGATAGTTATATTTCCTTGTCCAAACAACCTTTTTGTTTATTACTGACTTTTTAATTGAGTGAGAGAATTATCTTTGCGCGAGAGTGACATAGAACAACACTAAGTCGTGTCGAATTTCTTGATCAGTTCCTAACTTAAGGGCCTATTGGTTAGAAAAAAAATTAAAAGCAAATGAGTTTTTGGCGCGTGTAAATGCACATGTTTGTAAGATAGAGAACATGAGATTTTTTATAACATGTAAAAATATAAACGTTACTATTTATAACATATAAACTTAACTTTATAAGTGGCACATGAACAAAATTAAATCAAATTTAGACATATAACACATTTATTAAGTTTTTAGGCCGTTTTGTAATTTTACATTATTTTTTGAAGAATAATTTTATATGAAAAATTATTGATATTTTTCATAAATATAATATAATTTTTTCTTTATCGAACATGATTTCAGATCAGATAGTTCAAGAGGCAAAACTGTGTATTTAAAAAAAAAATTATTTAAAAAAATATACGTTTTATATTTATATCAGGTTAATGTATTGATTTTAGAATATATCACAAATATGTATTTGGGTGCATAAAACATAAAAGATAAATATTCTGAGTGTTAAGAAAATTGAACTTAAGCGAATCACGTAGGTATATAAAAAAGGTAATTAAATATTGGGAAGAAAATAAAGGGTTTTTGGTACGTGAATATTTGTTTACCAATTTCGGGTACATGAATAATTTTCTCGTACCCCACTACACCGGGCAACACAGATTGGTATGATGCCAAACTGAAAAAATAAAATAAATGAAATAAATCAAAATGGGTGTGTAGTTAGTCACATGGCCCGCTACACACCCCCATTCCAGTTATATATAGAGAGATTTAAACTAATAACTTGCAGTGATTTTACTCTTTTCAAAAGTGGCTAAAAATCCCCTTTTCTTGCTTGTTTGCAAGGAATGGTGGTCCCGATTCAAACTCTATAATGAATTTCTAGATTGACTGTAACTGTTTGGTCATTAGTTGCGCTATATAGAAAATAGTTCCAATTGATTTATTGTTTGTTCAGGAGCAAATGAAGAGAGTGGGGGGGGGGGGAGATGGAACAATGTTGATTGAGAAGTATTCACACCTCAGCTCCAAACTTATGGCCAACAGTTGAATAGTTCAATCCAATACAGATATAATAACTACAATATCCCATTATACACATCACCATTAACTCAAAATAAATAAAAAATAGAACACGGGAAAGTGCTCCTTCAACAATAGTGCAACGAGCCAGAGCAAAATTTCTTGTGAATGCAAGCTGCTTTCGCCTTTAAAAAGGGCCAAAACCCAAGAATCCACAATCAATTTCCCACAAATCGCCACACAAATGATCCCAAATACAAAAAAAAATCGAGCTTATTAAGGACACACAAAGATCAGGTTGTGATTTAAGACTCACATTTAGTCTTTGTCGTCATCACAGTGAAAATTTTTCAGTGGTGGAAGATTGAAGAGGAGAGAGAGGAGTGAAATCAAGAATGTCTAGGACCAAAAAGGACACAATCAGGAATCAAAATTGATTTTGAAAAGTTACTGTGTGAGGCATGTTGACTTGGCTTACACAAACAGCTGACAATCTAAGACTTAGTTCACTGATTGGTTGTAAGTCCGATAAGTCTTTCGCTATGAAAAGTTCAAGACCTAGTTCACCTATCCTGATACAGTTTCTTTCCTAAAGTATCTTTCACCGTAGAGTCAGTCTCATAATGTATTTATTTTAAAATCTCCATTCACTACAGGGATTAGTGGAAAATGAGGAATTTCAAGTGAATTCATACTTGATCCATTGCTGGAATCACACAGATGATGGTTGGAGTGTGTTCTCTTTCCATTGGGGATGAACGTGGTATATTCACTTGTTCAATTCTATTCTTGAATAAATAAAATATTCAAGCCAGAAGTTGGCTTAATTCAATAGTTAAAAGGGACCAAAGAAGTCAAAACACTTTAGTCCCACATTGGACATGGTGTTGAAAGGTTTACAAATGAAAAGATGGGAACAAAGGGCGTGCCTTTTGGGTACTTGGAGTTTTCGCGCTCGTTTGTGTTGGCCCGGAGGCCTTCCTCTCTAGTTTTGATGATGATTAACTATGTAGTTATGTTTACTAATAATCTTGTGATTTTAGTTTCAGATCATGTAACAAGATATTAGTTGGTGATTGCTTCAAAAGGAGGAGTTTGGTAGCTTTCACTTGGTGATTCCAGGGCCCGAGCATCAAGATCATACATAGCCTTGCTCGTTGGATCACGGCGTTTTTGGATCGGGTCGACTTGAAGATGAAGATCGTCAAGAAGACTTAGGTATCCATAGTTTAGTGTGTTTTAGATCCATGTGTACAGATAAGAATAGTTGATATGCTCAAGTGCACAAAACACACACGTTTTATGTTTGAATATTGGTTTTTCGGTTTTGGTTTAACCAATATTTGTTTTCATGAATAGTTGATCAAAACAAGTTTAATGGTTTATGTATAGTAGTTTCATTCTATACATGCATGCTTAACTTTTAAACAAACTTATTTTGACTATCCTACTCATGTATTGAAAAATACAAGTTTGATAAAATACAAGTTTTGGTTTTTGATAAAAATGTTAAAACACAAAAATAGTTCAAATTGCTTGATATTTAAGCTAAAAATTTTATCACACGTTTATATATCAATGCAAAATGAGAAAACTATTTTTGGGGATTTTTAGAAGAGATAAAAGATTTTTAAAAAATATTTTTAACATGTTTTTCTGACTCAGAATTGGCTAACAGGCCAGGTCGGTCGACCGTGCGGTCGACCGCACCAAGGGCCAGTCGACCATGCGGTCGACCGACGTGCACAGAGCTGTGCACGTCTGGCAGCACAGTGGGCCGGTCGACCGGACCAGAGAGCTCTGCTCTCTGTATCTGGGCGGTCGACCGGGATGCCCCAACAGTCATATTTTGACCGTTGTCGGTCGACCGGCCGGTCGACCGCCAGCCTGTCACGCTGACAGATCAGCCTAACGGCTAGTTTTCTTTTGAGCCTATAAATACCCCATTTCTTGGGGGTTTTGGACAAGATTTTAAGAGCCAAATTTTCTCTCATATACAAGTGTTTTAAACAAGTTTTCAAAAGTGTTTTTGTGCCAAAAAGGATTCATCTTGTTTGTTTTAGAGTTTTTGGAAAAATTAAAGAAAATAGAAAAATTGGGAGATTTGTATTGTTCTTCATTTCTATCTTTACAAAGAGTTTTCCCAAGTATTTTTCTTTGAGTTTTTATTTTCCAAACTCTAGTTTTTCCACACTTGAGCTTATCTTCTATCCTATTCTATTAGGATCTTTGTTTGTGAAAAAGAAATTGTTTGAGGTTGTGGAAACCTCCAAGTTGTACACCCTTGCTTTTGTTGTATCCCTCTTTGGTAGAGGTTGATCGGGTGATTGGTTTGCTCCCTCTTTGGTAGAGGTTGAGGCTTGTGATTTGCTCCCTCTAGTGAGAGGTGGAGATTGGTTGTAACCCTCTTCGATAGAGGTGTTGTTGTTGTTTGGCTACGGGCCTACCCCTCGGTTGTGAGGCGGTGTTTGAGAGAGGAGTTCGGTACTCCCTTGTTGTAAAAATCCTCCTCGGTGGAGGTTCCCTCAGTGGGAGTCCTCGGTGGACAAGATAGTGGATTAGAAATCCTTCTCGGTGAAGGCGGGGACGTAGAGCTAGGGGCTCGAACCTCGAAACATATCTTTGTGTTTGCGTTTGATCTATTGTCTCTCTAACTCTCTCTTTTATTTGTGCAAAGCATTATTCATATTGCCATATCATTCATATTGCTTGTGTTGCCTTACATTATTTCATATTGTTCATCCTTATATGCTTGGCTTGCTTGTGTGTGTGCCTCACTTGTACTTAACCACAAGAGCTTCATATAACACCTCAACCCTTATCTAGGGGAATCAAGAGGAGTTAGTTCAGAGCCCTTCACGGGGAATTCGGCTACACTTGTTGGTTGTATTAAGTGTTTGTGCAAATTATTTTTAGCTTCCGCATTTAGTTTCTAGATTAGCATTATCACCTATTCACCCCCCCTAGGTGATTTACAGTTTGGGAGGAAACCATGCCCACACGCGTGCCGCCCGCCCGCCTCGGCTCAGCGCTGGTGGGAGGAGCCAGGGTTTGGGCCTGGTTCTTTTGAATTGGGCCATACTCAAATCTCTTACGAATTGGGTGCGAGTCATGCTGATGCGGATGTGGACGAGTGAACCTAACTCCAACGTTCAAAATGGTTTAGACAAGAACAGTTCTGGACAGTTCCTCTATAATGATCAGTCGTGACGACGCTATAAATAGCGCTCCTCTCGACCCTTTCCACAACAGAATACACAGAATAGAAGCACAAATACTCAGAACAAATGTCTGAATCTGTTAGTTCTTAAGACATAAATTCTTCTCTCTTCCTTTCTCTTATAGTGAAGAGTCATCCATATCAAGACAAATATTCTTTCTGAAATTTGTTTTGATCCAAATTTTTTCTCCTTCCTAATCAAGTGAATGTACTGATTAATTTGGTTCGACTTTACTGTCTATATGTTAGTGCTATCCAAATATCGTGAAGGAGTGTGTGTCTTGAGAGATTAGCATCCAGCAACCTGTTAGCACCGTAGCGGGGCATAATTGTCTTAAGGTGATTCACTATATGCGTATCTCACTTCATATACTGTATAATTGAACTAACATTCTTTTTACAGGAGTTTTGCTGGAATATTTATTTTCATAAATATTATTATTAATATATTGAATATATATTGAAGCTAATTAATACCACTCTAATTGGTGTTTAATTAAGGAAGAGAATTGAAATGTGGTTCTGTAAGTAAGGAACGTTCTATCAAACAAAAAATCTCCACCTGATTTTCACCGACCTGGCCAATTATATCGGTGATCTCGATTAGTTGTCAGAGCCAACATGGGTAACCCACTGAATTTATTTTGTTACATAAAAACTTCACCTTCTAATCTCAATTCTAGCCACTTTGTGAGAAATTAGGTATTTCTCAAAATTCAATGTGGATTTCCTTTTTTAGAACCCAAATTTAGAGTATACAATAAATTTGGACTCACCCTTCTTCCCAACTTTTCTTATTTATAGGGCCTGTTGGTTAAGGGTGGAAGTGAGGAAGTGAGGAATTGAGGAAGTAATAATAATTCCCTTTGAAACTTGGGAATTGGTTAGTAAGTTTTCTGGTGTTTGGATGTTGTTGGGAAGTGTGGTTTGAAAAATATTTTGTCTTTTCCGGTGTTTGGATGGTAATGTAAAAGTGGAAGCGGAAAAGTTGACCACAAAGTTGACCGTAAAATAATATTAAAATAAAAATTAATTAAGAAAAATAAAAAATAGACTGTAATTAGAATGCAAGTGAGATTTACATGGTCAAAAAATTAACTGTTTTATACTACAATTTATTACAAATGAGATTTACATGACCACAAAATTAACTGTAGCACTCTGGAAGTGAGGAAATGGTTGTGTAAAAGAGAAAAGATAAAAGGAAAGAGGTTTTCTTATTTTCCTTTTTCGATGTTTGGATAGATAGGAAAGTGAGCAATTATACTTCCTTATTTCCTTACTTCCGCCCACTTCCTTGCAACCAAACAGCCCCATAGAGAAACAAATAAGCCTTAAAGTAAGGATTAGCTTTGTTTCTTGGGGAAAATTGCTTATAGGTCCTCAAGAAATGATGGAACTACCCAAAACTCCTTGCTATTTCAAAGTCTGCCAAAAAGTCCTCCAATACCACTTTGAGCTTTTTTTTGATCCATGTGTACACCAATTGGATGCACATGGGTTAATGGGGGGCGATTGAATGTCCAAAATACCCTTGTTGTCAAAAATCTCCTCTTTATGTATAACTTTATAGAGAAAGAGAGGGGAAGAAGAGAAAGAAATGAGGAAGAAGACGAGAGATCAGCACCAACTCGAGCTCCGACCTCCGTCCTTTTCATTGTGATGCTGCTGTGATCTGGCAGCGTTGCTTGAGCCCGAGATGCAATTTGACATCAATTAGCTCGTCTAGATCTAGACCCGGTGCCTACATCTGAACGCCGCTCGATTGAGCCGTGGCCGAAAGAACACATCAGTGAGAGTAATAGGTATTTGAAGCACGAAGAGCAGGTAGTCTGTAATGCTACTTGTGTTTTAGATCGGGGCAGGGTGGAGATGTATGAAAGCATCACGCTTGAACCCTTTCGCAAACTTGCTGGACGATAGGGATCAGTTCAGCGCCAGGATGTTTGAGAATATTCCAATATTCATATCGAGGTTAGAGCAAGTGTGAGAGTTGTGTGTTGCTTTCTTGATGATTAATAGGAGTATATGTTTCTCACTTGTGATTAAATTGCTTAGCTCTCACTTCTCTATTAACTTTTGATGTGATACTTCAATTTTCAACATTGTATTAGTATGAAAGAAAATAAGGAGAAGAAGAAGAAAATTGGAAAGAAAAAATATAAAAAGAACAAGCAAAGAAAAAAAATTGGACAAAAATATATAAAAAAGACAGAAATTGACGCAGGTAGACAGAAATTTATGAAAGTTGAGAGAAATTGATTAAAATGGACAGAAAGAAAGTTGGACAAAAATATATAAAAATGACAGAAATTGATGTAGGTAGACAGATATGGAGAAACAATGGGTGCGATCTCCCGGTTTGCATTTTTATAATTTTTTGTAGTTTTGAAATTTAATGAAATTTTGTAATTTGAATATCTGGGAATTTAATGTAATTTTGAAATTTTGAAGATTTGGATTTTGTGATAATTTTGGTAAATTGATGATTTTGATGTAATTTTGCTTAATTTTTTTAGGTTACTTGTGATTTAGAGGGCATTTTGTAAATGATTTATAGGATGAGTGATGAATTTGTTATGAACATGTAATTTGTGATGAACTTTATTCTATTTGTAGACAGATTTTACATTATTGTTGACAAAAATTGAATATAGTGGACAAATTGTCCAAAAAATGGACAGAAATTGTTTTAAGTGGACAAAAATTGAATATAGTATTCAAATTTATAATATGGTTAACAAAAATGAATATAGTGGACAACTTTTCAAATAAGTGAACATAAATAATAAAAAGTAGACAAAAATAGTCAATTGTGGATAAAAATATTATAATATGCTAACAAAATATTAGAGAAGTTTGATAAAATATTAGAGGTGGACAGAATATTATATTAGATGGACAAAATATTTGAGAAAGTGAACAGAATATTAAAAAAGTGAACATAATTATGAAGAAGGTCGACAGGATATTAGATAAGGATGACAAAATTTTGGCGAATGTGGACATAATATCGAAACAAAATAGCTTGGATTCAAGTCATTAATCGGGTCACATCCTTACATATTAAGTAAATAATTTTAGTATATAATATATATATATATTTACATTAATAAAATAAAAGATATACAATCAAATTAGTGAAAAATAAATAAATAAATATTCATATGTTAAATAATTCTTTTATAATCAATAGGAGCAATTATTTTTTTTTGTCCACTTCAACATTCAAAATGATGAGAGCAATTATAGACATCAAAAGGACAAATGAAAAAGGTATCATTGTAACATTCGCCCTATTTAATCACAAGTTCATATATTATATGCTAATAAGGGGTTAATTTATGTGATTTCAGCGTCAAATTTATTTGGAGCTTAGATGGAACTTAGATTATGGCTTAAATCGGTGTTAGTGATCGGTTATGTCTGGTTATTGGATAATACAACTGAGACTCTATACCATATTAGGGGTAAAGAATTCATAATTTAGAGTATCCATACTAACCTCTTATACCATTATATATACACATACAGGAAAAATACTTGGTGTATAAATACATCTTTGACTTTTGACCCAAAGCGCCTTATGTCATGCTTGTAATAGTATAAGTGATAAATGAAGAGAGGTATATGGCATTGCTTTTAGGTGTATGGTGGAGATATTGATTGTGAATCTTAAGAAACACATGATATGTCAATTTCAATTGAATTGCAATTTATATAAAGGATGAAATGAGAGGAAATTTCTCATTTTCATCACACCTCTCTCTCTCCCACACACACTCTCTCCTCCTCTCCCTCCTTGGGTTGCCGGCCAACACCAAGCGTCGACTCCTCTTTCTCCCTCCCATTTTCCCTCACTCTCTCACGTACACCACTATCTTTCTCTCTCTTCTTCCTCTCATTTCCCTCTCTTTTCTCTCTCCTTTAAATCAAACTCAAATTCCTTTTATGAAACCCTAGGAGACATCTCTACAAGTATCATTAACTATTATAATAATAGATTTAGAGGTGGATCAAGAGAATAGCTTCAAAGATTCAATGAATCAACATTAGAGTTTTGCAAGTTTTAAACTTTCGTTCTAAAATAGACTTTTGATGTTGTTAATATGTTTGAATAGGTGATTATTAAGCTGACAAGTCAGACGGAGTAGCCGGAGTGCTTTCCCTTCAAGTGTGAGTAGAATATTCAACACTAAAATGCTAATTGATAGTTTATAAGCTTGAAGTATAAGGGAATTGCTAATTTATGGGTGCATAAGATTATGAGCTATACATAATTGTATATGGTTGCTAGGCTAAGTACACTAATTCATAACCTTATGGTGCATGTTATATGCAATTACACATGGTTGCTAGGCTAATTATACTAATTGATAATTTTATGAGAGGATGTATTAGCTAATATTATGTATACCTACCCTTGAGTATAATTGGCTAACCTGGTTATGTTTTATAACTAATCCCATGTAAGCATACCTAATACAAAAGTATTAATTTTATGGACGTATGTGGTTGCAAGTTCTATACATGCATATCAATGTACTTGAAATCACAAGAATGAATTTGGAGGAATAGTGTAATTGTGATCACCAATCCTATGTCATGTTTTATTGTTAAATAGAACGTGTATATATATTGCTACTAGTCTCATGAATGAAAATTGGTAATGAAACCACACATATACAATGATGCTTATCCCTTGCATGAACATCGATATGCACATGTTAAGGTAACTTGGGGAGAGTGACATAATATTGTTAGTTAAGAATGAAATGGAAATACATATTGGTCAATTTTGCAAGTTACTACCATTATGTCAATGATGTCAATGAAATTTGACATGTATTATATGGTTATCATAATGAAATAATTATTCATGTGAATGTTTTCCTCTTTTATAAGTCTTGATGTTAATGTTTACATAATAGTAAAACGAGGTTATTGGAGAAAGGGACCGAGTTGAACCAGAAGTGACCGAAAGGGAGTATAATTATCGTTATTATGTAAATGTGTTGGAGGAAAGGACCGGGTTGAAGCAGAAGTGATCGAAGGGGAGTGCTATCATTAAGTCTAAATATGTTTGATGGAATACCTTACTACTTATTTCTTATTTCTTTATTTGACTAATGTAAAAGTATGCATGTTGTTGAAGTAATGCATAAACTACCATTGTATAACTTTGTTTTGCTCACTGAGCCGTCGAGCTCAATGTTGTGTCAAACCCCCTTCAGGTATGGATAAAGGTAAAAGACTCGCTAAAGCCAATGTACATGATAAGTGACAATTGAAAACCAGTATTATTTTTGGCATGTTTCTCCTTATGTGTAGTGAAAACCTTTTGCATGAATTCGTATGTTAATGTATGCTATAAACTCTTGTAATGAATTGTAATGGATGAAATGCTTTTGGTAATGAGTACTTGATATTGAACCATGTTCATGAAACAGTGGTTGTAGGTATACTGGAGTAAGAATATCTGGATTTATGAATTTTTTATGGTTGGTTTGATTGAAATCAATATTGGAGATTTTAAGTGGGCTAGGTCAAGCCGAAATATCATATGTGTGTGTGTATGTGTGTGTGTGTGTGTGTGTGTGTGTGTGTGTTTGTGTGTGTGTGTGTATGTGTGTATGTATGTATATGTATATACATATGTGTATATGTATATATGTGTATACATATATATATGTATATGTGTATATGTGTGTGCGTGTGTATTTGAAAGGTAAAATGATTTCATTGATAAATTAAAAAACTTAAGTATATATGTTACAGATTAGCTAGGCTACTCTTCAGTACTATTCTTAGATAACTATAGAGAAGGGAGAGGACCCTGGCTGTCACTCTCTACTATAGTACACTAAGTAAGTACTTAGATTGACCCAAATCTAATACAACACTCACAAGAAATAAAATACTTAATATAGTAACTATTAATACTGAAACCAAAAGGAATCAGAACTAAGCAATCATGAAAACCATACTTGATGATCAAAACTAAATATGGACCAGATAGCTCTAGGCTCAGCTAACAAACGCTTATCAGTCTTGAATGTACTTGGACATTGTGCTTTAATTGATAAGCTTATCAGTCTTGAATACCACAGTTGTTTAATATAGAAATGTCCCTAGTCTTCCAGGTACAGGTTCTCAGAATGATCTGAATGTCTCATATAAGTGCCTGAACACCAGAATCTTATGTCTTGATTGTTGCTGAAAAATCCTTGAGTTCCTCTCCTTCCAAATATACCAAGTTGCCCCTCTCAGTACTAACCTGGCTAAAAAAGAATCCTTATATCTACCCTTAAATTTGGTTTTGATCACATTTCACTCTTCAAGTAAGGTACCAATTGCTGGATCTAATTTCAACTTAAGCTTACATAAAGACCAAATATAGGCAGAGTATAGGCAAGAGAAAAATAGATGGTCCCTTGATTCATTAGCACTAAGACATAAGGAGCATATAGCAGAATCATCAACACCAATGGTGATTAATTTATCCCTTGTCAATAGTTTATTGTGTATGGTTGTCAGTAAACAGATGAAAATTTTAGGGACTGCAGTAGGCTGCAAGACAATGGAGAACAAATCAAATGCATTACCTCTCTCCCTCACCACATTCCCTGCAGACTTGAATGTGCAATGACCATTATTAGAAGCAGTCCAGGACCATGAATCTGCATTAGTGGATATAGTGATTTGCTTAATTATGTCCCTACAAATTTGCAGTGCATGCTCATGGAGAGACGAGGTTCCATTATCAATAATATCAGAAACTCGCCAGTGCTTAGAAAGGACAAGAGGTGAGTTCAACCCTGTCAAGTTGATTAAATTTCCATTTTGTAACCAGGGGTCATACCATAAGGATGTATCACATCCATCTCCAATAATCTTTTTCATGTGAAGCAAAGCCTTATCTTTGAATTGCACAATAAACTTCCAAGTACCTGAATCCAATTATGAACATGTCAGCTCCGTAATAGGTGTATCCTTGACATATTTCTCATTCATCCATTTTGCCCATAAAGAATTGGAAGTGAATAATCTCCAAACCAACTTGATTCCAGCAGCATTAGCTATATCTTGTACTCTCCTTAATCCCAGTCCTCCTTCTCTCTTAGGCTTACACATAGAATTTCAACTCCAAGCGTGTATCTTACCATTCCAAACGAAGTTCGAAGAAATTCTTTTCCAATTCATTGTAGATTGTACATGGAACTTTATAAGACTGCACCCAATAACTAAGATAGTTAAGAAGTTGTTTTAACTAACTCCACTCTGCCAGCAAATGAAAGAAGTTTGGCCATCCATCCTTCAACCTTCATCCTGAATTTGTCAATCAATGGGATAAAGTCCTTAGCCTTTAAGTAATTATGACTAAAAGGTAATCCAAGATACTTAGTAGGCAGATGACCAAGAGGGAATCCAATGACATCAGATAACTCTTCTTTATGCTTACATCCATTGCTAACAGACAACTTGTTTTTGCTTTTATTAATGGATAAACCCGTATTTAATTGAAGGCTGTCAAGCAAGCAGTTAATTTCCTTCAAAGAGGATTTGTTAGCTCTACCAAAAATTAACATATCATTAGCAAATAGTAAGTGGGAGAAATGAGTAGAAGCGGACCTTTTGATTGATTGCAGTTTCCTAGATGCCATTGTTAAGTCCATTTGAATTGACCAAAATTCCATTACTATCACGAAGATATATGGGGACAAGGGATCTCCTTGTCGGATACCCTTATTGCTTGAAAAATAACCAGCTGGAGATCCATTGATTAGCACTGAAAAGGAGGGGGAGCTAAGACATTCCTTTATCCAATTGATCCATTTAGCAGAGAACCCTATACAGTGTAAAATGAAGTAGACAAACTCCCTGTTGACACTGTCAAATGCCTTTTGAAGGTCCACCTTGAGACAAACTCTACTACCCATAGGCTTGTGAAAGTCTCTGATGACTTCATGTGCCAGTAGTGAGCAATCACTAATCAACCTGCCTTTTAAGAATGCATTCTGGTTGGGTGAGATGAGTTCCTCAACGACCTGTTGTAACTTGTTAGCCAGTACTTTGGAAATGAATTTATAAAGAACACTGCAGCATGAAATGGGTCTAAAGTCAGAGAGCTGTGAAGCATTTGAGCCCTTAGGAATCAATGTCAGAAAAGTGTGATTCAGCTCTCTAATTAACTTTCCAGAGATGAAGAATGATTTAACAGCTTGTGTTACTTCCTCTCCCACTAATTCCCAATTAGAATAAAAGAACGCTGCATTATAACCATCAGGCCCAGGGGCTTTTAAAGGATGGCATTGAAAAATAGCATGCTTAATCTCTTCATCACTCACTGGTCTATGCATCCAAGATGCTGCTTCCTTTGTTAGTTTTCTTTTAACTACTAGTCTAGGAAAGATAGTCCAGTAGTTATTTTGATTGAATAGATTCTAAAAGTATTTTGGGGCCATAACTCTTATCTGATGCAAATCAGATACCTGAGTTCCCGAATCAGTAATTAAGTGAGAAATATGATTCCTGGAGTGCCTTGATTTTGTCATGGCATAGAAGAACTTGTTGTTTTTATCACCTAGGTTAAGCCATTGTTCCCTGCTTTTTTGTTTAAGCCTGCTCTCCTCTAACCCAAACCAATACTCCAATTCTTAAGTTAGCTTCCTTTCTTCTTCCTGCAATTGAACATCCATAAGAGTAAGATGAATTTGCTGTTGGACCAATGATAGTGTGGCTCGTACAATATCAATTTTCTGTCGTGGAGAATGGACTTGACACTCTCTACTCCAACTTTTAAGTGCTCCTTTTAATGCCTTTAATTTGCAAATCAATTTATATAAAGGATACCCGGAATACCGATTGCTCCATGAACTTTGTAAAAGAGATGAAAATCCATCACACTCCATCTAGTAATTATAAAATCTAAATGGCTTTGGACCAGAATTAATAGTAGCCTTGAGAAGCAATAACATATGTGCATGATCACTAGATGATGTACATAAATATGTGTATGCAGAATCAGACAACTTGTCAATCCAAGAGTCATTGTGTGTGTGTGTGTATTGCGTGGAATATTATGAATCTATAGTAGGCTGATGTTAGCCGAAAGTAAATTTTTGTATTGTGATGGGCTCCATGTTTAGAGGAAATGCTACCGAAATTTTGTAGATTTTCGTACAAAAGCAAAAGGATAAACGGTGATGATTTGAGATAACTAAAGAAGTTAATGACTGGGACCTTTACAGTCACGCTCCATGAAAAGGACAAAAGGTAAAGAACAAAACAAAAAACAATATAGGAATTATGAAAATACATAGTACCCTATACTGTACTGTATTGTGGTGAGACAAGGATATGCATCCAAGGGAATTTTGATCAAAAGACTTTTGGTAGGCTTTAAAATAGTGAAGAGATTTTGACAAGTTAATCCTTTCCTGAGGATCTACAAGCAATTTTTCCTTGTTTCTTGTTTTCTGACTCAAGGTTTCTTACATAAATCTAACTCAACGAGTATGATGTATAAGGCTTTATTCCCAGTGATAATATATGGATCCACATGTGATAAATGCTTGAGTTAGATTTGAATTAGCAAATCTCGAATTTAAAATAGCCATACTTTTTTCTTTCCATAAAGGACAAATAAAAATAAATAAACATTTACACTATCTTTTCGCACAGACACAACATTATCGTTTCCATTTCAAAATAATACAATGGGTCTCACATGAAAATACTTTTTCCTCAACCATTTTTTGCAGACAACCATACTCCCCTTGGTGAAATGAAAGTAGCGCTCACAACCTCTGAATATAAGTATTGTAAGCATAATAATTACCAGCCCCATGGGGGGGAGGATATTGATGATGTTGATGAAGATGAATCCCTGCCTGGGCCTGTTGCAGGTTTGCAATGCTCACCAGCCCTTGCATCCCATCCCTCGCATACTGCCGCCACATCATCTGCTCCTCCATCAACAACTGCTGCTTCTTCTCCAGCTCCGGCATCTGCACGTAGGACGGCGCCGGCACTGACAGCGACGCTGCAAACGGGTCCTCGCCAGAGCCGCCTCCACTTCTACCAGTAGTTGGCGCCGGCAGTGCCAGCATCGGTGAGGCCTTCGGAAGCGCCACGCTGCTTGCACTTCCATTGCCCCCGGTGAATCCCAACGTCGACCCCTGTCGTGACTGGCTATACATTCCATCAAGCAGATGCATGTCGAATCCCCCGCCCAGCGTTGCTCTCTGGCCCGAGAGGTTGCTCGCAGATTCCACCAATGCGGTCTCCCAGTCCGCAGTTTCATCCTCGAATGCCTCCCACACTGGTGCTGGCGTTGCCGTTGTCCCCATCTGGCCGTCGAACAGTGCCAGCGCCAACTTGTCAGCATTGTCCTCGACCGCAATCGCGTCGGCTCTTAGATTCAAGAAGTCAACTTCTTCGACCTTCACGATTGCTAAGGTCTCCTCCTCTCTCTCAACATCTTCTTCTTCTCCTTTGACTTCTCCTTCCTCTTGCTCTTCGGCCTGGACAGGCTCTGGAGCCGGCAACGCGTACGCGGCAGCGGCTGCTGCTTCTGCTTCTCTCCTGGCATCTTCCTCGTTGGTCAGCTGCTCCAAGCTCTTGAAGCTCTTGTTCTTCTTGGAGAGGGCAGAGCGGTCGCGGAAGAACTCGTCCATGACATCTAGCTTCTCTTGGGTGACGCGTTCGACGTCGGGGATCTCGGAGGGGCGGGAGATGCCAGTGGTCTTGCACCAGGCATAAAATCGATCGAGCTCGTCGAACTGCTTGGAGAGGCGGGTGAAGATGTCCAAGACTCGGACGCAGTCAGGGAGCTCTAGCTCCATGAAGCGGTCGATGAAGATGCCCATGACCTCTCGCAAGTCGAAGTACAACTGGTAGCTCTCCTTCAGGATCGGGTGCAGGGCCACCGCCACAATCCTATTGTGCTTCGCCGACCCTACAAGCACATTATTATATTTGTTTATTTACTATTACATTACTAACCATTATTAGATTAGATTAGATTACGTTAAAATATAAAAACGTTATCATTTCAGATATTTTTGTGATTTTTTAGTTGCATGGACTTTAAAATTATAATAAATGAAAAACTAAGGTTGCAATCAGAAGTCTGGAGTATATATAAACCAGTGGGTCGGCATGCGATAAATCGCTCGAGGAGCTGCTGCAGATGCTGAGTCCTAGTAAAGATCTTCTCTGTCTTCATATCCTTGACCGGCGTGGACTGAACCGCCAAAGCAGTCGACGACGACGACGACGACGACGCCCTGAGATCCTCTGCAGCCAACTCCTCGTCGACGATGACCATGAATTCCTCGTGCATCTGCTGGCTCCGGCTCCTCATCCTCCTCCTCCCCTCTTCCCCTGCATCCTATACTCCAGCATCTCGTCCAAGTACCTGGCATACGTCCTCACGAACGCAGAGAAGTCCCATGCGTCAGACCTCGACGTGTCACGGAAATCTGAGAGGTTGAGCATGCGAGTGCCCCTATGGGTGGCGAAGAAGATCTCCTGCTCGTAGGTGGGGTCGCCGTCAATGAGGAGGCGGTGGACGAGGATCAGGGTCTTGAGGGCAACCGTCCAGCTACGGGTCTTGGCGAGGCGACGGGAGAGGCTGGTGACGCACTGGCTGATGTAGTTGCGGGAGTAGCAGGTGAGGCTGAGTATCTCTCGGATGTACCTCTCCTCGGCCGGGTACTCGTCGTGGCGTGTGGCCTTGACGATGGCCACGTCGAGGTCGGAGATGGAGTTGCTGCTGCTGACCTTGGCCAGGCCGATGCTGGTTTGGTCCTTAACCGCGCCCACCACCTTTCGGATCTTGCTGGGTGCCATATTAGTGCTAGCTGCCCTGCTGTTTATGATGTTTCTGCAATAGTTATAATGGAGGACAAGTCCTTGCGAGATGAGGAGAGAAGGGGGAAAAGAGAAGAAAGAGGGGTGTCATAGTCTCTTTTCTTCTTTTCTTTTCCCTCTCCTCTCTCTCTCTCTCTCTCTCTCTCTCTCTCTCTCTCTCTCTGTTGTGTAATTGGAGTTTGGGGTGTCGTTGATCTCGCTGAGTTTGTTTGTCTATTCCTCTGTCCACAAGTGCAGGAGGAGAAAGCGGGGAGGGTTGACGGTTGTAAATACTACGAGATAGGGTAATTTTTAGTTGTGGTAGGGAAAGCGCTTTTGACCAGTTCTTCATGTCTCTCTTGTTTATTGAAGTAAACTTGATAGGGATTTTAGCTTCAACTCACTCCATAATCGCTAACATGTTGCTCTATTTTAGTCCCATCAGAAGTTTGCTCACACTAAATCAACACTAGCGCGATAGCTCAGAGTTTTGAATAAAAGAAACAATTCCGCAAAAGTTACCATTTACAACCACTCTTAAAAACAAACAGTACAAAACATTTGGTGCGCATTTCTTTCTTTGTTCTTTTTTTTTTTCCCTCACAATTTATGTTTATTTTTCTTTATTTTTTTTATATTATTCTACTTTTGTTCCTTTTTTCATTTATTCCCTAAAATTTTCCTTTTCTTCTTTTCTTATTATTTTTTCCAATTTTTTCCTTCAGTATGTTCTATAAATTTATTCTAATTTTTTTCTTCTGTATGTTCTATAAATCTATTCTAATTTAATTATTTCTGCATCATTTTGTTTATGAAAATGTTATGGCTCTAGTGTAGTTAGTACATTGAATTGAATAGATTATCAAATTGCTTCAAATAAATTATTCAAATAACTTATAAAACAGATATTCATATCAAACTAGCAACAAGTCTAATTAAAACTTCGCGCTCATGACACGTGCCGGAAACTAGCCAGGATAAAGTCATGATAACTATAGGGAAACGGATGTTTCCACCCCAAAAAATGAGGAAAGTATCCCGTAAATTATTACAAGTGTGCCATTATTATTTTTTGACATTTTCACTATTGGTGAAAAATCTAAAATATCCTTTTTTTTCTTCCGCTTCCTCCTTTCTCCCCTCCTCCCCCGCCCTGACCTCCCCTGCTCCCCCTCCCGATCTCTCTCCTCCCCTCCCCCTTCCCGGCCTCCCTCCTAATGATCTCCCCCTCAGTCCCCCCAGTTGTTCGGCCAGTGGCCGAACAGACTCTGGCTTAATGTGGGTGTCGTGGGGGGAAGATGAGGGGAGATCACCAGCAATGGGGTAGGGGAGAGGAGATGGGGGAGGCCGGGGAGGGAGTGGGTTCATCGTGAAGTGAGGGGGTTCGCCGGCGAGAGGGGAGGCTAGGGGAAGAGGTGGTCACCAGCGAAGGGGGAGGATGGGAGGGAGGGGAGGAGAACAGGGGTTTTTTTGGATACTTTTTTTTATCATAGGTGGGGCGCCTTTATCAAATAATGGGGTGCCTCCGTCATTTTGTTTTTGGGGTGAAAATATCCGCTCCTTGGAAATAGACATGTTAATTTTACCAGCAGTCCTCAAATCATAATAACTAGCGAACTCCAGCTGAGTTTAGCAAGAGAAGCCTATTCTTGTTGAGCTTAAGCATCAACGGCTGAATTTTGAGCGTGCGGCAAAAGTTGGAAGCCAAAGGAAATTATCAGACAGTAGCACAAAAATTTTCAATAGTCCAGGAAGCCATACATTCATCAACCACAACTTTTGCACTTCATAATTCAAAAAAATCCAGCAAAATTTATGTTACTTCCAATGTAAAAGAGAAGGCACACCACCTCATTGACAACTCCTGCGCTTTCGAATTTTGAAATTTTCAGCAAAAGCTATGCTTACTACCCAACACTACACTACCAATCTGCAAGAAAAGGCAAACCATCTCATCTATGGTCATAAAATCCTAGAAATAATGCTCCTCAATCATATTATCCTATAACATTATCTTTTTCCTACCAAAGAAAGAACAAGGGAAAAGACAAGTTAACCCGGCCTAAATCACTGAGAACTAGCAAATGAACACAGTTCCTAGCACTAAATCTTCGGTGTCACAGTGAGGCAAAGCAATATGCAAATAGAAAGCATGAGCATTGAAAGTGCAGGTACTCTAGAATGGAGAATAGCACTTTAAACTACATTCACAAGGCATAAACAAATAAACAAAGCAGCCAAACAACATCATATTTGCATAATGAAACTCAGCAAAGCTAAAAGAAGAAATACAAATCTGAGTTCGAATGACAGTTTTGATTCATCAACAGTATCCAAATGGAACTTAAATAAATTGTTTAAATCACGATATTATTTTAACTTACTAAGGCTAAAGTAGAAATAAAGACACACATAACTAGATAAAGATGAAAGTCCCAATCCCCATCCCAACCACTGAGAGGAGAGAAAAACACAGATTCAGAAGCTGAGATCACTCGCAAATAATCATGTATCACCGAAATCACATAGAAGACTTCTTTAACATGACTGATGGAAAGTGGAGCTTAGCTTCACGAGTTTCCCCCTTCTTCTTTAAGGCGGGTGGTGGTCCTGTTAGCACAATGGACCACAAAGACAGTTTTACAGAGGAGAATTTTAACATGACTAAAGAGAGAACAGAAGATTGTAACGTGCGTGTGTGTGTGCAGGATCAGAACATACCTCAAAAGTTGATGGAAATTGATCATCAGCAAATCCTGTTAGCTGTGACTCGCTTACCATGTAAGGGTCCTCTGCATAGTCAGGACAAATGTTACCAAGGCCATAGGAACTGTCATTGGCAAGTGGGCAATGGTAGTCACCAGGAGCAACAAACTCCGTAGTCCATTCGCCCACATCACTAAGCTCCACATAATGCTCATTACCAAATTCAGCCAGCAAAGGATGCAACTCGTGATCAAAGCTTGTGGTGTCACTAAGAGCAGTTCCTTCAGTTGGCTCTGGGAGCGGCTGGGAAGACAGACCAACAAGATCGTCATAAATATTTTCAAAATCCAAACCAGGCGCTGGAGTCACATAGTCATGGAGAATTGACGAATTGAACATCTGCAGTGGAAGCAATAAAAATTCATACATTCCACTAAAAAAATAAAGATCATAACAAAATGATCAAAAGAAGCAAATATAAACATACCTCGTCATTAGCATTTTCTGGATGTGTCAGAAAGCTATTAAGAAATGCTTCCAGGTGTTCTAATGAGATCCCGTAAGCATGAAAAGGTTCTGGGACATAGGAGGGTTCACCAACTTCAGGGAAGCCTTGCATGGATGATAATTCTCCAATTGCAGAAATTTCTGGCACAGAGGACGGCTCTCCGACTCCAGCATTACTTCTCACAGAGGACGGCTCTCCGACTTCAACATTACTTATCACAGAGGATGGTTCTCCAACTTCAAAATTACTTAGCATAGAGGATAAGACCCCAACTTCAGGAGCAACAACAGCCTGTGGAGGAACATTATCAAAAAAATGAGCATGCTTTGTGGCAGAGGTACTTGGAAAAGAACAAGCATCCTCAATATCTGCATCATCCTCCCAATCCTCCTCCTTAAATGGTGCACCATATTGTTCCCCATTTCTTGGACCTGGACCACTTTTCTGGAAAATTTTGCAGATGACGTATGAATCCTGAAAATAGGATAAATATTTTTAGGTCATATCATCATACAGTAAATCAAATCCAGAAATATAAAATTCATTGACAACAGCTTCACCCAACTCAATTTACTTACTTTTCATGGCAACAAAAATGGCGTATAAATTTGACACTGGTATTGAATTGACAACAAGCCTAAATTATGATTTATGTGGGGGGAAAAATCACACAGCCTACAAAACTTGTTGATTAAAAAATTTTCATTGTCAACATTAACACATGTTTACATAATAGCAATGGACAAACCAACATTCTGTAGTAGTAACCAAACAAATATACACCACCATCCATGATTGCTACATATCAACATTCTTTTCATAAGGGGGAAAAAACATAAATTTCAATTTTAAGGCGACTGTCATGATCATGAAAGCTTATTGCAGAGGTTTAAACAGTCCTGGCCAGGTTTAACTTTTATTAAGCATATCAGCTGAACTATTTCACAAAATATCTATATCAAATACATAAAAATTTAATTTGTACCTTTTATGTGAATGTCAAACACACTACTCAGAACATATCATCCCATCTGAGCAAAAGCAATCTATATATACAAGTATGACTCAACCATACTGTTCCAGAAATAATAAAAGTTCTAGAATACCTATCATTATTAGAGTTCAGCCATTAAAAAACTGAACACTATACCAGATACTGGTCAGTGTAAACTCCATTGAACTACAAGAAAATCTAACCTAAATGTCTCAAAGTAAAGTTATTATGCATATAGGATAGAGTCTAAACAAGTGATTGGGAAATATAATAAACGGAATATACTTGAACAAGAACAATGACTGTTAGAAGGCTAATGATTTAACTATATTTTGGATTTTCAACTTGTGAATGGAGGCTGTTAAACTGATGAAGCCTACACTAGAGCTTAAAGGGCACTGTCATAGATAAGGGAATATTGTAATAGAATTACAAAAAGAACATGATGGAAACTTTGAGAACTTAGCAAGGAGGGTTTCAGATATGATGACTACTGGTTGATGGGTGACAATTAGATTTCTTGAAACATTTCAAATGGATAACCTATCAATAATGTATAAGAGTGGAAATTCCTAATAATGTGAAACTTCCACGTAAAGCAAGTCTAAGAAGTATAGTGGTACCCGAAATCAGCCACCAATATGAGGAAAAGGCAGCATATCACCATTATTAAGGCAAATATTGGCTGATACAATGGCTAAATATTCTGTATTAGTAAGTTATATTAGTAATTAATTTTAAATATATAATTCATACGGTTACTTTTTGAGGTACTAAGATTATTAAAATCATTTCCTTGAGTACTAGCACATGGCCAAATAACAGTCCCTACAGACTGTCAATAGAGATCGGGACACTGATTGGGACACTGATCTTGATATAGTTAGTATCTAAGGTTATTTTTTGATAAATCTACGTAACTTGACAAATTTACTAGCTATACACCTATGTTTAAGAAAGCAGTAGGCGGCGCGCCTAGAGTCCTAGGCGGGGCCCTAGGCTTTTCTATTATTTTTAATTCTAAAATTTATTAGGTGTATAACATATTAAAAATATTGAGAAAATCATAAAAAGTAAATAAAAATCATGACATTAACTCACAACAATTGTTCAGCAAAATGGGTTCAACCCGCTTAACTAAAAAAATAAAATTTAGAAAGCGTCCCACCTAGGCGCGAAGCGAGGTGGCCCAGGGCCGCTTCAGCCTAGGCAAGCTTCTGAAAGAATTTTTAAAACATTGTTACACTTGAGCTTAGGGTTGTTCATGGGTCAGTCTTAAACCAGAACACTGGTTAGTGGGAAAATCGAAGATCGAAGTGTAAATTCTTTATTTGATGGTAAAGAAGATTACAACGGATCAATAATCCTTTCACAAGAGAGGAGAGATATTCAAGTTCAAATCTCCCCTTTATTTAATGTCGGGTTCTTGATGTGGCGATGGAAAGTGAATCTTATTTTCCGTTGACCGGGTGAACGTCAAGACTTCTTGAGAATCTTCTCTTTGGATGGTGAACGAAGTAACACAGCTTCTATCCAACAAGAATCTCAAAGAGACTTTAGGCAAGAACAAACTTTTACGCAGCAAGTTGTTAGAATAGTTGAACTCTCTCTTTCTTTTAGCTGGATACCTTGGTCCTTCTACGGCTTACAACCGAATTTCTTCTGACCAGATTTTTCCCGACCCCTCTTCCATAGCAAACTGGGATATTTATAGAGGTTTCAGGGGGTAAAAGTGTCCCATAAAAACACTCCATAATGGGAGTTAACTCCCTCATTACATAGGCAGTAATTGACCCAGTAATGATGGCAGTTATAAACGAGACGCAGGGTTCCTCTGTAGTTGAAACACGACTTCGAGCCTCGCGTTTAACCATTGAGGTAACGCTTGAACTTTACTTTTGGTTGAAATGTGAGCTTCAAGTTCTGCGTCAAGTTTTGTGTGAGACGCGGGCTCTGAGCTCTGCGTCTTGGTCGTTGTGGTAAAGTAGAGACGCGGGTTTCGACCCTCGCGTCTTGGTACTGTAGTGATGCTACTGCAGTAAGGCTGAGACGCGAGTTTCGACCCTTGCGTCTTGGTGCTGTGGTAGTGGCTATGATTAACTCTGTGTCTGGAGTTTGGACTCTACTTTTTGATGACTTGTCTTCAGTGATTTTTAGACAGCCTACAGAACCCCTCCAAAGTTTTCGATATTCCGCAGTTGACTGGGACGGATTTCGAAATACTTTGGACTCTGATTGAACTCATACTTTTCATGATTGGACTGACAATCATTTGAGATATTTTGAGCTTGATCTTGTCTGGAGTATGGTCTTCGTGAGTGTATTGTAAAACCCTTTGAAGCCACCAGAGATGATCGAGGTGAGTGTCTAAATATGCAGTCCAGACCTCCTCAGTGCTCTGAGCTGGTTGTTGGTGTACTGTTGAATCAGGGGTAAACAGTTATCTGCTTATACCAGTGTACTGTTGAACTGATTGCAGAAGAAAAGACTGGATGCAAATCTTGTAGACGCAGGGGTCATGTTACTTTAGAGACGCAGTCCTCACTCGGAGTGGGACGCATCTATTAATTCGCTTGAAGAAACGCGGCCTCTGGAGGGACGCAATTTTTGAAGTGAAGACGCAGCTCTTACCCTGTTGACTAGGCGCGGCTTTGGCCTTGCTGAAGAGACGCGACTTTTGGAGGGACGCAGTTTTTGTTAAACGTAAGTCCCGCGTTTTGGGTGCGTTGCCACATGTCCGGCAGAGTTGAGGGGACATCTTTCCTTTGACGCGCGAATCTAAGCTAGTTGATAAAGACGCGGCTCTGACTCAACAGAGACGTGACTCTGATCCTTTGAGAGGGCGCAAACTCAGGTTGTACTGAGTTCATAATTGAGACGTGAATGTCATCTACAGTGGATAAGCGGTTTTGGGCCCCTCAAGAATGACGCGCGAGTCTCAGCTGGTTGATGAGGACGCGGCTCTGATTCAACAGAGACGCGACTCTGGTCCTTTGAGAGGGCACAACCTTGAAGCGCGAACCTGCGTTCTTGATAAAAGAGACGCGGTCATGGACTCTTCAGTAGGAATGAAAGGAACGCAACCCTCGGGTTTATGAAACGTCGCAGACTTGTGGACACGACCTTTAAGTCTGCGCCTGACGTCACTTCCTAAGCGTTACATGCAGTCCATCTTAAAGATCTTGTTAGATCTTTTAATGCCAAGTCGGCGTTGATGATAGGGGACTTATGTCCTTCGATGTTTCCTGAAGTGGCAATCCACGCGTCAGCTCCTTATTGGACTTGTTGTTCGTGCTGGAATTAAGGCTAATGGCTTTGATTTTCATGCCATTAATTGTAAGCCTTATGGCTTGCCTATAAATAGGCCTCATCCCCCTTAATAGTCTATTAGTTAGACTGTTTTCCTTTGAGAGCATGCGCTCTGAGGGTCTTTGTCTTAATTTGTCTATCTTCCCTTTAAGAAGATGTGTTCTAATGAATCACAAGAACTCAAAACTTCCATACTTTCCTTTAATCTTTTTCAAAGATTACCACTGTCAAGTGATTTCAAGATCAAAAAGCATCGCCTTAAGTGCTTTTACGGTCGCGCCTTGATGTATAAATTTCAACTTCTAGAGAATTCTTTTCCGAGTAGAAACCAAATGTCGCCATGAAATACTCAATCCCTCTGAGTTTCTGTCTTCCTATCCATTGAAGAAACTCGATCTCTTGATCTCTTCTTGAAGTCTGATTGATGCGCCCGTGTATAGAAGTCGCGTCTTTTAGGCTTCTTGATGAAGAGATCTGGCTGACTTTTAATTCTAAGTCACAAGTCTTTTGACGCGAGTGTGACAAACTCTGTACTTAGATCTTGAAACGCGAGTTTTGTACATAAAGCCCGCGTTTCAGGCTCTTAACTTAAGAGAATTTTAACTCTTTCGAGACCTCTTGGACATAGATGTGACAACCTCTGTTTCTCAAACGCGAGTGTGGCGAACTCTGCGTCTGGGTTACTTCGCGTCTTTTATCTTGAACGCAGGTCTGACACCAAATTGCGTTCAGATCTGCACTGGCCAACTCCGCGTCTAAAGTTCACAACTTCAATCGCGTCTGCTCTTCAGCTTTTCTGTTTCTGTCTTAACAGAATTAACTTTTTGATTTTTTGCTTCTTGCAGAATCTGGGAGCCTCAACCACTCTTCTGCATCTTTGCTGGGCTCTTGGGAAAATATTTCGACCAGTGAGCTTGTTCGATTGGCGAGCATTCGGGGAATCAAAGCTCCTGTTCATGGGCGAGGAGGATTCGCGCGGTTAATGGCATCTGTCAAGGCCTTATTAGACATGACGCACCAGCAATGCCCCGGGTTTATCATGGTCACAGTGGGTATGGTGGTGGGTATGATCCTCTTGCAGGTCACGGGAAATAGTACGTCACCTATAAGGTCTCGGATCCTCCCTTTGTCAATTTTATTTAAGGAAGATCCAGCTTCTGATGGCAAAATCTGTCATTAATTGAAGGATTACGGCCCACACCAGTTGGTCGGGTGAAATCAGAATGTTCTTCTGCATTTCGACCTCGAGAAACACTATTGTTCTCGGTTAGCGGTGAGCTTCTTCAATGTTTACATCATGCATCATGATGTAATCAGCACTCGGTCGTCTCAACACTGGTCAACTGCGACATGCTTCAGTGGAAGAAGAGAGGAACCTTTCTTCAGCGCTTTTCCAAACATCTTGTATTTGGAGCAGTGTAGATGTCTTGAGGAGTGAGTGCAACCTTTCGCTGAGAGAGAGGGACTTCTTTGTACTCCTTTATTCTAACACTCAATCTTATTGTATAAGAGCGCCTTGTATCACTTTCATATGTTTGAATATTAATAAAAGTGACACTTTTCTTATCTTCTTATATGTCTTGAATTTCTATTTTTTTGAAAATCAGACATATAGAAGTATGGACTCTTGACTTGCTAGAAATGTGATAATTAACTTAACAAGTCAAAGTTTGAAAAATTCTATTTCGGGAATTCAAGATTACTGTCAGAGGTGTGATATTAACTTGACAGGAATGTGGGTCAGAGGTGTGATATTAACTTAACTCGACGGGAATTTCACTTTCATTTGGGAAGACTGAAAACATCACTGTCATAGGTGTAACGTTAAACTTGACATAGAAGGTAATGCTAGAGGTGTAATTTTAAACTTGACATTGGTCATCTCGACTTCAATAGGGAAGTTCGAGGGAAAGTCATTGTCATAGATGTATTATTGAACTTAGCAATGAACTGGACGCTAGAGGTGTGATGTTAAACTTAGCATCGCTCATCTCAGCTTCGATATGGAAGTCTGAGGGAAAGTGACTGTCAGAAATTTAAATTGAACTTGGCAGCAACTTAATCACTGTTAGAGGTGTAGTGTTAAATTTAACAGTAATTTGTCAGAGGTGTGATGTTAACCTGACAGTAGTTGATTTGCGATAAAAGCAATTTTGAGGACTTGTCATTCTATTGATGAGAATTGACAAGTGAAGTTTGAAATGTCAGAGGTGTAGTGTTAATTTGATAGTGGTTGATTTGCGATATGAGCAATTTTGAGAACTTGTCATTCTATTAATGAGATTGACAAGTGAAGTTTGAAATGTCAGAGATATAATATTAACTTGACAGTGGTTGATTTGCGATATGAGTAATTTTGAGAACTTGTCATTCTATTAATGAGAATTGACAAGTGAAGTTTGGAATGTCAGAGTTGTGTGTTAACTTGACAGTGGTTGATTTGCAATATGAGCAATTTTGAGGACTTGTCATTCTATTGACGAGAATTGACAAGTGAAATTTGGAATGTCAGAGGTGTAATTTTAACTTGACAAGAATTTAAAGACATGTGACTCCATGTAGAGGAGAGACAAGTGAAGTTTGCACTCGTTGGGGAGTATTGAAAATTTTCATTATCAGAGGTATAGTATTAACATAGCAATGATTGCATTTGTGGACCTACCCTTCTATGGAAGAGAATTGGTAGGGGATTTTGGGTTGAGAGTAAAATGAACTATCAGAGTTTTAATATTAACGTGACAATCGTTGATTTCCTAAAACATGAGAAATTTGCCATTAGAGTTGTAGTATTAAACTTAACAACGATGATTTCTAATGAGTTTTATTGTCAGATGTTTATTATTAACTTGACTGAATCCACTGGGGATTGTAAAATCTGGTTTGTCAGAGATTTAATATTAACTTGACAAATCCCAGCTCATTTCATTAGGAAGATGAACACAGGTATTTTTGTGGCCCTACATTCTGTAGGTAAGAATTGGTAAGAGATTTTGGAGGAGAGAATGAGACCAAGTTCATTAGGATTTTTAGCAAATCCTCAGCTATCAACGGATTTGGTATGCTTTTACCAACTACCATTTGAGTTAGGCTAGCTATGCTATTCTCCTCAGCATGATGAGTTGTCGAAGACTTATGTTGGACTTGAAAGCCACATTTTCTTCTATCTTTGGCCATTGGAGGCGTAGAATGTCAATAGAAGAGTAACTAAGCTGAAACCGAAGTCTTACATTTTCTCTCTTCCTTAATATTTATATCATGCAACATGATGTGATCATTGCTTGATCAGCTTGACACTGGTCACCCGTGACGTGATCCAATGAAGGGAAGAAGCTTTCTTGGATCTGGAGTTTTGATTAAAGGTGTAGTATTAACTTGATCAGGAGAAGAGTACTATCAAGGATAGTATTTCTTCAAGAACCTACCGTTGATTGGCATCATGAGTTATCATCGTCTGAGGTTATGAGGCGAAATGCTCCATTTGAATAGACCGACTCTACTACAAATGATTCTTCCCATTTGGGCTGGAATTTTCCTTTGGTCTCATGCGTCATCATCATAGGTCTTCTGACGGCTAAGACAAAGGTCGCCTTTCTTGAAAGTTCGCTCCTTGACTTTCTTGTTGAAAGCTCTGATAGTTTGATCTTGATAAAGCTCAAGTTGCTGTTGAGCTTGCAGGCGTTTATCGTCTAAAGCCTCCAACTCTTGAAGTCATAGTCGATGCTTCTCCTCATTTGTCATCTCTGCTGTCAAGGCGACATGTAGAGATGGGATTTGAATTTCTAATGGGAGCACGGCTTCACACCCATATACAAAGGAGAAAGGTGTAGCCTTCGTCGGGATTCGAACCGTCGTGCGATAGGCCCATAAGCATTCCCTAACTTGTCCCAATCACGTTAGCTTTTTAAGACGAATTTCTTAAGTTTCGCAATAGTCTTGTTGAAAGCTTCTACGAGGCCGTTAGCGGCTGGGTAGTATACCGTTGCGGACACACTCTGGATTCTAAACTTGTTGCAGAACCTCTGAAAAGCCTGGCTAACGAACTGGGGCCCATTATCATGAACAATCCGTCGTGGTATACTAAAACGGTAAATGACGTGATGTTTAACGAATTTGATCACGTCAGATGCCTTTACCTCCCTCAAGGGAATAGCTTCAGCCCATTTAAAGAAGTAATCGGTTATACCTAAGATGAACCGATGTCCTTTGGATGAAGGTGGGCTAATAGGGCCGACCACGTCCATTCTCCACATCTCAAATGGCCAGGTTGAGGTTGTAGAGCGAAGATATCCTGGTGCTTGATAGATGAAGTCATCATGGACCGACAGGCGTGACATCGTTTAGCGTAAGTGATGGCGTCCAAGATCATCTTAGGCCAATAATATCCCAATCTTCGGAGTCGATCCCCAAGCTTCAGACCGGGCTGATGAGCTCCACACATGCCATCATACGCTTCTTTGAGTACTTCCTGTGCCTCCTTTTATAACAGACAGAGGAGGAGGATCCCATCCTGTGATCGGCGATACAGTGTTCGCGTGATCGCATTATAGTAGAATTTGTGGGCTTTCCTTCTAATGGCAGCCACCTCTTTGGGATCATCAGGCAGGATGCTGTACAATGCATAGTCAATGTAGGGGAATCGCCAATCCTTAGGCTCTACTCTTGTTGAAGTTTCTAGAGCTTCTTTGACTTGATAGCCTCCTATCGGCTTTTGATGATCTTCAAAAATGACTCTTGGGCGATACAAGTCGTGGCTGTAGACAAGTATTTTCTCTACTACCCCAGCTGGAAGGGCTAAAGAGGCAGCGACAGATGCCAGTGCATCTGCGTGCGCATTTTGCTGGCGATACATGGTCGATGTAAAAGTTTTTGAACCTCAAGATCATGTGAATAGTTGCGTTGTAATAGGGTACTAAGTCTTCATGTCTGACTTCGTACTCCCCGCGAACTTGGTTAACGATGAGTTTAGAGTCACCGTATACTTTGAGATTTTTAACGCCAATCTCATCGACGATTTGCATCCCAATCAAGGGGCATTGTATTCCGCTACATTGTCAGAACAGGGCTCGGTTAATAAAAACGCTCAAGGGATCACATAGTTCTGTGGGGAGACCAGTACTACCCCCACTCCTACTATGACATGTTCTTGCGGACCTGTTCTCGATGCCCCGTCGAAGGAGTTGTCACACCTGTCTTTCAAAAGATGTCTGGGTCGTACAAACTTTAGCGACTTCGTCTAGGAGAACCTCGTAAAGTTCAGTTGCTCTCGGATCTGGATGCTCAGTCAGGAAATCGGTCACCGCTTGTTCATTCACGGCTTTTTGTGGTTGAAAGTGCATCTCATATTGGGATAACAGTATGGCCCATTTTGCCAGTCGACCATTTAGTGATGATGGCTTCATCATGAGCAACCTCAAAGGGTTGACTTTTGATATGACATTTATAGTCTGGCCCACCAAGTAGTGTCGTATTTTCTGGACAGCGAACACCAACGCCAAACATTCCTTTTCGATCGGGTTGTACCGATGCTCGGTTCTGATCATAGTTCTGCTCAGATAGTAGATTGCCTGCTCATGTCCCTGATCATTATTCTGCGCTAGTAAAGCTCCTAAGGAATGATCCATCGCTCAGACATATAGCAGGAAAGGTTTTCCTGAAACCGGAGCTGTAAGTACGGGTGGCTGCGTGAGGTATCGTTTGATTTTCTCGAACGCCTGTTGGCAAGCATCATCTCAGATGAACGAAACACCCTTCTTCATCAATCCGGTGAAGGGTTGGTATCTTCCGGTGAGATTTGAGATAAATCTCCAGTGTACGCTAGCCGCCCTTGCAATCCTCTAAGCTCCCTGAGATTCCTTGAAGTTTGCATCTCTTGGACAACGCGGACTTTTTCTAAGTTTAAGTGAATTCCTTTGGATGTCACCACAAACCCTAGGAATTTACCGCTGGCTACCCCCAGGAAAGATTTGGTGGGGTTCATCTTCAACTGATGTGCCCGCATGATTTCAAAAACTGTCTTCATATCTGCTATGTAGTCGCCCTTGGCGCAATTTTTCACTGCAATGTCGTCGACGTAGCATTCCACTGTTTTACGCATGTGTTCGCGAAAAATTACTTCATAGCTCTCTGATATGTTGCCTTAGCATTTTTCAGTCCGAAGGTTATGACAATATAGCAATATACCCCCAGTGGTGTCCTGAAAGAAGTATGCTTTTCATCATCAGGATACATTTTAATTTGATTGTACCCTGAGAATCCATCCATGAAGGACATTTGTTCAAACCCGCACGTATTGTCAATCATGACATCCGTGATTAGGAGAGAGAATTCGTCTTTGGGACAGGCCTCATTTAGATCGCGAAAATCGATGCAAATCCAGATCTTCCCATTTTTCTTGGTAACGGGGACGATATTGGCTACCCAATCAGGGTGTTGCTCCTCCCTAATGAAACCAGAGTTTATAAGCTTCTTGACTTCTGACTGAATTGCTTCCATTATTTCTGGACGAAACCGTCGCTGTTGCTGTTTGACTGGCTTCACGTCTGAATTAATGTTAAGATGCATAGCCACTCGAGGATCAAACCCAGGCATGTCCTCATATTTTCAAGCGACACATTTATATACTCCCGCACAAGAGATATTAAATCTTCTTTCTCGGAGGATGATAGACTTTCACTTATAAAGATGGGCTTAGGATTAAGCTCATCTCCCAGATTAATCTGGGTAACTTTATCCTCCGTGGGTGGTTCGCGTTGTTCAAAGTGAACATCCCAGAGAGTATTTAGGTGTTTGATCCAAGGATCTGTATCAGACTGGATCGTTTCTTTATCTCCGTCTTCCAGGTAGCTTGTTGACACCATATTTATTGAAAGTTCTCCGAAGAGGTTGCCCACACTAACGCCCAACTCCCACGATGACGTGCCAGACGAGTGATTATGGTATAATGACTCTTCAGACTCAGAGGCTGACGGAATTAGAGTTAACACATAGCTCAAACCCCTACGAGTTCGATGGTAATAGTCAGGGGTCTTTCTTTTCGGAACGAAAGATCGAAGTAGTGTTCTTCTTTCTTTGCCGAAGTTCAAACCAGGACTATTTATTAGATCATACCCCATCCTCTCCATCATTCTGAGTACACTTGGCTCATAATGAGAGAACTGAGGAGATACGTTCTCACTTTCTGAGTCTTTGTGAGACATCAATTCGGACTCAATTCTTTCGAAAAGAATTAATTTTTGGCCTCTGCGTCTGGCTGGAACCATGAATACTGATTCTTGCACGTCACCAACATCTTGGTACGTTTTGAGGGATGACTTCATTGGTACATACAATGATGTCAGAGCATCCATTGCCGACCAGGGGTCATTACCCACCTCGGTAGTAGTGTCTGATGGCACTGAATCAGAAGCAAACACAGAAAAGTAAGCCAAATTCAACTCTTCATTAATATACCACTCGCCTACATCATCGGCGCTGTTATTAACATCGAGCTTATTAATGCTCATTACAAGTGGATTAATTCCCACATGCACTTTTCTTTCACCTCTGGCTCAGTGTCAGCTTCGTTACCAGAGTCTGGTTTCTCTGGCTGTAGGTTCTTGTTTGTTTCCAGAGAGTCTTGGTACATGAGGGAGTCTGTGAAATAGTTCTCTACCCCTTAAAAAATGCCTTTCGGCAATCAACGTTCGGACTTTCCCACTTCCGTCAATGTACTTCATAACTTGATGGAGAGTGGAGGGAATGATGGAATTACGATGAATCCACGGTCGTCCTAGCAGCAAATTGTACGAAGTATCGGCGTCGATTACATAGCACGTCACTTCAGACTTTAGGTTCCCGATCTGGCATTTGAGCTTGATCTTTCCCATTGGGAGCGTACTATTGGCGTTGAAACCATAAATGGTAGTCTGGGTGGCGCTCAATCGGTGGGTGGGGATCCCTAAGTGTTGCATGACCCGACGAGGCATGATACTCAACGCGGATCTTGGATCTAACTGAATGCGGCTTACTTCAGACGATCCAATATACCCTGTAAAGTACAAAGGCCGATCATGCTTCCCCTTAACCTGCATGTCATCTGTTGTGAAGGTAATGCAAGGGGCATTTTGGGAGGCATGGAGGTAATCCTCTTCATCTTCCTCATGTGATCCAGTTGGGATCTGGGCCATGAAAATCTCAGCATCAGTTAGGGCTTCCCTCAGAGCTTCTCTTGTTGACTTTGAGTCTCAGGAGCTCATAAAGGGTGATTCTGGCCGGGATATTGGCCAATTGAGCCAGGACGTCAAAGCGGTAAGGTGTTGTGGATCCTCCCGCGTTGTCCTTTAGGAGAGCTTTGAAAAATTGAAGCTCTTTCTGTTTCTCCACCGGTTGGTTCGCGGAGGGCTTGGCTGACTCTGCAGTAAGTTTAGGAGGGCTTGCCACCATCTCGTAATACTTCTTTAAATATGATTGACCCGAACGAGTTTCTGCCACGAGCGGTTTATTGAGTTCTGCGGTAAGGACGATTGTCTCCTCTTCTGAATCAGTTAGTGAGGGAATATCGGTTTCTACTTCCTGGGAAAAAGCGCACACCACGTTGCAGGACGAAGCTTTCACTTTGCCTTTGGACTTTCTATTGGTAACAGTAGTCTACTGTTGGCCTTCCACAAGATCATAATGAACCCACATAATTTCTACCTGAGGTGTGAGGATAGGTACAAGACCGTTGTCTTGTTGGTGATGCGGGTCTGTATTGATCATTCTTAGTTCTCCTCTTGGGATGGGAACTACTCCGGATGGTACTGGAGGTTGTTTTCCAAACTGAAGAAATGATATCATATTAGTCGTCACTTTCTTCAACTCTAGACGGAGCTTTAGCACTTCTGCATCGATCAGAACTTGAAGGATGTCTTTGAAGACGTAACAGCTCTTGATGGAGTGCCTAGCATCCTATGATACAGGCAGTAGTTGGGATTATTGGACTTGCCGACTTCTTCAGGACATCTAGCTTTAGAAAGCTTCAATCTGTTGCTCTTGTTGAGTAACTTGAATAACGAATTGACATGCTCGTCTTTGAAGGAATACTGCTTGTTGGCGCGTGGCTGACTTGAAGAACCACCTCCCCTAACCGGCTGAGGTTTGATGGGAGATTTTGTCTTCGTCACCAAATTATCTTTTCTTTTTTATTGAAAAGATGTTTCTAGCATGCGCCTTGTGACTTTTCGGGTCTGGGTTTGTTTTCTTCTGCCCTATCCCTGGCGATAATTTCATCAGCTGTTCACCTTGCTGGACCAATTGCTTCCAGGTGCGACTGTCAGTAACTCCTATTTGAATTAGGAGTGAAGTTTGTAGATTGTGGCGGCATATTTCTACCAGGGTGGTTTGGGTCATACCGCTGGGACATCGGAGTGCCATATTCCGAAATCTTTTCACAAATGTTTTGACTGACTCTCCCTTTTGCTGCTTCATGACCAGGAGAGTGGGCATTATAATCTCCGAGTCATCTTCAAAGAAGCGTGTCAGGAAGAGCTTCTCCAAATCACCCCAGTTTTTAATGGAGCCTTCTGGGAGTTTCATGAACCATTCAAAGACAAGCCCTTTTAGAGTGTCGATGAACAAACGTGCTAAGATGGCATCATTATCTACACATTTCCTGTCTGAGACTTGAAGTAGTAGATGTGATGGTTCGGTGACCCTTTGCCGTCAAAAGCCTGTAGGGTCGGAGTTTTGAACTTAGGAGGGTATGGGACAAGGTCCCACTCGGCTGAATATGGCCGGACCACTCCTACTTCTTGGAGTCCTTTCCGGTTGGTAAGGGCTTCCAGACGCTGCTCCAATTGACTCATTCTTTTGGAATGAATGCCCCCATTCTCTGGGCTGCCTTTCTCTTTAGACGAGGATTTAGACGACTTGAAATTAGATTGCTCCTTTTCCTCGATATGTACAGAAGATGAGCTTTCTTCTCCTTTCCATTTGCCTTTAGACTTCTTAAAAGAAGTTTTGTCGGTTGACTTTCTCTTGTCTTCAAGTAATTGTGTGAGCATCTGCTTGAGGATATCAATAGATTCTTGTTGAGCACGAATCATATCGAATTGTTCCCTCTGGACCTGGGCTTGTTGTTCAAAGCGTCTGGCAGTCTCCTCGGGAGTATTTGTCATATACGCAAAGGCTTCCTTCTCTATGGAAGAGTTCGAGGCCTGCGATTCTGCAACGGCGGAATGTGATTCATTTACTTCAATGTCCCGAGCCAGGGCACTATAGTTGATCGGGGCGACCGCACCAGTCCGACTGCGAGTATACCGATACACTCCTTCTGATTCCGTGTCAGACTCATCGGAGCTGACCGCCGGTTATTTTCCCTACTTCTGCTTACCATGTTTCCAGTGACTTCAGGGTACTCCATGTCAAAGAAGACTCCATTTCTGTGAGAGGGACACTTCTTGGCTAATCGGGAGGTTGAGGTCAATCGTCTGAACACCGACTGTTTGCTTGTCTGTGAGCTGCAGCGGCATTCAGAGAGCATTATCGTGATGAGCCGTTCACAATAACAAAACGGAGTGATCTGATTAGCACTGTTTTTCTTCGTCAAATAATCTCTTAGATTTGTCGGAGGAGGACCAAAGAGATCAGCCTCGGGTTGTCGAGGGCTTTTCAGCTTCTGAGAGCTATCCTTGCGTCGCAAAGTTAAGACGCAGGGTTCTGAGACGCTGAGCTCACGTCCTATAAGACAGACGCGGCTCTCGCATTTTGGCTCGAGAACGCAGGCATCGCGTCTCTGCTGAGAAGGGATGCGGACCTTGCTTTACTGGCTGTCGCGTTTAGCTAGCAATGGTTGAGATACTCGGATTTTCTCAATTCCGCGTCTGATTGGAGAGACGCGGGTCTTGTGTCTCTGAGAAGAGGTACGGACATCGCGCTGCTGAACGTCGCGTTTGAGAAGTGGAGCTTCAGAAACACATGCATGGTGGGCTTCGCGTTTAGGTCTCCAAACGTGGACTTCGCGCGTCTGACATGGTTCAGGAGAGACGCGAACTTGAGCCTCGCGTTCTGTATCTGCTGGACAGGTAATTGTTCCAACTTCTCGAGCCTGTAGTTGACGCACACGTCGTCTCCGTCGTCGTTCAGAATTCCGGTTACGCCGCACGGGTTGCTGGGAACCCCCGGTGACCTGAAACTGAGGAAGATGACGGGCATGAACGAGCTGAATATCAGCAACACTAACCTCGGGGGTCTCATGGGAGACGTTGACGCAGGTATTATGTGTGATATGATTAGCCATGGCACTCTTCTTGTCAGTCGTATCTGAAGGATCTCAGAGTGAACTGGGGAGCGGGTGCCCGAGGAGACCTTGCGGTACTGCCGCGCTCTAGGGCTCTTGGAAGAGGAACTTTTCATATTTTGCCTGGTCGAACTCGACAATGAGTGATTCAACCATTTTTCCCATGTAGGTAACGTCATCTTGCGCCACAACTTGCTCATCGGTAGAGAAAGTAATCCCCAGTGGAGTCGCCATCTCTTGTTTAGTAGGAAAATTGAAAATCGAAGTGTAAATTCTTTATTTGATGATAAAGAGGATTACAGCGGATCAATAATCCTTTTACAACAGAGGGGAGATATTCAAGCTCAAATCTCCCCTTTGTTTAATGTCAGGTTCTTGATGCGGCGATGGAAAGTGAATCTTATTTTCTTTTGACCGGGTGAACGTCAAGACTTCTTAGGAATCTTCTCTTTGGATGGTGAACAAAGTAACACAGCTTCTGTCCAACAAGAATCTCAAAGAGACTTTAGGTAAGAACAAACTTTTACGCGGCAAGTTATTAGAATAGTTGAACTCTCTCTTTCTTTTAGATGGATATTTTAGTCCTTTTACGGTTTACAACCGAAGTTCTTCTGATCAGATTTTCCCGACCCCTCTTCCATAGCAAATTGGGCTATTTATAGAGGTTTCAGGGGATAAAAGTGTCCCCTAAAAATACTCCATAATGGGGGTTAACTCCCTCATTACGTGGGCAATAATTAACCCATTAATGAGAGCAGTTATAACCGAGACGCAGGGTTCCTCTACAGTTGAAACGCGGGCTTAGAGCCTCGCGTTTAACCATTGAGGTAACGCTTGAACTTTACCTCTGGTTGAAATGTGAGCTTCAAGTTCTGCGTCAAGCTTTGTGTGAGACGCGGGCTCTGAGCTCTACGTCTTAGTCGTTGTGGTAAAGTAGAGACGCGGGTTCGACCCTCGCGTTTTGGTACTGCAGTGATGCTACTGCAGTAATGTTGAGACGCGGGTTTCGACCCTCGCGTCTTGCTACTGTAGTGATGCTACTGCAGTAAGGCTGAGACGCAGGTTTCGACCCTTGCGTCTTGGTGCTGTGGTAGTGGTTATGATTAGTCCTGCGTCTGGGTTTGGACTCTACTTTTTGATGACTTGTCTTCAGTAATTTTTAGACAGCCTACAAACACGCCCGAAATTTTAGGTTTTATACTAGTTTAAAACTCACTCGAACCGATAGGACGGATTTTCATTTTCTTCATCCCGCCAGATCTGAACCCGACAAAACCCGAATGTGTCCTATATTTAATATATATTGACTTGATTTCATACACATTTAATAAAATATTTATACATTTACACATGTTTATATGTGTGTGCGCGTATGGGAAAGGTTATAGTACACAGTTAACATAACAGTTTACACCCAACTATTAAAATACATTGGATGCTACACATATGCATAATCCAAAACGTTAATTATGATTTACATGCGCTAAAACTCATATGGATCAAAAATCATGTGAAATGAATCTCGCTAGCCTACAAATCAAGCAAATAAAAAAAAATTTAACACTATTAGAGACCATTCAATTTTAGATCATGAGATGGAGAGATTAGAAAGTTTCAATGCATATATAATTTTTAATCCATATGAGTTTTAAAACATGTAAATCACAGTCGATAGTTTGAATCATGGTTATGAATGATCTATGAAGTATTTTAATATGTGGGTGTAAACTCTTATATTACACATATATATTACAGCCTAAGGTAATATAACTTGTGTGTAGTTTGTACATGTTATGTATATATGTGCATGTATATATACATAATAATACATAACTTTTACGCGCGCGCGCACACGCATATATATAGAGAGAGAGACTTGTGTTATTCCAAAAGGATTCAAGGCTTCCTTCCCACTCAAATATCAACATCCGACATTCGAATACAAGATCCACTCTGTTGAAGTTGATCCATATTATTTTAAGTATGTATAAACTAAAAATCAAGTGTTTTGAATACTTTTTGCCCTTACATCAAGTAAGAAAAAAAACGAACGGTCTAAATAGTGAGTTGGTTAGCTAAACAGTGTAAAACATTTGAAACCTAAAAAATTGATTTGTAAGGGTTTTTAAATGTTTAGATCATAATCAAATGACCGGATCGAGAATTTGTATGTCTAAAGACATAGATCTAAACAACTCACTACTTTCGGCCGTTCATTTTGCGCCGCTTGATGGATGAGCAAAAAGTATTCAAAACACTTAATTTTTGGTATATAAATACTTGAAATAATATAAATCAACTTCGACGGAGTGGATCTTGTATTTGAATTTCGCAGGGTTGTATTTGAGTGAGAAGGATTCGGTCTCAAATCCTTTGGAAGGACACAAGTCTCTCTCTCTACCTCTCTCTCCCCCCCCTCTATATATGTGTGTGTGCGCGCGCGCGCTTGCTTAAGTATAAGTTTAAATAGTAAAACATTAGTTTAACCAGTCAAAACCACACACTACTTAAACCCCAAACCAACCGGAACCCGACCCAAAACCCAATGGGTGGGTTTCAAAAAACTCAAAAACCTGTCCGAACCCAATGGGAGGGTTTTCATTTCTTCAAAACCCACCCAATCCAACCCTGAACACCCCTTGAGATTATTTTGATAAAACTCTGTAACTTGATAATCAATATTTGGTCATATACTAGTATTCAGACACAGGATAAAGCAGTATCTTGGGTTAATTTTATAGATCTTTACCACTGTTATAATGTCAACAATCGTTGTTAGAGAGGAATATAGGCTAACACAATGGCTAGTTTTTATGTATTAGTAATGTTTATTATTGATTATTAATTGTAAATATTTATATTATATAGTTACTGACTTTTTTAACATAATTAAAATTATTTACTTAAATCAAACAGAATCCTAGTCTGTACAGATAGTGGCTAACAACCAAAATTTGGCCATATACTAGTCCTCAAACGCCAGATAAAGTAGTATCGCAGGTTATTTAGATTCTAGTAACATTTCAAACGGATAAGTTCTCCATATGGATACGAGTGGATCATTCCGATTATTATGAAACCTCCAGGTACTGTCAGTGTTAGAAGCATACCTGTAGCCCAAACAGCTAATATACAACCCCGACAGAACAGGATCTTAAACCCAATGCACCACTGTTATAACGGCTAAAAACATTGATGGAACAGAAACTTAACACGGCTAGTGTTTATGGAGATAGTGGCTAGGGAACGGCAACTGGGCTTATACTAGTACTCAAACATTGTGTAAAGTAGTGCCTTAGGTTACTTTGATAAATCCTTGTAACTTAACTAGGCTTTTTAAGCATGCCTAGGAAGCAGACCAAACAGTGTAACTTCCACAAAATCAACATAAGAAGCGTTCAACCGCTTCAAGGGCTTTAACAAAGTGGTAAAGGATGAGGCACCCAATTTTATTCTGTGAAATTTAAGATCAAATCTCTGCTTCAAACAACATGTGGATTTTGGTTCTTCAATTTTGGAGAACAATTTGACAAGGCACATGATGTGCTGTGGACTGGCCTCAGGAGTCAGGTCAGACATTTAACTGAAATGTGGATTAGTTGAGAAGTTTTCTTGGCAATAATTTCATGGTAGTGAGAATGCAGATAGTGCAGAATATCACAAATATATCGCTTGAGAACTTAACTTTACAGTAATCGGAAGTCAAACTTCAGATATGAAGCCAAAATCTAAACATATGTTTATGCATGTAATATTTAGAATGTGTGAAACAGAAGATGACACACTACAAAAACACACTAATCAACATTACAAGTGAGACATAATTCACTACTAACACTGCACAAAATATTGGTACGATGTTTTCCTGAGAGGATAAGTGTCATGTCTAGCCTCAGTGATAAAATATGTGCTTATAACATTGGGAAAATAAAGCAATAAAGGAATGAATTTATATAACAAACGAAAAAAATTCATGTAAGGCATTCTTTCTATATAAGAGCTGATAATAATACCCCATAGCTTCAAAAAATTAAATGCCAAGAGGACAGAAAGTTCTTCAAGATGACACTACCTGTGGGCATCCAGCATGAACCAATTCCTCTGATTCGAGCCTGAACTCATACATGACCCAATCAGTCCTAGAGCCTTGTGGCGCCTTGCCTGGATGAAAAATCAGTGTCTTTTTCATCCCCACAGTTCGAGTGTTATGAACAATAGATCTGTCTTTCCCAGTTGTTTTCCAATAACCGATATCAGTAGCGCGATTTGTTCTAGATCCTTGAGCATATTTTCTATCTCGAGGGCAGAAAAAGTACCACTCGAGATCTTTACCACGTAAGCAAGATTTATCTGCCACAAACATAAAAAAGTAGAAATAAATGAGACGAAGAAAGCTGACCCCGGGGAAGGGGGGCAGGCAAAACAAAAAGAATAAATTCATATAATAACTGTATGGAATAATTATAGGGACAGTGGAGGTCTGGGAGTGTTAAATTATCGCGATAAAAAGTTGAAATAGGATTAAGGGAAATGGGCACAACAACTGACAAACTCCCTTAAATATTAAGTTTAGTAGGTTTTCACAAAACTTTGACAAATGAATGAAGGGAAGTTTTAAAATATATAAAAAGAGAGAGAAAAATGGTTTACAAAATCATTAAAAAAATTCACTAACATGGTATCCATAAATTAGATTTAAGAGAGATAGGCTTGCAAAAGAAAAAATGTAATAAAAAAGAAGAATATAATTACAAGGGTTGAAGCAAGAAAACATAGAAATTGCAGAAAATAGTTACCTGGAAGATCCCAGGGAGCAAACTTGTACAGCTCAACCTCGGAAATAGCCTCAAATCGGAAAGGTTTTCCCATGATTTTCCGCTTCAAGTAATACCAAACCAGCTCTATGTCAGTGGGGTGAAAGCGGAAGCCCGGTGGCAGAGAAGTCTTAGCCATCAGTATATATCAAAAGTAGTTTCTTCTCTGCTATGAAGATAAGGGAGCAGGTTTGGTCCGAAAGCAAAAAGGAGACCCTAAACTTACAGTCTAAATTCAAAAGTTTCTACATTTTTTTGGTTTTGTTTTTGTTGCTTTTTTTTTTTGGGATTGGGTGTGGGGGGTGAGGTCTTGAAATTACAAAGCTGAAGAGAAATTGCGACTAGGAGAGTCACAGCAGGTGGTTTGTCAAGTCCAATACCAAAAGAAAATCCAGCTAGAACACCACAACCGGCTACGACATAATACCCAAAAGTCACACCAAAGCAACCATGGAGGAAAATCCTTGCTGATGCCAAAAGACATCTGATTCAGAAGCCGATTCCTGCAAAAAGCATATTTTCAGAAGGAAAATAATAATAATAATAATATTAACCGATGATTTGGCATTATCTATGATAACACCAAGACCAATCCAGTCAAGTGACTTAAGAAAAAAAAAAGTAACTCGCTGCATGTGTACAAGAATGAGAAAGAAAAGATAAATGGCCAGAAAATGGAAAAATACCAGAATGGAATTCAAGACATAACAATAAAAAAAAATGAAGCAGGGAATAAAATGAAAAGATTTTTTTTGCTGACTGGTATCTTACACATAATCCATTTTGGTTCCCAATCTAAACAATGGATAAAAAATAAGCCTCCAGAAACTTAAAGGTCACCCCTACATGAAACCTTCCTTTGGTAAAGAACACTGGTCTACAGACAAAGATATAATCTAAAACCTTCCTTTATTGGTGCTAAATTCTTTGATAAAAAAGAGTGATCTACAGACCATGATAGAGTCAAAAATCTTCCTGATTCTTGTTGAATCCTAATAAAGAATACTAATATTGATCTACATCTACAGACATGGTATAAAAACCATGTTAAATCCTAATAAAGAATACTGATATACAGAGCATTAAAGTATCAAAAGTGTTCCTTTATTAATCTTGAGTCCTAATAATGAATATTGACCTATGGACGGTGATAGAATAAAAAGTCTGCCTTTATTGATGTTGAATACTAAAAACTCTGCCTTTAATGATGTTGAATATTAACAGTGATCTACAGGCCATGGTAGATAAAAAAAAAAAAACCTTCCTTCTTTGATGTTGAATCCTAGAGCACTGATCTATATACCATGATAGAACCAAAATTCTTCCATTGTTGATGTTGAATCCTAATAGTCAAAAAACCACCCATCATTGATGTTGAATCCTAATTAAAAGAAATACTGATCTACAGACCATGATATAATAAAACCCTTCTCTTTAGTATGTTGAATCCTAACAAAAGTCCTCATAAAAAAAAAATATTGTTATCTACAAACCATGGATCAAGCTTAATTCCATAAGGACTCATGGTCAAATAAAAAACAGTTACATCATTAACAAACGGTATTACATGAAATAAATCTCATGGAAATTTTCCCATTCAAGAAAAACCTAGTGCTGCACAGTCACAGACCCTAGATTACAATAGAGTCATCAAAGCTCATCCTAGAAAATCGGTAAAAGACTAAAAACAATGATAAGCAACGATGTAAAATTACTAACGGGAACCACTTAAATAAGAAACGATAAAATTTAAGAGAGAATAACAAATAAACGATCAGGTACGGATCCAGACTTATAAAGAAACAAAACAATATACATCAAGAGATCCAAAATTTTTTCCATAAACATCAATGACGTGGGGAAAAAAGGAATAAGAAATATCTACGAGCTCTCAAAATCCCTAAACATCATAAAACCCTATATTTGCCAGGGGATTCATCTAATCGCATCGGAAACAAGTCAACGATCGAAGAAATAAACGCATCGGGTTAGGGTTAAAGAACTTACGCAAAGAGACGGAGAAATGAAATGCAGAGATTGCTCGCGTTGCCCGTTCACAAAGTCGGTGTAAAAGAAAAAGAGAAAGGGCCGCGGGGTTGGGGGTTTATATAGAACGAGGAGGGGGACCGCGTGACGTTTATTTCCTGATGATTGCACGCAGACCCACCCTCGCAGAGGGCACTCTTTTGAGTCGTCAGTGGGCCCCACGGTGGGTTGGAAAGTGGGTGTTGTTTGCGTTTGCTCCCGTTTACTGTGGCAAGCTGCGGGCGTACTCTTTGGCTTGTTGATTGGTCAATTGGTGGGAATAAAAGAGGGCGAAACGTAGGGCCTGTTTGGTTCGTTGCAAAACGTCGCAAGTCGTAAGTTGTAAAATGAGAATGGAAAAAGTGAACTGTAGCAGTGAAAATATATTGTGTTTTACGGTGTTTGGTTGATAAAGTGATGTGTAAATGGAAAAGTATATTGTGTTTTACGGTGTTTGGTTGGTAAAGTGAAAGTGTAAATGGTAAAGTATATTGTGTTTTACGGTGTTTGGTTGGTAATGTAAAGTGAAAGTGGAAAAGTTGACCACAAAATTAACTGTAGCAGTGATTTAAATATTATAAATACTATTAAATTAAATCTAATATTGCAAATTAAATTGTATTAATAAATTTGAGATAAAAAATTAATAATCTTAATATTTTATTTATAATAATAATATTAATAAAATATTAGTATAAATAGTAAAATATTACTAAAATATTAATTAAATAAATAATATAAAATTTTAAGAAAATCTAAAGAACATTAATAAAATTTTAAGAATACTAATAAAATATAAATATTAAAAAATGTTAAAAATAAAATATAGTAAAAATATAGTAATAATATTAAAAATATTTGAAAATTATTATAGTATAAATTTTATTATAATATTATTGTAATATTATAGAAATATAAAATTAACAAAGTAAAATATAATTATAATTTAATAATAAATTATCATTATAGTATTATTATACTGAATTATTATTACAATATTAACATAATAAAATATTAATATAATAATAAAAATATTATGATATTAATAAAGTAATTTTTATATTACAAATTAAATAACTAAATATATAGTAATTTTATATAAAGTATAATATTGTTATATTAATAAAATATTTACTCTAAATAAAATAATAAAAATGGAATAAGTATTAATAAAATAATAAAATATTAAATAAAATATTAAATAAAAATAGTAAATTAAAATAGTAAAATATTAAATATTAAAACAATATTAAAAACAATAAAAATTAAAGATTAAAAATATAAAATAATTAAATACTTAAATAAGAAATTGAACACTATTTAAAATATTAAATTTAAAAATATTAAATTATATATTGATTATCAAATAACTGTTTTGAATGGTGTACTACAAGTGAGAGTTACATGACCACAAAATTAACTGTAGCAACTGCAAGTGAGAAAATATGAGTGTAAAAGTGAGAATAAATGACCACAAATTTAACTGTAGCAACTGCAAGTGAGAAAATATGAGTGTAAAAGTGAGAATTAAATGACCACAAATTTAACTGTAGCAACTGTAAGTGGAAAAAGTTTTTGCATTTTGCAAATGGAAACAAACAAGTGAAAAGTGTAAAGTTGCAAAACTTTTTACATTTTGCAACCATTTTGCAACTAACCAAACACCCCCGTAGAGTCTGTATGTTTCCGCAAAAAGTCGCAAAATCGTAAGTCGTAAAATCTCTTTTCTATTTTTCGCTGTTTATTTCGCTGCAAAATAACTTATAAAATACAACTCTCATTTCCCACTTACAGTTGCTACAGTTAAATTTGTGGTCATATAAATCTCACTTTTACACTCAAATTTTCCCACTTGCAATTGCTACAATTAATTTTATGGTCATGTAAATTTCACTTGTAGTACACTTGCAGTACCCAAGCAATTACTTGATAATCAATATATAATTTAATATTATTAAATTTTAATATTTTTAATAGAGTTTAATTTCTTATCTAATTATTTATATTTGTATTTTTTAGTTTTTATTATTATTTTTAATATTGTTTTAATATTTAATATTTAATTATTTTAATTTAATATTTTTATTTAATATTGTTATTTAATACTTTATTATTTTATTAATATTTACACCAATTTTCTTAATATTTTATTTAGATTTAATATTTTAATAATATAACGATAATATGCTTTAATATAAAATTATTATATATTAATTTATTTATTTCTTAAAATAATAATTACTTTATTAATATTATAATATATTTAAAATTATATTAATATTTATTATGTTAATATTGTAATAATTCGTTATAACAATATCATAATAATATTTTATTATTAATTTATAATTATATTTACTTTGTTTATTTTATATTTTTATAATATTACAATATTATTATAATAAAATTTAATATTATAATAATATTAAGTATTTTATAATATAATAATATTATAACTATATTTTTTTTATTTTTCTTAAGATTTTTTTAATATTTATGTTTTATTAGTATCCTTAAAATTTTATTAATGTTCTTTATATTTTGTTAAAATTTTATAATTATTTATTTAGTTAATATTTTAGTAATATTTTACTAGTTTTACTAATATTTTTATTAATATTATTGTTATAATTAAAATATTAAAATTATTAATATTTTATCTCAAATTTATTAGTACAATTTAATTTTCAATAGTATATTTAATTTAATAGTATTTATAATATTTAAATCACTGCTACAGTTAATTTTGTGGCCAACTTTCCCACTTACACTTTTAAGTTACCAACCAAACACTATAAAACACATATACTTTCTCATTCACACTTTCACTTTACCAACCAAACACCGCAAAACATAATATACTTTTTCATTTACAATTTCATTTTACTAACCAAACACTGTAAAACACAATATATTTTCTCTGCTACAGTTCACTTTTTCCATTCTCATTTTACGACTTACGACTTGCGACGTTTTGCGGCGAAAGAAACAAGCCCATAGTGTTTGGATTCATGGCTCAGAGAGCGAAATGAGAGGTGGGAAAACTCATTTCCCAAATTTTCTTATTTGTTATGAATCATGGATGAGAAATGAGAAAACTCTTTTTTTTTCCTCTTTTACATATTTCTTTTGCACTATTATTTTTCTCACTTTTTAGGTACTATAATTAATTTTGTGATTATGTAAATCTTACTTGTAATAAACTGCATTTTAATGCATTAAATTTTGATGTCGTGTAAATCTCACTTGCAGTCTAATTACAGTCCAAAAATATTATTTCAAAATTAACATTTAGTTTTGTTTTATTTTATGAACAACTTTGTGGTCAACTTTCTCATTTACTTCCACATTACTAAACAAAAATCGAAAACACAAGATGCTTTTTCAATTACATTTTCACATTATAACTAAACAACGAACATGAGTATTGCACAAATCCTAGTTTTCACTACATTTCTACGGTTCCCATCCTCATTTCCCACTTAAATCTTTTCCTCCCACTTCAATCAAACCAAACAGGCCCATAATACTTGTACAGGGAGAAAAGTTGAAAGTATATTGCAAAATTTTCTTGAATCAATGAAAAATTACAACTTAAAATTCTAATTACAAGACAGAAGAGACGCTCAAGCTCAGATCCCCTCTTTGTTTAAGGCTGGGTTCTTTGCGTAGCGGTGGAAAGTGATTCTTGTTTTTCGTTGACCGGGTGAACGTCAAGCTCTTCTGAAAATCTTCTCCTAGGATCACTGATGGAGTGGCACAGCTCCTATCCAATGAAATCTCAAAGAGACTTAGGCAAAAACTTAAACTCAGCAAGTTGGTAGAAAGAGTTTAACTCTTTATAAGTATTCCTCAGCTGAAAATTTCAACCCCTCTTCAATAGCAAACTGAGCTATTTATAGGGATTTCAGGGGTAAAATTATCCACTAAAAATCCTCCATGATGGGGGTTAACTCCTCTCATTACGTGGGCAGTAATTGACCCAGTAATGAGAGTAGTTATAACTGAGACGCATGGCTCCTCTGCAGTTGGAACGCGGGCTTGAGCCCGACGTTTAGCAGTTGAGGTATCGCTGGACGCAGGTCTTGAGCTCCGCGTTTGGGTGTTGCGATGGTGTTGAAACGCGAGCTTCAAACTCTGTGTCGAGCTTCTCGTCTGAGACGCGGGTCTTGAGCTTTGCGTTTGGGCACCACGATGGTATTGAAATGCTAGCTTCGAACTCTGTATCGAGCTTCGCTTGTGAGAGCGGGCTTTTATTTCTACATCTTGGCATTGCAGTGGTGCTGAGAAGCGGGCTTTGAGCCCTGCGTCTTGGCTCTGCACCAGTGGCTTCGATTAGCCTCGCGTTTGAATCATGAATCTTGTTATCTGATGACTTGTCTTTAGTGATTTTTAGACAGTCTACTGAACCCCCTCTAAAGTTTTCAAAACTCCGCGATTGACTGGGACGGGTTTCAAAACACTTTGGACCTTTCTGTTGGCAGCAAGATCTTAAGATTGGACTGGCAATTTCTGAGATAACCTTGAGTTCGATGTTGTCTGGATTTTTTCTTCGTGAGTGCACTTTAAACTCTTTGAAACCACCAGAAATGATCACCGTTCGTGTCCAGATACACAGCCTGGACCTCATCAGTACTGTGAGCTGGTTGTCGGTGTACTATTGAACCGGGGAAAATCGCCAACTGCTTTTACCAGTGTACTGTTTGAACTGATTGTAGAAGTAAAAACTGAACACAAGTCTTGTAGAAGCGAAAGTCGTGTGGCCTTGGAGACGCGGACCTCATCTGATGTAGAAATGCGACTCTCATTCATTGGAGAAACGCGAACATCGAAGTGAAGACGCAGCTCTCACTTTGTTAAAGTGACAGACTTCGAGGTGGATACGCGGACTTCTCTTTGTTAAAGAAACGTGACTCTGCTATTTTGTCAAGGTGCGAGTTTCCTCCTAAGTGAAGATGCATCTTTCACTTGATATAGAAACGCAGCTCTGAGCGTTAGAAACGCGAAATTGCTTCAAAGTAGAGACGCAACTCTCACTGGGAACAGAGGCGCAACTCTCTTGTTTTACCAAGAGCGAGCCAGAGAATACTGAAAAGATGCGATCTTCGAAGTGGAGACGCAGCTCTCACTTTGTTGAAGTGACGTCGACTTCGAGGTGGACGCAGACTTCTCTTTGCTGAAGAGACGAGACTCTGTTAAACGTGAGACTCGCGTTCTAGGTGCTTTACCACGTGTCTGGCAGAGCTTGAAAAGACGTTCTCTTAAAACGCGAGTTTCACGTTCTGGGCGCGTTGCCATGCGTCTGGCGACGATCGGTATCGAGATACAGGCCGCGTATCTTGGCCGATTACTGTGTCTATAAAAAGACAACAATCTTTCAAAATTCATCATTAAACTCTTTTCTTCTTTGTTGATCTTTGCGTCCAGAACTTCAAGAAAAGCTCCGAGCTTTTTTTTCTTCCTTTTTATCATATTCTCTAAAGAATTCACTGCCAAGATGGCCTCGAAGACCAAGCCTGTGGCTTCCTCCTCGAGCGCAGTCGCTCCAGAGGTTCAAATGGGAGGTTTCTCTACGCAGGAGCCCCCATTTCAAATAATAAAATCACCAAAATCGTTTTTCGGCATTAAAGAATTCATAGAGTTATCTTAACTCTTAAGCTTCTCTTGAGTTGAACCGCCAACGTGAGGCTCATGCCCGTGTTTGATTTTCAGATGCGACTCCTGCATTGGTAAGCAAGACACGGGTTCGATGACCTCCACGTTTTTACTTCATCAGCTTGAGCCTGTGTTTGCTTGTTGAACGCGGGTTTTGCAGATGAAACTGCATCTGAAGCTCACAACTTTAAAAAAAATTTAAGACTCGTGTCTGCTCTTTTGAGATCTTTAGACGCAAGTATGGCGAACCCTACATCATGACCACTACTGGAATAATAAAAATAGAAAATACCATAGCTCTGTCTGACAGAAGTCCTAATTCTGAAACACTGTTTCATACCGACGCACCTCATGTAATGATACAGTCTATCTGATTATATAAGTGATGACCACTCCACTTTCTGTGTTGATTCCCCGTGATGCGTCTGTACATACAAGAATAAAATGCGAGGCCGAAAAACTATTCAATATAAGACAATGTGGTATACCAGAGTCAAAGAATGTCAGGACAGAATGAGAGCGAACCACATCTGTCTTGCCGCTATCCTACCACACTATCCATATCTTAAGTTGGTACAAGGACGACAGAAAAATGGAAATGAAAAATGATGGAAGAGATTCAAGAATCAAGAGGTAATAGATAACTTGTGGTTGGATTTTATAACCACGACTCATCATTCCAGTTGCAAATTTTTTTACCATTAGTTTGTTGACTGGTTACTGAAGATGTGAGAGTCTAAACTCTGATACCATCTTGTAACACCCCGATCCCGCAGGTACAAAGACGTTACTGCGACGCATATACGCAGGGTGAAATACCCTCACATATATACACTAAGCATCAGTACAAATAAGAATCATAGTACAGAAGCACAGTGGTAATATACATTGCAACAATAATAGCACAAGTACACAGTTATCACAGAGCATGATACAATATTCTAAGAATATTAGATCACCAAGAAGCGAAAAGGCATTATATTCAATATAAAAGACTGAAAAGTACTCACGAGTAGTAAGATGAGAATCTCGCGAACCGATCAAGGGGGCTGAAAGAAAAGAGGGTCCGAATAGACAACAGCTAATCCAAGCCTCCGTTGCGCACTCTGATCAGCTACAGTAAGACCACCACGGTTCAGGCTCCGGATCTGGACATGAGGGTCCAGGGTTGTCAGAAAACAACCCAACGAGTATGTAAGATAAAGCCAGTTGGCGTGTTCAGGCAGTCACACGTGTACATGATCAAGTGATGTAATTCAGGCATACAGGTACAGGCAATGACCAGTAACATAAATGGAAATCAGAGAATCGATATGAAAACCCAGAAACAAGCAAGTCAAGTGATTTAACACAGTAGCACATGTAAGTGGCGGGCAGGATAATGTATTGTGTCACATGTCTCACAAGTACAGATCAAGTATATCACTAGTCAAATGTTATTACGACTCATCTAATTTGTATACATCGATATGCATCACATTCCACATACCTCCACATACAGACCAGAGAGTAGGTTATTGGAAACTGATGGGGCTCAATGAACCATGTTTAGAATGGGTCTCGTGCATGCCCGAGACAATAGTCTAGAAGTATCTGGTACTGAGCCGGAACATATCGCCAGGTACCGGGACTCACTATATGTTCGTAGGACTTAGTATACTCCTGAACAGGAATAAGGTGTCACCACTCCCCAAAGGAATAGACCCAGGGCTTACGGCACACCCGATGGAGGCAAGGGAGTATGGGTGCCAGTACACCCCACGGAAACACCTGGCGGCCTCCAGGTAGAATCCCAAGTATTAGTTGTAAAAAATTTGTATGACCGCCATAAACACTGAAGCTATATATGTACCCATTAGTTTCAGCCGTCCTGGTGTAAGTTGAGTACTTTATTATAAATTCTTCAGTGATAATGTCCACAGTGTGTTCACAGTAATCCAATATCCCTGATTAACCAATTACGGGATCAACATGAGTATAGTATCAGGAGTATAATATCACGAGTCTACCTGTTTCAGGGGTTCTGAAATACAGGAGTTCAGGAGTACCAGATGTCTGATAGCAATATAATAATAATGTCGAGTCCCCGTAAAAGCGATAATCATGAATAGGCAATGTAATACAGGTGTCAGGTGTAATAGTATCCAATCAGGAGTCACGATATCAGGTCAAGCGTATCAGTACTAAGTGATAGCATATCAATTGTCAGGTATCAGGTGTCAAGTGTTGACACTCCAAAAAGACAAGCTCCCAGGTAACACTTCAACCGGTCTGAACGACGTCTACACTCGATGATATTTTTCAAAAGTCAGAGTCATGGATGGGCTGATGACCAGTTCTATACCTGCACCAGAGGCCAAAACAGGCCTATAAAGCTAGGTTTGTTCAACATATAGCCCTACATGAGCCCAAACGGGGCTAATTTCGCTCATAGCCTTGTCAAGAGGTGTAACACCCTGATCCCCGGTGTACGTATCACCGTATCGGTACGCGATACGACGTGCAAAAATTGAATTGACCTCCGTAGTAGTCCGATTGACCTGATTCCAGTTTCAAAAATCATTTTCTAATATTTTACATTTTTCAGGATTTTCTAGAATTTTCTTAAGTATTTTGAAAAATCTTCGTTGTCGGTGTCGACCGATACCGATAACTGGCCTTACGATTTTTCTTTCACAAACAGAGTAGAGTTTTGAGAATCCGCCTTCACCATGTGTCTTAGAATCGTATTATCGATGTTCAGGTATTTTCGGAGATTTTTCTGATTTTATCGAAAATCCGGCAAAACCGGTGTCGCCGGTACCGGCGTCATTTTCCGGGATTTTTAATGTGCAAACCGGATTGAGTTTCTACAAACTGTCTTCATCTTACGTCTCAAGATATTATTCTCTATTTTTTGTAATTTTTGGGCATCATTCGGAGGTAATCCATTTTTGACCCTATTTAAATAATATTAAATTATTATTTTCCAATTCTTTTTTCAATTTTTCTTCTTCCTTCTTCTCCACGTTTCCCCCACCGCCTTACTGTTTACCCACCGCCTCTCTCTCTTTCTCCTCTAAATACTACCTCCTCTCTCTCTCAATAATTTTCTCTTTCTCTCTCTCTTCCCTAACTCTCTCTCTCTAATCTCTCAATTCTCTCCCTCTCTCTCTCTATCTCACTATCTCTCTTCATCTCTCTCTGTGACCCGGCTGAAGCATGCCGCGGACCGGCTGCCCTGGCCGACGCCACCGCCGCCGTACCTCAGCCCGGCCGGCGCCCCCGGCCGGTGGCTGGCCGCCACCGCGCCACCACCCTCTCCTCCTCCCTTTTCCTTCTTCCCCTTCTTTCCTTTTTCTTTCCTTTTTCTTCCCCTGTCAACTCTCTCTCCCTTTCTCTATTTCTTTCCCTCACTCTCACCTGCTATGCCGGAGCCGGGACCGCCGGCGGCGGCCAGCTAGCGCCGCCGGCCGGCCCACACAGGAGCAGTAGGGCTGCTGCTCCTGTTTTTCCTCATCTTTCCCTTGTTGGGTTTGGGTAAGACCCAAACCCAATAAATCCTATTGGGTTCAAGTGAAACCCATTTAGTCCGTTAACCCGTTTTTATAAGTTAGTTGGGTTTGGGTCGTGGATCCAAACCCGACCCGTTAACAGCCCGAACCCGCTCCAGAACCCATTACAGGTAATTTTACAGAAAACTCACTGTCACTTTTCAGTATTTGCATTTTAAATATTATTATTTACATATTTAACCCATTTCCATTACTTTTAGCGTTCGGGTGATATCGGGAGCATCCGGACTCCGATTCGGACGATTCTGGATCCGTTGCGATCATGAGGAAGAGAGCTACAAGCCTAGAGCCAGTTTGTGAGTGTTTTCTTTTATAAATTATATTTTACTGTGTTTAGTAACATTGACCTATTAATTATTGATTATGGATAAAATCCGGTAACTATTATTTATAGTCATTGGAATAGGAATGACCTCGAATATTGCTAGGTATATTGACATAGACAATTCGAATACAGTCATGACCTGCATAGCCACTGACACGCGGGTGTACACTCTTATGACATGTACTGTATCGCAGTCACGTTACATGCATACTGATCCATAGATACACTATGACATTACCCTAGTACTAGACATGCATGCTAGACACCGTTACGATAAGACACCGTCGACCACTGTTCCTACATATATTAGTGCTACGCAGGCTTATGACTACACGAATACTGTAGTTCACTGTACATGATAGTAGACCCTGAGCACTGTTATTACCTGTGCATGTTACATAGATACTATGACACGACATACTTGTTACTTCGTAGGCATAACCCACCGATACGTAGCGGCACCACTTCACAAAATACCGTTATGTAATGTATTGTTATCCATATCACTGCACGGACTACTGCATTTCATATTAGCATAATCATCAGACACATTTATATCATGCTTACATATTACAGTTGCACATGTCTGTGTTGTTTCTATCTTCTTGTCATATGGATCACCGTGCTTATTACATGTATTATTGATCCATGTTCCCGTATTCATGTTACATGATTGTGTCCTGTTACTGATATGGATTTCCTGTTACTGGACATGAGAGCTGTTGATATGCGATATGTGGACTTCCGCATCTATTGATCCCGTTATAATGTTCCCGTTATATTGTTCCCGATATATTGTTCCCGATTCCCATTATATTGTTTTATGCTATTGTAACGCCCCGATCCCGCAGGTACGGGGACGTTATGGCGACGTACATACGCAGGGCGGAAAACCCTCACGTACGTACGCTAAGCCTCAGTACAATAAATAACCTCCATAATTACCTGGGGTCCAGCATGAGATAAGTACAAGAATACCTGCAAAAAGAGGTCAGCGATCATAACAGATATGAAAAATGGGGACAAATAAGATAACAAAAATAAATAACCAAGGTACCTATGAATAGCCCCGATGAGGAATCTATTATGTGGCTCCAAAGCACTCTCTGCTATAACGGTAACTCGGATCTCCAAATCTGGGCACGCAAACCCAGGGTCATCAGAAAGCGATCTAGTGAGTGATAAAATGAAGGAGGTAGTAATATATACTATAGTACTACAAGCATGATACTACTATAGATACATGATGGTGTGTACCATATAATAAGTATATCATAAGCAGTAGAAATATATAAACATGTAAGCGGTAGAAAGATACAGACATGTTATCTTTTAATACCATCACTACTTAGCCGGTTATCATCGGGTCATGTCTATAGTCGTATCCAGGTTATATAAAGAATTACTGATGTCTAGTGGTGACGTACTAGAAGTGAATATGCAGATGTGCGTATGCAAGATACCCATAAAACGATGTTGTGCATAGACAGGAATGAATACAGGAAATATAATATATGCAATGCAACATGAACAAGAGTAGGATGCCACCACAGAAAGTATAACATGTACCAGGTATAGTAACAAAATATACATGTAACAGGATAGCAGATATAATCAGGGACAGGAACTAGATAGCATACATGTATCAGGTAAGTCATGTCTTTTATACAATAGTAGCAATCAGTACCACCTGGTATTACAATCACTCTCTTCCAGTGTCCCATACCACTGGCAGTTCATATTGAAGCCCGCACTCCAGTAGAACCCATCCGGACATGGCCTACGGGTACCATTATCCAAACGAGAGAGTAACCGAATAACAAGTGTTCCCGACGTCACTATTATGTATACTGTTTTATTATGTTAATTGGAAACTCATGGTCGAGGAGTTCTTATCGGGTGGGTGTATCCCGTACATACCCGGGATAACGGCCTTATCAGATCCCTGGCTGCTGAGACCAGGGCCAGCCCGCTAGAGCTGTAACATGTAACATGAGTAACAGATGGTAGCCAGCACTACCCCGTCCCCTGCAGTGGGACGAACAATGGATCCAGACACCACCCGATATGATCTAATCAACCGTCAAGTCTCCCCCATACCCAAGTTATCTTTATGATCTGATCTGATATGTCAAGTATACAATGTAACACGAACAAGTACAGTACATGATACGGGTAACATGGTAACTGGACTAGAGCTCTGTTGATAGCATAGAACAATATAACGAGAACCGGGAACAATATAACGGGAACAATGTAACGAGAACAATAGATGTGGGATTTCACATATCGCATATCAACAGCTCTCATGTCCAGTAACGGGAAATCCGTATCAGTAACAGGAAACAATCATATAACATGAATATGGTAACATGGCACATTGAACAGGGATAACCTAGAATAATCATTCATGCAATAGGTGCAAGAATCCATATGATAAGAATGGAGAAACATGCAGGCATGTGTAACAGTGATATGTCGAGCATCTATGTAACGATGGTGAAAATATAGGAACTGCCTGTATCCAGTGAACTGATGTGTCCGTGTGTTCATGGACCATATATGTGTCGCAATAATCTGTGTAATGTCTCTGTGTGCGTACAGGTAATAACAGTGATCAGTGCATCCATGTAACGGGGATATCAATATCAAATGACGGTATCCAGTGTACTAGTGTATCAGTATATCAGTAGGTCACAACATGCAGTCCTAGTGTCGTGAATCTCAGTATTTATGTAATGGTGAGACGTGTACAGGAAACTACATGACCGCTATCCAGTATCACTATTATCTACATGCACTACTGTATTTAGTGTACCAGTGGGTCGGTCAGGGGGGCAGTGGAGTAGTGACAAGGTCATGTATAATGAAGGACGCGTATCCTTGTATCCATGAAGCATTAGTGTGGAATCATACTAGTTATCCATGCAGTGACGGTGTCTAGTGATTCTTTAATTAATCATCTAGCTTAATGTCTATGTTTCAATACATACCGTTTCTCGAGTTAAGTTATTGTTTATTGTTTAACCCACGACTTTAATAAACATGAATAAATAAATAAAATTAAAATTTAGAAAAGGAAAACACTCACAAACTAGCCACGAGAAGGTAGCTCTCGTTTCCACGATCGCAACGGATCCAGAATCGCCCGAATCGGAGTCCGGATGCTCCAGATATCGCCCGAACACTAAATTATAGCAAATAAGGTTAAATATGTAATAAAAATATTGAAATGCAAATAATAAATAATAGCAGGGGGTTTTCTGTAAAATTACCTGTAATGGGTTTGGATGCGGGTCTGAGGTTAACGGCTCGGGTTCAGATCCAATACCCAAACCCGCAAGTTAAGTTAAATGGGTAACGGGTTTTATAGGGTTAATGGGTCTAACCCAATAGGGTTATGGGTTTATAACTTAACCCCTTAGCGGGTTAATGGGTTTGGGTACTAACCCAAACCCATCAAGGGAAGAGAGAGGAGCAGCAGCAGCTTGCTGCTGCTCCCTTGCGCAGGCCAGCCGGCCAGCACAGCTGGCCGGCGGCGCTGGCCGCCCTGCCGCGGCGGCCCCGGCCGGCGGCGGCGGTCCAGCCCCGGTCAAGCCGGTGAGGGAGAGGAAAGATAGAGAGAGAGGAGAAAAGAAGGAGGAGAAGAAAGCAGTAGAAGAAAAAGAGAAGAAAGAAAATGGGAAAAGAAGAAGAAGGGAAAAAAAAAAAAAAAGAAGAAGAAGAAGGGGTGGCGCCCCTTGGCCGGCGGCCCCTGGCCAGCGGCGCCTGGCCGGCGGCGAGGTGGCGCGCGGCCACCTCTGGCCGCGGGCGCGGGTCAACCCCGCCCCTGGCCTGAAACAGAGAAGGGGAAGAGTGTGGGTTTAAGAGAGAGAGAGAGAGGAGGAGAGATAGAGAGAGAGAGAGAGAGAGAAAGAGAGTCAGGAGAGAGAGGGAATTTGTAATTAAGAGAGAGGGAGAGATTTAGAGAGGGAATGGCGGTGGGAGATGGTTAAGGCGGTGGGGGAGAAGTCGCTGGAAAGGGGGAGAAGGGAAAGAAAAAGAAAAGAAAAAGAAAAGAAGATTAAGGATTAAAATAATATTATTTCATTTATCCCAAAATTTGACTAGCTCCGAACGGTGCCTAAAAATTACAGAAAATAGAGAATATTAGCCTGAGACGTAAGATGAAGACAGTTTGTAGAAGCTCGATCCGGTTTGCAAATTAAAAATCCCGGAGTGTCTCGCTGATACGGGCGACACCGGTTTGGCCGGATTTTCGATAAATTCAGAAAAATCCCCAAAAATACCCAAACGTATCTCATGTGATTCTAAGACATACGGTGAAAGCCGCTTCTCAAAATATAACTCCATTGTGAAATAAAAATTGGAATTCCGATTATCGGTATCGGTCTGTACCGACCACGGAGATTTTCCAGAATAACCCAGAAAAATTCCGAAAAATCCTGAAAAATCTAAAATATTATAAAAATAATTTTTGAAACTGAAATCAACTCAATCGGACTACCACGGAGGTCAAATCAATTTTTGTACGTCGTATCGCGTACCGATACTGTGATACGTACACCGGGGATCAGGGGGTTACAGCTATCAACAGAGCTCTGGTCCAGTTATCATGTTACCCGTATCATGTACTGTTATTTGTTCTTGTTACACTGGGTACTTGACATATCAGATCATAATGATAACTGGGGTATGGGGGAGACTTGACGGTTGATTAGATCTTATCGGGTGATGTACTGGATCCATATTTTTCTCCCACTGCAGGTGATGGTAGTGCTACCTACCGATTGTATTGCTCCATGAGCTATTGTTACTTGATTATTGTTCCCCTCTTAGCGGAGAGCTCTGGTCTTAGCAGCCAGGGGTTTGATAAAGGCCGTGATCCCGGGTATGCACGGGATACACCTACCCGATAAGAACTCCTCGACCATGGGTTTCCAATTAACATAATAAAATCAGTATACACAATAGTGACGTCGGGAACACTTGTTATTTGGTTACTCTCTCATTTGGATAATGGTACCTGTAGGCCATGTCCGGATGGGTTCTACTGGAGTGCGGGCTCCAGTATGAACTGCCAGTGGTATGGGACACTGGAAGAGAGTAATTAAAATAGCAGGCGGTACTGATTGCTACTATTGTATAAATAACATGACTTGCCTGATACATGTTTACTACTTGTTATTATTTCTTGCCTGATACATGTTTCCTATTGTATAGTTGTATTTCTTATTGTACCTGATCATTTATCCGTACATGTCTATTTGTTACTTTATCCGATACATGTTACACTTGCTGCAGTGGCATCCTATTCATGCTTATGTGCATATAGTCTATTTTCTGTATACCTTGCATACATCTTTACTGCCTATGCACCACACCGTATACTGGTTAGGTAGCATACGCCCATCTGCATGTTCACTGCTATCACAGCATCATTAGCATGTACACTCGTCACCACTAGATAACCTTATATATTCTATAAGCTGGATACGATTAGAGACATGACCTGATGATAACCGGTTAGGTAGTGATGGTATTAAAAGATGACATGTTGATATCTTGGCACTGCTTTCATGTTTATCTATTTCTACTGTTTACATATCCTTATTATATGGTATACACCATCATGTATTTATTGTAGTATCATGCTTGTAGTACTATTGTATATATTATTGTCTCCTTCATTTTACCACTCACTAGGTCGCTTTCTGACGACCCTGGGTTTGCGTGCCCAGATTGGAGATACGTGTACTGTAGTATCCGAGAGTGCCTTGGAGTCACATAGGAGATTCTTCATCGAGACCCTTCATAGGTATCTTGGTGATTTATTTGATTTCTGTTATCTTATTTGTCCCTACTATTCATTTCTGGTAGTCATTTCTGTTATGATCGCTGACCTCTTTCTGCAGGTATTCTTGTACTTATTTCATGCTGGAACTCATGACTATATGGAGGTAATGTACTGTACTGAGGCTTAACGTACGCGTGAGCGTGTTTTCACCTCGCGTATGTACGTCGCCATAACGTCCGCGTACCTGCGGGATCGGGGCGTTACAAAGTGGTATCAGAGGCTCAGAGCCTAGGTTCACACCTGGTGTGGGTAACCACCTGGGTCAATCCTCGGGCTTTTACCAACAGTACAGTCAGATTCAGATTCAAGCTTATGTGTCTCTGAATTTGGGGATTCCAGCAACGAGTACAAGAATACCATGACCTTGACAATTCATTCCTTGACTCGTTTGTCTTCCTTCTTTCCTTCCAGTTGTTAACCAGAACATCCGATTTTCTTCTCGCTTTCTTGCATCGTCTTGCTTCCCATCCGTTCGGATTTGTTCACTACCATACTTTTCCATCTCGAGTTCCTTATAGATAGCAGAGTGCGCAGCGGTAGTGTCGTGGACCCGTACCTTTTCGGCTTTGGGGTTGAAAATCTTGTTCTCACACCTGATTGAAATTGCGAGGACGCAATTTTTTGTAAGGGGGGAGAATTGTAACACCCTGATCCCCGGTGTACGTATCACCGTATCGGTACGCGATACGACGCGCAAAATTGAATTGACCTCCGTAGTAGTCCGATTGACCTGATTTCAGTTTCAAAAATCATTTTCTAATATTTTAGATTTTTCAGCATTTTCTAGAATTTTCTTAAGTATTTTGGAAAATCTTCGTTGTCGGTGTCGACCGATACCGATAACTGGCCTTACAATTTTTCTTTCACAAACAGAGTAGAGTTTGAGAATCCGCCTTCACCATGTGTCTTAGAATCGTATTATCGACGTTCGGGTATTTTCAGAGATTTTTCTGATTTTATCGAAAATCCGGCAAAACCGGTGTCGCCCGGTACGGCGTCATCTTCCTGGATTTTTAATGTGCAAACCGGATTGAGTTTCTGCAAACTGTCTTCATCTTACGTCTCAAGATATTATTCTCTATTTTCTGTAATTTTGGGCATCATTCGGAGCTAATCCATTTTTGACCCTATTTAAATAATATTAAATTATTATTTTCCAATTCTTTTTTCAATTTCTTTCTTCTTCCTTCTTCTCCACGTTTCCCCCACCGCCTTACTGTTTACCCACCGCCTCTCTTTCTTTCTCCTCTAAATACTACCTCCTCTCTCTCTCTCAATAATTTTCTCTCTCTCTCTTCCCTAACTCTCTCTCTCTAATCTCTCAATTCTCTCCCTCTCTCCCTATCTCACTATCTCTCTTCATCTCTCTCTGTGACCCGGCTGAAGCATGCCGCGGCCCGGCTGCCCCGGCCGACGCCGACGCCGCCGTACCCCAGCCCGGCCGGCGCCCCCAGCCGGTGGCCGGCCGCCACCGCGCCACCACCCTCTCCTCCTCCCCTTTTCCTTCTTCCCCTTCTTCCTTTTTCTTTCATTTTTCTTCCCCTGTCAACTCTCTCTCCCTTTCTCTATTTCTTTCCCTCACTCTCACCTGCTATGCCGGAGCCGGGACGGCCGCCGGCGGCCAGCTAGCGCCGCCGGCCAGCTAAGCTGGCCGGCCGGCCCACACAGGAGCAGCAGGGCTGCTGCTCCTGTTTTTCCTCATCTTTCCCTTGTTGGGTTTGGGTAAGACCCAAACCCAATAAATCCTATTGGGTTCAAGTGAAACCCATTTAGTCCGTTAACCCGTTTTTATAAGTTAGTTGGGTTTGGGTCGTGGATCCAAACCCGACCCGTTAACAGCCCGAACCCGCTCCAGAACCCATTACAGGTAATTTTACAGAAAACTCCCTGTCACTTTTCAGTATTTGCATTTTAAATATTATTATTTACATATTGAACCCATTTCCATTACTTTTAGCGTTCGGGTGATATCGGGAGCATCCGGACTCCGATTCGGACAATTCTGGATCCGTTGCGATCGTGAGGAAGAGAGCTACAAGCCTAGAGCTAGTTTGTGAGTGTTTTTTCTTTTATAAATTATATTTTACTGTGTTTAGTAACATTGACCTATTAATTATTGATTACGGATAAAATCCGGTAACTATTATTTATAGTCATTGGAATAGGAATGACCTCGAATATTGCTAGGTATATTGACATAGACAATTCGAATACAGTCATGACCTGCATAGCCACTGACACGCGGGTGTACACTCTTATGACATGTACTGTATCGCAGTCACGTTACATGCATACTGATCTATAGATACACTATGACATTACCCTAGTACCAGACATGCATGCTAGACACCGTTACGATAAGACATCGTCGACCACTGTTCCTACATATATTAGTGCTACGCAGGCTTATGACTACACGGATACTGTAGTTCACTGTACATGATAGTAGACCCTGACCACTGTTATTACCTGTGCATGTTACATAGATACTATGACACGACATACTATTTACTTCGTAGGCATAACCCACCGATACATAGCGGCACCACTTCACAAAATACCGTTATGTAATGTATTGTTATCCATATCACTGCACGGACTACTGCATTTCATATTAGCATAATCATCAGACACATTTATATCATGCTTACATATTACAGTTGCATATGTCTGTGTTGTTTCTATCTTCTTGTCATATGGATCACCGTGCTTATTACATGTATTATTGATCCATGTTTCCGTATTCATGTTACATGATTGTGTCCTGTTACTGATATGGATTTCCTGTTACTGGACATGAGAGCTGTTGATATGCGATATGTGGACTTCCACATCTATTGATCCCGTTATAATGTTCCCGTTATATTGTTCCCGATATATTGTTCCCGATTCCCATTATATTGTTCTATGCTATCAACAGAGCTCTGGTCCAGTTATCATGTTACCCGTATCATGTACTGTTATTTGTTCTTGTTACATTGGATACTTGACATATCAGATCATAATGATAACTGGGGTATGGGGGAGACTTGACGGTTGATTAGATCTTATCGGGTGATGTACTGGATCCATATTGTTCTCCCACTGCAGGGGATGGTAGTGCTACCTACCGATTGTATGCTCCATGAGCTATTGTTACTTGATTATTGTTCCCCTCTTAGCGGAGGGCTCTGGTCTTAGCAGCCAGGGGTTTGATAAAGGCCGTGATCCCGGGTATGCACGGGATACACCTACCCGATAAGAACTCCTCGACCATGGGTTTCCAATTAACATAATAAAATCAGTATACACAATAGTGACGTCGGAAACACTTGTTATTTGGTTACTCTCTTGTTTGGATAATGGTACCCGTAGGCCATGTCCGGATGGGTTCTACTGGAGTGCGGGCTCCAGTATGAACTGCCGGTGGTATGGGACACTGGAAGAGAGTAATTAAAATAGCAGGCGGTACTGATTGCTACTATTGTATAAATAACATGACTTGCCTGATACATGTTTACTTTCTTTCCTGATACATGTTTCCTATTGTATAGTTGTATTTCTTATTGTACCTGATCATTTATCCGTACATGTCTATTTGTTACTTTATCTGATACATGTTACACTTGCTGCAGTGGCATCCTATTCATGCTTATGTGCATATAGTCTATTTTCTGTATACCTTGCATACATCTTTACTGCCTATGCACCACACCGTATACTGGTTAGGTAGCATACGCCCATCTGCATGTTCACTGCTATCACAGCATCATTAGCATGTACACTCGTCACCACTAGATAACATTATATATTCTATAAGCTGGATACGATTAGAGACATGACCTGATGATAACCGGTTAGGTAGTGATGGTATTAAAAGATGACATGTTGATATCTTGGCACTGCTTTCATGTTTATCTATTTCTACTGTTACATATCCTTATTATATGGTATACACCATCATGTATTTATTGTAGTATCATGCTTGTAGTACTATTGTATATATTATTGTCTCCTTCATTTTACCACTCACTAGGTCGCTTTCTGACGACCCTGGGTTTGCGTGCCCAGATTGGAGATACGTGTACTGTAGTATCCGAGAGTGCCTTGGAGTCACATAGGAGATTCTTCATCGAGACCCTTCATAGGTATCTTGGTGATTTATTTGATTTCTATTATCTTATTTGTCCCTACTATTCATTTCTGGTAGTCATTTCTGTTATGATCGCTGACCTCTTTCTGCAGGTATTCTTGTACTTATTTCATGCTGGAACTAATGACTATATGGAGGTAGTGTACTGTACTGAGGCTTAACGTACGCGTGAGCGTGTTTTCACCTCGCGTATGTACGTCGCCATAACGTCCCCGTACCTGCGGGATCGGGGCGTTACAAGAGGCCAAAGCCACTAGCTTCGCACGAAGCTTTAATCAGCCCTGTTGAAGGCTAACCTTAGCTTCTCCAGAAGTTTTCTCACCAACTTCGCCGGAAGTGTGGTCCAGCTTCACCTAGCTTATCAAATGAGCTAACTTCTAGCTTCGCTTGAAGCCTTGAATATAGCTTCGCCTGAAGCTTTTTAAGATGAGCTTCGCATGAATCTTTTACTCAGCTCCGTCGCGAGCTTTACTAGGTCATCAGTTGACCGTTTCAAAAACTCACGAGGAATTAATGTGTGAACCCCGTTACTTTAGTGGGATTAATGCCACTTTAAGTGGGCGGTTACACCTGCCCACTTTGTCCCACATTAAGTGAAGACAATTATGCCACAATGGCTATCAATAGCTCGCATGAACCTCCCAGCTTCGCCTGAAGCTTGCATTTAGTCTCGCAGATAGGCTATCTCGAGCCTCGCGCGAAGCTAACAAATTAATTCAGTCTTGCTGAATTCAAGGGGCAATTACACCCCTATTTTTGCTATAAATAGTCCCTTGTAAGAGAGAAGAAGGGCTGAAAAAATTAGAGAGATCTAAGAGACATATAGCGAAAGAATCCTCTTGCTTTTAAGTTTCCAAAACCCTAGAGATTCGACTCTCTTTCATCAGGGTCCCAACACGCCTTCTATTTCAGAGGATTTTCAAAACCAAGCGAGAAGGAAATTCTCTCGAGAAGGTTTGAACACCCGACCGATTGTATCATCAATGACATAAAGTGATCGCGCGCTGATCAGATTCCCACCGGCATACTTTCTTAGAATCTCATAAGAGATCTACTTGTAATTTTCTGTTTATTTCTTTAAATAATTACTTGTAATTTTGCTCCTCAATTTTTTTTGTAAGTTTTCCTCTTTTAAAAAATCAATGGAAAACATCAAGTATCAGTGTCAGATATTAAGTGTTAGGTAATTAACATGTCGGTGATAGGTAAGTTGAATACAAGGTCACAACATCATATGTCAGGTAATCATCCGTAGGAGAGAGAAGGAGTTAGAGAGACTGTAGAGAGTAGGAGAGAGAGGAGAGAGAAAGAAATAGAGAGATAGAGAGAAATAACGAGAGAGACTGGAGAGAGTATGAGAGAGAGGAAAGAGAAAGGGAGGGGGAGAGAAGAACAGTGAAGAAAAGAGGGAAAGAAAGAAAGAAAGAAAGGAGGGAAAAAGAAAGAGAGGGGGAGTGGCCGGTGGCCTGGTGGCATCGCCGGCGGAGAGGGGGCCGGCGGCGCAGCGACACCCGGGGAGGAGGAGGTGAGTGGTGGAGTTGGGTATTGTTATTGTTGACGTTGTGGTGAAGCAGGTGGTGGGTGGTTGTGGAGGAGGTGGTGGTTGGGGGTGATTGTGGAGGAGAGTGAGGAGGAGATGGTAATGGTGTAGGGTTGTCATGGTGGTAGATTGATGGTGATTGGGGAGGATACGGTGATGAATTTGAAGATGAAGATGAAGGTGGTGATGTTGCGTTGGGAGAAATTAGATAAAGGGAGGTGGTGGTCGTATAGGAGGAAGGTGGAGAAGGGGATGGAGGGTTTGAGAGAGGTGGCGCCGGCTTGGGGGGAGGGCGGCGGCGCCTAGTGGTACTGGTGACGGCGGTCTAGGGGAGGAGGGAGAGGAAGTTAGTAGAAGAGTGAGAAAGAGTGTAAGATTGAGAGATAGGGATGAAAGTACACCTAGAGGGGGGGCGAATAGGTGTAAGGCTAATCTAATGACAAATAATGCGGAATTAAAAATAAATGTAACACTTAGTGTAACCAAAGAGTGTAGCCGAATTCCCGGTGAAGGGTCTGGACAATCTCCTCTAAATTCCTCTAAATAAGAGTTGAGGTGCTATATGAAGCTCTTTGGTTCAACACAAGTGAGGCACACACACAAGTAATACCAAGCATATAAGTATGAATGAACAATATGAAATAATGCAAGGCATAATATAAGAGAGAGAGTTAGGGAAAGTGGATCAAACGCAAACAGAAGGATATGTTTCGAGGTTCGAGCATCCAGCTCTACGTCCCCGCCTTCACACAGGAGGAATTCCACTAACTCGTCCACACAGGACTTCCCACACAGGGAACCTCCACTGAGGATTTGGGTAAATACAATTTGAGAGTACACAACTCCTCTCTCAACAAATACGACCTCTCACTAGATGCAAGGCACAAAGCCAACCAATATCAACCTCACAAAAGAGGGACAGGCACAAAGCCACACAACCACAATCACCTCACATTTGAGGGAATAGGCACAAAGCCACCACTCCAATAATCACCTTTTCACTAAAAGGGATATCAACACAATCACCTCTCACTAGAGGGATATCACAAATAAATGAGGGTTTACAACACTTGGTGGTTTCCACAACTACAGACCAATTTTCCTACAAAATAGATCCTAATAGATAGGATAGATAGATAAGCTCAAGTGTGAGAAATAAAAGTGTTTGGAAATGAAAACAACAAAGAAAAACACTTGAGAAAATCACAAAATAGATGTTGAAATAAAGATCAAAAACCAATTTCCAAATACTCTCTTTTTCTTTGAATTTTCTAACACTTTAAAACAAATAACGATTGATCTTTTAAGCTCAAAAACTCATTTAAAACTTGTAGCTAAAACACTTAAGAAGATGAAGATTTTTGCTCTTGAAATTCTTAGTGAAAACAGCTCAAGAATGGGGTATTTATAACGTCGTAAAATTCTGCCCGTTGCAATCTGGAAAAGCCCAGATTGCCCTTCCAGTTGACCGGGCGGTCGACCGGCTAACGGTTATATTTATGACCGTTGAGCCACCGTTCGACCGGCCGGTCGACCGGAAATTGGAAACAGAGAGTAGAGCTCTCTACCGGTCGACCGGGGCCATTTCCAGAGAGCAGAAGCTCTCTGGTGGTCTACAGGCCTCCCAGCTTGGGCTGCGTGCACGTTCTGTGCACGTCGGGCGACCGGACCGGTCGACCGGCAGATAGCAAGTCCAGCAAATTAGGGATTTAAAAACTTGGCTTTTTATTATCAAATAAATCTCATAAAAATACATAAATTTCACAAAAATAAGTTCTTATTAGATATTTGAAATACAAATAAATTTAACACATATTTTAAACAATTTGAACCATTTTTTGTGTTTTTGAAATTTTGCCTTAAATCAAAAACTGTATTTTCCAAAACTTGAATTTTTGAAATGAAAATCCGATTTTTCCAAAACACATGTAAATACAAAAACACGATATTTAAACAGCTTTGAAGCATATTGTATATGGATAGAATCCAATATATATAAAGATTTATATCTATGTTTTAACATGAAATCCAAAAATAAGTTTTGTTTAAATACAAAACTCCAACTCATGAAATAGGCTATCAAAGTAAGTTTTTCTAAATAGATGAAGCATAGATGTATATGATCAAATTTAATATACATTAAACCATGTAAACTTGTTTTGATTCTATCTATTCATGAAAACCATATATATGAAAAACTGAAACCGGTTAAACCGAAAAACCAAACACATGAAACTTTAAACAAGTGTGTGTATGTGAACTTGAGCATATCAACACTATCTAATCTTACAATGATCTAAATAAAATCTTAAACTAAACAAACCGATGTCTTCTTGTAGAACTCCGTCTCCAAGTCGACTCGATCCAAACATGATCCACCGAGCTTGACTCCAACAGAGTGCTAGATGTGAACTTGACGCTTGAGCTCTTGAATCAATATGTGAAAGCTTCAAAACACCTTTGTTGAAGCTAATCACCTACTAATATCTTGTTCAAATATCTGAAACTAAATATCACAAGATTATTAGTAAACAATAACTTCATGAGTTAATCATCATCAAACTAGAGTGAAGGGCCTCTGGGTCAACAAGGGATAGATAGAGAGAACGAGAGGAAAAGAAAAAAGATGGACAAGGGGGAGAGAGGGAGTACAGTGGAGAGGGGGTTGCAGCTGCTGTAAGCAGGGGAGGGGGGAGGCAGGGAGCAGGTGGGGATAAAGAAAAGGAAGAAAGAGAAAAGAAAAAGGAGAAAGAAAAAGAAAGAAAAGAAAAGGAAGGAAAAGAAAAAGAAAAAGAAAATGAGAAAATGAGTAAATAAATAAATTATTAAATAATAAATTTAATAGAGTAAAATGAGAGAATTTAGTAGATGAGTGGAGAAGGAAAAAGTAAGAAAAGAAAATAAGATAAAATAATACCATTATTTAAATTAGGTAAAAATTGACTTTTTCAGAAATATTCCAAAAATTCTCAAAAATAGAAAATATTATTTAAGATGCCTGCTGAAATTGGATTTGAGAAATTCAATCTGACTCTTAAATTAAAAATCTTAAAATCCACCAGTGATACCGGTCGACACCAAAACCGGTCAAATTTTGATAATTTCAGAAAAATCTCAAAAAATGTATTTAGATAGAAAATGAGATTTTAAGAAGTGACATGAAAGTCATTTCTAAAAATTCAACTCCATTCGAAAACTAAAAATCGGGAATCGGTCGCAATACCGATCAACGCCGGTTTTAAAGATTTTGCAGAATAATTCTGAAAATTCTAGAAAATCATGAAAAATCTTAAATATTAAAAAATAATATTTGAAACTAAAATCGATCAAATCAGAACATCAGAAAGATCAAATCAGACAATGCACTGGTATTAGGTCCCCGATTTAGATTAGGGCTGACTACGAGTCTACGAATCCGAATCCAAATACAAAACAATCACATAAATAATCACAAATCTAAAATAATTACCAGGAGAAAAAAATTAAAAAATATGATCAAAGATCAAAATACGCATCTAAGTATGTATTTCAGGAACGAGGTGTTACATATATAAGGTACAAAAGGCTGAAAGACGCTTACGGGCAACAAAAGAAGTCCTGTGAGTCGATCAAGAGGGGGCAAATCGGGGATGAGATACATCTATTCTACCACGCTTTCACTGCGCCTCTCTGATCTCTGCAGAAGGTCCACAATGCTTCAAACTCCATAATCTGAACATGCAGGTCCAGGGGTTGCCAGAAAAGTAACCCAAAGAGTACGGAAAATGAAGCCAAGTGTCGTGCACAGGTAAATAGACGCGTATCGATAAATCTAAATCGAAAAGCATGTATCAAAGCCGTGTCGGGAGCATACACACAGGCATGTAATGGGGCATCAAATAATGTATTATATGTAGATGTGAACAAACCCAGTTGTACGAGCTCAGTTGACGGATTCATGAGATTGGTACATCGAGGGGATAATCCAAACAAGAAAATCCTCTTATATTTATACCTTATACCTCATGTCACCATCGACTGAATATATACAACCCAATTTGCCCTCAAAATAAAAGAATAAGTTCCTAATATTATCCTTGTATACGGAGTAAGGTAGGTGTAGTGTAGTAACAAAAATATCAGAAATAATTACTATAAAAATAATATACAAGTGGCAGGCATGATAACTTAATCATACAATAATAATCATCAGTGTCGCATGTAATTATTTTTTCAGTGACTTCGATGACTTCGGAAAGTGGCACTACTTCAACCCAATTAGTGAAATAGTCGGTGGCTACCAACTGGAACCATAATTGAGCTAGCGTTCGGGGGAGTGGTCCAACTACATCCAGCCCCCATTGCATGAAAGGCTAAGAACTGTGCAAGGTGTGGAGGTTTCTGCTTGGCATGTTTGACGTTGGAGCGAACCTCTAACATCGCGGGCACTTCTTCACATAACCTTTAGCGTCATCGAGCATCTTGGGCCAGTATTTCCCTTGGTTGATGACTTTGTGGTTGAGAGAACGTCCTCCCGTGTGGTACTCACAGTCGCCATCATGGATTTTTCGCATCACTTTTCGAGCTTCGTCTGGTCCGAGAGATCTCAGATATGGGTCAGAGTGGATTCTAGAGTAGGATTTCTTGTATAGAATCTCCCCGGAAAGTGTGTACCTGGTAGCCAAGTGCTAGAGCTTTCGTACCTCCACCTTGTCATTGGAAGGCGTCCCGTCTTTCAGGTAGGCCATGATGGGATCCCTCCATCCCAATAAGGTATCGAGGCGCATGACCTCTGCGGTTGGTTGTTGGACGCTCGGGTTAGCAATGTGCTCGACAGGGATTTTTTGTCTAAACTGGAACTCTGCGACTACCCTAAGGTTGGCGAGTGAGTCAACACGATTGTTTTTAGATCAGGGGACTCATTTGAAGCTGCATCGAGGGATTTTGGACTTCAATTTGAGAATGAGTTGTCGGTACTCTGCCATTTGAGCATCTCTTGCGACGTATTCCCTACTGACTTAGTTGACGACTAGTGAGGAGTAATAGGGCAATATCACAAGCAGTATATACGTCTATGTATCAAATTATGCTATTATAAGCATTCATCACACCGATACAAATACATAAAATCGATTTAAATACCTCTCATCGATACAAATACACAGTCCACGAAAATACAATACCCAATCCAAAACTATAATAAAACTCACATCAAAGCAGGGTAACACAATAAGCGAGAATCACTCGCCTAAATTTATGGACCACACCACGATGAAATTCTAAAAATCAATGCACGCACACGTGTACATGAGAGAGAGAAGAGAGAAAGTCATGTGACCACAAGGGGGAGCTGGCTCACGCACAGCCCAGGCCGGGGCTGGCTCGCACGCGCGATTAGAGCAGGAGGAGGCGCAAGTGGGTGATTGCTTTAGGGGGTGAATTTTGTTGGGGGGGGTGTAGATCTAGGTGGAGGAGGAAGAATTGAAGCTAGAAGTGGTGGTGGCTCTTGGTGGTTGAGCTTGGGAAGAGGAGAAAAGGTAGTGGCGCCCCAGGGGGGTGGCTGGGGAGGCGACGTGCTGGCCGTGGGGCTCGCCGGAGGTGAAAGGTGACACCGGCAAGGGTAAAATCGAGAGGGAGAGATTGAAGAGTAAGAAGGGAGGAGATTGAAGGGAGAGTGAGAGGGAGGAGCTTGGTTGGGTTGATGCTTGACTGAAGTGAGGCTTGGCCACAGGAGGGTGCTTGGCCAGAGCTTGGGGAATCAGGATCTGGTTGTGGCTGACTAAATTTGGGAGGAGAAGAGGTGAAAGAGAGAGAATTGGAGAGATAGAGAAAGGTTAAATGAGAGGGTGAGGAAATTAGAGAGAGGGAATTTCTGAGGGAGAGAGATTTGGGAGTGAGAAACATGAGGGGATCTGCGTGCTTGCATCGAGGAAAGAGGAGGAAGAAAGAAAAGAAGAAAAATTAAAAAAAAGAAAGAAAAGAAAAGAAGAAGGGAGGAAAATGGAAGTTAGTGGAAGAGTATAGAAGGGTGTGGCAAATTGTGAAAGAGAAAAAAGAAAAGAAAAAGAAAAAGAAAGAAAAAGGAAAAAGGGAAGGAAAGAAAAAAGGAAAAGGAAAAAGAAAAGGGAAGTATTCGAGTCAAATCCAAATTCAGAGAAATACAATTATTATTTTATTTGGTAAAATTTGACCATTTCAGAAAATCCTGAAAAGTTTTCTAAAATAGAAAATATTATACCAAGGAACATAGTGAAGTTAGATTTAAGAAATTCAACTCCGCTTGCAATTTAAAAATCCTGAAAGCGATCGGCGTTGCCATTCGACATCGGTTTTAAGAGATTTTGCAAAATAATTTAGAAAAATTTTCAAAAATTATGGAAAATTCAAAATATTGAAAATCAGCATTTGAAACTGAAACCGGTCCAATTGGGCTACCAGTGAGGCAAAATCAAGTAGTACACTGGGATCGGGTCCCGGGCTCTAACTCGCTCTGACTCTGAGATCAAAATCTAGATCGATACCAAATAATAATATAATTAATCACAACAAAAATAAATATGGAGAAAAAATAGAAATACACGTTCAAAAAATAGGGACACGTATCCGGGTACGTACTCCGGGAAAAGAGATGTTACACCTTAATTTATGTAAGAGTTAATTTGCTAACTCTTCTTTGAAATTTTAATTACTTCTAACTCTTGCCAAACAAACAAAGTCTGAAAAAATTCACTTTGAAATACTTTAAATTTTCATTCGAACATCAATAAAAAATAAAAAATTTGTTTTTTCAAAAGCAAGAGAAAATTAAAAAAACAAGAGAAAGTCATCTCTAAGACCCTGTTTGTTTTCTTGGAAGAGAGAGGAAGAGGGGATCTCTTTCTTCTTTCTGTTTTTGTTTTTTTAGAGGAAGAGACTCTCTTCCTCCAGCTAAGCGTTAAGCTGGAGCTTAGCTGGAGGAAGAGACGAGCCTCTCTCTTTGGCCCAAAATTGGGCTGAATAGATGAGGAGCATAGGGATCTATGCATTTTATTAATTCTTTAACCCCTATTCTTTTTCAACTGTTGAGAGAGGGAGATCATTCGTATCTCATCACTATCTCTCCTCTCCAACTTCTTCATGCCAGTCTGCTTATTCTCGCGCCCTCTCTGTCATTGTCGATCTCCTCGCGGTAGCCGATCTCCTTATCGATCTTCACATCGTTGATCCCCTCGCGGCGTCGATCTCCTCGTCGCTGTTCTCCTTCTCGCGACCTCTATGTTGTCGTCGATCTCCTCGTACTGGCCGATCTCCTCATTATCGATCTCCTCGCGTTGTCGATCTCCTTGTCATCGATCTCCTTCCCGCGCTCTCTCTTATCGTTAATCTCCTTGCGACGACTAGAGGTGAGATTGATCTCGCGGCAGCTGCTGTTGGGTTCAATCTGCTCCCACCTGTTGGTGGATTCAATCTCTAAAATTTGTCTCAATTTTGATTTTTTTTTATTTTATTAGAGATGTGTGGGTTTTGGATTTTGTTTTTCAAATTTTTTTTTTTTTTTTAAGTAAAAGTTGCAGGTGCTTGGAGATGGGTTCTGGGCTTTTGTGGACATGGCCAGCGGGAGGTATCTGTGGAGGGCGATCAAGGAGAGGTGAGCATATATTGAATTGTAAATATATATTATAGTTTCTAAATTGCGAATTGTGGCTTTAAATATGTAATTTGTATTCCCTAAAAAATATGTTGTAAATTTTCCTTTTTTTTTCCCCTTTGATTTACAATACAGAGATGATTGCAATTAGTTCATTCATTTGTTCTAGCTAGACTACAAGATATGGCTTCAATTTGTGTTTCTCATTTCCATTTTGTTGTTCATTTAGACAGCATGCAGTTCATCACAAAACAGAAATGAAATTTAAATTCTGCTGGCTACTGAAAATATGATGATTAATAATTGAATTAGGTTTTGCATGGTTCTAAGGTGTGATTTGATCATTTAGAATTGTTACTTCAAGATAATGGTTTGGAATATGATGTTGAAAAAGTGACACAATTTCCTTTTTTACTTCTTCTTATTTATTTGTGAATTAGGACATAAACTGAATAGCAGGTGGTCTTAAGATTTCATTTGTAACATGGACTGACCGCAGGTGATCTTGAGCTTGAATTTAAATTTCTTAGGATGTGAATTACATTTGTTATTTATTTAGTTATGACGTCTCATGAAGTTGAAGAGAAATTCCTCAGGCCAAATGTGGGATCGACCTCGTGACGACTGCAGCAGTGGCAGCAAAGAGTAGTAGCAATTTCAGCAACAACAGTTGGGAGGTAATCTCTGTTGGTTATTCTGCTTAACAAGAATCAATCTGACAACTAATCAAGATCACTGAGATATCAACAATCTAATTGGCCAGGTCGGCAAATATCAGGTGGGAGGTTTTCCGTTCAATAGAACGTTCCTTAATTTAAGAACCACCTTTCAATTTCCTTCCTTGGTTAAAGCACCAATTAGACTGAATCTAAGTCAGTCTCGATATACTGTAAAGTATATCCCCTGTATAAAGGACTTAATCCACTTATACAGTATTTAGAGTGAGGTACGCTTAAAGCGAATCTCCTTAAGACAATTACGTCCCCCGCACCGGTGCTAACGGGATAATGGACGCTGGTCTCCCAAGATACAACACTCTTTCACGGTATTTGGATAGCACTACCAAATCACCGTACGGTCGAACCTTAGTCAACCAGTACCTTCACAGGATCTTTGAAGCAGCGGTACAAGAATAAATTTCAAACGAATATTTGTCTTTACTCTCTGGAGGAGCACCCACTGTTGAGGACGAAGGAAGGTTGAAGAATATCTTTCTTCAGAAGTACCAGATTCAGACAACAATTCTTAAAAAAGAATCTGTTGAATTTTCTGATTCCTCTTTCAGAAAAATTTTGCAGAATCTCCTTTTAGGAAGTCGCTTCGGATTCCCACTTCACGCTGGAAGTCGCGGATTCCACTTCACGCTAGAAGCACAGTTCAGAACGTTGGAAGAACAGTTCGGAACTCAGTATAGAGAGAGAGAGAGTGTTCAAACTCTGTTGGTGTGTCTGAGAATGAACCTCTGGAGCGCTATTTATAGCGCTCCGGAAGGGTATTCTCGTCTGCCAAAAGTCAACAGTTGTGACGGTTCGGACAGAACCGTCGCAACCGTTCAACCGCCCAACCGCACGGTCGGTTTTCCGACAGCGGTTGGCGAACGGTTCGGATCCGCTCGCGGACACCCGTTGGCGGGCGGTTCAGATCTGTTCGCGCGGACACCCGTTGGCAGGCTGGAGCGGATTGGGTAGTGGAGTGGAGCGGATCTGTTCGGCCCAAACCCTGAAACCCTGATTCAAAAAGAACCAGTCCAGGTAGGGAACCCGAACGCAAATCCAAACCCCAGCCCGAGCCCGCGCGAAAACTCCAAGTACCCAAAGGGCACGCCCTTTATTCTCAATTTTCTCTATTTATACCCCATAAGCTTCCATCACACGGCCAATGTGGGACTAAATGCTTTTAGCTTCCTTTAGTCCCATTTGGCTTTGAATTTGACAAACTTTGGACTTGAATATCTCATTCATTCGAAGTCGGAATTGAGCATGTGAATATACCACGTTCATCACCAATGGAAGGAGAACACACTCCAACCATCATCCAGTTGATTCGATCAACGGATCTCGCCATAATTCAACTCGAAGATTCGCCTTTCATATTCTTCAATTCCAACAATCCCCCACAATGAATGGAGAATTCAAGGAAATGACACACAAAGAGACTGACTCTATTGTGAAAGGTACTTGAGAAAAGAAACTGCATAAGGATAGGTGAACTAGGTCTTGAACCTTCCATAGTGAAAGCTTTATCGGACTTACTGGCTAATCAGTGAACTAGGTCTTGAACTGTTAGCCGTTAGTGTAAGCCAAGTCAACAAGCTTCACACAGTGACTTTCCAAATCAACTTTGATTCTCGGTTGTGTCCGTTTTGGCCCTGGACATTCTTGGTTTCAGAGAGTATCTTTAGGGAATAACAGCCTTCATAAAAATTCCCAAAGAGCCGACCCAACTCTATACTCACATAGGTGATGGACCTATTAAGAGTAGTCTACTCTACTCCACTTGTTTAGTAACAAGATATAGGCATCATTAAAAGCGTTAAGCTTATCCTTAGCCCACTTGTAGAAAAGCACTTATGTGCACCATAGGAATGGATTGGAGTCAAGCTCCCAAGTGCTTACTTGCTGAGTCAATCATAACTAGTTTTTCCTCTTGAACTTAGTCTGTGGGATCTCCAGTCGCTAAGTGAGGTTTCCATTAAGCTGACTCGGTAAGGTTAGGCTTTTAGACCCATTCCCCTCGATGCGCAGTTTGTACGCTCTCCACTTAAACCTTTAGTAAGCGGATCCGCTAAATTATCCTTTGACGATACAAAGTCAATAGAGATAATTTCATTTGAGAGCAACTGCTTCACGGTATTATGTCTACGACGAATATGTCTAGACTTACCGTTGTATATAACATTTTGTGCCCTAGATATAGCTGCTTGATTATCGCAGTGTATACATATAGCGGGCACTGGCTTTTGCCATAATGGTATATCTTCTAAGAATTGTCGAAGCCATTCTGCTTCTTCTCCAGCCTTATCTAAGGCTATGAATTCCGATTCCATAGTGCAACGGGCAATACATGTTTGCTTAGAAGATTTCCATGATACCGCTGCTCCTGCTAGAGTAAATATGTATCCGCTAGTTGATTTTGATTCCTCAGAATCTGCAATCCAATTAGCATCACTGTATCCTTCCAGTACAGGTGGATACTGTCCATATCCCAAGGCATATTCCTTGGTATGTGATACGTAACCCAATACTCGTAGTAGAGCGGTCCAATGTAGATCACTAGGATTACTAGTGTATCTACTTAACTTGCTTACAGCGTAAGCAATATCGGGTCTAGTGCAATTCATCAAATACATTAGACTTCCGATAATCTGAGAATACTCCAACTGGCGTATTCCAGTTCCTGTATTCTTATGAAGATGGACATGTGGGAGAAAAGGATTTGTATTCTCTTTTATCCCATGATCCTTGAATCTTTCTATCATCTTATCCACATATTGAGATTGAGATAGACTGATTCCATCTGGTGTTCTAGTAATTTTAATTCCTAAAATTACATCAGCAACCCCCAGATCCTTCATATCAAAACTGTTGGATAACATTCTTTTAGTGGACTTAATAATCTCAATATTAGTCCCAAGTATCAACAAGTCGTCTACATAAAGACAGACAATGATACATACATCTCCAACTGTTTTCGTGTAAACACACTTATCGCATTCATTGATAGTGAATCCATTTTTGATCATGACACTATCAAATTTCTCATGTCATTGTTTTGGAGCCTGCTTTAAACCATATAAGGATTTTACCAATTTACACACCTTGTGTTCTTGGCCCTTGACTATAAATCCTTCAGGTTGCTCCATATATATCTCTTCATTTAATTCACCATTTAAGAATGCAGTCTTGACATCCATTTGATGGATATCTAAGTTGTGCAATACTGCAATTGCGATTAACATCCGAATGGACGTTATTCTTGTTACTGGTGAATAAGTATCGAAGTAGTCAAGTCCTTCTTTTTGCCGATAACCCTTGGCTACTAATCTAGCCTTGTACTTATCGATAGATCCATCGGGTTTTAATTTTCGTTTGAAAATCCACTTACACCCAATTGGTTTACTTCCAGGAGGCAAGTTTACCAATTCCCAAGTATGATTACTTAGTATGGATTCTATTTCGCTATTTATAGCTTCTTTCCACATTTGTGCTTCTAGGGTTGACATAGCCTCTTTGAATGTTTGAGGCTCGCTCTCAATAGCGTATGCTATGAAATCTGGACCAAAAGATTTTGAGATTCTAGATCTCTGACTTCTTCTTGGTTCAGTTTCTGCATTAACAATTGGTTCCTCGGGGCTTTCGTCCCTGAACGCCATCTCGTGTGTTCTTTTCCCAGAAGTCTTATCTGCTTCCTGTTTGTACGGAAAGATATCTTCAAAGAACACAGCATCTCGAGATTCGATAATCATGTTTACATGAATATCTGGTATTTCTGATTTATGAACCAGAAATCTGTAGGCACTACTATTCAAGGCATAGCCTATGAATACGCAGTCCATAGTTTTTGCTCCCAACTTAGTCTTTTAGGTAATGGTGCTAGCACCTTTGCTAGGCACCCCCACATTTTGAGGTAATGATAGGAAGGTGTCCTTCCATGCCATAACTCGAATGGTATTAGACCAAGTTTCTTGTGGGGTACTCTATTTAGAATATGATTTGCAGTTAATAGAGCTTCCCCCCATAAGTTCTGCGGAGCTCCAGAACTTACGAGCATGGAATTAACCATCTCCTTCAAAGTTCTGTTCTTCCGTTCAGCAATTCCATTCTGCTGGGGAGTGTATGGTGCTGTAGTTTGATGTATTATACCAAAACTAGCACATAACTCACTAAAATCATTTGATTCATATTCTCCGCCTCTATCGGATTTTAGAATCTTGATTTTCTTGTTGAGTTGATTCTCAACTTCGGCTTTATATGTTGTAAACATATTTATTGCCTCATCCTTACTGTTTAAAAGATACACATAACAGTATCTTGTACAGTCATCGATAAAAGTAATGAAATACTTTTTACCGCCTCTAGTTGGCATAAACTTCAAGTCACATAGATCGCTATGAATTACCCTAAAGGTTCTGTATTTCGATCTATTGAGTGAAATGAATTTTAGCCAACTTGGCCTCAACACAAATCTCACACTTGCGAATTTCTTCCAAGTTGAGTTTAGGAATATATCCCAGATTAGACAAGTTTTTCAAAGACTTGTAATTTACATGCCCTAATCTAGCATGCCACAAATTAGGAGACTCAAGCAAATAAACAGAAGAATTTCCTTTATTTATTAGCTTTGGGTATAAATACACAGACTTTTTATCAACCACTGCAACATTGGCTTTAAAAAGTCCATCAACAAGATAGCCCTTTCCCACATACATCCCTCCCTTAGTAAGTACAAATTTGTCGGATTCAAATACAATTCTAAATCCTTTCTTACTAAGTATTGATCCGGAGATCAAATTCTTGCGGATGTCTGGAACATGAAGGACATCGTTAAGAGTAAGCTCTTTCCCCGATGTCCACTTCAGGATGACCTTGCCCTTTCCTTCAATCTTTGAGGAAGCTGAATTACCCATGAACAATTGCTCATCTTGCTCTAGCCTTTGATATTCTGAGAATAACAATTTCTCCGAGCAGATGTGCCGGGTAGCTCCAGTGTCTACCTACCAATCCTTGTTGTTGGTTGTCAAGTTTACTTCTGACACCACAGCTGAAAGACTTGGTGATTCATGGTTGGTCATGTTCGCCTGTGGATGGCTCTTCTTATTCTTCTTAAGACGGCTGCGACATTCTTTTGCTTTGTGACCTTCTTTATTGCAGATGTAACAGGTCCCTTTGAAGCGCATGTTTTTGCCGTCTTTAGCCTTGCCTTTGTACCCCTGGGAAGGCTTCTTTCTCTTCAAGCTTTTGGAAGAAGACGCTTTCCCCTTTGAGTCCTCGATCACATTTGCTTTTGCTTCGTAGGAGTTCTTGCTGCTCCTTTTCTCGGACTTGCGGTTGTCCTCCTTTATACGAAGCCTCACAATGAGATCTTCCAACTTTAGCTCCTTTCGCTTATGCTTCAGGTAATTCTTGAAGTCTCTCCACGCAGGTGGGAGCTTCTCCACGATTGTTGCAACCTGAAAAGTTTCAGGAAGAATCATACCTTCGGCCTCTATTTCGTGCAAGATAAGTTGGAACTCTTGCACCTGACTGATAACAATCTTGGTATCCACCATTTTGTACTCCAGAAATCGTCCAACGACGAACTTCTTGGTACCAGCATCTTCAGTCTTGTACTTCTTGTCAAGACTGGCCCATAACTTCTTTGCCGTAGTGATAGGACTGTAGACATTGTAAAGAGAGTCATCCAGTCATTAAGAACATAATTTCGGCAAAGGAAGTCACCTTGTGTCCAAGCATCGACTGAGTCCCGATCAGTTCCGGGTTCTGGTGGATCCTCCTGCAGGAATTTGGCCAGATGAAGAGTGGTCAAGTAGAAGAGCATCTTCTGTTGCCACCTCTTGAATTCTGTGCCGTTAAACTTTCCTGGCTTCTCCGGCTTCGGGTTAGGAAGTGGAGTAGGCGTCAAACTTTGGAGCTGCATGTTTGTTGCCTTGCTAGTGCTATCTTGATTTGTCTCAGATATTTTCTGCAAGTTCAAGCAGAACAGAAGTAAGAAACGATAATTGTCTTAAGATTGTTGGTTATTCTGCTTAACAAGAATCAATCTGACAACTAATCAAGATCACTGAGATATCAACAATCTAATTGGTCAGGTCGGCAAATATCAGGTGGGAGGTTTTCCGTTCAATAGAACGTTCCTTAATTTAAGAACCACCTTTCAATTTCCTTCCTTGGTTAAAGCACCAATTAGACTGAATCTAAGTCAGTCTCGATATACTGTAAAGTATATCCCCTGTATAAAGGACTTAATCCACTTATACAGTATTTAGAGTGAGGTACGCTTAAAGCGAATCTCCTTAAGACAATTACGTCCCCCGCACCGGTGCTAACGGGATAATGGACGCTGGTCTCCCAAGATACAACACTCTTTCACGGTATTTGGATAGCACTACCAAATCACCGTACGGTCGAACCTTAGTCAACCAGTACCTTCGCAGGATCTTTGAAGCAGCGGTACAAGGACAAATTTCAAACGAATATTTGCCTTTACTCTCTGGAGGAGCACCCACTGTTGAGGACGAAGGAAGGTTGAAGAATATCTTTCTTCAGAAGTACCAGATTCAGACAACAATTCTTATAAAAGAATCTGTTGAATTTTCTGATTCCTCTTTCAGAAAAATTTTGCAGAATCTCCTTTTAGGAAGTCGCTTCGGATTCCCACTTCACGCTGGAAGCACAGTTCAGAACGTTGGAAGAACAGTTCAGAACTCAGTATAGAGAGAGAGAGTGTGTTCAAACTCTGTTGGTGTGTCTGAGAATGAACCTCTGGAGCGCTATTTATAGCGCTCCGGAAGGGTATTCTCGTCCGCCAAAAGTCAACAGTTGTGACGGTTCGGATAGAACCGTCGCAACCGTTCAACCGCACGGTCGGTTTTCCGACAGCGGTTGGCGAACGGTTCGGATCCGCTCGCGGACACCCGTTGGCGGGCTGGAGCGGATCTGTTCGGCCCATACCCTGAAACCCTGATTCAAAAAGAACCAGTCCAGGTAGGGAACCCGAACCCGAACCCAGACCCGAGCCCGAGCCCGAGCCCGAGCCCGGCACCGGCCCCGGCCGGCCGGCGCCGCCAGCGGCGGCGCGCGCGCACGCATGTGCGAGCATAATTCCCTCCTTTTCGCGCGCGAAAACTCCAAGTACCCAAAGGGCACGCCTTTTATTCTCAATTTTCTCTATTTATACCCCATAAGCTTCCATCACACGGCCAATGTGGGACTAAATGCTTTTAGCTTCCTTTAGTCCCATTTGGCTTTGAATTTGGCAAACTTTGGACTTGAATATCTCATTCATTCGAAGTCGGAATTGAACATGTGAATATACCATGTTCATCACCAATGGAAGGAGAACACACTCCAACCATCATCCAGTTGATTCGATCAACGGATCTCGCCATAATTCAACTCGAAGATTCGCCTTTCATATTCTTCAATTCCAACAATCTCATGTCCAGCATCTCACCAATCTCTCGTTCTTGTTTAATGTGAAAAAAACACTACAATTTTTTTGGAAGAGAAAGAATAATCTCTTCATTCTTCTAATTTTAACAAAATGAATAATAAATCAAGAAAGAGGAAAGGGCGCTCTTCATCTCTTCATTTTCTCTTTCCCCTCTATTCTCTTTTCCCTCACTTTAAAAAATTCAAACATGTTCTGGTTCAACTGTTGGCGTGTTTGGTTCTGGGCGGAAGCGGGAGAAGAACAAAAGTGAGAAAATTCATTTTTTACTTCTGATATTTATTTGAAATCAGACAAGGGAAATGGAATAACCCCTTTTCATTTTTTCTTTTCCCTTTTACCACTATCATTTTCTCACTTGTAAGGTGCTACTGTTATTTTTGTGGTCATGTAAATCGCACTTGTAATAAGTTGTAACTCAAAACAGTTAATTTTTTGACCATAAAAATTATCAAAAAAATTTCACAATTATTATTTATTTCAATATTATATTGCGGTTAACTTTGTGATTAATTTTTTCACTTCCATATTATTAATCACACACTAAAAAACACAATATATTTTTCTTATTACGCTTTCACATTACAGTCAAATATTAAAAAATTTAATTACACAAATTTGAATTTTTTGTATTTTCTCACTTTTTTTTTTGTTTTTTTCTTCTCTCACTTACACTTTTCATGCATCTCGTGGCACACCAAACATGCCCGGTGGGGCCGCCACGCTGTCACTTTGACCATTGTCCTCTAAATAAGGACTGTCCCGGCGATTCCCCCCTATTCGCCATTGGCAACAACAGTCAAAAAAAGTAATGCGCTGGCCGCCATATCAATCGTTCACATGACCATCAATTATTGATCAACGGACCGTCTATCGTATCGCATATTTTTCTCTATGCGCATACACCCCATCGCTCTCTCACTCGAAGCCCGCCAATTCCTTCCCAAGTAACCCCCAATCAAATCACTCCGCTCCTCTGACCCCTCTCTCCCCCTCTCTACTTTCTTGAAATCCCCAAACCCCGCAAAACCCTAAAAATGCCTCCTCCTCTTTTTAATCAAGCTCAGTGGATGGTGATCGTTTAGATTCCTAGCCATGGCCGCCTCCGCCGCTTCGTCGTGCGTGCTCCCCCTCCACGGCCTCTCAATCGGCGACAACATTCTCGTCTATTGGGACGGCGATCGGAAGTGGTACCCGGCGGAGATCACGGAGGCCACGGGCGATCACGAGTGCGAGGTTCTTTACAAGGACGGGGAGCGCGAGTGGATTCGGCTGGATAAGGTGAGGTTTACACTGAGGAGGGATTGCGGCGGTTCGACTCGAGGGAAGGGCAAGAGGGCGAAGAGCTATGCGGGGAAAGAGAAGGAGGAGGAGAGCGCTGGGATCGAGATGATCAGGGATGTTCTCTTTGATATCGGTGAGTGGTGTGCTCAAACTATCGAGAAATTTTGCAATTTAGCTTAAGTCTTACCCGCTCAGGTTATTTGGTGTTTAACTGACAAATATATATTGGTGTTTAACTAACTGATGAATGGAAGCTCTTTGGGATCTGTTAAAGTGCATCGGGTTAAGTTTCACCAGTATGATGATTATGGCTTTTCCTTCTTTCTCGATCATTTCCTGTTTAAGAAACATGTTTAAATGCCTTTTCTGTTTGCTTCATGAGATTAGCAGGGTTTTGTGTGCTATCTTCAATGCCCATGATTGTGCATTGTGATGCTTCCCAAATATAGAGCTTGTTTGGCTGTTGTAAGTGGCCGTAAGTCGTAAATCGTAGGTGGTAAACTCTTTTACAGTTGTAAGTTAGTTTTACAGAGTTTGGTTGGTAATGTGAAATTATAAGTGTGAAAATATATTGTGTTTTACGGTGTTTGATAGGTAATGTGTAAGTCGTAAGTGGAAAAGTTGACCACGAAACTAACTGTTCAAATCACATATTAAATATAAAAAATAGTAAAATAATAAAAAAGTAAATATTAAAAAAGTAAAAAAATTAAAATATTAATATTAAAAAATAAAAAAAATAAATTACTAAAATTTTAATAGTATTCTAATATTAATTATTAAAAAAAATTTCATATTGCAATCTAATATTAAATATTATTAAATCCAATAATTAAAAATATTAGATTCCAAAATTAAAAAATTAATTTAATTATAAAACATTATCAATTTTATATTAAATATCACCAATCTAGTAATAAAAGATTATAATAATAAAAATTATTAAAATAATTAATAAAAAACTTTAATCTAATAATTAAATTTAATCTAATAATTAAAATAATTTCTCATAATTTAAAAAGATTAATCTAATCATAAAAAATATTAATTTAATTACAATTAACTGTCTGTAATATAGATTTGCACAACAACAAAATTAACTGTTTGTACTGCAAATGGGCTGTAAGTGGGATTTGCATGACCACAAATTAACTGTTTGGGCTGCAAGTGGACTCCAAGTATATTTTATCACTTACAGGCCAATTACGAGAAACAAACACGCTCATAATTGCATTAGATGATTTCTTGATGAAATTTTTGGCACATTATGTGGTTTCATACAGTTTACACTAGCAAAAGTGACATTATCTTAGAATGTTATTGTCTATGCATTACCGGCATGCCCTTCCTTCCTAGTTTGTGTTATCCTTGATCCTAATACAGGGTCTGGTTCTTCCCCTATACGACTGCATATATGATTGCTTGATGAAATTCTCGGAACATCTCAGTGCTTCCTACAGTTTACATATCCACCAAGAAATTCCAAGTTTACCTATACACCATGGCATTTTATGTTCATTAGGCATGAATCTTTGAAGAGTGTATATATTTATATGCTTACACATTTGTTTGCTTCTTCATGAAATTGGTTTCTTTATCCTGCGCGTGGACAATTTCTTCAAAAAATATTCTACATTACGCATTCAACCAACACATTCAACCAGTTCATCCATAAGGGTTCATGGAAAATTTACGTAGCAGGCACACATGTGCGTACCTGTGTATTTTATTTGTAAGTTTTGTGTTCATAGCAATTAGGGTGCTAAACTAAAAATTTGAGCATTTTCTTAAATTTTGAGCTTCAAACTTATTGCATCTAGTTTCTCATGCCATTGTGGACTCTATTATGACAAATGCCCAGGAAACACAAAAAAATGATCGTAATGTAGCAAAGAAATATTGACAAAATAAGTGCAAAAGAACATATCTTATGGGTTGGGCACCAACAACGTACGCCCATGGGATGAGACAAATCCACTATAATATGATGAGTACAAAAATGTGGAGAACTCTTAAAACAAAATCCTGAAGGGCCTAAACCCAATACACCCAATACTGGTAATGCACATTGCACTTGTATTTCAGGATCATTCAGATTAGGATAAGTCGATACTTGAATCTGGATGATCATGTCATCTTAGTCACATTCTGTGTTTTGATAATACGCTTCCATTCAAGGTGGAATGCGTTAATGGACTGTATGGTTTAAAATGATTCATCTCTTTTAAATGCGAAGGGGTGCATAAAGTTGAGATTAACAAATACACCTTAACATAGGGTTTTTTGTTTATGGGTTCAAGACTTCTAATAGACTCAAGAGCCATTGTTGTTAACCCTTTGTTTAGGAGGAACCTTCGATTAACGGTTAATATATCAAAATAAAACTCATGCTGAAATAGAATTTTTTTTTATTCATTTGTAATTCATTTTACATGGCTTAATCAAGGGCATATTCCCAATTTACATTTGATAACACCTTGAATTTACTTATCTTGGTGTCATAGATTGATTTTGCCCTGATTCTTGATGATCCTTTGAGTTGAATGTGATTCGTTTTGAACTTTGAGTTTTAGTTCCCATATGAAATTTGATTTTGCTTGCTTTTGACTAAAGATTTGATTGACTTCTAGTTTAAAGACTTAGGGGGTCTATCTTTCAGTTTTGACTTGGGTCTTGATTGGTTTTTTGTTCTAGTTTTAGGACTTAGAAGAGGTCCATTCTTGAGTATGAGACATTTTTGGCTGAAGTTAAAATTTCTAGTATAAAAACTTTGGGTCCATCCTTTGATTTGTGTTTGACTGAAATTTGAATTTCTCTACTTTAGAGACTTAGAGGTCTTTTCTTCAGTTTTGACTTGTGTTCGATTGAATTTTGTGTTTTGCTAGTTTAGAGTCTCAGGGGTCATTTCTCAGTTTGGATTTTGGATTTTTGAATGAGTTTGGATACCTTCAGATTTCTAGGCGAAGAAGGCTGCTTTCTCAAATCGAGATCCGAGAGGATGGGGAGCGGACTTTGTCATCACCCACCGCACATCTCAGATCAAGTCAATAAACAGACTAATCACCCGGCGAAAAAGGCTGCTTTCTTAAATCGGGATCAGAGAGGATAGGGAGTGGCTCTTGTCGTCACTCACCGCACAACTCTGATCACGACAAAGTAAACAGACTAATCACCTTCTAATTTGATGTTGAAATTGGATTTTTGTGCGCGATTATAGTTTAGGAACTTTTTGGTCTATAAAATTTGGGTTTGGACTTGTTTTGAACTTGGTTTTTAGTTTAGGGACATTACATTCTTGTCAAATTTGGGTTTTAACTTGAATTTAGTTTAGGGACATTATGGTCTGTACAATTTGGGCTTGAATTTGATATTTAGTTTAGGGACGTCATGGTCCAACTGTGAATTTGAATTTTAGTTTAGGGATGTCATGATCCATATTGAATTTGAGCTTGATTGATTCCACATTAAGGATGTCACATTATGAATTTGAGCTTGATTTTGGTTTAAGGACGTCCCGATCCAATTTTGGATTTGAACTTGATTTTAGTTTATGGACATCACAGTCTGTTGTAAATTTGAGTTTAATTGGTGGTGTTGAGTGCGGGACTTTTGAGCTGGGATTTGCTGTGGTTTAAGGGCATTATCTCCCATTACAGAAGTCAAATTGGATCAAAACCAAAAAGTTAGGAAAATGAATTTGAAGATGGATCCAACAATATGTTATTCGAAGGTATTTGATTGAGATTATAGAACTAAAATGAGGTGTGAAGTTTCAGATATAGGGAGGCTGCTGTGTTGAAATTTGTGCGCAGCCTATGGTTTATCGGTATTATCTCTCACCATGGATACCGGATCGAGCTGAAATCAGAAAATTAGGAAAGCGGACTTGAAGACAAATCCAACGATATATGATTTTAAGATATTTGATTGAGAAAACAAACCTGAGACAAGGTGTGAAGTTTCAGGTGCAGGGAAATTGCTGTGCAGGAATTCCTGTGCAGCCAGTGTGTTCGTTAGCGTTATCTCTCACCACAGAGTTCTGATCGAGTCAAGACCAGACATTATGAAAAGTAGACTCAAATACGAATCTAACGGTATGTAGGTTGAATGGTTTTAGCTAAGGATAGAAGACAGAACTAGGTCATTGATTTCAGGTTTGAGAAAAATATCACGCTCTTGGGATTTATGCACATCCTGCGTTGTTTTGACCTTATCTCCTTCTACAAAACTTAGATTATGTCAAAACGAGAAATTTTGAAATGTAGACTCAACGAAAAATATAACGGTGCATAGTTTGAAGGGGTTTAAGTGGGATGCGAGATAGGACTTGGTCATTAGGTTCATGTTTAAAAAAAAGGATCACAGTTCATAACTTCTTTGTAGTTTTGGATGTTTTGGCCTTGTTTCCTGCTGCAGAATTCAGATTGAGTTTAGATCAGAAATTTTGGAAAGTAGACTCGATATGAATATAACAGTTTATTGAGTGAAGGGGGTTTAATTGAGGAACGATACTGAACTAGGTTATTAGATTCAGGTTAGATGATTCACGTAACTTCTCGAGTTTGTTGATGAATGTAACTGCTTAGGATCATTGATGAGCGTACATACTCGAGACCGTTGACGAGCGTAAATGCTCAGTCTGGTAATGAGCACGACTGCTCGAGTTCGTTGATAACTTAACTGCTCGAGATCGTTAAGGAGCGTAACTGCTCGAGACTATTGATCAACGTAAATGCTCGAGATTGTTGAGCATAACTGTTCGAGTTTGTTGAGCGTTAGTGTTCGAGTTTGTCGATCAGCGTCAGTGCTCGGTTGTTGAGGGTAACTACTTGGGTTCGTTGTTGAGCGTAAATGCTGGAGATCGCTGATGAGAAATGCTCGAGATCGCTTATGAGCGTAACTGCTTGAGATCGTTGATGAGTGTTAATGTTCATAAAGCAAAGGAGTTGAGGTCTTGAGCATAACTGCTCAGATGAGAAATGAAAAAATAGAAGGGAAGAGAGAGAAAGAAGGAGAAATAGATGAGAGAGATTATCCTTTTCTTTTACCTTTTCGTTCTTTCCTCTTCTTTTTCTTTGCTGTTACTTCTTTTCTACCTCTCATTTCTTTGCTCTCAGTTTTTTGTATGTTAACTCCTTTTTTTTCTCTCTCTCTTTTTTTTCTTTTGCATGTATCTTTCTCCTCTTTTTTTTCCTTTTGGTTGTCCCTCTTATATAAAAGTGCTCTCTTTATCCACTTAGATTTCAAGATTTAAATGAATTATTTAGTTTGATCCAACAACATGAGGTTGAAGAGATATCTCTTTTCATTTGAGTTTTGAAAGATTTATACCTCAGGTTCAGTGCATTGGAACAACTTCTTCATAGGATTGGTGTTTTTAAGATTTGAATAAATTATTTAGTTTATACAACAACATGATGTTGAATTATCTCTTTTTCATTTGAATTTTGAAAGATTTATGCACCTTTGATTCATTGAATCTGGATAACTTTTTCATAGGCTTTGGCCTTTTAATATTTGAATGAATTATTTAGTCTTATCTAACAACATGAGGTTGAATAATCTGTTTTCGTTTGTATTTTAAAAGATTTATATACCTCACATTCATTGAATCTGGACGGCCTCATCTTTTTGTTATTATTGTTATTTTATTTTTTCTTTCTTTCTTTCTTTCTTATTTGTCATAACCAATCCATTTGAATTGAGATGAGTGACATGCTTTAAATTGCCTCGAACATTTGCAATGAAAAAAAAAAACCCTTTAACATGGACAATTTTGCACCGTCCAAAGTACTTGGTCAAAGAACAATTCAGATTCGTTTCCATGATGTGTGACATCACTACTCTTTCAGGTGTTTGTTCATGTTCCAAAATCCAAATTAATTTCATCCTTTTAGGATCCCTAACTTAGAAGGGTCAATTATATGGTGAAAAACGATTGCATGGAAGTTTCTAAAGATACCCTTATCAAGCTGAAGGCTAAGTTTGCAATTTCTATGTGGACAGTTCAGATATTGTGGGCTAGGTTTAACAGGCTTCATCATCTAGTTCGGAGTTCAATGCACATCAGATGACGACATCTTAGATGTTCAGATAATATCTTGACATTCAGTATGTCTAACTCAGATGCTCAGATAATCCAGTTCGACGATCAGTGTATTTGGGTTAAGCAACACTAGTGCAGTTATGAGACTAGATTTGTCTTCCAATTTAGATTCATTTTCCTATTCCAATTTGGATTTAGAGAGTTATTGGGTGTTTAAGTTTAGGCATGTTTGAACTTGTTTGATCTATTCCGTATTGAGATGTCTGTCGGGGCATATTGGAGAAGGTGGAACGAGGTGACTGACACATGTCTTGTTTCATATCTGAGACACGGTGGAGAATTGTTGGGTTTGTGACTCAAACATGAACCTGTCTAGATAAAGACAGGAGACCTGGTCCATTTGCTTGTTGGCTCAGAGTCAGTTCCCATGCGTTATTTGATTTCAATTTCCTATTAGGAGATTGAGTCCTAGAGGAATCAATTCGGCAAAATGTGCATATGATTACATATGATGGCTGCATGCATGTTAAGGTGACACATGCATGTGTGTAAGGTTGGTCCAATGTAAGAAACTAATTTCATGCAAGACATGTTTTTTTAATAGACAATTATATAAAGGCTGCGACATGTTGATCTACTCTGAGTTTCTCCCTTCTTTCCTTTTGTATATATATTTTTGTGCGATTTTAAGGTTTGAGAGGGTTTTGCAATGGGTGTATTTGGGATTAGGGTTTAATTTTTGAGAGCTTTATTCACATCTTGTGCTCAAATCATAGTGGATTCTTCTTATGGTTTATTCTTAAAATATGTTTTTGCTTGCACTAGGATCAATTCGATGTTTCTTGGGTGTTTTGTCTTAACGTAACAACGACAATGATTCTATAGGCAATTATTTCTGAAGAAAGAGTAGTAGGTGATTGATTGTCACATCATCCCACACAAAAAAGAATGTCACCAAATGACATAGTTTCCCCACCCCTTTTACCTCTCCATATCAGTCAGAATAAATGACATAGTTAAATGGCACATATATATCTGGTTTCAATGTACGGGCTTATTCTAGTTATTCCCAAGCTAGATAATTTGTTTCTTCTAGGTGTTCGAGTCAAAGGAAAATATGAACCTATGGTATTAACGACTGGTTAAGAAATTACACTTTTCTTTCTAGCATGGACAACAGAAGAAAGCGCTCAATTTTACTATGTTAAATTGCTAGGTTTTTCATACACTGCTGCATAAGAAAACCAAATGTCAGTGAAAGAAATTTCCTGTCAAATGCTTTGTCATTGTGACCAAAGGCAAGCATATAAATAACACTATTTGCTAGTTTCCTTGTTTTCGGGAAACTTTTTTTTATCTATTGAAGGAGATTCCTATGCACAAGGAACTCATTGAATGGTAACACTTATTAATACATAAACGTGTTAAGGAAGAAAAAATCGTGTATGTAGTTTGTATCCTGTTACTTGAGATAAGCACTGGTGAAGCAAAAATGTTCACATTTTTCCCTTGAGAAGTTGCTCTGATTCAAGTTTATTATAAATCATTTTTAGTTATAATTTCTTATCAAATTCCATTGGAATTTTTTATCCTCCTATTATGCCTTTGCTTTTACCTATATTGGAAGTTCAAATACACTATGTTTTCTTGCCCCTCATATGATGGGTTATTTGCTTGATTTTATTATTAAAGTTAGTTTGAGGAATTTTTTTCTTGTTATAGAGTATCAATAAATAATTATTACTATTACTATTTTTTTCTTAACAGAGGATAGGCTTCCTTTTGAAGCGGTGTGCACAGAGAATTTTGAGTGGTGGAAGACATGGCGTGATGACATCATGATGGTTGTGGTGAAGAATGACATTCGAGGACTAATGGATGCAACATTAAGTCTAGCATTACAATTAAAGCCTAGTGTCACAACTAAATGGTGGGCTAAACATGTAAGCGCTCTGCCTTGGTCTCACAGTACGATTTGGTGTTGACTCACTTTCCTTTTTAATTCTTTATAAATGTTCCAATCATGTGTTCTTTATCATGCTTGATTTACACACCAACTTTGAAATGTGTATTTGTCTCTATGTTTATTTATTTTACTTCTATATGAGGCAATGACTTATTGAGTTGTTAATTAGATATTTGTTTTTCACATGTGTGCTGCTCTTGATATGTACTAAAAGAAATGGCTGTTTCTTATCAAGTCTTAAATTTGGACATTTTCATTACTAGTGTCACAACTATGAGCAATGCGTCACAACTATGAGCAATGCAGGACATGTATTGCCCCCAAATTTTAGTTTGTGAAAGAGAATCTTGAGCAGTGTTTAAAAAGGCAAAGGGGTGAGGCTAGCTTTAGATTCCCTTAGAGGTGAGGCATAAACATCAAGGCTCGAGGAGTAAGTTTTAGGAAGTTTCCAATATTCATCTGAAATTTATAAATACTAGAATAATACAAAAAATAAAAGATAAAAATTAGGTAGACATATTGCAGACAAGCTTTACTCTATAAAACATTCAAGTTACCTTTGACATTCTACTCGTTCTTTTTAATTTATAGTTTCTTATATACATCCAACCAACTTAAAAAGACCCATTCTTTTGATTGGTTTATGTAGCGCACTACTTCCGTAAAAGGCACAAAATGATGTGGGAGGCTGTGCACTATTTCCCATTTTATGTATTTGTTGGGTTGGAGCAGACGCCTCAGTGTCCTGAGCAATCTCATGCCTCATTTTTAGTTTCGCCTTTTGGAATGCTAACGCTAGCTAACTATACCGTTTAGTTTCATGTCACCTGATATTCTTCTATCAAGGCAGGTCTTGATTAAAAGTATGTGAGGGGCTTAGTTGGACAATAAGGGAAAAGTGCCACGGACCTTTCTGTATCACCAGGATTGACTTTTCTGAGTTTTCACATCATTCAAGTGAGTATTGTGCTATTCAAAATTCCTCCTATTTGAAGGGCTATGGGAAGGGTAATATTGATTATTGTGGAAGCATGACTTGTTAGTTTGCTTTCAAATCTTTCCCACCACCTTATTGTAATACAATGAGATGATGAAGTGGTCATAAATCACGAGGGTTTTCTAATGAGTACCCTAAGGACATCAGTTAAGTAAGCATTAATGCACCTGTTTGCCTAGTTTTTATTTCATGTGGCACTCTATCAAACGAAAAGTTAATATTTTGTTTGAACATCGTTTCTTGTTTTCTACCATTCAGTTCAACTGAATACACTCAAGATACGTATTAAGTTGGCAAACAAGTGCATTCAATGCTTGGTTAACCGGGGACCTTAGGGCGTCTGTTAAAAAATAAACCCATAACACAATATTCTCAGTCTTATCTTTTATATTTTGATGAACAAGAATGATAAGTTTTTTCTTCTCTTTTCTTTTTTTCTTTTTGATAATATGATCTAATGCTAAAGTTTGTGTCTACATTTACTGTTGTATGGCACTTTGGTTGTCCAGAAGGGCTGTGGCTTGTGTGGTACCTTTGATAATTCCAGTTGCGTGATCATTGCCCACCAAAGAATGGTTAGAGACTATGTAGCACAAACACTTGTCATGGAGGAGTGTCGTGCCGTCGGACACGTGCCCGACACGTGTGTCACACACATATCGTCTGTATTTTAAAGAATTTTCACGTGTCTGCGTGTCGTGTTTATGTCGGTGTGGCCGTGTCCGTGCAACATACTTGGAGGCAATGCAGTTGCTTTGACTTATGTTTGCACAAGGTTTTATTTAAATGTTGTGTTGGAATATTTACAGACGATCTTTACTTTCTTTCATTTCATCTTACTTTGGTTTTACCACATGAACATGATCAAAATGGTGTGAACTTAACTAGTATGTTTTAATTTGGTGTCTATACTAGGTTTTGAAATGTCCTTATGGCTAGTTAGTATTATTAGTTCTTGATTTGTATGGAGGACTATTATAATTTATTCGGAAGAAAGTTCAATAAGTTTTGTCTCATTTAAAATACTGGTCTTATCTTATCCTTTGTGTTTGCAATGACATTGGTGCTGATAAATCATTGAATGGCCTGTCACATGGTAATGGTGGATGCTTTGGAGGAGGAAAGTAGAATTGAGAGAGGAGGAAAAAGAAAGCCCTTAACTAGGGATTCCAGGGAAACCAACCCTTAACAAGGAATAATTTGGAAAATGACCCTTAACTAGGGAAAGAAATCTCTTTCAAGACAATTATTCACCCAGATAGTTTGTTTTCTGAGTACAAAGCATTCATATTTAGAGATTAAGCATAGAGCTTTATTTCTACTAAAACTCCTCATACACTTGAATCCTAAGTAAGAATGTGACAATCCTAATGCAAGTAAATCATGACAATTTCTAAATCATCTCAAATCCAATAAATCTTATCCTAATCAAATTCCTAAACAATTCAAATTCTAGATAAATCTAAGTCCTATCAAAATTCAAATACATTTAGATTACTCCAAGGAGGCTTAGGAATCTTCATGGATCTTCTCTTGCAATTGATTGTGCATCACATGGCAGAGTTGCATTTGATTTGTTCACTTTTGAGTTTTGTCATATACAAGTGCCTGAATGGGTTTCTTCCTTTATCTTGTTGACCACTAGTCTAACCTGGCCATATGACTCATGCTGTATTGCATGGATTATTCAACATATTCGGACTGTCCTAAAGTCTCAATTTGGATAACTACCCATTTCTACAAGTTCTTTATTTCTGTCTTTTTCGTTTTTTTTTTAAATTCTTTTTTCATACTGTAGATAACCTCCCCCCCTTTTTTATTTTCTTTCCTGTTAGTTTTTTGAAAAATGTCTTATTTGACTTGTTACTCTGCAGAGTGTTGATTGGAAAAAACGTCTTGGTAATGTAGTAACTACTCGAGATGCAAGTCTACTTGTGAAGGATCTGCGAGACAATGCAATTAAATGGTCTATAGCTCGAAAATTATTTTCAGGTGGGCTTTAACATTATTGTTTAATCAATTTCCTTGTTACATTCAACATTTCTGCTGGGTGGTCATTGATTTAAAGTGTAAGCACACGCTTCATTTGACCGTTGTTGCAGTTATCTATTTTTCTTGTGTCTATTATTTATCTAGTGCTCACGCTCCCGTTGTCAGATAATGATGTTATTTCTTTCAACTGTCTACCACAAGAATGCTCCAAAATGTGCTAATTCCTACTTTCCACTTTATAAATAATGTTTTTGTAATAATGAACACAATGTGAAATTATTCTCAACCACAAAGAATTCTTAAATTAAACAAAGATTAATGTGAATGCAAATAAATAGCTGAAAATAAAATGTTCCTATCATCCAGTCTAATGAATAAACTATACAGTGCAACCCCTATCTGTGAACAATCAATCAAATCTCACCAGCCTACTTTCCTAATTAATCCAACTGAAAAAGAATTCATCTTAGACTGTCTCAAATAAAGTTGAATTCTAATTTAAGCTAATGAAATTTAGGAGCTATCATAATCTAAAAATGCTAGTGCCACCATTAGGCTTGGCTGAGTGATAAAGCGGGGGCGTGGGGATTGGGGTGGGGGGTGGGGGGGTGGGGGTGGGGGTGGGTTAAGGGAGGTCTCGGTTCAAGACTGGTCTAAGGCCTTTGTAGTGTTTAAAATCCAAAATACAAAAAAGCAAAATCAAATCAATCTGAATAACTAATCCAAATTTATCTCACTGATAAATCCTTAGGCAAACTAAATCCCTTACCTTTTCTGTGGTAGGCTTGCTGGACACATGGTCCACTTGTCCTGCGCCTTGTGGAGACATGTGTCAGACGGATTAGTAATGGGGACATCTAGTTGATTAGTTTGTTTTAGTTTCTTGTATCATTTTATCTTATCTTATTTTAGTTGGTTATTGTAATTGGTTGGTTTATCTTATCCTAGTCTCACATTTGTTGCGGTAGGAGTTATTATGTTGATGTAGGCTTATAAAATGTCAAAACCGCTTTGTTATTGGTGGCTGATTGATAATGAAATATTGTTATTTAAGCATTTATAGCCAGTGTGCTTTTGGGTTAGATACTCTTGGGAGAGAGTCCCAACAGTTTTCTTGGATTTCAAACTCTAAGTTGAGATATCCTAGTGTTCGTTCTTAATTATCTCTTTTCTTATAGTTTGTCCCCCATCAGTTTGGTATAAGAGCTAAATCTTTCTCTTTTCCTTTACCTTCCACAAAACCCTAGCTTCCACCAAATTTTCACAAAACCTTAGTTCCCCTTGTCAATTCTAGATCTTGTCAAAAAAATCTCAAAAATCCCTTAAAAGAAATTCCGAGACACCATTGTTCTATTCATTCTTTCCTTCAACAGTACCTGATCAACGCCGCCGCCACAAGCTCCTCAACGCCTGCAGCTCCTCCCCTTCTTCTCATCCGCCTCCCGACGATGAAGGCTCCTCCACCACCTCCTGACGATGATGGTCCTCTGCCGATCTCCGACCCCTCTTCATCAAAGTCCGCCATCTTGGTTCAGTCTTGATGCACATTTGTTGGGTCCCCGACCACCACCACCATGGCCCCTATTGAGAGCCAAGGAGATGACATAGTCGAATTTTTTCTAACCCCTGGGGAATGATGGGACATCTAGTGGATTAGTTTGCTTTAGTTGGTTGGGTCATTTTATCTTATTTTATTTTAGTTGACTATTGTAATTGGTTGGTTTATCTTATCTTAGTCCCACATTTGTTGTGTTAGGAGTTATCATGTTGTTGTACGCTTATATAAGGCCAAAACTGCTTTGTTATTGGTGGATGATTGATAATGGAATATCGCTATTGAAGCATTTGTATCCAGTGTGCTTTTGGGTTAGATGCCTTAAGGGGAGAGTCCCGACAATTTTCTTGGGTTTCAAACTCTAGGTTGAGATTTCCTTGTGTTCATTCTCAATTATCCCTTTTCTTGTAGTTTGTCCCCATTGGTTGGCCTATATGAGTTTTAACTTTGCCTCCTACAAATGAATTGGACATTAATTGTGGAGGTCATCAGTTTTATCCTCGATGCTTATGAGTTGGGGATTCTTCCTGGGCCTAGGACCATATATTTTCAGAGCCCTTAACTGACACAAATAGACACTGAAACTTCTAGGCAAGACTCCGCAGCTTGAATTTTGTTTGTAAACTCTTAGATGAGCTCAGGTTCTAGAACTGTTGAAATTCCAATACCAATCTGTAAACACTTGTTACAGAGTAAGGAAAAAATTCCAAACAAACAAAAGATTTATATGGTAACTGGGTCAACTACCTAAATGTTCTTTTTACTCACTCAGCTCAATTAAGTAAATATTCATCTTTACACCGTAAATCCAAGTTTGTATTATTTGACCTCGTGTCCTAGTATTGGCATGTGCAATTGGCTGACCCATCAACTGGACATGCGTTATTTGCAGATAAAGATAGAATGAAATAGTAGTTATTATTGTACTAGATAAAGATGGCTGATTACTCATTGAGATTCTTAAATGTTAGATTTTGTTAGGTAGTTAATGTTTGATGTTATCTTGTGACTAAGAAGATGTCATCTCTATTTGTAGCTCTATATATCAAGCCCTTGAGGCTTCAACGAACAAAAATTGTTATCCCAGAATCAAATTTTACATGGCTTCAGAGCATAAGATCCCAACCATTCTCACAAACAAGCCGTGCTGCCAGCTTCAATTTTTTTTGCTGCCACCATATTGGCGTCAACTTATTCCTCTTTCTTTTCAAATCCATCATTTCTTCCAAACCCTTTACAAGAGTCTAACAACTTGCTCTCAAGAGTCTCCATGCGGACTCTGCGCGGGTCCACCATCAGCTTCTGTCACAAGCTTTCTACATGGGTCCATTATCAGCCTTTGAAGAGCTCCCATGGATCTATCTTTAGCTTATGTTATGAGCTTCACGTGGGTCCATTATCTACCTCTAGCACGAGTGCTTCGTGTTTCTCAGTCATCAACCTCTAACACGAGCACTCCACTTTGGTGTATCATCAGCCTTTAAAGAGTTCCAAGTTGATCTATCATCAACCTTTGTTATGAGCAACCTGCACGAGTTTAATTATTCAGCCATCGATGGTTGCTTCCTTCAATCCGTCATGTTGTACTTCCAAGCTCTCAGTGTTCAAACCCATTGTGAGTTTGATGTAGGACGAGAAGGGAAAAAGAAGAAAGAGGGAAGAAATTAGGGTTTAGGGGAGCATAAAGATAGATTTGGGTTCAACACCCAGAAGATCAATCTCTCTCTCTCTCTCTCTCTCTCTCTCTCACTCCGCGCATCACCATGCAAAGATTCAAATTTAAAAAGGACATAAACATCCTAATCAGGATTTCATTTAATCAATTTATCATAGTGTAATTAAAACACTACAAGACTTGCCTTATATAGACCCCTACAAGAAAGAGTTTCCCATCACAACCGATGTGGGACTAAAAAAAATACACTAAATAAAATAAAAATTACTTAAAACAGACTACTAAATAGTAACAGGAGCGATTCCCATCAGAGTTTGAGGGGGAGTGTTACCAGATAAAAATGAGAATGAAATAGAAGTTATTATTCTACTAGATAAAGATGGATGCTTGCTTCTTGAGATTCTTAGTTATGTTGTTAGATTTTGTCAAATAGTTATTATTCGTTCTTATCTTGTAACTGAGAAGATCTCATCTTTGTTTGTAGCTATATATATATCTCAAGCTCTTGAGGTTTCAATGAATAACAAAAATTATTATCCCAAAATCAGATTTTACTTGTCCAAAACATTTCATAGGTTCCCAACATTTTTCCCTCAAGAAAAGCTGAACTGAGTTAGAAAATGAACTCATATCATCTCAAGATAAAATTTGAAGCCTTTAGTAGTTGTTTGAAGATTAGGGCTTTGGCTCAACTCCTTGGATAATATTTTACATTTCAAACTTTAGAAATTATTAGTAGGCTAATTGCAAAGGCACATACATCTCTGATACTATAACTAGGAAAGGACTCTAGCGGCCATGAGCAGCCGACCTACTCCTTTTTCTGTCCTTTTTCTCATTTTTTACTATGGGACCCACTACATTCCAGGAGCTACTCAATGCAAGATAATTTGCTCTTTTCATGCATGTTCAATACACGTGTAATTAAAATTGAAATTTCATGGACATGACCGGACGCGTTTAGTCACCAATGAGTTCTGCCGCATTGCTCCACATAGTATACCATGCTTTTGGACCGGGAAAAGAGAAGTCACATCTGAGAAATAGAAAACCCTAAAGAAAGATTGTATATTGAATAAAAGAGAGTTGCAAGATATATAAAGAAGACAAGGAGGGTAAATATGGATAATCACCCAATAACCCAATAACACAAATACTAATGAATTAACTTAACTCTCCTCCTCAAGTTGGAGCATAGACATCCAATATGCCCAGCTTGTTTCAAAGATTAGAAAACACCTGAGGTGAGACAGCTTTGGTAAGTAAATCGGCTAATTACTTCGAAGACGGTGTGAACTGGAACATAATCGCCTTCTTTGTCCAAGCATCTCTGACAAAGTGACAGTCGACCTCAATGTGTTTGGTCCTCTCATGAAACACTGGGTTTTGGGCAATATAGATGGCAGACTGATTATCACAATGCATAGGCATGGGTCCTGATTGTTTGAAACCAAGTTCCATCAGTAAATTTTTTAACCACACCATCTGGCATGCCGTACGAGCCATAGCTTTATACTCAGCTTTAGCACTTGAGCGAGACACATCTTGTTTCTTACTCCAAGTCACTAGATTCCCTCTAACAAAAGTACAATAGCCAGTAGTAGACTTCCTATCTTCTCGATCACCAACATACCCTGAATCAGAATATCCAGAAATGTGTACATGTTAATGTTTCCTATACACCATTCCTTTCCTGGACAACTTTTGATATAAGCTAGAACCCTCATTGCAGCTAACCAATGGGTCTATTTGGGCTTAAGTATGAATCTACTCAGAACTCCTATGACAAAAGTTATATCTGGCCTAATCACCGTAAGATAGATCAGTTTCCTAATCAATCTCCTATATCTTCCTGAATCATTAAGTGTATGACTATCATCAAATCATAAATCCACATTAGTTTTCATTGGTGTATTAGCAGGCTTGCATCCCAAAAATTTTGTTTCCTCCAGAAGCTCCGGAGCATACTTTCGCTGAGAAAGTACACTGTGTTTTTGATGTGCGACTTCAATTCCTAGAGAGTATTTTCGACGTCCCATGTCCTTGGTGACAAAATGACGCTTGAGATACATCTTAGTCTCCACTATCCCAGCTGAGTCACTCCCAGTTAGAAAAATGTCATCAACATAGAAACCAGAACTACAATGGCAGACCTTGTGTGCCAAATGAAGATAGAGTGATCTGAATGACACCGGCGAATGCCAATACCAGAAATGGTAAGACTAAACTTCTCAAACCACGACCTTGGACTCTGCTTGAGTCCATATATAGCCTTCTTTAGATGACAGACTTTAGTCTTCCCCTGAGCAACATAATCTTTGCTCCATATACACTTCCTCCTGAAGATCCCTATATAAAAAAGTATTTTTGACATTCAGCTGAAACAATGGCCATGACAAATTAACGACAATAGAGAACAAAATCCTGATAGAGTTCATCCTGGCAACTGGCGAGAACGTCTCAAAATAGTTGATGCCATATGTCTGAGTATAACCTTTGGCCACGAGCCTGGCCTTATTTATCCACGGAATCATCTGGGCGGTACTTTAGAGCAAATACTCAGTGACAACCAATAATCACCGCATCTGTTGGTGCGAAAATCAACTCCCAAGTTCCTTTAGAAGTAAGAACTTCCATCTCCTCATCCATTGTCTGTTTTCAGGCACGTACCAATAAAGCCTCTGTATAAGACCTGGGTATAGACTCAGAAGACAAAGAGAGCAAACTGTCAAAAAGTGGGGTTTAGATGATCATAAGAAACGGAATTAGAAATAGGACGATCAGTGCAAGATCATTTACTTTTTCGAAGGGCAATAGGAATATCAAGATCAGAGGGAGAAGCTGATGGTGGAGAAGGAGGACCGACCGTCAACCGGAGAGGGGTTAGCCGGAACTGGTTCAGAGGCAGGAACCTTTTGGCGATGATTGTAGACGCATCTAAAATTCTGAGCTGGCTTTGATGCAGGCGGATCTGTAGTTTCTTCTGGCGGCATTGGCAAAGAAGCTGTATCAGCAGGTGTAGTTAATGGCACAGACAGTGAAGGAGGAACAATCTCAGATATGTTGATGGGAATCTGTGTAGAGAAATATGGAACAAACTCAAAAAATGTGACATCAGCAGACATCAAATACTTCATTGTGGAGGGATTATAGTACCGATATTCTTTTTGTGTTCTAGAATACCCAACAAAGACACACTTTATAGATCTAGGGAATAACTTGTCTAGCCCAGGAGACAAGTCCTAAACAAAACAAGTGCATCCAAAAGTACGGAGTCATAGAGAAAGGGGTTTTGTTAGCGTAGAGACTGATATGCGTGCTTTATATGCATGTTTTACATCACTTTTTATGCCTATTATTTGCCATATTTAATGCTGCATGGGTATTTTATTAGTGTTATTTTGCAGATTTTAGGTCAAGAGCAAATTAGAAGAAAAGAGTGAATATTGGCGAATCAGTGATATCAAGTGAACAAAAGAGATGCAGAATCAGAGATCTGAAGTAGAGTTGGAACATCTTAACAGAGTCTTCACGTAAAATCAGAAATTTCACAAAAATTTGAGACTGAAATGGACCAAGAGTTCGACCACCTAGCCTTAAATTTCAGCCAAGCAGCCGTGGACCAGTCAATGAGATTGCGAACTTAGAGGTCAACACGTGGACCAGTCAATGGGATTGCTAACTTAGATGTCAACACGAGTCAAAAAGCGGAGCTTCAATACAGTTAGAAGTTTGGCCAGCCAGCCGAATTTTCGGCCAGCTGGCCGAACTACGAGGGTGGTTTTGGATAGAATTTTTCTAGCAATTCGTGTAATTTTGGAAATCTAAGTTTTTGTATTCGACTAGGATTCTACTGCTTTCTGTTCTATATAAATGCCACCAAACCTCTTGTAACATATACAATTTTTATCTCTTTTATTTGAGTGAAAATCAATAAAAATTCTCCTGTTAGCTATTAGATCTCAAAGCACTTCAGCGAGGAATTCTTCATAAATGCTTCATCTTTTTGATGCTCTCTTACCTTTCTCTTTATTTGATTTTATTTCATGATTTATTTTAATATTATGATGTGTTATATTTTCTTTGTTATGAACTAATTTTTCGTAACTAGGGCATGATGTAGGGATTGTATTGATGATATAGTGTTTTGTGCGAATTCTACTACATGTTTTGTAAAGTTTGAATCTTTTACACGCTAAGTTAATCTTATGCTTTATGTTATAATTGGTGCGCACAATTAATCAGAATGCTAGTTTAGAGTCTGAAAGGAGATAGCTTAGCAAAAGCTTCTAGGAGTAACAACCATAACTCGAAAAGTTGAGGCGTAAGAGTTGTGCAGTCAAGTAGGAATATCCATCATACTTAATGCATCTTTTAACTAGCAATCTATTAGATCGAGAGATTGTTGATTATAGATTTAGAAGATAGAATTGATATTATTCGAGAGAAAGTACTAATTAGGATAGGGAATTCTGATTGTTAGCATGAATAAGATGAATTAGTATAAACATAATATTTTATCTGATTACAATTATCAAAATCATCACCCTAGTTCTTTATATATATAAATCAAACCGTTTTTAGTAGTAGTTCATAACATCTTCCAACTAAATTGGTTATTCAAATAGAATTAGGAAAGATTAGTTGATACTTGAAACAACAATCCTTGTGGGATGATACTCTATTTCACTCTATATTACTTGTTAACTATTGGTGCATTTACCATTCAATTCGCAACATCAAGTTTTTGGTGCCATCGCCGGAGTACATGAGATAGACGCAATCTCCGCAATACATGCACAACCTGCATTGTTGACAAAGAAACTTGATGCAACCAATGTAAGTGCCATCCAAACCCAAACCCTCCATATGATGCATTTGCTGCAGGGTAACCAACTAATGAGGGACAGACTGGCAACTTTTGCGTTCCCTTCAACCGAGCAGGCAAATTACGTGAGCAACTTTCAAAGGAACAATAACCTATATTCAAACTTGTACACACCAGTTTAGAGGAATAATCCTAATCTAGGATGGGGGTGGTAACAACAACAATAGTGCTCCAAGGGCGAATAACTTTCAGCAACAGCAAGTAAGGCCACCACCACCACAAGGGAAGAAGCCAAGCTTGGAGGAGACAATGCAACAGCTCGCCGCCACTACACAAACATTCATGACCACCACAGCCACCAACTTGAAGAACCAAGCAGCTGCAATTCATAACCTAGAGGTGCAGATGAGTCAAATTTTCAGCCTGCTGTCCAATCGACCACAGAGATCGTTACAAAGCAACACGGAGGTAAATCTCAAGAACACGTTAAGGCAATCACGTTATGACGTGAAAAGTTCTAGCACAAGGCCAAGTCTCCAGAGAAGAAAATCATGCTCCAACAGACACTGGAGATGAAAACTCAGGACAAGAGGAGGCAAGAGATGTACATAGGCAAGAGTTTCGGCCAGCCAGTCGAAATTTCGGCCAGGTATTCGAACTATGGAAGATTCTCAGGCTCTAGAAGATCCTACAGAGAAGTCAGTTATCAAGTCATATGTTTCCCCGCTTCCATTCCCTCAGAAACACAAGCAAAAGATTTCAGATAAGCAGTTTGTTTAATTTCTAAATATGTTTAAAAAACTGCATATTAACATTCCTTTTGTAGAGACCCTAGCACAAATACCCAAGTACATAAAGTTTATGAAGGAGATCCTAAGAAATAAGAGAAAACTTGAGGATCATGAAACAGTAATGTTGAATGAAGAATGCAGTGCTATTATGCTAAACAAGTTTCCTCCAAAGCTTAAGGATCCAGGGAGTTTCACTATACCTTGTACCACAGGAAATTCTTATTTTGAAAAAAATTATGCGATCTTGGTGCTAGTATTAATTTGATGCCTCTTTCCGTGTTCAGGACTCTGGGGTTAGGAGAAATAAAATCAACTAGCGTATCACTTCAGTTGGCAGACAGATCTGTCAAATACCCGAGAGGAGTAATTGAAGATGTGCTAGTAAAGGTGGAAAAGTTCTACTTCTCTACGCTTTAGACGGAACTCGAATCGGACTACGAATGTGCCTCAAAGGGGTCATGAATCAATACTGTGCAGACTGCTGTACTGAATGACTCAGAGAGTCGCTTGCTGATGGCGTCAGCATTAAGCCACTGACGTCAGCAGAGGCTCGGATTGGAGCCGCGACTTCGAGTCAACTCTGTCTTAGCTCGGCTTGAGCCGATGGTGGGGTTGGCTCGTCGAGCCGCTGGCGTCAGCAGGATCCGGCGGGTCGGATCCGGTTGTAAATAGGTCGGGTCTACTCTCAGGCGGGGTCTGATTGCTTTTAAACTCAATTCAGACCCAAAAAGTCTAATTCAAACTCAAATCAGTTGGGTTCTCGCGACTTCCTCAGTAGCTCGACGACGACGAGATTTGAAGACGTCGATGACGAAGGCGGAGGTGGCGACGACGAAGTTGGGAGTTGTTGTCGGCGGAGATTTCTGGAGGCTGTGAGTCGTTGGCGAGCGGTGGTGAGGCTTTGGCGAGGGAGTCTAGGATCAGCGGGGGGGGGGGGGTTCGGAGGTGGATGGGTAAGGCGTTGAAGGTTGGCTGTAGAGGTAGGAGAAGGGGGCGGCGGATCTGGCGGTCGAAGACGAGGTCGGTGGCGCTTCGGCGAGCTTTTGGGACTGGTGGTGGCGCGGCGGAGCAGAGCAGAGGGGTGACGCGATGGTGGCGCTGGGGTGTTGCGACGGGTGCAGAGGGTTGACGTGGGTGGCGGCGTTGGATCTGATGGGGGGAAGAAGATGTACATGTTTTTTTTAAAGGGGTAGTGAAGAGAAGAAGATGAATAGTGAGATTTGAGATTTTTGGAGATTTTTGTTGGGATTTCGGGGGAATTTTGTACAATTTTTTTCCTGATAGATCTAGGATTTAGATCTAGGGTTTTTCTTGGAGAGGGAAAAGAAAATTTTGAAGGGATTGAAAACTAATTGTTCTGATACCAAATTAATGTAATACATGAGGATCGCAATCACCTTCCAATTAAAGAAATTGGGAATTTGGGTTTTGAAAGAAGAAATAAAAAAGAAGAATAAGTTTGGGCTTCGTGCCCCTTGCTCCACGGGCTTCACACCCCTTGTACCACGAGCTTCACATCTCAATAACAAGAACTCGAGAGCTCAAGAAAGTTTAACTGGAAACGTTTTTAATCCATTCATCATCTCTAATAAAAGAAGTCTGACTTATTTGTAGGCTTTATAAAAGTACACTTATCAGATATAACTGATGTGGTACTAAAAAAACACAACAAAAGCAATAGCTAGACTCAAAATAAAACTAAAGGCAATAAAAATTACTAACAAATGGTGATGTCCTCGTCACCTTCATTCTCTGAAATTTATGTTCTCTTAATGTATTTCTAATTTTGCACACGTGAATTTTTGCATGTGCCAAAAGCTAGCTCATTAATGACTGAAAAGGAGTCTTGGCACCATTTGCTAACTCCTTTTTGTTCAGACCTAAGCCTAAGCTTCTTTCTCGACAAGCTCTTTTCAGTGAGTCTGGGACTTTTTGGGGTCTAATTTCCTGAAGTAATTAAGATGTGTAAAAGTTTAAATCTTCTAGATGTTATGCGCATCTCAAATAAATTTTCCTTGCCATGTTTTTACTTTTGGCTATTAATACTAGGGAACTTACGATATACTGTTTGGGACATGCATGAAATGCTTAATCTCGCTGGCTGATTGATTTTCTAATATTAGATGAATTCTCATCACAAGTGGTACTCTGACATGCAAGTGCATCATTGGTAATCATAAGTCATGTAATTCCTTACATGAATTCTTCCTCAGATGTAGAGAATGGAATTGAATCTGATGACAATTGCTTCCATGATGAACATAAGAGTTTGTCTGCATTGAACAATCGGCGATATCATAAGCCACTGGATCTTTCTGTTCGATATCTGGACGTGAAAATGCCATCTTCAAGACCACAGAAGTGCTCAAATTCGTACGTCTTTTGGCTGCCGTTTTATATTTTTAGTCTGAGGCCCTGATCTTCACAAAAAGAAGTTGTTATGATTGTGTAGATTAGTGTACATTAATTTTTTAATAACTATGTATAATATTCATTGTTTTAGGTCAGGTTTGGCTATGTTTCCCAGTGGTACAGGTAAGTCTTCCGGGTGAGGTCTCAGTCTAATTAATTTTCTAATAATTACCGGTTCTTTTTTGAATTCTATAATATAGTTGTAGACGTTGACATTTTTTTCCCAACTGAAAACATTAAACATGAAAAGGATACTCTGCCGTTTCATTTTGCTGGATATCATTTTATTAGGAAGTAATAATTAAGAATTATCTGACCAAAAAGTATTCTAGGATATGTGAGAACATGATACAGACTAAAGATTCAACCTCTCTTGCAGGCAAGGTGCAGGCAATTGCTTGCCGCAGGTCAAATCGTCTCAAGGAGAAGTTGACATTTGAAGGAAAACCCAGTCTGAAGAACTCTATTGGAAAGCTTGAACAAGTGGTATGTGATTTGGTTCTGTACACAGGGTATGGCTTCTGCTATGTGGTAATTATCTGTCTGGGTGTTTGGATGAACAGGTAGACCCTGTCTCGCCTTGCTTGGTTGGACCGTCAGTATTATGCTCTATGGAATCTGAAGCGGGCTTAGTCTCTGCCCACTCGCCTCCTAGCAAGTCCAACTGTAACGGAAGTACTGGCAAGTATGTATTCCTCGAGGTTCTGCAGTTGTGATCCTTCAACTCAGAGGTCAAGCCTGAGTCATGTAATTTCATTTCTAGCAGAGTCATGTTTAAAAATCAGGATACTTCAAAAGGTGGTGACGTGCCTAAGTCTATCAAAGGTAAGGATTATCAAGGCTGGCACTTTTCTTTTTTTATAACTATTAGATCTGACTCCATGTTTTATGGATTTTTGAATTATTATTATTTCAAAATGCCCTTTTGGGCCAAGTTATTTTTTTGTGATACTTGTTTTAAAATAATAATCGACTGTTGGAATGTCATCGCTAGTACCATGCTGTTTAGGGAGGGTTTGTGGGATTTAAGAGATGATATATTATCAAGATTTGGAGATAATGTACTGAAGGTGGTGGTTGTATGTATGACAGGCTCCAAATCATACTAGAGTGTGCCTGGAAAGACAGATATAGAAAAATTGTGTGTATTAAGTTTAGTATGTTAGTAAACTTGTATGGTGTATTAAGTTTTGAGGTATTTGTTATTGACACTAAACCAGAAATCTTGAATTTTCACAAAAAGAAAAAGAAGTAAAAAAAAGGTTGAAGAAAAACTAATATGGTGCCAACTTTCTTTGGTGTTGCTTTTGGTTCCCAAAATACCCCGTCCGTTTCTGAATTTCCCCCTAACAATTATATGTATCAACAGCTTGCCAATAGTCTACATTTGGAAGTTAATGGCTTTGCTTGTTTTAGGCTCCGTGACAATATTCAAACAAATAGGTGCTATAACATTCATAAATTTAGCTCATGCTTAATTATTTTGAGGAATAGATATAATTAACTTATGCTTTAAAATTATTAGTGACATCCCTCTAAATACAACATTGCATAAGTGTAGGGGTAAATTCCCAGAACAAATTTGTCTACACTTCAAATTGTAACTTGGGTCTAAGAGGAGTTGAAAAAGCAATCACAAAGATTCAAGTTTTATATGGAAACTCAATTTGGAAAAAAACACGGGGAAGAGGGGGAGAGTTCACTATTTTCAGAGGATTACAGTGGATTCTGCAGAGATAAACTCTAATCTTCTTGCTAGATTTCTCTCAATCTCAGAATGTCCTTTGTCTCCTTCAAATATCTTATATACCCGGGAGTTTCTGTTGACACTGCGAGTCATACGGGATTCAATAACTGTATGATCTGCACGTCGTAATCCATTGGCTGAGATTGTGCTCTTGATTGCGGGAGTGATATTTGCTGCTTTCTGTAACTGCTCGCATTGAAATAGGGATCGTGGAGCACGTTTGAAATATGAATTGACTTGGTGGCGTAACAGACTTCACAAAATAGGTGGGAGTTGATGGAGCCAGTCGCAGAGGTTGTCTTTCTCAAGTCGGAAGACTTCGGGAGAATGAACATCTTCGGGACTATTATTGTCCTCGGGAGAAGGGAATTATCTCGGGAATGTTTTGGACGCTGTTCTTGCTAGGTAGTTTTTCCTTGCGAGTGTCATTTGGAAATTCTGCTGGCGGGGACACGTGTCTTGATCCTGGCGTGGGTCAGATTTTGACCACTACAATAAGCTACCATAAACTCATTTTATTAACAAAACATACGACTTTTTCACATACTTTTCTCTTTCAAAATTTCAGTTATACACTCTATCTATTAATATAAGGCAAACACTTTGTGGCTTATGGACCATGTCATGTCCTCGTAGTGCCGCCCAAATTGATCCTAGCCGCTTATGTGTCAACATCATCTTGGAAACCAATTATAATAACCTTCATTTAAGTCCAACTATTCATACTTCTACAACTATAATAACTTTTTTAAATTCAACTTACCACATGTCTGAAATTTAAGTGGTGTTTTTCTAAACATATTGTAGGCTCATCTAAATATTTTCTTTTCTTTCCTGAGTAATGTAACAAATTTTTTGAAATTCAAGTCTTGACATAACTCTCTGAAGGGATAAAAGAGTATGTGCTTCTTTATATGTGCCAGAGATTTTTTTTTAATTGAATCTATATTGTTAATGTTTGTTTTAATAAACTACCTGTTCTCATATATATCCTCTTTCATAAATTACTTACATAACTAAAAAGGATTTCCGTTTGAGCGGAATTTTTTTATTACCCTCGCATATTTATCTTGTCATTTAAGATTTTTTTATTAATTAAAGTTTATTTTTACTTAAAATTAGATGTCTTAGTAAAAATAGTTAATATTATGCATCCAATTTTGGTCAAATAATTTGCATAACTAATTAGAATCTTGTGTAATCAGAACATGTTTTCAATCAGAATTTTTTGCATTACTCTCTGCTCATGCAGTTTGATATACTTAAGCCTCTATTTAGTTTAATGTGTCGAAGAATCAAATTTAAAATTTACTGTCATGCCCCGAAACCAACCTCAGATATTGGGGCCCAATGATACTCGGCCACAACTCTCCAATGAAGAGAATTGCGAAGCCTAGCAAATTCCTTCCCAAATTTACCAAAAGATAACCACCAATTGCATAAATAACCAGGGTTCTTCAAATATATAAATGAGGATACATCCATGAGTTCAGGAGTTGACTCCAAAATATCTTACATCAATCTAACCATAATACTAATCGAATACTTCGAGTCTAATCAAAGTTCCAAAAGATAACATTCATACTAACACCTAATACTAGATAGCCAACTAGATACCACGAGTTGTCTTCGTAGATCTAATCACGAGCTCCGCAACTCACGAAATCCCCGAAACGAACTGTTAGAATTTTGAACAGAAAATATGAAAATATCAGTGTGAGCTTAACGCTGAGCAAGTGAATGAACCATGTTATAATGTTTATGCTTAATGACATGCACAAAAACGTTTAATATTTGGCATGATAAAAAAAGAAAATTCCAAAAATCAAATAGTGCACATATGTGTAGACAATGACAACTCTGTGGAATTAGGTAGGTCATATAGCAATGCGATCAATACTTTACACCCCGATTGACTTGGGTCTCACCACTATTATCGCCATAGCTGGGATGTCTATATCAAGGCTTGTGCAGATCAAACACCCTTATAAAGGGGACACATTGAGATCTGTCACGACTTACTTAATTACGATGCATATACCGATATATGTCACCTAGATGCCTGCAACAATGGGTTCAGTCATAACCATACGTGTCCAACCATGTCACATCACGCGACAAATAGGCATATCAATGCACTAATAACCGGTAATCATGCCATGCATAAACATCTTAGCCTATTTCTATATGAAACAAATCATGAACCGTGTCCAATGGACCAACATGCTATGCACGTGCATAATTTTCGTAATGTAAATCATTTCTCATCATGCATGTAGGATTCATAAACTCACATGCGAGGTAATACTATTCAATATGTCCAATCACAACTATCTGACATGATTCAATCAACATAATACATGTGTGCATGTACACCTAGACACATTCATGTCCAAGATGCACTTATAACATAACATGTTGATCTATATGAATAGAATTCATAAACTTCATATCATAAGTTCATCACTTACAAAGAGATCTTGATCAGAAGCCTCAAGTGTGATTCTCAAGATGATACTCAATTCTTACTTGAAAGATCCTAATAACAAATAATATATACAATAATTCTTCGAAATCTTATAGCTTATCAACAAACCCAACCTAGTCATATAGGCTATAAACCCATTATAATTACTTAAGATATACTTTAAATGGTTTGTACTATTATAGGTATTTTTACAAGATTTTTATAAATTTTTATGACAAGTTTATGGCCAAAAAGGCCTTTTACGTAAATTACCAAAAGTCTAGGGGCCTTTCTGCAAATATCAAAACCTCTGTATGGGTTGGATATGCAATATCTAGCTTATAAGGGGTCGTTTAGTCAATTAACACTAAATCTAGTGGGTCCGGGCGGTTAATAGTAAATTTGTGGGACAAATTTGGGCTTAAAATAAATATTCTTCACATACTGGGGGTTGATGGAAATTTTCCATCTTCTTCCCCAATTCTCCTCTATTAACAGCATCACTCAAACCCATTTCAGCTTGGGCTTGGGTGGCTGCCATCGCCATCTCCGCGGCCATGCCCGGCCGCGAGAGCGCCACGGCGACTGTCGGCCACTTCCGACGACCGGTCGCCATCTCTAGTGGCTGGCGAGCTCCGCTCGTTGCCGGTTATCGTTGGAAAACTTTTTTTTTTTAAAATCTGAACTAAAACTCAGATTTTAGACCGAATTAGTTTTCTCTTAATTCTTAGAGATAATAAAAATTTAAGTTGAAAGGAAGAGGTAGAAGATTACCTCTATGAAGCTTCTCCTCTTCTCCCACTCCCGCTCCCACTCCTACTCTAGCTCTGGTGTGAGGGGAATGAGAGTCTTGGGGTCTTATTTATAGAGTTAGGGAAAAGGGAATATCCAAAAGACACCTTAGTTGTTCTACATCCAATCCCATGAAGACAAGGTATATTCTTGTCACCCAAATCCCCCAGTCATCTTTTGCTTAGTCAGCATGAAATTTTTAACTATTCTTCCTCTAATGAATGACAAGAATTTTTGTTTTTGTATGAGAGTCCATGTCTTCTCCTTATTTGCAAAATAGTATGTTCTCATTGTAAATTTTTAATCAAACACATGGAAATTATTATTTGGAGTTGGATTATTACATTTACCAATGTGAAATGCACGAAGCACTTGAGCAATTTGCACATGCCCAAGAATCTAGTGTTGATAAATTGTTTAGATTAAATCTGTTTTGTTTCTGTCGTCCCTGATCATTTCATAGTTGAAGAACATCTGTAAATATACAAAGTGAGAACCTGTGTCACTGGACATTTTTCTTTTCTAAAAGAAAATAAGGGAGATACCATTATTGTAACCAATCAAAATGCAGCTTTGATTGAGAATCAAGTGTAAATATGCAGCTGCCCCACCATTCTTTTTAAGTTATTGTATACTTGAGAGCAATATTAGTCTAATTTTTCCCACTGTTTGTTTTTCGCACTTGCGTGGAACATGCTATAAATCTACTATAAAATAATGCTAAATCCAGAACCCTTCTGACCTTATCATCTGGTCTGCAATTGGCTGACGGCGGCCGCTAGTTTCAGCAAACTTAAACTGTCCTAGACAACTGCCAAAGCCCAAAATAACTTAAATAATCAACTATAAAGATTTAATCTTATTAAAAGAATGCACTAAGCTAATGCTAGGTTTATACTGAGATTCTCATTCTTATGTTTTACTAAGCTAGAAGAAAGTTTTATATTTGGCATAGTTCCTTAATTTGCAGGCAAAATTAATTTATTTAGTTTCTCGGGACATTTATTCTGTACATTCGCTTACTAGTCAAATAAATTATGTAGATGAACCTTTCAATGAGTGTTCATCAGGTTATTCTACTTCAGCCTGCACACATCAAGGGACGGATGGACTAATCTGTTCTATTTGCCAGGTCTGCCTGTTGATATTTTAATCTACTTTTTCTTTCACCTTTTAATTTCTCGTTTGACTATCTTTGTGTTTTTGTATAATGGTGCAGAGTGCATTAGGTAGGTGTTTTTTGGTCCAGTGCAGAAATTCAGGTTGCTTTAATACATTCCACACATTTTGCCTTCGTCCTCCTTTGCAAGCAATTGAAAAAGTCTGGCATTGCCCTAATTGTGATGGAGGCTTTTCAAGTAGCAAGTTGGCAAAAGATAAGAAACAAATAGCCAAAAGAATACATAAAATTGTCGGCCGTAAGCAAGTCAGCTTGGCGAACCAGCAAAATGTAGTTCAAGATCAATTCCTTATAAAATGGGAATCACTTTCCCATCATCATGATTCATGGGTATGGTCTTTATTGATATGTTTATGGGGTTTTGCTCATAAATTTGTAGAGTTGCTTATTAGCACTTGTTCCGAATTTTTTCACAAGTCACATAAATGGCATCTTGACAGCGATTATTGTGCCATTTATGTTGGTTATATACAGATTGCCCTTTGTCCAGGATCTAAGTAAGAAAACCGAGCATAGTTAAAAGAACTAGATAGAGAAAAGCTACCTAGAGACCTCCAGCTTCAAGTTGATTATCAATTGATTAAATTCCTTACGGTTTTCATCTTTTACCCCTTATTTGTAGGCTTTTTCAATAAATGATAGAGAAAATAAGAAACAAACGTAACTTGCTAAATAATCCAATATTATATCTTGGAAAATGTACTAAACTGTATATGACCATATGCCACACGTCTTTTTCTTTGCTTTGTTCCATAATTTGAAACCTTAATTAAGTTGTGGATCCTACTTTTATGGCTGCAATTTGAAATCCTATTATATCTCAAATACTATAGTCTCTGTAAAAGTGATTATAATTAACCATAATACAATTGATTCAGGCTCTAATTATTTTTTAAATAAGAGGCTCTAACTAATAGAATTTCTAAAACTGGCTGGTAAGTACAATGTTTAGAAAACCAACTGGGAAGGAAGTGGGCAGCTCAGGTTGGTTTTTTAGAGTTCAACCATAGTTCTTGTTGGTTGAACCAGGTTCTATAAATTAATAGATTTTCTTTCTTTTGGTTCTGGATGAAGGAGATATTTCTCTTGTTTAGATTATAATAGTATATTTGTGCCTTTATTTAACATTGTTGCTAGGGAACTGTTTTAGATAGGGGCCATGCTTAGAGGTTTGACTCCTCACATCCACATTTTTTTTAATCAAAGTAATAATAATGGTTCTTATGAACCCGGTTCACATAGTTTACCGATTGGTTCAGTCGATTTTTTGACATATTTCCAATTCTTTAGGCAACCAAACCATCAAGGCTATCAGTTCTGGTCGAATCCGGTTGAACTGGCTGATATGGTCCAGTTTTTAAACTTGTGTAAAAGAGCCCCTAAACTTTTGCAAATAAACCCTAACTAACTCCAAGTGTACATAATCTTGTGTCATAAGTTATTTTTAACATTGGGGGTTATATTAATTTTTTAAATACTATTTAAACAATTTTCTCATTTTTCAAATTTGATTAATGGATCTGAGGTAAAACCATCTCAAGAAACGTTGAAAAAAGAATGTAATTTGCAATTTGTATTCTACTTTCTTGTTTGACTTTGGAGCCATGGAGTTTGTTGTCCTAGATAAGGATGCTTTATGAACCTGAATGTCTACCGAGTGATGTAGCTATGTCTTATCTTTCTAAGAGTTGCATTTTGGTCAAAGAATAAGAATTGAATCCAGTGTCTGATATTTATATTTCTCTTTGCTTGTATTACTACTGGATATTAAATATTAAATATCAGAAAAGAACTTGAACGTTGTGTTTGATTGTGTTCATATTTGCCATGGATGTATAATATAAAAACTGGAAGCTGAAAAAATCTTAAGGTGTTTTCTTTCTTTTCTACTTAGAGTTTTGCCTACTATTGGGTTCATTTTAATTAAAAAATGTTTATTTGACAGAACTATAAACTTGTGTGGGTTTCAAGATCGTTAGTGATGAATATATTCCATTCGTTGTTTGGAGATATTTTAGCAAGGCTACAAATTGATCTGGCAGAGTGAGGTGTCTTCCCCTATTTATAGGTTCTAGAGTTGTCAAATTCCAATGCTCACTTTGACTATTTTAGCTGGGTTTAATATAAGGGTTCTGCATTTCATCTTGACTCGGATGCAAAATTGGGATCCAAACGGGCAGTTCACGAGGATGTGGGATTCCGTTGGTGATGGGCGTGATGGGAATGGATTAGTTGACCTGTTTGGTCTGGTCCTTTCTCAAACAGATAAATAAAAAGAATTATGCTTTGATCTTGGTATAATCTTTCTACGACCAAGTCAGCTTGTATTCAGTCTAGATAGGGATGAGAAAACAAAGAATTACTAAATAGAGGTATAGTGTGTTGAGGGTTTCTTTCTGTTGTATACATATTACATGTTGTTGAGGTCGACACGTGCCTCCCTTGAGTTCTAAAAAGTAAGCCTAGCATAATATTGTTCCTGAATGAGAATAATAATAACGTAAACCTGATGAGAATATTGGTCCTGAGTGAGAATTTAACTAAGTGATGCCCCATTTAACACTTTGTTGGTGCTACTTATTATTCCTGCACGTGCTTCGAAGGAATTTGAAGTATACTGCACCAACACCAATCTGAGCATCCAAAAATACATGACACATAAGTTTGAGAATTGATGGTTTTATAGAGTAAATTGAAGATGGGTTTTATTAAGTCATCTTTTGAAATAATAAATTCATCTTTTTAGTGGAGATTGCATTGCATATTTTTACACAAGAAAGTATCATTCAATCCTTGGTCTTACAATACTTTTAGAAGTATTAAAGTAATTAATTTCTATTAGAAATTCTCGCGAGGAAATTTAAAAGTGGGTCAGGTACATTGTTCAACATAATCATTGCGAGATAGACCCGACCACGGTTCGGTTTGGACCGGGGAACCGGAACCGTGGCCCGAAAATCGAATCGGAATCGGGCCGCCAATTCCCCGGTTCCAAACCGAAATGGAACTGGACCATAGCCAGTCCGGTTCCGGTTTCACATTTCAAGAACCAGCGGTTCTAGTTCTTGAACCATTTTATTTTATTTCTTTAGCCCGTTGGGCCAGCCCGTTGCTGCCCAGTTTGGGCCGGTCCACGCCCAATTTTTTTAGGCCCTCCCATTGGCCCAAAGGGCTGCCCCATTGCTGCTTAGTCAGCAACAATGATCCAACTGCTCTCAGCTGCAACGATCCAAAATTGGACCATTGCTGCTCAGAGCAGCGCGAGCTAGTAATAGCAGCATCCAATTGTCAATTTTTTTTGACCGTTGGAGGCCGGGGGGTTTTATTTTTTTAATAGATGTTGTAATTTATAAATAACACCCCATTTCTCCCATTCTCTACACAAAAATTCTCTACAAAGCTATCTACAAAACTTAATTATGATAGGGATTAAGTTCAAGGCCCTTTTTTTATTTTTAATTGTTTTGTTAATTTTTCTTATATATAAAAAATAGTATTTCACGGACTCGAAATAGTTCCAGAATCGGAAAAAAGTGGAAATGGACCGTAACCGTAACCGGCCTACCCTGCTCCAGTTTTGGTTCCTCATATGGAGGATCGGGAACCGCTGGTTCCGGAACCGGGGTCAGGTTTATTGCCAGACGGAGAATAATAAACTAAATCTAGTTTTTTTGTTAACTATAACTAATATTATTTGGTTTCATTTTGAGCAAACCTACTAATACTCTGCCCTGCATGCATGAGAATCCTTTTTTCACCCCTTGATGGAAGACTTGTTGAATTCCTATCAAGAGGCGGACTTTTTAGCTAGGTTCAAATTTGGGCAGTTAGGAAACATGTTCAGAAAATAAATGTAGTAGAAATGAGAATGCTGTGGATGAATGAATACGCTAAGAGATACGATAAGAAGTTAGCGCATCCATAGGAAATTAGAGGTTACCCTATTGGGATACAATGATGGAGCACTGTCCTATTATATTTGGACATGTGTAAAACATGCCAATAAGTGCGCCAATTATGAAAAGTGATAGGATCATAGTTAATTGAGTGAGTGAGGATTGGAAGATGTCTAAATGAGCTCGGTTGGAGGTAAGTAAGAAGGATAATATAATTGCCTCGTGTATCTAGGGAGTGACCCTTAATAAAGCTGAATGTCAGAATAGGAATCATGTATGCCAAAAAGTGTGGGTTAAATACTTTGGTGCTTTTGTTGTTGTTCAATGTTGGGGGTATACTCCCCCAAGGATGTTATCCCGCTTGATGTATGCGGTCTATAAACCTCATAGAAGAGAAAGAAAAAGCATAATATGGAGGAAAAATTCACGGAGTGGCATGAAGGAACTGATAAATGCTGGATTTTTCCCTCAATGCTTGAACCAGTCCATCAAGGTTGTAGTTTTTAGTCAATAATCAAGCCAGTAGCCGAATTATTGCACCAAGTATAAAACGTCTTTTGATGACTTGTTATGGGTCCAGAGTCATTTGGTTCCCCAAATCAGTAGTTTTAATTAGAAAATAAATTTTTTATGTTGAAATGCGCCATTTTGATTTTCTATTCTGCACATTACGTTAGTTATCTCATAATTCATAAAGTATACCTTCTAATTATTCATGTATACCTTCTTATGTTGACACTTACATTTGTTTCTTTATTTTTGTACCTATTTCTATCATACTTCACATAGAAAGTCTAATTCTAGAACCTCATAGCACAGAAAGAATAGATTGAAGGTTTATTGTGTATAGTAGAGGAACAAAGACACAATGTAACGAAATGGAAATTGTTACAAAAATAGCGGTATCAAACAACCTAATACTTCCCTGGAACCATGGATTCATGAGGCCAATCAGACCAGATCTAAAAAACAAGATATGCTTTGCAGTTGATATAAGATTGATTATTAGTGATTATTCCCAGCAAGTCACCATGCATGTTTTCTTTGGTTGTTGAATCCTCCTAATAACTAATCAACAAAGATGATTGATCATGTCAGAGATTAGAGAAATATGGCTTAAACCTTAATTTAAGGTAGCCCTCATGCATACATGCATTCATATATATATATATATATATATATATATATATATATATATATATATATATATATATATACATACACATTCATATATACACACGCGCGCGCGCACACACACACATATAGATGATTAGATACAAGTTAGATACAAGTACGTGCATATTACCCAGTACCCAATACCCAAGTACGCTAACACAATAAAATCTTACACTCTCTCTCTTTCTCTCTCAATCTGGAGCATAAATATGTATCAAAATATGTATCATGCCCAGCTTGTCACAATAGCGAGAAAACTTTTGGAGAGTCAGCCTTTGTAAAGATATCCGCCAACTGTTGTTCTGATGGAATGAACAGAGTGCAAATCATCTCGCTCATCACACAATCTCGCACAAAGTGACAATCCACATCTATATGTTTAGCAATTAGCCCGTTCATGTAATACTAGGTTACTAGCTATGTAGATAGTTGCTTAATTGTCATAATGCATGGGCATTGGACTAGCGTCTGGAAAACCAAGTTTGGCCATGAGAGTTTTCAACCACAGCTGTGCGCCATAGCTCTATACTCCACTTTTGCACTAGACTGATAAACTACATTCTGCTTTTTTACTCCAAGTCACAAGATTTCCTTCTACATTGGTGTAGTAGGCAGATATAGACTTTTTGTCTCCTTTATTTCCTGCATAGCCAGAATTCGAATATTCTTCGATACACAAATGCCCAGTCTCCTTGTACAACAATCTTCTACTAGGAGAGCTTTTAATGTAAGCCAAAATTCTCATCGATGCCTTCCAGTGAACCTTTGCCTTCCAGTGAACCTTTTTAAGCATGTGCATGAACTGACTCACAAGCCCTATAATAAAAGCAATATATGGCCTTGTAACTGTGAGATAAATGAGTTTACACGCCAGTCATTTGTACTGTGCAGTATGCTCAAATGTCTCACCATCCTCAGACTAAAAATCTGGATCTGTGTCCATAGGAGTATTCGCAGGCTTGCAACCAAGTAGTCTAGTTTTCTCTAGTAAGCTAAGGCATACTTCCTTTGGAAGAATTACTCCACATTGGCCTTGAGCAATTTCAATACCAAGGAAGTATTTAGGTTTTCCCATGTTCTTAGTTACAAATTGCTGCTCCTTAGTCTCCTCGATGTCACTTATGTCAGTCCCAGTCAACAGCAGAATATCATCAACATAGATAACCAACACAACTGTACGAGACATGCCACACCGAATAAACATAGAATGATCTAAGTGGCACCTCCGAAATCCAATTGTACCAATCACTCTGCTAAACTTCTCAAACCAGGACTGAGAACTCTGCTTAAGACCATAGATTGCCTTATTGAGCTTGCACACAACATTCTCCCGTGGGCAACATACCCTGGAGGTTACTCTCGAAGATCACCATCTAAGAAGGCATTTTTACATCCAACTGAAACATGGGCCACTTCTGATTGACGATAATGGAAAAAGGACACGAATGGAATTGAGTTGAGTAACCAGAGAGAGTCTCAAAATAGTCAACTCCATAACTCTGAGTGAACCCCTTGGCAACCCGTCAGGCTTTGTATCTGTCCACTGGATCATCGGGGCGGTACTTTACTGTAAATACCCATCTGCACCTAACAACATCAGATCTAAAGATGAGCAATAACCAAGTCTCAAGTTTCCCTCGAGAGGAGAGCATCTATTTTCTCACCCATAACCTGTTTCCAAGATGGATGCATAATAGCTTCCTGATAAGCTCTGGGTATAGAGCAAATCGGCGTAAAGAAAGGGGGTAAGACTATCACATGAAACAAATTGAGCAATAGGATGTCTAGTAGTTGACCGTTTACCTTGTGAAATGCAATAGGAAGATTCAAATCAGGAGGAGGAGGAATATGAGGCATAGGGGGCTGTTGCTTATGGACAAGATCAAAAGGAGCAGGAATCTCAGGATTAGTGGTAGGTGCAGGAGGCGCCTATTCCTCGAAACATCTGGTAAATACTTGGACTGGTTTAGAAATTCTGAATCTTTGTAACTCTTCAACAAGAACTGGCGAGGAAGAGGAACACTAAATAGTGGAGATTCCTTACTGTAGCAAAAAAGAATGGAACAGTCTAAAATAAGGTAACGTCAGCTGCAATGAAATACTTATGATGCAACATATCAAAGCAATGTTACCCTTTTTGAGTTTTATAGTAACCAACAAAGACGCACTTAATGGACCTGGGAGATAACTTGTCATGACCATGGCGAAAATCCTGAACAAAGCATGTACAACCAAAGACACGAGGGACCGAAGAGAGCGTGGGTTTGTCTGGGTACAAACATGAAAACGGAATTTTTCCAAGAAGCACAGAAGATGATATTCTATTAATCAGATGGCAAGCACAAAGAACAACATCAATTTATGTTGGAACATTCATATGAACCATTAAGGTTCAAGTCACATCTAAAATATGCCTATATTTTCGTTCAATAACTCCATTTTGCTGCGAGGTATGAGAACAAGAAGTTTGATGTAAAATGGCATGAGAAACAAAATTGAGAAGCATCATTTTTCATATACTCAAGAGCATTATGAGTGCGTGAAACACGAATAAATGTAGAAAATTGAGTTCTTATTTCATTGTAGAAAGTTTTGATAACATCAAGAACCTCTGTCCTATCTTTTAACAAATACACCTAGGTCATTCTAGCGAAATCATCTGCAAATATTTAAAAAAAAAAAAAACCTAAAACCAGCAAAAGAGGGAAAACGATACGAACACCAAACATCTGAATGAATTAGTTCAAAAATAAAACGATTACGATTAATGGCTCGACTAGGATAAGAAGCACGATGATGCTTTCTTAATTGACAAGACTCACACTCCAAATAAGAAACTGAAGACTCGAAGACAATACTTGTTTCAGTTTTTGCAGGAAAGGATGACCCGGTCGATGGTGCTATTGCATCAGAGTATCAAAAGAAGAAACTATAACTAAACTAGAGAGAGATGCACCATCATCCAAATAGTAAAGAGCACCTTGTTCATGTCAGAATCTGAATGTACTGAAACACACAATAGGTAAGAAATGGTTTCACAACAATTTTTATTTTTGGTGATTTGACTACTAGATAAGAGGCTACCAGAAAATTTTGAAACATATAACACATTAGTCAAAGCCAAAGATGAGGTATGAACTATTCCCTCACTAAGAATAGACGGAACGGTTCCAACAACAATATTAACAGGAGAAATATGGATAGAAAGAGACAAGGGATGAAATTTGTTTTTTTTATACTTGTCATATGAAATAGATGCTTCTGTATCTAGTACCCATGGCTTATCAGAGGAAAGCTAGGAATATACACATACCTGAAGCAGTCACATGGGTGGACGTGTGACTGGATTGCTGAGAGGATAGGAATTGTCATACTCTGCCTTAGAAACCTAAACTGTCTGGTGCAGAGTAGGAGATTTGGAAGTAGAGCCAGTAGTGAAACCAATAGAAGGAGCAATGTTATTAGTAGCCACCTGTGCCTATTTGGGCTTTCCGAACGTCATCCATTATTTCTTCGACACATGGTTGTTCCTCCCACAATAAAAACACTGACATGATCCCTTGTTAGACCGAGATAATCCATGACCACTAGAAAATCTCCATTCTCAGGAGTAGCGCCCGCATCTGAGATCATGACCACGACCGCATCTGGCTTCCATAGCTGAGTGCTGAGTGTAGAAGTAGGTGTTACAGTGGGGTCAAATCCATTGGACACCTGTAGAACCCTGGAAGAGGCAGATAAGGAAGACACGATGTCACCACTAAGAGTTTGACCACAAATTTGTGTCACCAACGATGGATCTGGCCCAGATAAAAAGTTTGACACTACTATATTCTTATGTGATGCCTCTTCGTCCTCCACAAATTAGTAACAAGAGGCTCATGTGTTAAGTTGGATGTCGAACAAATAGTCCCACATTGGCTAGACATGGGGATGGTTTTGGGTATACAAGGACTTGGGCTACTCCACATAATAGGTTAACTTTTTTAGATGGTGCCTTAAGTCCTTACAATTGGTATTAGAGTCATGCCCCGAACTGTCATGTGTGTGGGTGGTGTTCAATCCCCCAAATGGGCGCAAAAAGGGCTCACTTGTGGGCCCCTGTGAAGCTAGTCGGGCTCTCGAGATTTGGCAGCAGTGCTCATGTTCCACGTAAGGCGTGCTACCTCCCCCTGCGATGAAGAGGATAATAGGTTGCAGTGTTGCTTCACATAAGGCGTGGCCTGTGCCCCCACACAGTGAGGGTGTGTGATCTCGATGAAGCATATGGTCTTTTAAGTGGGAAGAAAGATGAGCTTACAGGGAGACTCTTTGTTCGAAGGGGAATTGTTGAGGTGGATGTCAAACAAATAATCCCACATTGGCTAGATATGGGGATGGTCTTGCGTATAGAAGGATTTGGGCTACTCCACCTAACAGGTTAACTTTTTGGGATGGCGCCCCAAGTCCTTACATGATGGACATCTAACTCATTTAAGATCCCTCTCAAAAGTAGAGTAGTACTCAAAAAAATAGATGTATACCCCATCCTTAAGGTGAGCAATGCTCATATAGCTCAAACACTCTGGTGACTTTCTTCTCATTAATATACATCTCTTTCAGAGTATCCCATTTTTCCTTAGCAGTACGCAAGAACATAACGCCTGCACTCCTTCACCTCCATACTAGGAAGTAGCCAACTAATCACACAACAATCATCAACCAGACAACCAGCCAGCATATCCAGAATCTTGGGTATCGGAGGGAGCATCAGTGAGGAGTTTTATCTTCTTCGGACCACCAACGAACAAATGAAACAATTGTGCCCACAAGAGATAGTACTGTTTAGCTTCACGGTAGTAGTAACAAATGATCTCGGGACCATATTATCAATGATCGGCGTAGTAACAACCGAGACTTGCTTGTTCTCGCTTGAAGTAGTACTCATTGCAGCCAGATAAGAAAAAAGAACAGCCAGATAAAAACAGCCAGATAGAGATTGTAAATGACAGAGATCGCAACTACTGATCAGATCATACCGAAAGGCAGCAGCAATATCAAATCATTGAGGGGCAGCAGGAATACCAGAATCAGTGCAGAACATAGAATAGAAGCTGCAATACCAGAATCAGCAGCAATAACAGAGCACAAACAGAGCTCAGAATAGAGTTCAGCCTGAGCAAAGCCTGATGCAGGTGCAAAAACAGAGCAGCCAATGCTTCAATCAGCGTGATTAAGGCTCAAAACAGAGTCTGCGAAGGCTCTAGATCAGAAAAACCGGGTCGCCAGGGCTAGCAGGAGTAGATGGCATCATCAAGGTTTGTAGCAGCAGCAGATAGCCTTGTTGAGTCCATTACAGGGCAGATATAGCCCCGGTGTGGTCAGATGATGTAGAGAAGAGTTGGCGAGGGCAGTAGAAGATGTAGAGAGGGTCCGCGTGTGATGTGAAGCGGCAGGGAAGAAGGAAGAGCACATTGAAGGAAGAAAAAGGGGTGGCGAGGTCAAGGGAGGGAAGAAGAGGAGTCGGCAAGGGTTTTATGCTGAGAAGAAGAGGGTGGCAGGGTGATTTTGAGAGGCGCTCTTATACCATGTCAGAGATTAGAAAAAATACGGCTTAAACCCTAATTTTGGGTAGCCCTCAGATAGATATAGAGATGATTAGATACGGGTACAAGTATATTAGCCAATACCCAATACCCAAGTACAGTGAAGCATAATACAATCTAACAGATCATAATCATGAGCACCCCATGTTTCTCTACTCTTTGAAAGCAAGACATATTCAGCAGTTGATATAGGATTGAATGGTAATTATGAAGTTTTTATTTTGTATGGATAATAAGGGTGAGTTAGTGTTTTTCACTTTTTTTAGTCTTATGATTAAATTTTGAAATTATATTTAGGTTGATCTCCTGTCTTATGTGTGATTTATTTCATGAATTCATGTTTTGATTTATGTAGATTTTAGAAGTTTACGTCATAAGTTAGAATTTTGAAATGTCTAGTTTGTACCTGCAGGTCTCTATGAAGGTTCAAATCTTTAACCTATTCTGACTCGTCTGTTCTATATCTCTATGTTTTGAGGCTTCACGGAAAAACGCAAATTCCATTTAATAATTATGTTTAATGGTCTAGCTTTATTTTTAAGATCTGAAGTTAGTCATATATTCTTAAGGTTTTAGGGTTCCCTTTCATCCAACTCAAAATGATGACGTTTATGGTTTATACAGTCTGGTCAATAACACATAATACCTTGTTTGTTCCCTTTTGTGGTCTGAAGCCAATACATTTCCTTTGTTATCAGTCAATTTGTTCATCTGAAATTGCCGTAACACCCAAAATCTGCAACCGGGGGTCCAAATTCCAAATACTTCTGTTTAACAAGTTAATTTTTCAATTTCATTCTTATAAAGTGATACTTTAGGATTCAAGCCTATGAAATTTCATGCTTGCAGTAGTAAAATAACAGAAACCCTGAAATTTGTTTTGCCCTCCCTGTAAACCTTAATTGAGCCTCCATGTTCTATGATGTCCACCCAAAGAACCTAATCTGAAGTTTCTTTAATGGTCATTTCTTTTTTTTTCTTTTTCAGATCTAGCCAAAATAAGGTAAGAAAGAATATTGAACATGCAGCTTTGAAGTCCACATTCTATGACATGCATCTTTGTTTATGGCTCCTTTTCTAAATCGTACTAGATCAGTTAGGTGTCTGCGTAGATCCCTTTTATTGTGTCATGCATTTTAAACATTACTTGTATATACCGGGAGTCATTTATTGAGTCATGTAATATGATAGTTAAAATTATGTTTACCCGGAGTCAGGATATCACATGATAGATAGTTAATGTATGTTGGTCATGTGATATTGAGTTTTAAAATGATGAACCAAGTTATTCTGTTCTTGCTCCTCTATTGGGTTCCTCTAGGATGCTGGGCGTATTGTTAAAAGTAAAGCATGTACTCTCTAGCATACAGAAAACGTTTGATGTACAATTGACCATGTTGATTGTAACTAAATTTAATTTGTGAAAAGCAGAACGCTCATGTATTTTAGTAAATACAAACTGCCAACTAACTTAACACAACTTCAGCAGTACAAGTTCTGCAAATGCAGTGAGTTGGCCTATATTCAGACATCCAATAATGTTGAATGATGAAACCTCATTTTGTTGACTTGTTACGTTTAGATGGTTCTAGATAAAATAAAAAATACATGCAAATTTATTTATACGTCTCTCGCGTACAAGAATGACACTCTTGTGTTCTAGTGGCCGAGTCACTCCACTTGTAAATTAATGAACATTATGCATAGTATAGGATATACAACTCCAGTATGCAAACTTGTGTAATAAAATTTTCTTGAATATTGTTTGGTTCATATACTAAGATAGTGTGTGTTCTATTCTGTGCATGTTTCTTTAATCTATTATTCTAAAATATTACTGATTGATATCTGGAACTAATTTTAACTTTGTCATTTTTAGGTTCCTCGAGAATGGCTTTGCATCTTTGATCCTGTAAGACTGCACAGCTACCTGAAGAAATGCTCGTAAGTTTTGGTTACGTGACAACATCAATTTTAATGACATTGTTTATCCTGCAACTTGCTATCATTTAAACAGAGAAGAGAAGATGACTCTACATGTGAATAAAGTTATAGCCATATATTCTTATTCGAGAATACAAACTACTCGCCGTTTCATCTATTTAGGATTTTGATTTGTATCAAACTGGAGTTCTTCTCTTTTATCCAAACCAACATTTTTTTGTTACTTAGCGAAATCAAAGTCTTACAGTTGCATAAAATATCTTTATTCATCGGTAAGGTACACTCATTAATGATGGTGTAGCTGTGCGCAATTGGACCAAGGGAAGTATGCAAAATATGTCTCACATACTTTAAAGGAATCAGAAGCTTTGGTTGTATGTTTTAAAGTTTTCCAGAACAATCTTAAAATTTCAATGGAAACAATAATATATTTTCTATCTTTAGTTAGGCCTAGCTTGGCAACAGAGTTTCTGAAACTGAGGTTTCGTTAAGTTAAAAAGAACTGAGGTTTGTAACCATACAAACCCCAGTTTCTGAAAATCCACTCAAACTTGAGTTTCACTGACCCCAATTTCATGAGGATTGGTGGCGTCCAAACCCTAGTTTCTCAAACTCCGTTTTGGTTCCCAAACAATGCCCAGTTTCAGTAACCTTGTTTTGAGCCCCAAACTCTCCCAAACTGAGGTTTGGTAAACTAAACCTTGTTCCCAAACGAGGCCTTAGTTAGGGCCTAGTTTGGCAATAGAGTTTCTCAAACTGAGTTTTCATTTAAGTTAAAATGTAACTGAGGTTTGCTGTACCAATACAAACCCCAATTTTTCAAACTCCACTCAAAGTGGAGTTTCAAAATCCCAATTTCATAATGTTTGGAGGCTTTGTAACCCTGGTTTCCCGAACTCCATTTTGGTTCCCAAACAAGGCCAAGTTTCAGAAACCTTGTTTTGAGCCTGGTTAACAATAGCGTTTTAGGCCCATATTGGTTGTATTACTAAACTGTATCTCATAATATTGCTATATAATAAATTAGAGGATAGAGCAAAACCCTCTCTCTCTCTCACTCAATATTTACATGGTAACAGAGCCATGTTCCTTCAGTTAATCCTAACCCTAATCCAATAACAAACCCTATCTCTAATCCTAATCTTCTCCTTTTGTCAACAACACCAAACCATCCGACGACACCTGCTCCAATCGACCTTGCTGCACCCATCGTCCTCATCTTGACTCACCACCACCTCTCCCTGTTCCAATCAACCTCGCGGCCATCTCGATCTCGTCGAGATCTCCTCGCCGCAACCTCATCTCGATCTCACTGCCACGACAGATCTTGCCGCCATCTCAACCTCATCGAGATCTCCTTACCACAACTTCATCTCTAGATTCTCCACCACATCAGTGCCACGATAGCACCCAGATCATCTCCGCCACTTCACCTTCGAGATCTCACTGTGAATTCGTCCTCGACTAGATCTCGAGATCTAGGTTTCGTACGTCTCACAGCCCCCCGACCTCTTCCACTTTTTCAAATCTAGATCTCCAATCAGCCTCGACCTCTGCCTCTTCTTCTTCGTCATCTCTTTTGTTTAAACGTGTCTTTCTCCCAAAAAAAGAGATGAGTCCATAACATAAAGACTGAAAAAAAACTCTTTGTGGTTCTTCTTTAGGGATGGGTAGTTAAAACCCATGGTTGTTTGTTTTGACTTGAAATTTGAATTTGGTTTGGGTTTCTGAGCTGAGCGTCTTTGTAATTTTGGGGGATTCTTTGGATTGTTTTGAGTGATTGCTGAGTATGAAAAAGAAATAAAGCCATTAATTTTTAAGTTTGTAATTGGGAAGATTACTGATAAAAAATTGAATGGTGACAAGTTTCTCCAGTGGAAATGAGCTGTTCAGATCTATGTTACTAGGAGAGCTAAGAATCATCTCCTGACTGACCATCCCCTTATCCAAAGATGTAGACTTGGTGGCAGGATGATGCACTTCTTTTAGGACAGATTTGAACAGTATGGAGCCATGTGTTCAAGATCTAGTTCTATATTGCCAGACTATAAATGAGTTGTGGACCAATTTGGATAGGTTGTATTCAGGAGGCAGCAGCCTGAGTCGAGCCTATGTTATCATTTAGGAGTTATTCAAGAGTAAACAAGATAGTCAAATGTTCGCCCAGTTCTATGCCAACATCAACAAATTTTCTAAAGAGGCCAAGGAAATTTTTCCTATCACATCTAATGTGAAGGAAATGTAGGAGAGATACAACAAGTTGATGGTTCCTATTTTCTCAGGTGCATTGCGTCCAGAGTTTTGGAAGGCTCGATCGAATGTGGTTGGCAACTTCAGTGTCATGTTACTTTAGGATACCTTCCACTTCTTGCGAGATACTGTTCCTTTTGAGACACATAATCCAGCTAGCGTGGAGGCACAAGATCGTTCTGCTCTTGCGGTCCAAGGTAGAACAATAACAGGTAGAGGTCATGGGAGTGATTTTGGAGGTAGAGACCGTGGTGATGGTCGTTCAAAGGACGAGGAGACGCGATCTACTATCATGACTGCAAGAGGTCTGGCCACCGAGTGTAATTGCTCACCACTGCGAGGGAAACATCAACAGCCATTTCGATCTGCTTATATGACACTACTCTGGAGGAGCAATTTGATAGTAAGAGTACTGTTAGGAAGGAGCATACGATAGAGCACTTGTATTAGATGTTCCAACATTTTCAGACATCATTCATCCCATCTTCTTCCACATCCACTTTGGCCCGAATAAGTAATCTCACTATTTCCTCTTAGTTCAAATAGTTTTCCTACTTGGATTATAGATTCAAAGCTTCTGGTCATATGACTGGGAACAAAGGTATCGTGTCATCTCTTGATTCTACATGTTCTTTTCCCTCTGTTACATTAGCTTATGGTTTTACTTCTATTCAAGGCATGATAATTGCTAATGCTACATCTACTCTATCTCTATCACAATGTTGTTAAAAGCGTAGTGAGACGTGCGCCTGAGGTGCGATACGAAGCGAGGCGCATGCGTGCGCCCCGCAGGCCATGCGAGGTGCGCATCGAACGTAAGTATATCATATGTACTTTATGTTTCAAACTTTCTTTTCTGTTAATAAACTAGTGCGCTAAATTGTTCAGTAAAATTCTTACGGTTTGTGAATTTCAAAAATTTGGAACGAAGAAGTTGATTGCACCGAGCGTGAGAAAGACATATTGTATTACCTGGACTTGGTCTCTAAACCGGTGATGTGTCCACTTCAGTTTTGCTTTTTGATCGTCACTGTCGGTTAGGTCATGAAAAAGAAAGAAGCAGAGTGTGGTGTCACGATCTCGTGCGGAATCAGAGTATCATGCAATAGCAAATGTAACTTGTAAATTGGTTTGGGTCAGAAACTTGTTGACTGAGCTTGATTGTGCTCTAGAGTGCCCTATGAGATTATACTATGATAATTAGACTGTTGTTCACATAACTGAAAATCTAGCAAAACACATTGAAGTGGATTGTCACTTAGTACACCAGAAGATATATGAGAAAATTGTTGAAGTCAACATGTTTCATCTGGTCATCAGTTGCAGATTTACTCACAAAGCCTCTTGAGAAGACGCAATTCATTTTATTTGTGACAAGGTGGCATGCATGATATATATGCTCCAGTTTGAGTCGGAGTGTTAACAATAGTGTTTTAGTCCCATATTGGTTGTATTGCTAAACTGTATCTCATAATTTTGCTATAGAATAAATTAGAGGAGAGAGCAAACTCTCACTCACTCACTATCTCTCTGTCTCTCTCAATATTTACAAGTCCCAAACTCTCCCAAACCTCAGTTTGGGAAACTTAACCTTGTTGCCAAACGAGGCCTAGATATTTGGTTTTTACTATTATACCGTGAACGATGATACCCTTGGATAACCTTTGTTGGTTTTGGTTTTCTACTTAATGCATCCTTCCTATTTAAATATAATAATGGAGCTCATCAAGATCTGCAATGTTATAGAATGCCTAATGACAGAACATTGAATGTTTCTTATGGTCCCCTTGCCTATAAATCAAGTGACCATTACATGGATTGTAATACTACTGTGCTGAATTAAACCAGGGTTTATGGCATACAAATTGAGAATCCAAATAATTGATCTTGATCGAGATGCTTAAAATCTAGTCTCAAAGGTCCATTTAATTTGATCAATATTTGGTAAAAGGCTTGGAATCCAATAAACTAAAAGGGGAAACCTCTTTTGAGTCTTCGGTCCAATCACATTAACCATTTATTATTGCAGTTTTTAGGTCCGATCATATTTAACCATGTATTGTGCTAAAGTCCCACCTTTACCTTTGATGTTCTATACCACTTTGTTATGAACAGGGACCCTTAAGCTGAATTTAAGCCATAACTTGAACACTCTTTAGCTTGATCCATATCTAGTGAGCTAGTGGCATATTCAAGCTTTGACCTTGGAAGATGACTATCACAGCCTTAGGGCTATAGAAGGTCACATTACTGTCACATGAATACTTTTGGAACTTGTCTTATTTTCAATATAATTCTTACACAATTATCGGTAATTGTGTGGATCTTGTCTCAATTAACTATAGCACCCATTATGGCAGAACAATTTTTTTTCCCACAGTTTTTTCTGTGTAACAAGGATCTCAAGACCTCGTAGTGATGCAACACAAATTCAATTCCAGATGAAAGTATAGGTTCAATTCAAACAAAAAAGAAGAAAAAGAGGAAAAAGTAAAACATAAGTTACTGTAACAGCAACAATAACTCGCGGAAAAATATTATATTAGATTTTTTTTTTTAAAGATTCTAGTTTATTTGGAAAGTTATATTTTGTGGCCTTAAACTATAGAAGGCAAATTTTTTTATTTCTCTTTATCATTTTAATTACTTTTCTTGGGTATTAAATTAGGAAATAATTTTCTTAAGCTTTAAAATTTGATTGAGTTTAAACCTGCACAGAAAAGTGATAGTTTAGAAATAAGATTTCTTTTAAGCTAAATTCGTTTTCTTCTTCAGCAAATCTTTTCTTATAATAGGCTTTAAGCCTTTTTTTTATGTAGAACGGAGATGAATGAAGTTAAATGTTTTTAAAAAACTGTCTCTCTATGATGAAGGTATTTGTTGTGGTGTGTGGCCATCTTGATCACAAGCATGGTTCAAAAACTCGGCCGAGTCGGAGACGAGTTGGCCGAGTTGTATCCGTCTCGATCCGCTCCGAGACGAGTCCGAGTTACGAGTAGGTCGACTCAACTCAGAGGAGACTGACTCAACCGAGAATCGGAGTTGACTCGGTCGATTCACGGCCGAATCGGTTGCAACTCGGCCGAGTCAGCTCGAAACGTATATTCACCCGTGACGAACAGGTATAAAAAAAAGAAAAGAAAAAAAAGAAACTTACCTCTCTCTCGCTCAGATCTGGAGATCGTAGCCCGATCATCGCCGCTCAGATCTGGACTCCGTCGCCGCCCGATCGCCGTCGGTCGCTCCTCCCCAACCCCAGGTGATGTTCCTCCCTCTCTCTGTCTCTTTCCCTCTCCCTCCCTCTATTTCTCTCTCTCCCCCTCCCTCTCTCACCCGCTCTCTCTCCCTCTCCCCCCTCTCCATCTCCTGTCTCTCTCTGTCTCTTTCCCTCCCCTCCCTCTCTCACCCGCTTTCTTTCTCTCCGTTTTCATCTCCTGTCTGTCTCTGTCTCTTTCCCCTCCCCCTCTATCTCTCTCCCTGTTTCCGATCTCTCCCCCCTCCCCCTCTGAGGTATAAGAGAAGCAGATGATGGTGGTGGTGGTAAATATGTGAGAAGTTTATCCAGTTCTAATAGTGATGATGGTGAAGATGGTGATGATAATGATGACAATGATGGCGGTGATGGCGGCGGCGGTGATGACAATAATGAGGCAACAATAGTGCTGATGGAGGAACTTGCAGTCTTGAAGGTCATATGCAAATATTGAGTTTAACATCAGGCCAACATTATGGTGTGACATATGTCTATGACTACAGAGTACAACTTGAGAGATATATGAACACTAATATCAGTTTATCTACTTACTGTAGAGATGATTATGATGATGATTTTATGCTTTATCACAATTCAGTATGGAAATAACTACATTAACATGTATTTATGAATGTAGTTTGTGCAATTTATTATATTGCGCATGTATTTTGATATGCCTCTACCGACGACGCATGTATTTATACTTTCGCTTTATATTTGGTGTACTAGGTGATATATTTTGGACATGTGATACATGAATGTGAAAGTCTACATTTTTTTTAGATTTATCGTGATTTTTTCAGAATTTTTTGAGCTTTCTATGTAGCGTTTTGCGCGTATCGCCCGAGACCGATCCAAGTCGCCGAGACCGATCCGTCTCAGTGCCCGCCGAGTTGGCGGCCGAGACCGTGACTGTGAACCATGATCACGGGTGAGGTCACATGTGGTGTGATACTATATTTATCCTAGTTCGTTTTCTTTCTTTCTTTACCCCGCTTGCCCACCACCTCGTCCCCCTGTCACTTAGAGCACCCACTTAAGCCCTTGGGCATGTGGTATCCCCTACAACGCACACTGATCCATTATTAGAGAAAATAGAGTTGAATGGTTCATATGGTGGACTAGTAGTGTATACTTACTTGCACTATAATGTGCACTCCACGATTGAACTTGGCCAAAGAATATTCATCATGGGTTTGATGCCATTTATTGTTACAAATGCCAATTTATTTTAATTGGATAGTTGTGTTAGAAATTTAGTCAAGGCCCAACTTGGGAAGCGGGCACTAAGACGGATTGGTTAATGAGATTGAAACCCAATTTGACAAAAAGGGGAGACCCCTAATGGAGTCTCAGGTCCAATCTTATTAAACATTTATCCAATTACCTCCATATTCAATGTGGGACTAACTCACACCTTTCATTTTACCAAACTCATGAACTTATATCCTAGCTGGATTAGGGTTCCCACTTCGATTGGATGCGAGACACATATTCTAACAAACTCCACCTTGGCTCGTATCTGTTCGAGCCCAAGCAATCTCTTTCACATCATGCAAGGTGGGTTGTGCACCAAGTTACTTTTGCTGAGCCCAAACGATCTGTTTTGGATCATGCATGCAATGTGGATTTGTGCACCAACGCCGAGTCACTTTCGCTCCCCCTTAATCGGACAACACGGCGAACTCTTTTGCTCCGCAAAACAGATTATTTTCACCCATCTTCTAATCGATGCGTCATTATTAACCATGTTGAACCGAAGGCCCAACGAACCATGGGCTATGATACTACTTGATATGACAAATAGGCCCATCAGGGAAACATAGACAAACAAGTGAAGGAACAAATATGTGCAGAGACTTCATCTAACCAAAATGCTTAAGCTGATAGCTTGAAGGCTAACTTTCTATTTTATGTCATTCACTTTTTGATTTGTTATGACAAATCAACCCATCAGGGAGACAAATGGATGAAGGAACAAATATGGGCTGAGAGCTTATATGACCCAAAAGCTTAAGGTGGTGGGTAGATGCCCAATTTTTTATTTTGTCATTAATTATCTGAAGACATGACTCAACAAATATCCCCTTTCGTGTGATACTCACGGGAATTACATGGGCCAACAGATCTTTCAACGCATGGGGCAAGAGGACATGAGTCCAACACTTAGGTGGAGGTAGAAATCACATGGACAACTGAAATGGTCATGGACAACAACATGGGTCACAAACAACATTCAACACCCGTGGCTACAAACATCGGATCCAAACTAATCCTTGGGCCACAACCGGGCTCTATTACACAACCGGGCTCTATTGATTGGTTTGAATGTTAGACTAAAGGATTTGAATGTTGTAGATTAAGATGAACATACTGAATTCATAATCAGAATGACCCATTGTTGTGTTTGAAGCGAGTCAATATATTTAATATAATATGGCTAATTTTTTTAGTATCCCCTTAAAGTTTCATTGTTTTCCTAGAAAACCCCCTCAACTTAGAAAACCTCTAATAACTACTTTGAAGTATCTTAAAATTCCCAATAAACCACCTTTCGTTAAACAGTTGTTCCCCAAGGTAGTCATGTGAGTTGCATTTGAAAATGGGGTAGTCATTTGGGATTTTCTATGGTTATTTAAAGGAAGGAGGTTTATTGGGAATTTTCAGGATACTTCAAGGTGGTTATTTGAGATTTCCAAAGTTGAGGTTTTTTGAGAAAACCATAAAAGTTTAAGGGGTATTAAGAAAATTAGCCATATAATATTCATCAACAACTCTCTCTTTCTCCCATCAAAATGGGGTCAACTGTGGAGCGTACGACTCTATGAAAGATTTGAAGAAACTTTACAAATGGTTGTCAACTTGATGTCAACCTGTCATAATTTATTATTGCCAAATTCCTCACCAAGGAAACAATTGACACGAGGGGCTTGCATATATCCTCTGAGACCAATTTGTTTCGTCCAAGTTCCAAGTTGGATGAGAAGCCTAAATGAGGGAGAAAGAAGATGATTATCTTTCCGAATCACATTCAAGCACACAGATAAAGTGACCTCAAGGTGACTCCTTCAATACCTAAACAGTCGGCTTGAAATCACATGGTGGACCATCCGAGTGGATGATTCACACCATTCATTATGACCTCCATGCCCAAAAAAACTTGATTATAAAAATCCTTGCAAATTTGATACCTTTCTTCAATGTATAGAAACTTCAGTGCGTCACTTCTCACGAAACTTCAGTATTAGACATTCAAACTTTCAGAATGGTGAACTTTTTTACATGAGTGCCTGGGTCTGCCAGTACAGAAGTGTTAGCAGGTGAATACAGTAGAATTGTTTTATAATTTGTTTATTGCACTTGCAAATTATTAGGATGCATAACATTATTGTTTGGTGCTATTATCGAGGTGTACAACATGTGTCCAAAATTAGAAAGCAATTAATTATATCGAGAAGATAATGATGCTCCTTTGCATTTTAGAAAATATTACTGTTTTTACGCATCATCAAGTAGCCTCATGCCATGGTCTATACAACCCTGAATATTTGATATAGTAGCTTTTATTGTTTCTAAAAGTGACCAATGATGAATGATACTATGCTGCTATTACCAGATATTCTATTCTTGTGTTTAGCTTGAAACTTAGAAGCATTATATAGTACAATGCGCTAATTTTCAACAATTTTAAATACTCTTCTGACATGGAGGACTCATTGTTTGATCTGAATGTTAGGCTATCCAAACTGAACTATACTTGTGCCATTTCTTCCCATCAGTCTTTTCACTTGTTTCTACTTTTATCCTACTTTTATTCTGCATAATTCGTCAGGACATAATTGTATCATTGCATTCAAATTCGTCAGGAAAACTTTCTTCAGTTTCGATGTGTGTTGCTTTTTCTGAAATGGAATCGTGACAGTTCCATTGAAAGGAGATAGAGAATATTCATCTCTAAACTTTCTGCACAAGCCACTTATCCTTGCTTTGTTCACATTTTAGTATGTAACCTGTACTATAGAGGAAACTTCCCATTCACCATTACTGGCATATTTTTACTTATCTCACCTCTGATTACCCTTGCTATTTACCTATCTGACAACAACATTGCCTCTTCTCTGTACTTCCAACTTTTCCGATCATTTCAAAATGTTTGTTTCGATTTATCCATCCTCATGCTAAACATTTGTATCAACTTATATTCTATTTTTCTGAATTGTTGAACACATGCTTTATTTGGCTTCATTATAATGTATGTTTCCATTGACCTGCGAATTTGTCGTGATCTTTTGCCTATTGCAGTCCAATGGATGCGTCTGATGTGATCGATGAAAGGAAACCAGAATGGTTTAAAATAGATCGTGTTATTGCTTGCCGGAGGAAGTGTGATTCAGGGAAATCTTGTGAAATTTGGAACATGTGTTCGAGCAACAAAGAAAATGAGGAATTTGAATTTCTTGTTAAATGGATGGGCCTAGATTATTGTGATTCAACATGGGAATCATCTTGTAATGAAGAATTATTGGCTGAAGTTGGGGGACTAATCCAGAGACATAAAAGAGCTGCAGAAAGAGTTGATCACTTTTCTACATCTTCTGGTTGTGAACCACCAAACAAGACTCCTAATGAGTTGTATGGAGGTACTCTCTATAACTATCAACTCCATGGACTGAACTGGATACTTAGCAACTTTAAAGAGAGGAGGAATGTTATCCTTGCAGGTATGTAATATTATTAATTGCCAAATATATTATTTGAGAATTTGTATTTAGTACTTTTGCTATCTTAGTTTCATTTTTCTAGTGTCTCTATTATATGTTTCAATCTCCTTATTGCTATTTCATGATCCGACTGTTCATTATGATCTACGTGGCCTAAGATGTGTGTAGATGATGTTAGGGTTTTAGAAATAGACAACTTACTCTAGATCGAGATAGCCCCTTCTTTATATAGATAAAAGATAGTAGGAGATTAAAATAATACCCATACTTGCTAAACACTCTAATACGCCCTCTCAAGTTGAACTATAAATGTAAATCATGCCTTGCATGTTACAAAGACTAGAAAAGATTTTCTAATCAAAAAATAAGATACAAAGAATAATTGAAACTATTGAAAACAAATACTGAATTGCTATCATTGATGCCTAATTGCTAAATCATTGATGTTAATGCAAAAGTTGCAACCCAAAGTAAGCTGAATCTGAGTTGAATGAAACACTTCTGTGAAAATTACATGAAAAGTCCAATATTCATCTCTTTGAATAGGGTTATGATATATGATTTTAGGGATTCTCAAACCCAGTAGAAGAGGAAATTTTGAGAGATCCCTAACTCAGTAGAAGATGAAGTCTTGGGAGATCCTTAAACTCAATAAATATGAGGTTTTATAGATCCTCAAACTTAGTAGAACTACCCAATCCAAATATAATTAGATCAAACAAAGATCCATCAATGCATCTGAACGCCCAAACACTTTGAAATCGACTCTTAAATCACCAAAACCATCTTTTACTTCAGTGATTTATGATCAAAACAATTTGAGCGTCACAGTGATATAATTCTAATAAATGTTCATTGTGAACCTGGTGGTATTCACAGTAACAAATTTTATTTAAATCTGAATTCAGATACTAGATCTGAAGGAAAAAAAGAAAAAAAGATGCAGATGATTATGCTCGTGATGGAAGATGATGGAGGCACACATGGTGATGGAGAGATCTCTTGCTACTTAAAATGATCACTCTTATACCATGTTAGAGTTTCAGTAATAGATGATTTACTCTAAATTGTGATAGCCTCTTCTTTATATAGATGAAATATATTAGGAGATTTCAAAAATACTCTTTACTTGCTACACACTCTAATAGATGAAAATTTATTAGTTTATACTATTGTTTACCTATGTATTTGATAGTTAAAAATTAATTTTTTTCAATAAAACAAATGCGATCAATAGATCAATGAGTAAACCCCATGATTTTTAATACACATATGCTTTAGACCATGTAGATCATATTGAAAGGTTAACTAATGAAATAGCAATAGGGAGATTGATGTTTTAGATGTGCCGCGGGAGGAGATTCCTCCATGGGCGCTTACTTTCCGTTTCCTCATGTATATATATATTTGAATGGTTAAATATAATTATATATCAAGATAGAGGAGTACATAGTTTTACAATGACGTTCAACCTTTTTAGTAAAACTTCCTTATAATTCCTTAGACAAAAGTTACATGAAAAACAGAGGAATAAAAGGTTAAAAAATATGGTGCCAAAAAATGGCCAAAAACACACTAAATCTCTAAAATTCGCCAATGGTGGCTCGGATATGTCAACATTATTTTTGCCTCAAAACTTGCATCTCTCTTGATGTTGAAAGTCAACCACTAGTAACATGTTGGGCTGCTAGAAATTTACTCGTCGTGATCAAACATCAACATTTTTGTATATAAGAATAAAAGGTTAAACAAATGGTGCCAATTTTTTTTTTTTTTGAAGTGATCACTTATTTGATGGAGATCTCATCGTATTTCTCTTTCATATTGGATTATTTTGAATGTTTTCAACTTTCAACTTGCAAATTTTATGTATGTTTTTTTTTATTTGGAGCAGTGATGAAACTTTGAAGAATCTAACTTTCATCCACCCATGGCTCATAAATTTTCACTTTGATTCAGTTATGGTTTAAATAACACTTTATATCTCTCACTGATCTGAATTATCTATTCTTTTAACTTTTTAAAGGCACATATATGTATGCGTATATATAAAAATCATGTATATATTAGTTATGCATATTTAGTTATTTATTTAAATACCCATCCCTTTTTAGCGGCCGCTAAAGGGACCGCTTTTTGTTTTAGCACTTAGCGGCACTTGTCTGCTACGTTATGCTTTCGCTATTTAGAACACGGGATACTAACACCACTCCTATAACAAATTACGATTCCGATGGTAAAATCTTTGGTGACCAGGCCTGATCATTGATATGCTCTCCTCACAAGTCCTATCCCTGACAATAACTTGGAGCTAGAGGAGACAATCCTCACAGGAGGGGGCAAAAAAAAAAAGAATCTGGGGAGGGGCCATAATTTCCCCCTCTAGGGTTTCACATAAGAAAGGAAAGCCAAGAAGGGGAAGTATAGATCTATATATATTTATGTATGTTTGTGTATATATACACGTGTGCTGGCGCACACACTAATTACCCAAGCCCAACTCCCCATTCGACAACAGTGGGAATCGAACCTGAAACCTCCCTCTTAGGAGGGGGGGTGTTACCGGCGGGCTAACCTGCTTTCATAATGTGTGTGTATACATACACATACCGATACAGATATGTGTGTGCGTGTGTGTAATGCTCAAAATGTGTGTATTGGGAGTTTCCTTCACTTTATGACACATGCAATCTGTGTGTGTGTGGGTGCACATGCGTATTTTTAGAGGTTCTTTGATCTTTATTTACTCTTGTGCAGATGAAATGGGACTGGGGAAAACTGTTCAGGTTGTTTCCTTTATCCAACGTATGAAGCATGAGAAGCTAAATGTTAATCCTGTGCTAATAATTGCTCCGAAGAGTATCCTCTTCCAGTGGGAAAAGGTATGTGAATTTCTTTTTTTTTTTTTTTTTTTGTTTGAGATACGAGCTATTGTCTGGGCTTGTATTTCTGTCTTACAGCTAAGACATGGGTTAAATGAAGATCACTTGGAAGTGGTGTGTACATTGCATCTATATAATTATGAAGATTGGTTGATTAAGTGTCTAAGTTGTACCTATCGTGTTAATTTACATTATCTTTTTGTTATCTTTTTCTAGTGGACATCATTTTTTTCTTTTCTTTTTTTGACAGTGCATTGTCTAAATGGTTATGTTTTCCTGAGATTATGTAAGGGACTGTTGTATTTTGTTTAGCTGATATGAGATATTAGTTTTAATTTTTCCATTTTTTTATAATGCATATTTACTTTGTTGTTTTTAATATTTGTAGGAGTTCAGCCGATGGGCTAAGGATCTGAATGTGATTATCTATCAGGGAGAAAAGCAGTCACGTCATTGCATCAGGACATATGAGCTGTACTCATCTGGGAAAAGTGTCTTATTTGATGCTTTGGTTACAAACTATGAGCTTGTGATTTTGGATAATAGCACTCTGAAGAAGTTCAAGTGGGCAGCAATAATTAGTAAGTTGTGGCGATCATTATTTCATTTTAGTTGTGAATTGTGATCCTACACATTCCAATCCCTCCATTTTTTGTTTTACACACACGCACACACATCTATACACACACTTGTGTCATTTCGGAAGGATTCGAGGCTGAATCCTTCCCACTCAAATTCAACCCTACGACATCCGAATGCAAGATCCACTCCGTTGAAGTTGATTTACATTATTTCAAGTAACGAAAAACCAAAAATAATATATTTTGAATGCTTTTTGCCCAGCCATCACGTAGGCGCAAAATAGACGACCGAAATAGTGAGTTGGTTAGTTTAACGGTGTATAATATTTGAAATCTGAAAAAAATGGTGTGAGGGTTTTTAAGTGTTTAGATCATGATGAAATGATCGGATCGAGAATTTGTATGTCTAAAGACGTAGATCTAAGCAATATGCTATTTTCAGCCGTCTATTTTAGGCCTACTTGATGGATGGGCAAAAAGTATTCAAAATAAATGATTTTTGATTTTTAGTTACTTGAAATAATATAGATTAACTTCAACGGAATGGTCTTGCATTCGGATATCGTAGGGTTGTATTTGAGTGGGAAGGATTCGGCCTCGAATCCTTCCGGAATGACGGCGTCTGTCATTCCGGAAGGATTCGAGGCCGAATCCTTCTAACTCAATACAACCCTACGACATCCGATTGTAAGAGTCGTTCCGTTGAAGTTGATCTACATTATTTCAAGTAACCAAAAATAAAAATAATGTATTTTGAATACCTTTTGCGCATCCATCAAGTAGGCGCAAAATCGACGGCCGAAATAGTGAGTTGGTTAGTTTAACGGTGTAGAATATTTGAAATCTAACAAAAATTAGGGTGCGAGGGTTTTAAGAATTTAGATCATGATGAAATGGTCTAATCGAGAACTTATATCTAAAGACGTAGATCTAAGCAATATACTATTTTCGGCCATCCATTTTGCGCCTACTTGATGGATGAGTAAAAAGTTCAAAATAGATGATTTTTAGTTTTTAGTTACTTAAAATAATGTAGATCAACTTCAATAGAGTGGATCTTGCATTTGGATGTCGTGGGGTTGTATTTGAGTGAGAATGCTTCGACCTCGAATTTTTCCGGAATGACACACGTTTATCTAGAGATCTACTCTGTTGTTGAAGTGATCTACATTTTTTCAAGTAACTAAAAATCAAAAATAATGTATTTTGAATACTTTTTGTCCATCCATCAAGTAGGCACAAAATGGACGGCCGAAGTAGTGAGTTGGTTAGTTTAAAGGTGTATAATATTTGAAATCTAACAAAAAATGGTGTGTGAGGATTTTTAGTGTTTAGATCATGATGAAATGGTCAGATCGAGAATTTGTATGTCTAAAGATGTATATCTAAATAATATACTATTTTCGGCTGTCCATTTTGCGTCTTCTTAATGGATAGGCAAAAAGTATTCAAAATAAATGATTTTTGATTTTTAGTTACTCGAAATAATGTAGGTCAACTTTTTAATGGAATGAATCTTGCATTCGATGTTGTAAGGTTGTATTTGAGTGGGAAGGATTTGGCCTCGAATCCTTCCGGAATGACACAAATCTCTCTCTCTCTCTCTCTATATATATATATATATATATATATATATATATATATATAGGGGTTACTGTACCTCAGCCTGCAGGCTGAGATAGTTTCTCAGCCGGCGGGACGTGGCTGAATATATGCCACACATCGGCCGCAGTGTGTTGGCGCCAAAAAAATCAAAAAAATCCCGCCTAAACAATCGTGAAACAAATTGACCAAAATACCCTTTTTTAATTCTAAACTGGAATAAAGTCATGAACAAACAAAATTTCAGTTGAATATATCTACAGTTATAAAATTCGTAATTTTAATACATCCAAAAATATAATTAAAAAAATTGGATCAATATAACAACTGCCATGGTCGCACTTAATACAATATAACAACTGCGACACAGTCGCAGTCACTAGTCGCACTCAAAGTATAACAAAACTTCTTTATATAACGTCTGCGACCCTAGTCGCATTCTATCGTACAACAATGCGACCTCCTTCAGTACTGCGACCAAAGTCGCAATCTTCTTTCCCATGCCTTATGTAAAAGATTTTTAATATGCGACTAGGGTGGATTAGGCATGCGACCTTGAGAACAATTCGCGTATATCAAATCTTATAAAAATTATTATATTAATTACACTGAATTAAATGAAGTAATTAATATTCTTTCTACCGTGATACAACAACAGTCTAGGAAAAAAGAGATGCACTAATATTAATCTCGAGAAAGGAAAGATGTGCACCATACGTAATCTAAAGGTATAGGCAAACAATTCTATAAAAAGTTAATTTGTACTTCATGTATTAAACCTCTGGAGAAAAAAGAACTCTTCGGATTCTCCCGCAATAAATCTTCAATTAAATATTTTTTTTACCACTTCTTACCATACTCAACCATCACCTGTGACAATTATTCTTACTATTCATGTTCTTCCACAAATATTCACCTTTATATAATGCTTGTTACTAATATATTATCTCATACCTAAAAACTATATTTTTGCTCTTCCTTTTCAATTTGATTTCAAAAACTTCCAAAAAAAATTCATTTTTGAATCATGTCTTCCCCATCTTCTTCCTCTGAACACTTAGATTTCAACTTCAATCGTTCCCCCACTGGTCCTTTGTCTTCAAGATATTCTAGCGAATCTGATACCAGTCTGGACTTCACTCCTTTTGACTATCTCACTACATCAAATAATGTATTAACTGATCCTCCTATTCATGATGATAATGAAGTTTTCATGTGGGTTAGTGAAGAAGACATTATTCCTCTGCCACTTGACGGAGACATGCTTGATGAAAGCATGTCCTCTGATGCTGTAGGCTCGCTTCCTAGCAACGGGTCAGACGTAGAGCTTGATAGAGACGATCCATTCTGAGAGTTCATCGGTGAAATAAAAAAACCTCAAAAACAGTAAGATGATGAGGAAATAAGTAATGAAGAGGAAGAGCAAAAGAATGAAGACGATGAATCTGCTTATGATGGGGATAATGACGAGGATTAGGATTTCCTGATCTTCTGATATTCAATTATATTTTGTCTTCTTTAAAAGCTTTTAATTCTATTTTTTTGTAAGGTCTCTTTCTCACTATATTAACTTATAAGCTCTTTTAATTACATATCCAAACTGTGACTGCTGCTCTTAAACACTGCGACCATAGTCGCAATCCTACTACTGATGCAATTTATGGTCGCAGTTAATCATTTATCAGTTCCCAATGCGACTATGGTCGCAATAATGTACTGTTTTAGAGTTCAAAGTAATTTAAACTTATAGTGTATTAACTTTTAAACTGTTTTGGATAACTGAACAGTCACCTAGGAAGTATACACAATTTTTGGGAAAAGGTAGAAAATAAGTTTGGGAGATATTCACGTGGTTTGAGAGCTTAAACCCTTTGGAATTCCAGGATTAAAAATATATAAAGGGTCATCAGCAAAAGGATTACAAACATACTAAATTATTTTTGCTCAAACATGTTACTCTCACTGTTCGGTCAATAGACTCAAAAAAATGTCTTCTCCACCGTCTTCACCGGAAAGAAGCCAATCATCTAATGATGATTGGATGTATAGTTCTGAACCGATGCCTCGCTACGGGTCAGAATCTGAGCTTGATACAGACGACCCGTTCTGGGACTTCATTGGTGAACCAAAACACAAACATGAAGAGGAAGAAAGCGAAGATGAGACTGTCGCTGAAGAGGAGGAAGAGACGGAAAGCGATACAGAAGACGAAAGCATGACTCTTGACGACGAATCTGATTACGATGGTGATGACGAGGATTAGAAGTTTAAAAAATTGTATTTTGTTTTTTTTAAATATATATAAATCAGTTTTCTAAGGTTAATTGTGTGAATTACATTTTTTACTACTATGTCTTGGTTGAAATGCTGTACAATTGTTACAAACCTTCATTTTAAATATTTTACGCTAAACGAATATACTGCGACCATGGACGCAGTTAATAATTATATTACTTCACCCGTATAAATTTTTAAAATGATAGGTTGCGACTTTGGTCGCAGTTGCAGGACGCAGGTTTAATAAATAAACTGCGACCTTGGTCGCATTTGCTGGTCTTTAGTCTTAATCAACAACACTGCTACCTTGGTCGCAGTTGCTAACCGTAGTCTTAATAAAATACAAAGCGACCTTGGTCGCAGTTGCTGGTTTTTGGACTTAATAAAATACACTGCGACCTTGGTCGCAATCGCTGGTCTTTATTTTTAATCAACAACAACACTGCGACCTTGGTCGCAGTTGCTGGCCGCAGTCTTAAAAAAATAATCTGCGACCTTGGTCGCAGCTGTTGGTCTTTAGTCTTAATCAACAACAACACTGCGACGAGGTGACACGTCACCGCAGAAGTTGCTTAGTCGCAGTCTTTGGTCGAAGTGTCGACCCTGGTCGCAGTTGTTTCTGTTTGCAATGTAGTCTTATGCGACCTTGGTCGCAGTGTCGTCTCTGGTCCAAGTTGTTTTGTTTGCAATGCATGACTGCGACCAACGTCGTAGTTTATTAAAAAACAAATATGATTTTTATTTATGTCCAGGCATTTATCTCCAGGCATGTGAAAATGATACAAAACGCTCTCTTATACAATAAGATTGAGTGTTACAATACAGCAGTACAAAGAAGACTAAACATCAAAAGACGCTCTCTTATACAATAAGATTGAGTGTTACAATACAGCAGTACAAATAAGACTAAACATCAAAAAGAGCCCTTGTTGACTAAGAGCAGTGGTGTTATTGAGGTCTGGTGGCAGCAGAATCTCCGATTCCACCTGACCCTCCAAAGTGGCGGGATACGATCCTTCATTTATGAACATCTCTTCCACCAGAAGGTTATCCAGTGAGCATGGAATTTCCTCGATGTCACTTCTGGGGTAAGAGAGGAGGTTTTTAGACCTCACAGGGTATGCTACCCACCACTATATCCACCACATCCCCCACCGCCATACCCACTCTGACCATCCCTTGCCAGCAAGCTTGACTGGTGCATCAAGTCCGGGGAGATCTTGGTGAGGGTTAAGTCCTCGCCAGGGATCATGACTTCTTCCCTTGTGAACGACGAGGACCATGACTTCTTCCCTTGTGGACGATGAGGTCTATGACTTCTTCCCTTGTGGACGAAAATCGATCAAGTTCGTCCATAGGGTCATCTTCATCCATGGAGGCAGGCCCCTGTTAGAGACTCTGAAGAAGGCGGAAATTCTCAGAGCAATTGCTCTCGAAAATAAAACAGTCTAATTATGGGCTGTTAAAGGGAGAGGGTGAGCCCTATTTATAGGCAGCCCATAATAACCATAATTAATGGTTTATTAATCAGAACCGTCGGCTTTAATGGTCTCCAACCGCCAGCGCCGGTTTGGCATTAAAAGACATTAACGCCTAAACCCAATGAAGAGCCGACGCGTAGACAACGTAGACTTGACGTTTAAAGATCTCATAAAATCTTTATGACAGGCCGCGTCTCTCGGAGTGACTCCAAGTCGCGTCCCCTCAGCAAACTTTTCATTTTTCATTTAGATTCAAAAAATGACTTAATCCAAAACAACACTTAATAAAACAACACTGCGACCTTGGTCGCTATGCATGTTAATATAAAGGAAACACTTACTTAACGTACTGCGACCTAAGTCGCAGTCCATGTAATGCAACCCTAGATTGCAGTTGCTGGCCATCTTTATCAATAACAACACTGCGACCTTGGTCGCAATTAACCATGTACACTGCGACCATAGTCTCTGACTAAGGTCGCAGTTTAAATGTACACAGCGACCAAAGTCTCTGACTAAGGTCGCAGTTTAAATTAAACTATAAAGTAGAATTTTATCGCAGGCTGAAAAAATTGATCTGAAAAGATTTTATATTTTGAGAAAAAATTTTATCGCAGGCTGAAAAGTAGAAACTAGATCTTTCATAAAAGAGGTAAGGAAATAGGGCGAAAAGTAATTTATATACAATAACCTAAATCCTATAAAGAGCGGCAATAAAAGGGGGAAAAATAATAATAAACAATAAGGAAAGTTATCGAAAAGGGGGTATTTGGTAATTTAACTTCTTCCTAAAAGCGGGCCGCAAGTTAGTGGGGTGACAAAATTGAGCCACGTCACCGCAGGCTGAGAGAGTTTTCTCAGCCGCAGGCTGATATACATTTTTCTCATATATATATATATATATATATATATATATATATATATATATATATATATATATATCCTGCTTTGAAAATTTGCAAAATCAACACAAACTTTTCAAACCCCATACATGACACTCTTAACTCCGCATACCTATTACTTTACCCAACATCCCAATTTTGAAATCTGCATGTTAAAGGGTATATTTCCTGTTTTCCAATTGCTGTGCATCAAGATTTTAATGCCCTCCTGCAGCTGATGGAATGTTTGTAGTTTGCTCAGTTCTTCTTGATTAAATATCCTCCCTTTATTTTCCTCGGCTTCTTCTTGAAGGGATCTTATTTGCTGTGTCAGGCCTAGCTTGAGTTTGCATAATGCCCAAGTGTACCTAGAATATCTGCACTCAAAAAATAGATGATCAATAGATCCAGGTAAAATAAGATAGAGGGCAAGTGTTGGTTTGAATGATACCAAACTGTCGCAACTTGTCTCTTGTCAAGAGTTTTGCGAGCAAGGCCCTTAGAAAGCATATAGCCATCTTAGGACAATGTGAAGGGAACCATATAAGCTTTGTGTGCGCGCGCGCGTATCTCTGTGTGCGCGCGCTGTACTTTTTACTTGTTTCACTTGATTATTTTTGCAAGAGGAAATTGTATTTGTTATATATATTTTGTTAATTCTCTTGGTGTCTTGTCAGACTGCATTGATTGATTTTGTACTGTAAGGAGAATGCTATCATGCGAAGCTTGAATGATATAACAAATTGCAATAGTTTGAATGATGCCAAACTTTTGCAACTTGTCTCTTGTCAAGAGTTTTGCATTCAAAGCCCTTAGAAAGCATATAGCCATCTTAGGACAATGTGAAGGGAACCATATAAGCTATATGTATCTCTCTCTCTCTCTCTCTCTCTCTCTCTCTGTGTGTGCGCGCGCACACGCGCGCTGTACTTTTCACTTGCTTCACTTAATTATTTTTGCAAGAGGAAATTATATTTGTTATATCTGTTTTGTTAATTCTCTTGGTGTCTTGTCGGACTGCATTGATTGATTATGTACTGTAAGGAGAATGCTATCATGCCAAGCTGAAGAAGTTGTTTTTTGATCTTACAATATTACTAAGTTTCAATAAGTTAATACACTTGGAAATGGCTGATCAGTTGCCTGTTGGACAATTCTCTTGAATTTGGACTTTGCTTGTTAACTTCTGCAACCAGCTTGCTCTTGGAGATGCCTGGGATTCCTAATTTTGCACAGCTCATTTATCGTATGATGTGAGAAAGCATTATGAATAGGAAGTAAAAGTACACAAATATTTAGTTAGTTCACCATTGTACTTCATGATGCATTTAAAAGAAAAAAATAATAAGTTTCACTCTATCATATTTGACTTATAGGGTCGAATTCTGTCTTGATTGTCTAATATTCTGAAACTTATTAATTGCCAATTCTTCTCACCTCTACATTACATATCCATAGATTTATAGAACTTTTAGATGACAGTCCAAGTATGTGGATTAGGATACATGCATCTTTAGACCAACACAACGGACACCATAAATGCAATCAACTTGGTATTAAAAGTTTCCCATCTTGTAAATGCCTGATGCATAAGCTACGACCCTTCAATTAAGTAATTCCGTACTAGGATTTGCATAATCAATCTTTCTGCAACATACATGGGCAAGTGTATGAAGGATTGCTAGTGAACAGGACAGCACCATCAAAGATCAAATCAACGCTATTAGAAAGCGCCCATCTTCTAAACATTTGATACATAAATAAGATCTTAATTTCTAATAGGTATGTGGGAAATATTGTAGCTAAAGATCAACCATACAGATTTTTGGATTTGTGCGGCGTCTTGTGTACATTGTTATTAGTCTTGTGATGGGAAGGAGTTCTATCCTGATAGGTTCCCTGCTGGTGCTCTGCCCTTTTGTGTGCTCTGTTATTTATAAAGCAGATCTCGCGTACTTCTTCATAGTTTGCATGCATGCACCCATACATAATACATGCGGGGATGTATATAAGATACATATATCACACACCATTGTTCCAAAATGTGGCCTAAAGATGGCATGGGTGCCTACCTAGGGGTAAGCGGCCTCAAGCTGGCAGCCAAGAGCCTAAGTGCTCCTTTAGTGGGTCTATATATTGAAAGGTAAAAAGGAAAAAAAGGTGGGGAAGCTATGGTTCACTGACACGTGCTGGAGGCCCGTGTTTATGTTTGACATGTATGTACATTGACATGTGCAAGATACTTGGTGGACACGTCTGACAAGACTCATCCAACATGTGTCGATCTTGAACCAGTTTCGAGATTGTTGGATTCAAATTTAATGGTGTTTAATATCATGGTTTATATGATTGTGGATTTGAGACTGTAATGTATCTTAAGGCTATATTATGCGTTATCCCATTTCTTTACACACATTATATTATCACTGTGTCCATGACATATCCATATCCTAGGTATTTTAAGATTATGCATATCTCTGTATCAGTCTCTTTGTCCTGTGTCTGTGTCTATGTAACAAAGCGTGGAAGATTACTTGTTTGCCACTGTCTCTCTGCCATCAGATGATCACATTCCCTTTGGCGGAAGCTGCTATGACCTTGCCCGCCTCCTCTTGTTGCCACTGGGTTTTGGTGAATGAGTTAGGGCACAAGCCAATTCATTTCTGCTCTCTTTTGCCCATTTCAGCTGCTACAAAGCGGAGACGAGCGAGGTAGCGACGACTCTCGGATGGGGGAAGGGGGCCATTGGATGGCAACAACGAGTTAGAGCTACAAAAATAAACAGTGTCTTTCATGTATATGGCAGCTAGAGGTCTTGTTTACTTTTGCTTTTATTCATTGGCATGCAAACTTTCTCTTATGTCAGTAACCAAGATGCCCAAAAGAAGAGCATTTCTTGAGAGGACTAGCAGGCTTACCAAAAACACTTTTATTCAGAATCTTCTATGTTGGCATATAAATCTCACCTAAACCACAGATAGTAGCTCCCTCTCGAGGGTAATTTCTCATACACATTTCTTGAGAATAGTCAAGCCAGCATTGAAGAGCTCATCACATGGTCATTGATGCCTATCACAGTCTTTGGCAAAATCAGGCTTGACTAAAAATTTATGGAACCCTATCTCATTCTTGTTTAGAATAGAATACAATAGAAAATATTCATTCTCTCAAGATTGGATTTAGAGAAAACACTTTTGGTTCTATTGGAGTAATGAAGTCGTTAAAATGAATGTAGAGGGTTTTTGATCTGATAACATACATGATAAGGTATTGATGCACTTGCTTTAGTTTCTTATATATCAGTTCTTCAAAAGATGTGTGCCTACCAGTTTTCCTTTTTGCGAAAGGACATTCAAGTTTGCACTCGGCTTAGAATCTACCTGGCAAGATAATATCCTTGCATGTGACTGCACATGATCTAGCAAAGTAGTTATAGCTTAGGGTTAAGGTGGAGCTCTAGAAAAAGAAATATGGGACGGTAGGGGTTTGAGAATTCAACTTTAGATCCAACTGTCATTCTTTGGTTGTCCACGGCTAGCCACCAATGATCAATGCTAACGGAGTAGCTCTTCTTCAGGTTGAGCGCTTTTTATTTAGCCTAATATCTGAACTCTGCGCTTTGCAGCTTTAGTACTTTTCTTTTTTGCTTTTATTAAAAATTCATTTTAAATGCGCGCCCACTCAAGTTTAAACCTCAGTGGCTAGGTAACATTGCCTATTCTACTGCACCAAAGACACTGAAGTTGTTGTGTGGGTTAACAAATTTATTTATCTTCTAACACATAGTAATCAATTGAAGTTTTCATCAAGGTTTTTCATGAAATAAAAGATGCATACAGCAAGATTGAGGGTATATTTTTTGCAAGATGTGACACTTTCATTTTCATACAAGATTTTTGGGCATGTGAGACATACTTGTAACAAATTCTGTATTACTTATGGATTAATATAGGCTACTCGTTATTTCGAGGAATGACTTCTTTGGACAGAAGAAGATTCTGTAAACATTTATTCGAAATCTCACTTATCAGAGTCCATTGTGGAAGAATCTTTCGAGGAATTGGTTCATTTAGCTGAACAGACATCCAAATACAACGAGGCGTTGTTTGGCAACCAGAGTTAGCGAGAATTAGGCTTTTAACTCTTTCTAACCCTTCCAAACACAAATTTTGTAAGCGTTAGAATGTAATTATGATGGGTCTAGTCAAGGGCAAATTTGGGATTTATGAAAATAATTGCACTTTGCCCCCTATTTTTGGGGGGTAAGTGCTTAACTCCTACGCCAATTCAAAATTGGTTTAGGAGTTAACAAATCTAACATCATCTTCTCTCTAACTCTCCCCAACTCTTCTCTCTAAAAACTTCCAGTTCTTCTCTTTCAACTCCACTAACCAAACAAGCCCGGAGGGTATGCATGCAAATAATGTAAACGTTAACTTTATAAAATGGAGTTTCTACACATTTATGGCGATACAGATGCAAAAAGTTTGGATTTTAACTTTGGACTGCATGCATGCAGATGTAGTAACAAATTTGCTTATTATGCTTATAGCATATTTAAGCGTTGTTCTACCTTGGTACTTTAAATATTTGGATACAAAGCTTAGATGGTTAGATATAAACTATGTAGCACATACACTCCTATCATGGAATTGTGTCGTGTCCGAAATATGTTCGACACGATTGTCAGACATGCCTTGTGTATTTTTAAGAATTTGCCACATATCCATGTGTCGTGTCCATATCAGAGTGGACGTGTCCGTGCGACATAGGATATAAATATTAATTTTAATGGGTATCATTTCACAGTTTTTTATAGGCAAATCATTTGCAATCAATTGAGGTGCTTAATGATTTGGGTAAATGTTACATTCTCTTGGTTATTGATGTGAAATTGTAACCCAACCGTTAATGAGGCATGCTTAGTGTGGATGACGATTTAATGTAAAATTGTGACATCCAAAAGGAACGTGTGTAAAACTTCCTTTCTTGTATTGGTATGGTAAATATAACATGTAATATATTTTTTGTACATAGGGTTTTAAAAGAATGTATTGTAGGGGCTACAGCATGAAAATGCACCAATGGATGGTGCGGTTCTTTTGTGTGCGTGCGTGTGGCGGCTGCCGCGAAGCGGGGCGGGGGCGGGGGGAGTGCTCCTTTTTTGTGGATTTTGTTAGTTGAAGTGTTTGTGCCATGGAAAGGAAGTTTCATGCTACATGCATAACTGTAAACCATAGCTTGTGATTATTTAATCTATATTGAGAATAATTTGGGTCTATTTTATATTGGTCATTCCCTACTTAATGCCTTGTTGGTATCATCTTTCTCCCCCTCTTTTCTTTAAGTTTAATTCAATGGAGTGCTTCTTCTGTGAACTGAAGTGTGCTATGTTTTGTGACGATGGTCCATCCAATCTTTATATCTTAGGTTGATTATCTTTGTCTCTAATCACATGATTCTCATGCCATACATATTTATTTATATTTGCATAGTTGACGAGGCTCACAAAATCAAACGTCTTGATTGCAAGCTTGCTAGCTACCTCAAACAGTACAACTCTGATTTTCGATTGCTGTTGACGGTAAGTATGCGTTTTGTTCATTCTTGAATGCAATAAATTTTCTCATCACTATTTCAGAGTGCTAACTTTCTCATGGCTCATCTGTTGAATGACCATTTCCACTCAGGCACTTTTATTTCTATATCAACTGTGGTCTCAGGCTCATTTTATTGAAATTTCAGGGGACTCCCCTACAAAATACGTTGCTCGAACTTTTCGCGCTGCTTCACTATATTGATCCTGAGAGATTCTCTGACCCAGAGGCTGAAGCTGAATCTTATAAAAGTATTAAAAAACTAAGTCTCTCAGATATAGAGAAGAAAGTTGCTGAAATTCACGAACTACTAGAACTGAGGTATTTCTAGTATATTGAAATTTTGGCTGTAAATTATTTGGTTGTATAAAATGAAAGCTCTTCTAATTAAATATTTTCGATAGGATGTTGAGACGAATGAAGTCTGATGTTCTCCCTGGGTCTATTCCTGTGAAAAAGTGGGTTGAAGTTCCATGTGCTTTAAGTGATTCTCAGAGGGAACTCTACATAAATATATTGGAGAAGAACTATGAAAAGCTGAACAAGCAAATTCAAAGTGGTTGGTCATCCTTCCTGTCATTTTCTTGTGAATTTAATGTCACATATCTGTATTTGTCTATTTTTCTTGGTTAGCTGAATGCTCAAACTTGTATGTTATATCTATAATTTGTTATACAAAGTAAGTTTATGTGTTGAACTGTATAATATTTTATGTGTTACGAAAACTTTTCTATTCAAGTGAGCACTTCATTGTTATGTCTATTAACAAGCTTTCCTTATTTGCTAGAATATGTCTGTTTTTGTTCCTAAACGCATGACATGTCAAATATGCTGTAAAAAGCTTTGTTTATTTGAGTCTGCTGGTGTCCGGTTGTGACATTGGTGATAACTTCAAGCATTACTATTCCTTGCTGCCAAATCGAAGTACTGCTGCTAGCTTCTGGTTCTAGACTTTGCTTCCTTGCTATTGAGCCACTAACCACTGTTGATTTTGTGCTCCTTGTCCATGTTATTATCTTTTCTAGACAAGGTATTAATAGATTCTTAAGCCCTAAAATGTACCGCCAGCATCTGAAACTTCATCTTTTTGCCAGAACATGTAACCCAATAGCTGGACCAGACAGCCTGTAATCTCTTCGCGCCCCCCCCCCCCCCCCCCCCCCCCCCCATCTTACCTAATTACTTATTTAATTCACAATGTTTCTTGTGCTAAATTAGTAACACTTTATACTGCTCCCATGTCCTTTTTTGCTGGCTGTAATCTTTTTAATTAGCCATTTCCTATGCATTTGTGCTTTAGTTGTGAGAAAAGACAACAAGAAAAGTAGAGAGCAGACAGAAATATGATTCAATGACGTAATGTTATACAAACTCCAAATCTCAAGAAACTTCACAAAATCTCTCAAAGTGTCCTCAAAAAACTCTCATACACATTTGACCCTCTAGAAAGCACCTTATATATAATCCTAACCAAACCAAGCCACAATGTTAAATCAAATCTGTCCAAAACCCAAACATCCATATAACTCAACCTTAAACATACCAAGTCGGACATTATACTCGAGCCAAACAAGATTTTGAGCCAAAGCGAATAAATCTCTAACAAGTCTACACACTGAATCAGTTTCAGTCCGATGCTATTTTTCCTACTAAACCGTCTGTTCCCTGTTTTTTCATCAGATTTCATGCTACTCCATTCTGAGTGCACTAACTTCTTTTGATTGTGATGCGGGAAGCGGGAAAGACAAACGACGCCTCCTAGACCTCATTCTAGCGCCTACGAACCCTGAAGAGCTTTCAGGTAGAAAAATACTCAAATCCACAAATACTGACACTGGAATCTACAAGCCAATATAAGCAACTCGAATCCACGAGCAATTTGAAGGAAAACGCAAAGTTTATTAATCAGAATTCGTTCATCAAAATAAAGATTACAAGACCTATTTATAGGCTTACAATAAATCCTATTCTATCTATAAACCCTAAATTCAGAATAAAGAAAAGAAAATTCAAAATAAAGAAAACGTAAAATCAATTGGGGTCCAAATCTGACCCAAAAACAAAATTCTAATCTATATCAAACACCCTGATACGCAATAGGGCTGTCAACAGCTGCAATTGTCAAGGGGAAAAATGCAAAACCCCAACTTTCAAAAAAAACCCTGTCGACATTCCAAAAGGGGGATGTCGACAGGTCAATTTATTTTGGCTTGTTGATACCTTCTTTCTTTTCCTACATCAGTCCCTCCTTCAAAAGAACTCGTCCTCGAGTTCTTATCAGGATATAGCTTCTTGGTAGGGACTTTTAAGTTGGAATTCTTCCTCTCATCAAATATATCATCGTCATATCTTTCTCCTCGAAGAGTTTCTCTCGCCTTTTCTTGTTAACGATTGCCTTATACTTCTTATTGGATTATCAAACTCTGCTTGAGGAAAAGTGTGATCCCAAAATCTTGATTCGTCTTGACGATCTTCATTAAACTTCATGTAATGTTGCGTTATTGAATCTTCAATGTAATCATCTCGGATCGTTTGATAATCAATGCCTATCGGTTTGTGCTTCTCCATCATGCAACCACACGCATACACCATGCTCCCATAATTCATTGGTTTGCTTTCATGAACAAGATTTTCTCAAGTACGAGTGTAGATGGAATTTGGCATATCTTGAGGAACACGTTGCGCCCACGTGTTGATAGTAGGTGACATGAACTTGAAGAAATTAAAGTTTCCTCTCTAGCACTTTCCTTCCACATGAAAGGATTCTCGAAACCATGAAGAATAATCGTACCATCATCAGTGTTTTAAATGTCGGATATCAGGGAAATGTCGGATGTCGTAATCGGACGTCGGATTTCGGATTTCGGAGATATTTCGGGGCCATTTAGTAAATTTCGGATGTCATGAATGATAACAAATATATATCCTAGATGTCTTAAATAATGTTATTTAAAAATTCTTATTAAGGTAATACATACACAACTTATGCAAAACTACATAAATATGTTTAGAATATGTATAATTAACTTAAACATTTTGCATATATTCACTAATTCATTGTTAAAATTTCTCAATTGCTTTAACTTTCAAGACCAATTAACATATTGGTTTTTCCCAAAATGTCGGTCGACATTTCGGGAAAATATCGGCCGACATATCGGATTTTTCCTGAAATATCGGCCGACATTTTCTAAAACGCCATTTCAAATGCGGGTGGGGATGTCATGGCGGTGAGGGCTTGAAAACGAAATGTCGGCCGACATTTCGGACATGTCGGCCGACATTTAAAACACTGACCATCATGATGATTATCTCTCATGGATGGTAATACTTCAAGCTTGTTGATCCCAACTCCTTTGCCCTCCTCCTGTAATTTGTCGATCTCCTCAGGAATTTCAGCGATTATAGAAACTTAAGCGACGCCTTGCTTTATTTTCTTTGGTTCCACGAAGAATATTCTTTAATTGCATAAGGGCACGAGTTGAGACTTCTCTACCTTTGAACTAGGAATAGGTGGCATAGTCTTCATGACTTCATCGAGATATTGTGCTTGGCTGATAGCCACTTGAAGGTTTGATGAATCTCTCTTGGTTGACTGCTCTTCAATTGATGGTTGCTGATGTGGCTTCGCAGTCTCGTTTGACCGATAAAATCTTATGAACGGTCAGGGTCGATTCTCCATCTCGTTTTCCTCCAAAGCGAAGCTAGGGGCTTGTAGGAGTTTTTTCATCCAGCTCCATGTTTTTATATGTAGCTTGCCTTGGTACATACACATGTTTTGAAATCGATCCCACCATGTTGCAGTCTTTCCTTTAAGTTTATGAGCTGCAAATTCGACATGAACTTTCATGTGAATATATTTCATATCAAACAACTTATCAACTTTCTCGATCCAAAGTAAGGTTGACTCAACATTATGACTTCCATCAAAAGAAGAAATAGAATTGGAAAACTCATCAAGATTTGAACATCCTCCTCCTTGGTCATGGATAGAATTAGGAAACATGTTCCTCCTATTAGGGTTAGGAAACCCGCCTCTCCTATTAGGATTAAGATTAGCGAATCTCCTTGCCTATCATAGAACATCTCTCCATCTTCGTAATAATCATTGTAGTGATAGATGAGACTTTGCTATTCCTCTTCATAGGAAAATTCATTAAATTGAGGATGTTTTATATGATAGCTTGGTGGTGGTCGATGTGGTGGTTAATGTGGTGGTAGTTTGATGTAGACAGTGTAAAATCAATTGGAGTCCAAATCTGACCCAAAAATAAAATCCTAATCTAAATCAAACACCCTGATACGCAATAGGGCTGTCGACAGTTGAAGGAGGCTGTCTACAGTCAATGGGAAACTGCAAAACCCAACTCGAGAAAACCCTGTCGACAGTTCAGAAGGGGGCTGTCGACAGGTCAATTTATTTTGGCCTGTTGATACCTTCTTTCTCTTCCTGCATTAGATCGCAGGGGTAGCAGATGCTGCATAGTCACGCTGATTTACGGAGCCACCTTCACAATCTCTCCCTGTAGCACATATTAATTTATGACTCTCTTACCTTTAGTGACAGTACAAATATCGTTTCCACCTTTAGATGATTCTCTGTTGCTGTTAATAACAGTATAATTCCCCACCTTTAGCTGAGTCTCTATACGTGGTAGCTAAGTATCTATAATTGTATATTCCAGAGTACTCTGGATGATGCTTTCTCTGTGCATGTCTGGACATTCTAGCAATTGATATTAACATCTTCCCTGGATAATGGTTTCTGCTGTTGATCATTTTGTTTTGATCCATATGTAACTGCAGGCCTCTTGTGGATTGGACAGTGTTTGCCAAACAGTTTTGTTGGTTTTTTTTGTTCATGAAAAATCATGAAGTGGTATATGTGACCTAGATTCTTTTGGATTCACAATTCAAAGTTTCCAACTAACATGTTTTTGTATGTTACCAACTTTTGTGTTTCAAGTTGTTGCTTGGATGTTATATCTGAGATGTATAATAGTATCAATTTATGCTTTTTACTTTCAAGTTCCACTTATAAATATAGGGTTTTGTATTACGCTTTGAATGGAAGATTAAGGATGCTGTTGCCACACAGTCTGTATACAGTACTCCAGAATCACTCAGTTCTAAGGAATCTGTGGCACTGAGTTATGCAAAGCCATATATTAAAGAATCAAATATATGTTTCATGCCTTAAGTATTTTGGGTCCTCAAATGAATCCGTAGGTTGTCTACTAATATATGCATCTTTGTGAACTTCACTTTCAAGGCATCCTGTGGTCATTGTACTTTTTTCTTTGCATAATTGTTCACGATTATGCATTTTAAAACTTTAAAATTAAATATATACTTTATGCATTTCTATGTTTATAATTTACATATCCCTTCTAACTACTGTGTTTTATTTTGACAGGGAGAAAGATTATATTGAACTTCATTCTTATGGAATTGAGGAAGTGTTGTAACCACCCAGTATGTTATCTTACGTAATTCTCCTATATTAGAAGTTAATTTCTTTATGCATTCACATGCAAATTATATTTTTATAGTTTTTAAGATTTTTATTTTTACAGAAAACTATAGAAATAATTGTTATATTCCTCATCCTACTATAGGTGGATAATTCTTGTTGTATTATTGCTTCTCAAGTATAGTTTGCTGGTTCAAGCCTTGTGGGTGTCAACCGAGGAGATTGTGTATGTGCATCAAGGGAGGAGAGTTTTGTTTTTGTGTCCGTGTGTGATTTTACTTCTAGGATTTTGATTTACTCTATACCTTGGCCGGGTATGAGTATGATTAAGTATTTGAGATCTCATAGCTGTATTTTTATAAAATGAGAATAAACTTGTGATTAATATATATATATATATATATATATATATATATATATATATATATATATATATATATATATATATATATATATATGAGAGAGAGAGAGAGAGAGAGAGAGAGAGAGAGAGAGAGAGACTTGTGTCCTTTCAAAAGGATTTGAGCCCAAATCCTTCCAACTCAAATACAACTCTCTGACATTCGAATAAAAGATCCACTCTGTTGAAGTTGATCTATATTATTTCAAGTATCTATTATAAAAAATGAAGTGTTTTGAATACTTTTTGCCCATCCATCAAGCAGCGCAAAATGGACGGCCGAAAGTAGTGAGTTGGTTAGATCTATGTCTTTAGACATACAAATTCTCGATCCGGCCATTTGATTATGATCTAAACATTTAAAAATCCCTACAAATCAATTTTTGTTAGGTTTCAAATGTTCTACACCGTTAAACTAACCAACTCACTATTTAGGCAGTTCTTTTTTTCTCCTACTTGATGGATGGGCAAAAAGTATTCAAAACACTTGATTTTTGGTTTATAAATACTTGAAATAATAAAGATCAACTTCAACGGAGTGGATCTTGTATTCGAATGTCGGATGTTGGTATTTGAGTGGGAGGGATTCGACCTCAAATCTTTTTGGAAGAACACAAGTCTCTCTCTCTCTATGTGTGTGTGTGTGTGTGTGTGTGTGTGTGTGTGTGTGTGTCTATATATATATGGTTAGCACTATTAGCATTAGAGAAACATCGCTTTAGTTAGAGATCACATAGGACAAATACTTCTATAGACGAGAGAGTAAGAACTTAAAAATACATACATGAATGGCGGGTTTCACAATTTCAGTCAATCTGTAGATGCATATTGAAGTATGATTGTTCAGGTAATATTGATTTATATAGATTGCGGATTTATCTATAATCTCCTAGTCATTTTGTTTTATGTAACCTTTTTAGTCGTATGAATTCATGTTATGTCTGCATGCATCAGGACGCTTGGTATGGGCAAATGGTGTAGGAAATTTCCTACACTGGCCACTGGAGGATATGAGTAGTTGTAGGAAATTTCCTACAATGGCCACTCCAAAAAATCACATGGCACCTCCAGGTGTTAATTATGATTGTTACCTTAATTCTTGATGTAAAATCTAGTGTTTTGTAGACTTTTCGCCCCTCCATTGAGTGTTCACAAAATGATTTTTAATAATTCAACAAAGAAACCACTTGATCTTGGGTGAACATATTCAAATCATATAATTTCTCAACCATATATCCAGAGTGAAACCGTAACTTTTTCTTGAGGGTGACAGCCAACGTATAATACATAAAAGTTTAAAATAATGATGAAAAGCAGCCTAATTGTAGATAACAAAACCATTGATTTTAAACAAAACATAATTCACTATAATCTTATACTGAGAATTTACGAACTTTTATGATGATAGAAGGATATTTAATTCCTCTACCTCTTCATATCATTCAATGTTCTAAATATCCCCGATATAACCCCGATATTGCGCCGATATTGCGTTTACGGCACCTAGCCGCAATGATTTGGCACATCCAAACCGATATAGCGTTTTTCGTCTAAAATCGCCGATAAATAGGCATGGACCCGATATATCGGCCGCAATTCCGGCGATTTTGGACCCGATATAGCGTTTTGCACCTAATTTCTAGGTTAGGTATTTGTGTAATTCGAGAGATGTGACAATGTGACATTTTTGAAGATTCTACACTTGGATAGTGATTATAGATTCATAGGCTTAATGCAAGTTATCGAGTTAAGTATATCTTAAACATAAAAGTATGATGTTTTATGTAGATTTATATAATTTATGCATATATTGTCTTATTGAGATGCGATTTAAGACAAGAAGATATGTATATTATAGTTTGATTTTGACATCAGATTTTTGAAAATATCCCCGATATATCCCCATCTCCGATAAGTTTTTCCGGCCGATGTAGCCGTTGTGGCCGCCATTTAGAACATTGATATCATTCACTAAGTAGTGGCTCTTTGATCTTTCATGATTTAAAAAATTGAAGAGAGCCAAGTGAAGAACATGGAGGTTCTTTGGATCCTCCTTGTGGTAGAATTTATTTGAATAACTTCCTCTGCTGATTTTCTTTTCTCATTGATCTGGCTTGTTGAAGGTTCTATTAATGATTTGTTTAGAATTTTAGTTTCGTTATTTTTTTTAGTTGTTCCTAATTGAATTGTTAACCTTAATTAGGTAGATTTTGATCCGGACATGATGTTCATGTTTGATAGCATTTGTGTATAAGCTAACTGTTAAGGAAATTTAGTGTTTAAGTATGTGGGTCCCGCTAACAAAGTTTTATGAGGCTAGAGATTCACATGGAAAAGGGTGATTAGCACATTTGAATTAGCCACTTCACACCTCCCCTTTGTTCCTCATATGCACAAATCTTAGGACGTGAAAATCATGATGAGTGGGTGTGGAGCATCATCCATCATGATTGACCTTATGTGTTTTTGTGGGGCCATTGTAGAATTTACTAAATTGGCTGCTCATGTTCTTATTGCATCATATGTATTTGTGTGCATGGGGGTAGTTGGGTGTTGGGTGGGTGCTGGACACATGCTTCTGCAATTACTTTATTATTGTTATATCTAGGACATATTCATATCCTGATATTTTAGGCTTTGCAATTTGTGTCCGCGGTGCAACACTATCCAAACTTGGCATGTATTAGACAATATATGCCAAGTTAGATGACAACTTCTTTGTATCCTTGTGTCTTTTGTCATTAGATGACAATATAGTTTTGGAGAACGATTCCAAAGGAGGTGTCAAATGACAACCTCTTACATCTCAATTAAAATCAGAACACATAAGAGGTTCTAATATTGTTAGGGAAATAAGACTGCGGCCAAATGTGGCGCTAAAGGTATCTCGCTTGCACCTCACTTTATTGTAGATGGCTACAACAAAACCAAGGAGGTGTCGTGTGACAAGTTTCTTACGGTTCATTCAGAGCATAGAAGAGGCTCAAGAGTTTCAAACATTGTTCGGGATATAAGAGCGCATTTACATGGCCAAATTTACTAAGTTATCTTGTTTGCACCTCACATTATTGTAGATGACTTCAAAAAAAAAAAAAAATCAAGCAGTTGTAAAAATAGATTAGGGTGAGATTCGGGCCAAAATGTCTACAACCTTAACGAAGACCTATATGGAAGTTAGAGATGGTGAGTCTGACCTTGCTTAAGCTGGCAATCTGGCCTCATTTAAACTGGAATTGGGCTATGGTTTTATAATTTTTAGGACTCGGACCCAAGGTTTCTAGGAAGACAGATCTTTTCAGTACATGTAACATAAATGGGTATATAAGATGTTACCACTCCAGGAATGTGGTACTTCAGTGGTAGGCTTCTTTGGATGCTCTAGTCAAAACAAAATGCATTTATCTTGAAAGTAGAATGAAATTTATAAGATCACGAAGGACTTATATTATTGTATACATGTGCATGTATTAGTTTGATTATAAAATTTAATAAAGGTGCACCTCTGATGCACAGCAACAAGGAACTGAATTTTTCTCTTTTGTTAGGATCTGTTGATCTGCGAATTTGAGGGCTTTTGGATTGGATTTTTGGGATGAAATCGAGTTAGAAAAGGTTGCTAGATGTGATGGAGGGTTAGGTAATGGATTTTGGATTGTTTTGTGGAAGTAACGTGATAAAATAACATTAAAAATAAATAGGTTAGGTTCAGATTCAGATTTGGACAGATCTGAACAGGAGCAAAGCGGGGGTTTAAGGCTCAAGTTAGGGTTCAAATAAGTGCATGAATTTTTTTTGTTGGCTAGGGTTTTGCTAAAAGAATATGAGAAAAGGTAGAAGAAAAGAAGAAATATATGTTAAATAAGATTTATAATACAAGGTTCCGCACCTTGTTTGATGGACTTCACATCCAAACCAATCAATCATAGGTTGTAAAAACAAATGAAGCACCCTTCAGTAATAACGATTTTCAATTGCCAAATTAAACTTAATCCAGTTGACGGCAAACCTAATTTTATATATATATATGTCGGAATCATTAATACCCCCAATTGAATAAAGGCTCCTATTGCCCAAAAAAATTGCCAAAAAATCCTAAAAAAGTAAAAATTCTTTATGATATTAACTAGTCATTTCACTCAAAAACTAACAATTTAATTACTAAAGTCTGACAAATAATTTATCTTCTACTTCTAATGGCTTCTTGATCCCCATCAACCTCTCCTTAACAAAACATTTTCTATTTCTCATCATTCTCTTTAACTATGGGGCTGTTTGGATTCAAGGAATTGGGTGGAAGTGAGGAAGTGGGAAGTGTCTTTTCCCATTTCCGCTGTTCATCCAAACACCGGAAAGGAAAATGGAAAAGGCCTTTTCCTTTTCTCTTTTCTCTTTTACACAACCTTTTCCTCACTTCCAGTGTGCTACAGTTAATTTTGTGGTCATGTAAATCTCATTTGTAATAAGTTGTAGCACAAAACAGTTAATTTTTTGCTCATATAAATCTCACTTGCATTCTAATTACAGTCCAATTTTTATTTTTCTTAATTAATTTTTATTTTAATATTATTTTGCGGTCAACTTTTCCACTTCCACTTCCACATTACCATCCAAACACCAGAAAAGACATAAAATTTTCAAATCACACTTCCTAACAACATCCAAACACAAAAAAACTTACTAACCAATTCTCAAGTTCCAAAGGGAACTATTATCACTTCCTCACTTCTTCACTTCCTCACTTCCACCCTTAACCAAACAGGCCCTATATGTATTTGCAGGGGCCTTGCTGTTCCAAATAAACATCTCGCCTTGTGCCTCTTTCCTCTAACCTTCCAAAAAGAATATTTTGCTTGTGTTCTCTTTGCCTCTTTTTGATAGCTACATTAAACGCGAGAAACCAAAAGAGTAGTATCCTTTGTCAAAGGATTTTCAAAGACTTGCATATAAAAATTTGTTAAAACATCGAAATGTTAAAATCATAATTCCAAGTCGCTAATGTTCGACAATTCAGAAGGGATGTTATGGATCACAGAGCACGAGGGGTGTAGCGTTTTCTCGTAAGATAACTCGAACCACAAATTATTGCTCGATTTTTAATTGGGTTGGGTTTTGTTATCAAGGTACATGGTTTGATGGGATTGAATGAGTTTTATTCTTATTGGTCCTTAAACCTATTTTTGTGGGATTTGTTTTAGAAATAGATATTTATATTGTCCTTATTCCCATTGTTTCTTGCATTTTGTATGGTACTGAAATGGATTTTTATAAGATAGTAAATGTCATTTAGTTACATTAATGGACATCAAGGTTTCAAATATTGGCCGATCCTTATATATATCAGCACTATCATAATGGTTTTGAGGTACCCGTTGTTAATTTTACAAAGGTAAATCTTCATTGACTCGGAAGATACTACATTTTTATTCAGTTTATTGATATTCAAGAGGACTACAAATATAGGGTACATAAATCCGTGAGACAACATCTCTTTATATCGATCATACAATACCAAATCTAATTCTAGATATGACTCCAAATTTTGTTAGAACTATGAATACTTCAAATACTATTTCTATAATATATATTATACCTGTTATATCTAACATTCCCTCTCAAACGCACTATGATACACCATTGAGAGTTTGCCCAACAAAAACTGAAAAACAAGTGCTAAAATTGCTAAATTTGTTGAAATTTTGATGCTAAATTGCTGAACAAATTACTCAATACGAGTTGTCAAGTTGCCAAAAACTAATTGTTTGAAAGCCAAAGCCAAATCCAAACGCATCTTCTTCTCATCTGCAGAAGTTGCAACATCGATAGCTTAACTGGACTGAAGAAAACCAAACAAGAACTGAATCTAAACCAAGACGAATTGCCAAAACTGAAATATAAACTGACCCAAATACGATCCAAGACGAATTGCTGAAGATGAAATGCCAGTTTTTCGAAATTCAAACCGAAGAAACCAAAAGTTGTCCAAAGCAAAACTAAAACCAAAAGTTGAACCGAATTGAAGAACCAAATCGAAGTTGAACCAAACTGAAGGTGTCCGAAACAAAAACCAGAACCACAACTCCAAACCAACTAAATCTTCCAAGAAAATTTACCGCTACATCTTACTCTTCCGATGTGAGGCATGCGCCTTGTTTGCGCCTCGCCTGGAATGCAAGGCATGTGCAAAGTGCATTTGGGCGCACACTTAGTGTGAACTGGGTCTCTTCTTCTCCATCTCTTCTTGTTCTCCGACTTCTTTCGCTTGCTGTTGCTTTTGCTACTGATCCTTTTGCTGCTCCTCTTCTCTTTCTCTCGCGACTGCTGCTAGTACTGTTTTTTCTTCTTCAGTGTTGCTGCTCTCTCTCTCTCTCTCTCTCTCTCTCTCTCTCTCTCTCTCTCGGCTACTGCTACCTTTCTTCTTCACTGTTCCTGTTCCTCTTCTACTTCTCTCTCTTCCCCCTCGGCTGCTGCTACTGCTGCTCTTCTTCGTTGCTACTCTTATTCTCCTATGCTTGTTCTTCTCTTTCGTTGTTCTTGTTGCTATTGCTGCTTCACTGCTACTGTTGCTGCTGCTGCTTCTATTCTTCTTTTTTTTTCTCTCATTGCAGTTGTTGCCACTGCTGCTTATTTAGTGTTGTTGATGCTTTCTACTATTGCTTCTCCTCCTCCCTCTTTTCTTGACGCTGCTGTCTTTTTTGTTGTTACTTTGCACGCTGCTCTTGTTTTTTGGTGTATAAATTGGCAAGTGCACCAATCGTTACAAGTAATAAAGCGATGAATAGAGTGCCGAACCCACAAGGATTGATGATCTATTTAGTACCAAACTAATTTGTCCTAATTTTATTCGAAGAATTGATTGAGATGTAGAATTAAACTAAGCTATGAAAACGAAAAGTTGTTGATTTTGGATGAGAAAAGCGCTAGGGCAATTGATTTTGGCAATTAATAATCAGATTTAATATGTTGATTGTGCTAGTAATTTCTTACTAATGTTTATAATCTAAATCTCCTATCTTAATTAATATTCTCTCTCTCAAATAATAATAATATTATCCTCTCGACGAGAATTCACAATCTCTCGATCTAGTGAATTTACAAGCTAGAGGATACATTAAGTTTTGTGATCTTTCTCATAGAATTACACAACTTATGTATCTATTCTAGGTCTCAACATGTGAGGTATGGGTCTATTTCTATGAAGCTATGCTAAATTATCTTCTTTCGGTCTCAAATCTAATCAACTAATTAATTGTGGCCATCAGTTAATAAAATTAAAACGAGAATAGAGACTTAACATGCATGTATAGAAGAACTAACACGTATCAACAAGATTATATCATCATATTAAGTTTGCCTACATCAACGACTATCTATGGAGATTTAGTTCATGTTAAAAGAAGCGCACAACATAATATCAAACATGAATTTCATCTTCAAAGTAAATTGTGAAAGGAAATAAGAAATCAATTTAGAGATCACAATACAACTTATATAGAACATATGGCTTTACTGTAGGTTTCTGTGCAGTATTTGGCAGAGGCCCTAAATCATCAGCAGGACGACTGTCTAGTCGTCCAGCCATCTGTTCTTTTCTGTTATGGCTGATCTTGGTTTATTTCTCATCAGTTTCTTCATCAGAGTCATCCTGATGCATTAACTCAGAAGAATCGTGTTGTTTTTGTTTCGGTGCATATCGCTTCTCAAGGCGATCGCTTTTAGATGCTCCTTCGGATTTGTTCCGGTATTGCTCAGCAAGGTTCCTTGTGGCTTGTTAGAGAGCAGATTGGTAATTTGGCCCACCTGAACTTCAAGATTGTAGATGGATGTCGCTTGGTTCTTGAAGTTTGTCTCCGTCTTTGTCATGAAGGATGATGTACTTGAAGAAAGTTGTGTCAGTACATACTCCAAGCTCACTTTCTTCTCCTGTGGTGGTTGGTGTTATTGGAAGCTATTGGGCGTCAACACATTGTTGTTGTTGCTCCATGACAGATTTGGGTGGTTCCTCCACGCGAGATTTTATATGACAATATGTTGGAAAAGGGGTTATTGGGTCTTTGAAAATTATTGACATAGTTGGCTTGTTCGTTTTGAGCATATGAAAAAGGGTTGCCAACTTGGCAATCTCCTTTAGATTGACCTTCTCCACTTAAATCACATGCTTGAGTTTGAGTTTGTATTGCACTTGCATTAGACGCTCCCAATTGCTTTTTTAACAACGCGAGTTGAGCTTTTATCGCCGTGATAGCTTCTAAGTCATGCACACCTGCAACTCTTTTTGGCGTTACCTTTCCAGATTGCCATTGATAGTTGTTTGAAGCCATGTCCTTCAATAGCTTGTAAGCTTCATCTCGCCTTTTACCCATCAATGCTCCACCGGTAGCCGCACCAATCATCATCTTTGTGTTTGGTGACAACCTATTGTAGAAGAATTGAATCTCCAACCAAGCAGGGAGTTCATGATGTTGAACTTTCCTAATAACTCCTTGTATCTTTCCCATTCTTCATAAATATTTTCATTATCAATTTGAACAAAAATTATGATGTCGTCTTAACTTAGCCGATTTCAATGGTGGAAAATACTTGGTTAGAAATTTAGAAGCCGTCTCTTCCCAAGTAGCAATTGAATCTTTTGGCAGAGTTAAAACACATCTTCGCTTTATCTTTGAGGGAGAAAGGAAAAAGTATCAATCTTAGCCTCTGTTGGCACACCATTGTGCTTTTGTGTATCATAAATCTCTAGAAAGCTTGCGTTGTGCTCGTTTGGGTCATCGTTGGAAGACCTCCAAATTGACAGATGTTCTGCACCATCTGAACTAATCCTGTCTTGAGTTTGAAGTTGTTTGCTTGGATTGTCGGCCTTTTGATGCATGAGGTGGCTCCAATCAAGGAGCGAACAACATAGTGTCACAATGCTCTCTTTTTTTCGTTGCCTGCCATGGTTGCTTAGCTGTCAGAAGGTTCTATCTATCTCAGGATCTGGAAGTAGCAGTTCACTAAATTTTGATTGTCGCATGAACCACTGTTTTAAATATCGGCTGAGTTGGCCGAGATATCGGCCGATATCTCATTTTTTGCATGCCGCCGATGCGATATGGGGAAATTATTCGCCCATACCGTTTGTAGCAAAAAAACGGATGATATTTGAAATATCGGGCAATAAATCGCCCGATATGAATTGGCGCAAAATCGGCCGATATGGATTTATTTTGATTGAGTTTATTTTTTTGAACCCATCAGCATTGAACCTAAACCATACTCGTCATCCGACTATACTATATAATTGTTGTTTGCATCGTTAGGACTCGATTTTTTTATTTCCTTCGTGAATTGACGACGTCGATGCTTGCCTCCCTTTCATTCCCCAAGCTTGCCTCCTTTTCTCCTCTGAATTATAGAACTTCTAATCTTATATTTTTCAATTCCATGAAATAACTTATTTATTGCACGACCCATGATTGTGTGCAAATGTACATTATTTTTATTTGGTAGATGATATCTATAATGCTAAACCAACTTTTAGTTATCAATATCTCATTACATATAGTGTCCGATATGAACGCCTAATATGCACACTTATCTCCGATATCTCCCTCGATATCTCCCTCGATATTTGATATCTGATATGAAAAAACCCCATCAGGATCCCAATATCCGATATTTAGAACCTTGGCATGAACCAATAAGAAGCAGTTTCTGCAAGCTCAACCCCAATCTTCAACAATTATCAGCTACCGGACCGTCAACTATCCTATCGTCTAATTACTTCTGATATTGTTTTGTCTTCTACAGTCTGCAGAACAAAAAGTCAAGATAGTTTTCTGAGAAAAATTCAAATTAAAACTAGATTTAAATACTGTTGATATCAATAAAAAAAACAAAATAATCCTCGGCAATGACCCAAAAAATTGGTGCATAAATTGGCAAGTATACTAATCATCACAAGTAATAAAGTAATGAATAGAGTGTCGAACCATGAGGATTGATGATCTATTGAGTACCAAACTAATTTGCCCCAATTTTATTCAAAGAATGGATTGAGATTTAGAAATAAACTAAACTATGAAAACGAAAATGAAAAGTTGACTTTGGATGAGAAAAGCGCTAGGGTATTTGACTTTGGCAATTAATAATCAAATTTAATATGTTGATTGTGCTTATAACTTCTTACTACTCATGTTAACAATCAAAATCTTATATCTTAATACTCTCTCGAGCTATACTAATGCTATCCTCTCGACGAGAATTTCACAACCTCTCGATCTAGTGAATGTAAAAGTCGAGAGATGTATACGTTTTGTGGTCTTTTTCATATGATTGCACAACTTATGTATCTCCTCTCGATCTTAACATGTGAGGTATGGGTATATTTCTATGAAGCTATGCTAGATTATCTCCTTCGATCTTAAATCTAACCAACTAATTAATTGTGACCATCAATTAATAACATTAAAACAAAAATAGAACTTAACATGCATGTAATAGAAGAACTAACACATCAACAAGATTATATCATCATATTAATTTTGCCTACATCAACGCCCTAGTTATGGAGATGTAGTTTATGTTAAAAGAAGTGTACAACATAATATTAAGCATGAATTTCATCCTCAAAGTAAATTGTGAAGAAAAGGGAAGAAGAAATGAATTTAGAGATCACAATATGAACCTTGGGCGCTGCCTCTTCTCTGAACTTCTCTCAAGTACAAGAATTCTCCAAAAGCTTGATGTTATTGAATAGTTCAAAGCATAAAGGGAGGTTCCTCTTCTCCTCCTCTTCACAAGAGATTACGACTTATATAGACCTCAGAGTCGTGAATCAACCTCCCTAGGGTTTCTAAAGGATTTCTAATTATATACAAAGTCTACCGAAAAATCTCATCATGATTTCCCTTAATTGGACGGCTACCCAGTCGTGATTTTCGGCTACCCGCCATATAAAGAGAATACACTTCTAATTGAAATTTGGATGGCAGTAGGAAAAAGCGGTGGATTTGTTGTGACTAGTCAACAGCCGCCTGTCCGTTCGGACGTCTGGACGGCTGTTAATTTTGGCCTTCAACTTATGACAGCCTCTTTTCTACAACTTGTAGACTCTGTTGAATCCTCTAATTTCATCCTTGTTCTCTTCTGCTGCAATCTTCTCAATGCGTTTATAAATATCTTTTTGGCTTTTTCCCCCTCTAATCTTTGCTCTTAACCTAATTTCTTTAAAATCATATAAAAAACACCCATGTATAATTAAATGTGGCATGAAAATAGGCATGAAAATAGTATAAAAAATAGATATAAATCACACCTTTCATTTTTATTAACGTTCTTAATTGTTAACTTTTTATTTGTTGTGTATCATGTGATTTTACTATTGATTTCATAATTTTTCAAAATTAATAAAAAAGAAATAACAGCTTCCCCTCACTTCTGTGATGCGCTTTGCATCACTTGCACATTGTGCCTTGCGCATATTAGGCCCTTTACGCCTCACAAAGCGCTGTGGTAACAGTGGTTCAGATTCATTTTGTGGTTCCGCTTTGATTCAGTTCTTCACTTTAGTTCAGCTTTTATTTTGATTCAGATCTGGTTTGATTTTTGTTTTTTGACAAATTGTTTTCTCTAATTCGAAGCTCATCACGTGTAGTTCATTAATTTGTTTTTGGCAATCGTTCTTTTCCGATTATGTCTTCATGCTTTGTCATTTTGCAGTTGTGTAGGGGAAGATCTTTGGCCTCCACATTCTGCATTCAACATCTGGAGCACTTCAGCATCAGCAATTAAGCAAGTTTAATATGAGTGATTTAGCAAGTTAGCCATTAACAAGTCACAATTAGGCTATAAAATGTGACATCAACTCCCACAATTAGGCTAGTAATGGGTTGGGTCAGTTCTGTATTTTCTATATCCATAACCGAACCCGTGTACACATCGAGTCCAAAATTTTGACCCAAACCCTATTCACGAAGCATTGGGTCGGGATCGTGTTTTAGGCGGGGTGGGGTTTTTAATGCCCATCAGGTTCTCGGTTACGGGTTAATACAAAAGATATTATTGTACCTTACCCAATGTTCATTAGGTTCGAGTCGGATCCGGTTCTAAATTGGTTTTTGATCAGATAATACATGAAGTAAATAAGGTTCGGGTCGGATCCGGGTCTAAATCTGTTTTTGATCAGATAATACAAGAAGTAAATAAAATTATGCATAATGACCAACGAGTAAATGTTAAAAGAGCCAAAACATATTATTTGTATGTAGAAGTAAATTGAAGTGTTTGTATGAAAAATTATGAAGTTAGAGAATAAATTTACACTCAATATAACATCTAGAAATTATATTGTTACTTATTTATAAATATCATGAATTAATCTACAAATAAAGAACTTGTGGTATATTGCCGCCATTACCAAGTGCTTTAGATTCTATTTAATCCAATTAAATTTTAGGCTAAATTACCAAAAATTACTACGAAGTTTCAGTTTGTTTTAAGAAACTAACCAAGCTTCATTTATTACGACTAAGTACCACAAACTTTTTAAGAAGCAACCATCCGTCAGTTAGACCTTGACGGAAGCCTGAAAAGTCATTTTTGCCCTTCATTAATTCGGCCATATTCCACCAACTACCCGTCAAACTCTTCAGAACTCGAAATCAGAAAATAGACCAAAAAAACTCTTTCCCTTAATTCTCTCTCGCTTTCTTTCAAGTAAGAAAAATTTCCCTTGCTGCAAATTGATGTCTCGCTTTTAAGGCCTTTGAGAAGTTGTTAAAGATGAGCGATGTTGTTGTCAGTCTTGACTGGTCATCATGGGTCGTTATCGATCTTTGCGAAGGTTGAAGTGCTCATGGAATCTTGATGGGTGTTGGTTTGAGAAAATTGAGGTTTTCTTAAAGAGATGAAGAAAGGTAGGTGGTGAGGGTATTTCTGTCATTAAATTGTCATAAATGCTCATGTTGGGGACACATGATCAAGAAGTTGATGTGTGACTGACGAATGATAGTTTCTTGAGAACTTCATGGTACTTAGTCGTAATAAATAGGTTTATGGTAGTTTCTTGAAAAATCCTGAAAGTTCATGGCAGTTTTTGGTAATTTACCCTAAATTTTACAGGCTTCATGTATAGAAAAGAGAGCAGTTACCAAACAAGCCTATTGCAGAAAAGGATAGGAAATTGCTGTTGACACTGTATTTTGGACTAACTGCCGCATCTCATGGTAACCTGTGAAGATGGATTATCATGCATTGAGGAATGTGAAGATTCAGGAATTGGAGGTGGTGCAAATGAATGGCCCTCCGGATTATGTCCGTCTATAGACGCCTGATATGCTCTATCTGGTGCAGGGGCGGACCCATTGGTTGGCTGGGCCGGACTGTAGCCCGGCCCATTTTTTCATATATTGCTTTAAACCTTTTTTTTTCTTTCATATATTGCTGTAAACCCTCTTCTATTTTGATTTTCTTTTGACAAATTTATTTCTGATTCTACCCTGATTTAGTGGATAATATTGTTTTATTCTTTTGACAAATTCATATAATTCATAAGTATAAGTTATAAAAAGTTGCAGCCCTCCCCAAAATTTATTCATGGTTCCGCCTCTGATGTGGTGCTTTGTGGTAGTCCATCTTTTGATGTCTAGTGGGTCACTCGCTCACAATATGTCCTATCTGCTTGCAATAGACTCAAAGATTCCTATTCTTGCAGTGAGATGAAATGTGACCATATTCCTTGCATCCATGACATTGCGCTCGAGAAAAATCCTTTTGAGATGTCGTTGTCCTACTCCTCGGTCTGTGGGCCAAAAATACTCATTCAACATCCCTTTTTCCTTCAAGTGTAGCTTGAGTAACAGTATGAGTCTCTTCACGGAGTAGCTCACAAAGAATATAATCCATATCAGGCATTCTATCTCGATTCAGATTGTTTGCTCTAGCAACTTCATAATCAGGATGAAGTTTCATTAGGAATTGCGTCACCTTCCTCTCCCCTTGCAATTGCTTAAGAGTCCGAATGCAGCAACCAGAGGTAATGCTTCCTGTGTAGCTTGCTTATACTCTGTCCAAGGAGCCATAAATCCAGCATAATACGTCTGTATTTTCTTGTCTCCCTAAGTGTAACAAAGATATCATATTCAATCTGAAATTTCCTGGCTAGATTCGATTGTTGTTATACCTTTTCCAAATAATCCCACATCTCTTTTGCTTTCTGAAAACCTTGCTTGGAAATATCAATGCTCACATCCACGAAACTCAGAATCCACGAGATAATCTTTGCGTTATCAATCTTCCATCACCGAAGAGTCTTAACCTGTGTTGCAGCTGGTTCAGTTTCTTATCCATCAACCAGTCCCCAAAGTCACTTGCCCTCAACAAAGAACTTAAGTGAAATCACCATACATCATGGTTCGAACTGTCGAACTTGACAGAAAGAACATATCCCCTTTCCTTATCTGAAGCCATCACACCAGATATTTCTTTTCAGATCTGAGATCAAAACTCAAATTTCAAGGAGGCACTAATGGAACTTCACGGCGGCAGTGATCTACTCTCTTCATAGCACATCAGAACACAAAATCTATGAAAAAAACATGGGCAGATGAGAGCAAGACAGATCCCACTTGGATCGTGACCAAGAGGGTTTCAAAGAGAGATGAGTAGAACAGAACATAAGGAGAAGATTTGCGGATTACTGACAGAAAGTAATGATCGCTGCTTTGACACGATCACAAACAACGAGAGAATAGAACACTAAGTCTTGGAGGAATCAAGGTAATCGTCGTTCTACCCTAGAACTTATATATATACAAGTGATGATATAGAATTTCAAAACTGCCCCTACTATATACATGATATACATGAGGAATTATTAGACTTATCCCCTCTCATCTTTTGTTTCACTATAGTTGCATTTTATTAGGATTTCCAAATATACTTTAAATTTAGAATAAACTCAATTAGTATTCTAATAAAGAAAAACATTTAAAGAATTTTAATTTATTGAATTTTGAAAAATTATATAGATGATCAAAGTGAATTAACTGTAATTAGGTATATTGAACATTTGAATTTTTTTCTTTTAGAAAATTTATAGAAATATTAAGATTTGTTTTAATTGTATGTTGGAATTTACCTAATTCTAACTTAATTTAAAAAATATAATTAGAATGCACATATTTTAGACTATTTACTTTTAAGAGTATTTATAGTTTTGTTAGATATTTACTATTTTTGTTGGAAAATATTTTATTAGCTTCTAATTCAATATTATATTATTATGTGCAAACATGTACAAGTCGGGTCTAGGTTAAAGTTTGGAGCCGGGTCGGGTCTGAGTCGGGATTTCTTTTAAATTCATACTCTACCCTTTATAGATTCGGGTTAAACACTGGGCAGGGTTAGGACCGGTTTTATTTGACCCATACCCGACCCGAATGTTCTATCCGGTAGGAATTTCATTCCATATCCTACCCATAAATATTCAGGACCATTTTGGATCAATTTGGTTCGGGACTGGATCGGGACCAGGTTATTGGATAAAATTCCCAACCCTGGCATCAATGAAGCACTTCAGTAGTTTCAACACTTTGTTTTTATTAGACAAACTCTGAATGTTCATACCATCGTGTGTTTGAAGGGGAATGTAAATATTACACATACATATTGTAATATAGAATTATTTAATTTTAGAAATAGTATTTGAGAGTTCTAATAGTATTTGGAGTCATAGTTTGAGTAGGATTTGATCTTGTATAGTCAATATAAGGAGATGTCTTCTCATGGATTTATGTAATCATATTTTGTAGTTCTTTGGATAATTAGTAAAGATGTTCTTTAAAGTTGTTTAGATTTATCTTTGTAAGTGTAATGGTATTTTCCTTGTACAAATTTGGAATGGAAACAGATTCCAACTTCTTCGAGATGAAGAGTGTTCAGATACTTCAAAGCTTGGCAAACAGACTGGTATAGTGTCAAACTATTGGAAAAACAAGACAGCCGCCGTATAATATGGACTGTTAGCAATAATTTAGAATTAAATAAAATTATTTTTATTTTGTTAAATAATTGTCCTCTTCTAATACTTATTATGACTCTCGATTCAACCATTACGTTTAGGTGCTCAGCATTTATATAAATCACAGTATTCTCTGATTGTTTATAGTTGTATATGGAATGGTGTGTTATCACTGACTTGATGGATATTTCTGTCTGGAAATGGATGGTTATCAGTTGTTTGGTAAAAGTGGATTTTTTGCTTTCTACAGTCTTGTAAGCAATCATCATCAAACTTTTCAAGTAAAGAGGACAATATAAGTGTCCTTCTGGAAAGGAAAATAACTATTCTAGTTATTAATCTCAACAAGGATTACAGTTTATATTTAATTAGTTTACCAACTGTCTAGTACATTTAGAAGTGCTACATGCCTACACCACTCTAACTAGATAGATATTGTCTTTCTTTATATTCTGTTTTTCTGATGTTGGCACAGATGTATCCAATCAAAGTTCAAGTTGCTTTTCTAATTGTATCTCTCTTTGTTTCAAGCAGTATCTTTTTCCAGGACAGGAACCCCCTCTCTCATCAAAAGAAGCCATCTTTTCATCATTAGTTTCAATGTCTGGAAAGCTTCAGCTCTTAGAGAAGGTTAGTGTTGCTAAGTAATTAGTGTGTGAATTACATGAGTGGGTTGTCGATGTGGCTACGGATAGCATGTTGACCGATCTGTTTAACTAAAATGCGTATCTTTCGTGTACAGTGTTAGTTTAGATAAATAATAAGGTAATTGGGTTATTTGGTTTACATTATCCATTATCCAATACCCGTTTGTAATCTCTATATGTTGAGATGAGATCTCTCTAATAAACTATGCTTTCTTGGGTTTTGTTTCTTTACATGGTATCAAATTATCCAACACCCTAACCGTCTCTTTTTTCTTCTTTTTCTACTTTTTTCTATATAAAAAAACCCCTAGCCTTCCTCTCCAAGGCTGCCCCATCTCCCCCGCACCTGCCCCAAGGCCAGCCGGACCTCCCCCAAGGCCTGCCGAGCTGCTGCTGCCCAGGCTCAACAGAGCCTTTCTAGGATCAACAGATCCTATCCAGGCTCAAAAGAGCCTTGTCCAATGCTCAACAGAGCCCGCAGCAGAGCCTTGTCCAGGCTCAACAGAGCCTTGTCCAAGCTCAACTGCTCCTAACTGAGGCATCCCTGAGCCTCGCTGGTGATCTGGAAGGCTTCCAGTGCCTCCTGACTGCTGCTTTAAGGAATAATCTGATTTGCTTTCTGACTATTACTGCTTGCTTTTGGTATTTATTATCGATTGGCTGCAATGTTGACTGATATGAGTTCTTCCTCCACTCTGATCTCATCACCGATAATTGAGACTTTTGTACTCAAGACGATGTTGGGAACTGCGATGAAGTTGAATGGCTCTAACTACTTGTTATGAGCCCAGGTGTTCCGCATATTCATTGGTGCTCAGAACAAACTGACTCATCTATTGCAGTCTCCACCGGCTGCTACAGATCTCACTTATGTGACCTGGCTTACTGGAGAGTATTTTGTTATGACCTGGCTCCTCAACAGTTTAGAAGAGAAAATTACTGGTAGTGTCATGTTCCTAACTACTGCAAAGGAGATGTGGGATACCCTGAAGGTGATGTATGACAATGAGAAGAATCCTTCGAGGGTTTTTGAAATCTGTGAGCGTCTGTTTGAGTTAAAACAGGGAGATAAGTCTGTGGCTGAGAACTCAAGGGTCTGATTGATGAGTTATAAATACATCAACCTGCTGTAACCAACGCAACAGCACTGAGGGGATATCTTTAGGATCTCGCAGTGTCGATGTTTCTGTCTGGCTTGAGTCCTATACTCAGATCCCTGGTGCGAGGTCAGATATTGGGAGGAGATGGTATTCCCACGTTGACTGCCACTTTCTCCAAAGTCATACGTGTTTCTACTGGAGCTGATGTATCCTCTGCCTCATCGATTGATTAATCTACCATGTACTCTGGACGTGGTAGAGGTCATGGTCGCAGACACGACTTTGGAGGACGTGGCTCATTTGATGAGGGACGCAATTTTCCTGCTGCACGACTGAATGTGTCTGATAAGGGACCGAGGCACTGTACGTACTGTGATTGGAATAACCATATCTCTGAGAAGTGCTGGACGAAGTTTGGTCGACCCGAGTGGGCACAGTTGATTCTGATCCTCATGCCTCATGTGATACTTAAACTCTTTAATTTACTCATCATGGTTCATCTGGTTCTTCCATCGTTATACTATCACAGGAGGAATTTGATCGACTATGTCAGCTAGAATTCTCTCAGAACGGTCATTCAGCAACTCATGTATCCTCTTCAGGTATGCATGCCTATGTTGCCTCTTCTCAAGACCCCTGAATTTTAGATTCAGGAGCCTCATCCCACATGACAGGTATTAAAGAAAATTTTATGTAATTAAACCTGTCAAATACCTATCCTTCTGTCAAAATTGTTGATGGTTCCCATTCACTTGTATTGGGCAATGGGGTTGTTCATGCTACTCCATCCTTAACTCTTACTGATGTCTTATATGTTCCAAATTTTTTTTTCAGCCTCTTATCTGTCAATCAATTTACAAAACATAATAACTGTAAAATTATCTTTTTTTCTTTCTCATTGTGTCTTTAAGGACCTGTTAGTGTTAACTGAGATGAGGATTGGTTCGGGGCGAGAACAGGGAGGCATGTACTATTTGGATGACAGAGACCCCTGCTGGCTTGGTTGCAGATCAACTTAACTCCGTTCTACTCTGGCACTAGCGCTTGTATCATCCTTCGGTGCAAAAGCTTAGATCTGTCATTTTTGTTGCGTCTTCTATTTCTTCTTTAAGATGTGAGTCTTGTGAGTTAAGTAAGCATCATTATGCCACCTATCCAAGTCGAGTCACTAGTCGTAGTAGATCTCTTTTTGAGTTAGTCCACTTTGATGTTTGGGGTACTAATTGTGTCCCTTCAGTTAAAGGTTTTAGATGTTTTCTGCTCTTTGTTGATGACTTCTCTCACATGATTTGGTTGTACTTACTAAAAGAGGTCAGAAGTTTCTAATGTTATTGAACTCTTCTTCAATGAAATAAAAATCAGTTTTCTATTTCAATTCTTATGCTTCGGACTGACAATGCCTTGGAGTATGTTAAAAATGATGTGTCCATTTTCTGTTCGAAATATAGAATTATTCACTAGACATCTTGCTCTCATACATCCCAACAAGACGGAATTGCTGAACGCAAACATAGGCATATTCTGAATGTTGCTAGGACCATAATATTTCATATGCATGTTCTCAAATATTTATGGTATGATGCTGTGAAGTGCTTGTCATCTGATTAATAGGATGTCCTCATCTGTCTTTGGTGAAAAAATTTCATTCTCGTGTCTACCCTCACAAAAGTGTCTTCTTCATGACTTCTGAGTTAGACAAATTGTTTCCTAGATCTATCAAATGTGTCTTTGTTGGATATTCTCGAACTGAAAAAGGATATCGATGTTACAATTCCTCTCCCAAAAAGCATTTCATGTCTGCCGATGTCACGTTTTTTGAATCTGTTTCATATTTCTCTCACCTGTTCCTGGTACTGCATCTTTGTTTGTTCTTCTTTCACTATCTACTTCTTTGCCTGCACCTGTTTCTGCTGATTCTTCACCAGTGCCACCTGGAGACACTTCAGAGCCACATGCATCAACGCCAGTATAGGAGCCTGTTTAAGGATTTTTGATTCGTCTACACTCGCCAAAAAGTTCTTGTCTCTGATTCAGTTCCGGTCAATCCCTTTCCGGTAGATGGTCCTCATATTCAACCATCAGCAACTCCTCCTGATCTTGATGTTCCCATTGTCCTTAAAAAAGATAAACGGTCTTGCACTGATAATCCTATTTCAAATTTTATTTTCTATTATTTTAATCCAAAGTTTTGTTAGTTTGCTCTATCCTTATTTTCTGTGTCTATACCCAAGTCTTGTGAGGAGGCTTTATTGGTGCCTTCCTGGAAGCAGGCCATGAATGAAGAGATGTATGCTCTTGTTTCTCAAGGAACTTGGGAGTTGGTGTCGGCACCCACAAATGCTGTTGTTGTAGGATGTCGTTGGGTCTATACTTTGAATTATTACCCAGATGGATTAGTGGATTGCTGATTTGCTATAAGGCAAGACTCGTGGCCGAAGGTTATACTCAGACGTATGACATAGATTATTTTGAAATTTGAAACGTGTTGTTCCGTGGCTTAAATGAATTCTATCAGAATCATATTCTCTTTTGCTGTTAACTTGTCATGGCCCTTCGTGCCAGCTGGATGTCAAGAATGCCTTCTTATATGGTGACCTTCAGGAGGAAGTGTATATGGAACAACCTCCAGGTTATGTTGCTCAGGGGGAGAATGTCTGTCGTCTCAAAAGGCTATATATGGTCTCAAGCAAAGTCCAAGGGCGTGGTTTGAAAAGTTCAGCATTATCATCTCTGGAATTGATTTTCACCGATGTCACTCAGATCACTCTTCGTTCTGCGCTCAAAGTCTACTATTGTTGTTTTGGTGTTGTATGTTGATGGATTTTGCTGACTGACAGTGATCCTGGAGGGCTATTGGAGACAAAGGAATATCTTAAGCATCATTTTGTGACCAAAGATATGGGGAGGCCTAAAGACTTTCTAATAATTGAAATTGGACATCCAAAACATAGTATATTTTTTCTCAACGAAAGTATGCTCTAGATCTTCTGGAAGACACATGATTTTTGGGGTGCAAGTCTGCTAGCACTCCAATGGAAGCCAAAGTGGACTTGTGGTTTGATGACAATCACCCATTTGATGATCTAGGAAGGTATAAGAGATTGATTGAGAAGTTGATTTATCTGTCAGTTACTAAACCAAATATAGCCTTTATTGTTGGTGTACTAAGTAGGTTTATGCATGAATTAGAGAGGCTCATTGGTCAGCTGCACTAAGAATTTTTGCTTATATCAAGAGTTGTCCAGGGAAAGGCCTGGTGTAAAAGAAGTATGGACATGTACATGTCTCTAGATACTTTGGTTCAGGATATACTGGTGCTAGAGGAGATCAGAAGTCTACTGCCGGGTATTGTACTTTTGTTGGAGGAAATCTTATGACTTGAAAGAGTAAGAAGTTGTAGTATCTCGCTCAAGTGCAGAGCTGAGATAGAGCTATGGCTTACACAACATGTGAGATGGTTTGGCTAAAGAATCTACTAATGGAGCATGATTTTAGACAGCCTGGACCCATGCCTATGTAAGGTATAAATATCGGATATCGGGATCGTATCGTATGGGATTTTTTCATATTAGATATTGGATATCGGGGGAGATACCTGGGATATGCGCGCATATAGGGCGTTATTATCAGACACTGTATATAATAAAATATTGATAACTAAAAGTTGGTTTAGTGGCATAGATATCCACCAAATAAAAATGATGTAATATGCATGCACAAACAGTAAAAAAATAATTTAAATTGACACAGCCGTGGGTCATGAAATAAATAAGTTATTTCATAGAATTGAAAAATATAAGATTAGGAGTTGTATAATCTACTTACCTGAAAATAAATCGTTGCGCCGTTAATTCACGGAGGAGAAAAATTAGGGCTCGATTTTTATCGAGCCCTAATGCAAACAACATTTATATAGTCGGGTGACAGTTCGGGTTTGGGTTCAATGCTGATGGGTTTAAAAAAACAAACCTAATCAAAATAAATCCATATCGGCTGATTTTGTGCCGCCTCATATCGGGCGTTTTATCGGCCTATATTTCAAATATTAGCTGTTTTTTTGCTGCAAACGATGTGGTTGAACGATTTTCATATCGTATCAACAGCAGGCAAAAAAACGAGATATCGGACGATATCTTGGCCGCCTCGGCCGATATTTAAAATTGTGTGCCTATGCTTTGTGATAAACAGTCTGCTATCTATATTGCCTAAAATCCTGTATTTCATGAGAAGACCAAGCACATTGAGGTTGACTGTCACTTTGTCAGTGATGCGTGGATCAAGAAGGTGGTTGTTTTCTGGTTGACACCTTCGATGCAGTTAGCGGACCTTTTTACCAAAACTGCCCCACCTTAGATGTTTTCTATTTTATGTAACAAGCTTGGAATGTTAGATATCTATGCTCCAGCTTGAGGGGGGAGTGTTAGTTTACATAAATAATAAGGTAATTGGGTTATTGGATTTACATTATCCATAACCAATACCCATTTGTAGTCTCTATATATTGAGATGAGATCTCTCTAATACACTGATTTCTAGGATTTTGTTTCTTTACATACAGATATCTGTGATTACCTCAATTTTATTAACCCTAGATAATTAGACCATGATTTTCTGTCCTGATATGTTTTTATATTTTAGTTGCTGCCAAGACTGAAAGAAAGGGGGAACCGTGTTCTACTTTTTTCGCAAATGACCAAAATGCTTGATATTTTGGAAGATTTCCTGATGTATCTCGGGATGCCATATTTTCGGTGAGTAGTCTGTTCTATAAAAGTAGGTTAAATTTGATGAACATAATCCACATTTTGTGCACAAATTTACCATACCTTCTATCAGTTCTATGTTACATGTTGTCTTTAAATCCTACATTATCCTTTCTGATTCATACAATTTCATGATTTGAAAGGTTCCTATATGAATTTGTTCACTCTGCACAGTGCACAATGTCCTTTTGATTTTTTTGGTCGAAAAATGGTCATGCTTTGGGTCAACAAAACGTTCTAAACTATTCAACTGATCTCTGTTGATGCAAGCCCAAGTAAGGACTGCTATAGTTTTAGCAATTCGAAAGGGAAATTGAAGATTGTGAGAGAAAAGGGGAAACAAGGGTACATGTGGCTCTGTTTCAATTCAATCAGCAATAATCTGGACAATATGTTTCAGTCAGATTTTCATAAAGACTTGATGTTTTGCCGAAAAACAAAAACAGTACTTAGTTTTTCCAAAAAAAGAAGAGATTCTTTATTTGAGCAAGATTGCCCAATTCCTATAATTAAGGTGTTAAATCCATGCAATTATGACATTTATTTACCTTCGCTAATCTTCTACTCACATCTACCCGATATAGCAATACGTAGTTTTTGCGGTCATGAATAAGGAATTTAAGGGTTGACCATACTTTGCCAATGGCGCTGTGTAATATAATTCATTTCAAATTTATCCCTGCAATTATGACATTTATTTGCCTTCGTTAATCTTCTCCCCACATCTATCCGAAAGAGTAATATGTGGTTTTTGAGGGCTTAGACAAAGGAATTTGGCAAATCTAAGGGTTGGCCATACTTTGCCAATGGCACTGTGTAATATTATTCATTTCAAAAATTATCTTAGAAAAGGCTACATGTGAAAATCAGACACTGAATGCAAAAGGTAGGCCTCCTCCTGTTTGTGCCAGTTTGTTCTAGTTTTAGTCAGGTGACACACTCCAGCCGGTTCATGTAGGTCAGGATTGCATCATCCTCTCCCTAATGAGTATGTGTAAAAAAAAAAAAAAAAAAACACAATTTACGGATGCTTAGCCCTCTCATCAGGCAGTCGCAAAATGAAAGGTTTCCAATGAAGAACTAATCTAACAACTTGACAAGTGGGGTAGGCTAGAGATACCTAACTTGTGTGATTGTTTTTGAGACATTTACATTTTAGGGGATGAAGATCAAGATGAACAGTTCAGATTGCCCCCAAAATGACCCATTAATATTTATAAGCCTTCCCCCATCCATTTTGTGTCTATGCATATGGAAAAGTGTATTGTAGTTTTTGCTTCTGTTTATGGCTCCACCTTGAATTCGCAGGATTGATGGAAGTACGCCTATTGCCGCAAGACAGCAGCAAATGAGGGATTTTAACGAACCCAAGAGTGAAGTCTTTGTTTTTCTCATCTCAACACGTGCTGGTGGTCTTGGTATCGATTTGGTAAGAACTATTAAAATTTTCTTGTGAAGCCTAATCACTTAGTAACTATGTTTTGAAGTTGAGAATCTGGGATAATGGTCTGTTATTGCTGTTACCCCTTCTTTTATAGTGCACTTTGTTGTTCTGCTTGAAATTCAAGCCAGTTTCCAGCTAACCTTGTCCTGCATGCATGAAGACTGTTTTGTATTGCAACAAACCATTCATGAAATTATCCGTATATTGGTTGGTGAAGTTTCGCTTATCCATTTTTTTGCATTGATCTAATTACTTTTTCTGTTCATTTGTGCTCATTGCTACCTTTGCCTCGGCGACAGCCAACTGCTGATCGAGTGATCATCTATGGTATGCATGTTACTTTTATCTTTTCTTTTTTGATTTGTTTATTTCTGTTTAATGACATTGTAGTGTGTCTCTCCAATATGACACTGTTTTTCATTTTAAAACTTTTTCCGCCCTCAGATCCAGATTTTAATCCATTTATGGATTTGCAAGCCCAGTCTAGAGCACACCGGATTGGTCAAACACGACCCGTGGTTGTTTATCAGCTGATAACAAAGTGCTCGGTTGAGGTGAAAATACTTCAGAAATCTAAAGAAAAGTTGGCAATAGAAAACCTGGTGATGAATCCTTCCAAGAAGCCAAGTGTAAGTGAATTGCATTTGGTACTGCTTCATGGTGCTAGTACAATTCTGAACAGGAAGAACATGAAAGCCACATCTATCCATTATGATGATAAAGCCATAGACACTCTTCTTAAGCTAGACCCAGTTCCAGGTGAAAATTGTTCTCCAGATAACAATGGGTATCTAGGCAGCATCCAGAGTTTTGCAACTGGAGATGATGAAAATATGGGAGCTCCTGCTTCTCCAAAAGCCGAGGAATGGGAAAATATCCTTGGGCCAGTAAAAGATGATGCAAAGAGTGGAAATCTGGGTAGGGGTAAGAGGCAGAAGAAAACAGTCACTTATGAATGTGATGAATCAGATAATGATGAGATATACTCGCCGGAGGGTTCATCTTCTAGTGATGATTCCAGTGATGATTCCGAGACAGAAGCAGGGTACAATGAAATGTGCAGCTGATGATGAAATGTCGATGAGACGCATCCTCTTATCGTAAGAAGTCGCTTCTGTGTTCCTATGCTGTTGGAATTTTTTGTAGTTTCTTTTGACTTCCAAGGGGAAGTTATAACTGCAAAGTCATGTAGATACAACTGCATCATGTTAATGTTATCTGGAAAAAAAATCATAATCTTGGTTAATGCCAAATTTTGTAGAGCCTGGCCAATTTCCGGGTACAACTATTATCTCAAGCTCTGATGTAATGGGATCACTGGGGTCTCTACCCGCTTACTAATGGTCTTCTATCTATTGGCAAGCTTCTCATTTAGCCTTCTAGAGTGTGTGTGTGTGTGTGTGTGTGTGTGTGGTTGCTTAGCTTTCCAATTTGGTGTGAATTCGCTTTGATGAAGATGATAATGATGACTTATTTTGTGGTTTCTCGAATGATGTACTGTCCATGTCATTTGGCTATGCATCTAGTTTTAATGCTGTATGAAAATTTTGTAAAGCAATTGATTTTGATATCGGACGAGGGCTGACTACTGATAGCATCAAAATAAATCTAAGATTGCCTTGAAACTTTTTTCTATGTTATGTGGGTTATTTTTGGTTAAATTTATTGTGGCTCTTGCCTCACCTTTTCTGTTCAAAAGGCCAGCTAACTCTCCATTATTAGGTGCGACGCTTGATTTTGTTTTGTTCTTCTGTTGTACTCTTTGCCCTCAGTTCTTTATTTCACTAAAGCCTTGACCTGTAACCTGTTTTCGTTAATTAAAATCAAGATTTAGATCTGATGGCTATTACTCTGGATGTGTATTATATGGTGAATTTGATGATGTAGGGAGTCAAAACCAATCATGGTGTAACATATTGTGGCAAGAAGTCCCAGGTGTTCATTGCATTTTTTTCCATTTTAGACAAAAACCCATGGACCTACATCTTTGTGAGAAAAATGACTACAAAAGGAGAGGGAAAACTTTCAAAAAAGAAGAAAAATCCATGTAATGGAGGAAAAGAAACTTTCACTCCCATGAGAGAGAGAGAGAGAGGAGGGTATCCTACTTGATCTTCTCTTGCACTTAGATTACGAGGACTCACGAATAGACAGCAGTACATAAGCATATAGATCATAACAAGTCTCCACAAATTGTCAATACTCCACCATTACATCCGTGATCTTTGTGATCCGTATGTCCAATTCGCGGCATTGTGTAGCAAACCTGTAATTATGCTGGTTTACATTTCCAGTTCAGAAATCTTCTCATTCATTGCGGATGAAATATTTGAAAGCATAACTCCACCGCAGGCAGAGAGATTCAAATTCACAACCCTTCACAAGATGGTGCCATGCTACTTGAGCTAAACTTAATTGATGTTATTCATTCATTGTGTTAATTAGGCGTTATTAGACCATTGACTAATTTGCAAATAAATTCAATAGACTGAGTGATTAAAATCGCAAGGATTATTTTTTTTTTTATTTAACAAAATGTTTACTATATTATTATAGTGAGAAATGCCTATAGGTTTAGCAGACTTGGACGTCATGAGTGGAAAGAGAGGTTTCAAAGAGGGGAAAAGAACCTTAACATGAGGGGGAAGGAAGATAAATCTCTACATTTTGAGGAAGAAAGCTTAAAAGTGAGAAATATCTCCCCTGAAGGGAAATGAAATCATTATACAAGTGCACGAGTCTACTACAGAAGTCCGAGTTACTGCAATCACAGACCAACAGAATTAACTGTTACTGTACTCACTGAGAGATCAGTAAGCTTTGTAATGGTCCCATAACTAACCTTTCCAAATAAGCATGACTATATGACAAAGTAAAATAATCAAGACTCACATGCTGATGCTGTGTGCCAGGAAACCCACAAGGCTGGCTGACTGCATTATTTTTGCATGATTTTGCAAAGGTTGGCTCTTTGTATCATACCCTTCACTCAATCAGGTCAGAGATGATAATATCTCTACACACTGAAACTGTTGTCATGATTCAAGGCTCTTAGTGCTGCCAAGTTTCATTGGAAGTAGCTAAGAAGAATTTTAACAGCCAGTATTATCTTTATTTAGCATAAGATCTGGATGACAAATCAAAAGGTGGAGTTGATAAAGGCAACAACGGCCAGAAAAAAAAAACACCTAGCAACATTCAGCAAGTGCTGGCACGTGGAGCAAGCAACTAGTGCCACCCCTTTATCTATTCCAACAATAGACAATAAGAGACTAAGAGCAAACTAGAGTATGTTAGTATTTGGAATGCCTCATATTCATTGGAGAAAAAATTCAGGTTTTTAGCAGTTTTCTAATACAAATCCGTCTCCTATTTGGTTTGAATACGGGTTTCCTATTTCTCTAAGGAGGTACTGATTTGAGTTCGAGTTGGACTAAGATCATCACAGGTGCCTATATAAACCCCTCAGGGGTGGCTTTTTGAAGGTGTGTTAAGAATTCAAGAGAAATTCTAGAATTTCACCATTGAGAGTTGTGAGAGAGATCTCATTTTAACTCTTGTATTTTCTTCAATAAATATTTCTCCCCTCCTCCCCGTGGACGCAGGCACATTGTCGAACCACGTTAAATTTTGTGTTCCTTATTTGTGTGGTGATTGCTTGCTAGTGGTGGATCTTCTACGCTTCCGTTGCCGAGTCTTCAACTTGGTGTTCCTCTGTTATTTGATCGGTGATAGATCATCAACAATTGGTATCAGAGCGATGGCTAGCAAGACGATCACGACAATCAAGTTCAAGGTGGAGAAATTCAATGGGAAGTCCAACTTCCTATTGTGGAAGATGCGAGTAACATCGTTGCTCGTGAAGGAGGGGACACACAAGGCCCTGCTTGGTATTGAGAAGAAGCCATTGAAGATGGAGGATGATGAGTGAAACGACATCGACTTCTGCGCAAAGGCGACGATCACACTGTGCCTATCAGATGAGCTCCTTTACAACGTGATGAACGAGGAGACAACTGCTGGTCTTTGGTGTAGGCTGAAGAGCCTTTACATGACAAAGAGTCTGTCGAATAAGCTCTTCATAAAAAAGTAGTTATACATTCGTCGGATGAAGGAAGGTATGTCTATTTTACAACATCTCAATGCTTTTAATAAAATTATAAGCGACTTGTAGCTCTAGAGGTTAAGATAGAAGAAGAAAAAAAAGCTCTTCTGTTACTCTCTTCTCTTCCATCAAGTTATGACCACTTGATAACTACCATCATATATGGTAAGGAGGCTTCAGAGTTAGAAGATGTCAGGCGGACAATCCAGAACAATGAACTGATGAAGAAGACAAATTCTACGGAGGAGGCCTCAGGATTGTTTGTCAAGGGCCAGAGGGGAAGATCAAAAAGTAGGGCACCCAAAAGAGATCTAGAGACTTCTATCAGTTTCTCTTCCTACTTTTGTAAGAAACCAGGGCACATCAAGCAAAATTGTATGAAATACAAGGAGATGCTGAAGAGGAAAGGCGGTAAAGATTCTGATGGGGTTAGTACCAATTGTTGGCCCAAAGGCCTTCCACTCTAGTTTTGATGATGATTAACTCATATAGTTATGTTTACTAATAATCTTGTGATTTTAGTTTCAGATCATTGAGTAAGATATTATTTGGTGATTAGCTTCAACAAAAGGAGTTTGGAAGCTTTCACATGGTGATTCCAGAGCCCGAGCATCAAGATCATATATTGCACTCGTTGGAGTCTCGCTCGTGGATCACGAAGTTTTGGATCGAGTCGACTTGAAGATGGAAGATCGTGAAGAAGACTTAGGTATCCTAGTTTAGTTTGTGTTTTAGATCCATTTGTAAAGATTAAATAGTTGATATGCTCAAGTGCACAACACACACGTTTTGTGGATTTTGGTTTTCATGAATAGTTTAGATCAAAACAAGTTTAAATGATTTTTATGTATATTAGATGTGTTCAATATACATACATGCTTCATATCTTAAACAAACTTATTTTGATATGTCTATTCATGAGTTTTAAGAAAAATCAGATTTCTTATTGAGAAAAATTCAAGTTTGATAAAATACAGTTTTTGGTTTGTGGTAAAAATGATAAGACACAAAAATAGTTCAAATTGCTTGATATTTGAGTTAAAATTTTTATCACATGTTTATATATCAATGCAAAATGTTAAAACTATTTTTGGGGACTTTTAGAAGATTTTTAAGAATATTTTTAAACTGTTTTTCTGACCCAGAAAACTTGGCTGCCAGGCGCTGGCGGTCAACCGGGCCGGTCGACCGTGTTCCAGAGCCGGTCGACCGACATGCACAGCCTTGTGCACGTTTGGCCAGGCAACTGGGCCGGTCGACCGGGCGGTCGACCGGATAGAGAGCTTTGCTCTCTGTAAATCTGCGGTCGACCGGGCGGTCGACCGGGCTGCTCCAACGGTTATATTTATGACCGTTGGCGGTCGACCGGCCGGTCGACCGCCAGCCGTGCTGGCTGAAAAATACAGCCAACGGCTAGTTTTAGGGTTTGGCCTATATAAACCCCATTCCTTTGGGATTTTGGCCAAGGTTTTTAACAAGAAAAATTTCTCTATTCTCTGGTTTTTAAAACAAGTTTTCAAAGTGTTTAAGAGCTCAAAAGATCCATCTTATTTGTTTTAAAGTGTTTTGTTTATTTCAAAGAAATTAGGGTTTTGGGAATTAGTTTTTGATCTAAACTTCTATATCTATTTTTGTGTTTTCCCAGAGAATTTTTTGATCAAAACACTTTGTTTTCCAAACTTGAGCTATATCTCCTATCTTATCTATTTAGGATCTTTGTTTTGTGAAAAAAGGATTTGTTTGAGGTTGTGGAAACCTCCAAGAGTTGTAAACCCTTTCATTGTTGGGTTGCTCCCTCTTTGGTAGAGGTTGAGATTGTTGGTTTGCTCCCTCTAGTGAGAGGTGGAGTTTAGTTTGTATCCCTCTTCGGTAGAGGCGGATTGTGGTTGTTTGGCTATGGGCCTACCCCTCGGTTGTGAGGTGGTGTTTGAGAGAGGAGTTCGGTACTCCCGGTTGTACAAATCCTCCTCGGTGGAGGTTCCTCGGTGGGAGTCCTCGGTGGACAAGTTAGTGGATTAGAAATCCTTCTCGGTGAAGGGGGGACGTAGAGCTAGGGGCTCGAACCTCGGAACATATCTTGTTGTTTGCGTTTGATCCATTGCCTCTAAACTCTCTCTCCTTTATTTGTGTTGAGCATCATTCTCATCATTCATATTTGCTTGTGTTGTGCCTTGCATCTTTCATATTGTTATATATATCCATTATATGCTTGGCTTGTGTTTGTGTGCCTCACTTGTACTTAACCACGAGAGCTTCATATAGCACCTCAACTCTTATTCAGAGGAATCAAGAGGAGTTAGTCCAGAGCCCTTCACGGGGAATTCGGCTACACTCGTTGGTTTTACTAAGTGTAGTTGCAAATTTGTTTTAGCTTCCGCATTTAGTTTCTAGATTAGCATTATCACCTATTCACCCTCCCTCTAGGTGATTTACAATTGGTATCAGAGCCTACGCTCCTGATACTTTAGGTTTAACCACCTAGGAGTGAGATCCTTGTTTGCTAATCTACCATTTGCATTTGCACATATTTTTGTTTGCACACATTTAGTTTGGACCCATGGACTTCATGACCCCACCTATGTTTGATTCTTCCAACATCATTGTTTGGAAGACTAAGATGTCCATTTACTTACAAACCCTAGGCTTGCATGTTTTCCTTGCCGCTACCAAGAAATGCTATCTTGGTAATAGCAATCATATAGGGGCCAATGCACAAGCCCTTGAGGCTATTAGAAGCACGCTTAACAAAGAATATCTTATGCATGTTTCTAATCTTGATTTCGCCTTTGCAGTGTGGAACAAGTTGACAATCACATCCACCTCCAAGCTTCAAATGCCAATTCAACCGGAGGAATCTAGTGGAGAATCCGATTCTCAATGCTTCATGGTCCAAGGGAATAACTCCCTTGAGGTACATTCGGAATCTCAATTAGATTGTAGTTCTTCATGTGATGAGAATATTAATGCTCATGCCTTGAATGAAGAACTATCCATTGTTTGTGAAAAACTTATAGAAAAATATAACCTTTTGAAAAAGAAGACTTTTGCATTAAATAAAGAAAAAGAAAATTTGTCTTCTAGACTTGACATGATTTTGCAAGAGAAAGTGAAGATTTCTAATGAGAGGGATTCATTGAAGTCTCAACTAGACCTTGCATTAAAGGAAAATAAGTTTTTAAAAAATAAAAATGATTGTGAAACAATTTTGAAGAAAAGTGAAAAATTATCCTCAAAAGTTGATTTTGTTTTAAAAGAGAATGTTTCTTTAAAAAACAAAATTATTTCTATTTCAAAGGATTTGGAAGATTGTTTAAAGAAAAACATTTCTTTGCAAAATAATATTGATGCACATGTTTGTCATGCTAGTGTAGTATCACACACATTACCTATTGCATGCTCCACTTCTTCTTTAATTAAAAATGATATATCTATGCTAAAGAAGAGTGTAGATTGTTTGGGCTCCACTTTGAGCCAATGTGTTGTGGGTCATACACGTTTGGAATCTTTGTTTCGAAAGGAACAAGTTCCTATTATGCATGCACACCATACGCGGCATACACATGCTCCTCACGGACACACCCATCACATGTATGCTCATGTGTACACTTGTACACATTGTGGACGTAAGGGCCACCTTGCTAAATTTTGTTATGATAGAATACATGTTTCAAATTTAGCAAACAAATTTGTTTGGGTTAGGAATGATGCTAACCCCCATGGACCCAAAAGAGTATGGGTACCAAAGACCACCCCTATTGTATTTGATGTAGGTGTGGGCTCTCGCATGACGTGAGAGTTATGGTGCCTTGAGGTGAATGCGTTCCGAGCTTCATGAGAATTATGTGGATGCATCACTTTCAAGGGAAGTTTGGTGGAAGAACCACCTTGGTTTGGAGAACTAGGGAGGTGCCTTCATCGGTTTTGGTATCAATCTCTAACTCCCGTTTATTATTTACATGCTTTCATATCATTGTTTATAGCATGTTTTTGATGCTTATAGATCATTATAAAAATGTCATGATTATTAGATCCTTGACATGCATGTATAGCCTTTGAGACACCCATGTTGAATATGGACCATTATTTTTGTGTTCTCACATATGTTTAGCTATCATGTTTATCATAGTTCTAATAACATGTGAATTTACATAATGATCGTTTTTTTTGCTTATCATGTTGATTTATTATCTTGTTTTATGCTTCATGTTTTTAATATATGTTTAAATGTTAGTTTTCATTAAGACTAGGATTTATACTTGTACATATAGTGGGCCACAAATAGATCATTATATGTTTGTGCTTGAACGCTTATTTGTACCCATTAGATGTGCTAGTATAGTCTAGTTTTGATGATTCATGCATTTTAAACTTGCATTCCCATTTTTGACATGTTTTATGATTCATATGTTTAACTTCATGTATATGTCTATCTTGTCCAAACTATTGTTTATACATATACATCCTTGAGCCACGTGCCTTCATGCATATACATTTGTAGACTCATTATGTTTTGGATATGTATGTATACTTTAGTTTGTACTTGACATACATATGCCTTGAAGAAATCAAGTTTTGATGATTTTCATATTTTTAAGGAATATCGAGCTTGATTGTCTATTTTCATGTTTATGTGTTTCACATTACACTTGTACACTCACTTCTTTTAATGTTTCTCATGATTGTATTTTCATGAGTATAATAAGTGCTTCATTGATTTCGAGTGTTTAGTGCCATGTGATTTACATGTATTTCATGAAAAATATTTTGTTTTATTCCTTACTTGAAGGATTTCGTACTAGTTTACAAGTTTTTCCACTTAACTAGTTGCGGGATTCTTCGATATGGTAGAGTTTTCAAACAAACTTTATTTTCTAAACTTATTTTTGAAAACCCCTACCTTCTAAGGGCGGTTGGATGGAAGACCATGCACATGTATACTTTATAATGAAAATCATTTTAAACTTGAGCATGAGTTGAGAGGATAGGATATGAGGTATACACTTGATATTATTGTTGTTTCAATTGGTATCATTGGATCCTTTCAATTGGTATCAATATTGACATTTTTGTATACTCATATATATTGTTTTTATTTTGGTATCATATGTTCTTAATGACAAATACTTACAATTGGTATCAAGATGTTTATTTGAATAATTTCAATTGGCATCAAGATTTTTATGTGTTTTTTCTCAAAAATTGGTATCAATGCCTTATTTATTTTCATTGGTTTATATGTTCACTTTCAATTGGTATCAAGATGCACTACTTTGACATATTTTTAAATTGGTATCTTTTAATTGATTGTCACCCCTTATTTACATCATTTGTGTTTTAGACAAAAAGGGGAGAACATTGTTTTATTTGCTTTTAACCCTTTTGTTGATTCTTTGTTTCGAACAAAAAGGGGGAGAAGAATTTATTGATTTGTTTTTACTTTGACCCCTTGTTAATGATTGACAAAAAGGGGGAGAGGTATTTGGTTTATATGCATGTTTTTGTATGCATGTTTTGTTTATCTAAAAAAATTGATAGTATTGTTTGTGCTTATGTTTATTGGTATCAAGAGCATGTTTTTGTATGCATGTTTTGTTTATTAAAAAAATTGATAGTATTGTTTGTGTTTATGTTTATTGGTATCAAGAGCATGTTTTGAAGATTTATTTGTTTTATGCATGATTGATGCATATTCATGTTTAGTATTTCTTGCATATATTTATTGTTTATTGTGTTGCATGAGTTAAGGGGGAGCTTCTTTGAAGCTTAACTTTAATCCATGCATATATAACTCCATGAGTTTTGTCATCATCAAAAAGGGGGAGATTGTTGGCCCAAAGGCCTTCCACTCTAGTTTTGATGATGATTAACTCATGTAGTTATGTTTACTAATAATCTTGTGATTTTAATTTCAGATCATTGAGTAAGATATTATTTGGTAATTAGCTTCAACAAAAGGAGTTTGAAAGCTTTCACATGGTGATTCCAAAGCCCGAGCATCAAGATCATATATTGCACTCGTTGGAGTCTCGCTCGTGGATCACGAAGTTTTGGATCGAGTCGACTTGAAGATGGAAGATCGTGAAGAAGACTTAGGTATCCTAGTTTAGTTTGTGTTTTAGATCCATTTGTAAAGATTAAATAGTTGATATGCTCAAGTGCACAACACACACGTTTTGTGGATTTTGGTTTTCATGAATAGTTTAGATCAAAACAAGTTTAAATGGTTTTTATGTATATTAGATGTGTTCAATATACATACATGCTTCATATCTTAAACAAACTTATTTTGATATGTCTATTCATGAGTTTTAAGAAAAATCAGATTTCCTATTGAGAAAAATCCAAGTTTGATAAAATACAGTTTTTGGTTTGTGGTAAAAATGATAAGACACAAAAATAGTTCAAATTGCTTGATATTTGAGTTGAAATTTTTATTACATGTTTATATATCAATGCAAAAAGTTAAAACTATTTTTGGGGACTTTTAGAAGATTTTTAAGTATTTTTAAGAATATTTTTAAACTGTTTTTCTGACCCAGAAAACTTGGCTGCCAGGCGCTGGCGGTCAACCGGGCCGGTCGACCGTGTTCCAGAGCCGGTCGACCGACATGCACAGCCTTGTGCACGTTTGGCCAGGCAACTGGGCCGGTCGACCGGGCGGTCGACCGGATAGAGAGCTTTGCTCTCTGTAAATCTGCGGTCGACCGGGCGGTCGACCGGGCTGCTCCAACGGTTATATTTATGACCGTTGGCGGTCGACCGGCCGGTCGACCGCCAGCCGTGCTGGCTGAAAAATACAGCCAACGGCTAGTTTTAGGGTTTGGCCTATATAAACCCCATTCCTTTGGGATTTTGGCCAAGGTTTTTAACAAGAAAAATTTCTCTATTCTCTGGTTTTTAAAACAAGTTTTCAAAGTGTTTAAGAGCTCAAAAGATCCATCTTATTTGTTTTAAAGTGTTTTGTTTATTTCAAAGAAATTAGGGTTTTGAGAATTAGTTTTTGATCTAAACTTCTATATCTATTTTTGTGTTTTCCCAAGAGAATTTCTTTGATCAAAACACTTTGTTTTCCAAACTTGAGCTATATCTCCTATCCTATCTATTTAGGATCTTTGTTTTGTGAAAAAAGGATTTGTTTGAGGTTGTGGAAGCCTCCAAGAGTTGTAAACCCTTTCATTATTGGGTTGCTCCCTCTTTGGTAGAGGTTGAGAATGTTGGTTTGCTCCCTCTAGTGAGAGGTGGAGTTTGGTTTGTATCTGTAACATCCCAATCCGGCGGGTACGGAGACGTTATTGCGACGTATATACGCAGGTCAGAAATACCCTCACGTATATACGCTAAGCATCAGTACAGGTAAGAATCAGAGTACGGAAGCACGAGGTGCATTATATATTCCAACATATGAGTACAATTACAAAGTTATCACCAGAGGTGACAAATATTACAAGAATATTACATCACCGACAGGCGCAAATGCGAGAATACACAGAGGTGTACAAGTATGAACAGTACAAAAGGAGGCTCAGAGTCATAACATGAAAACTCTAGAGCCGAGCAGGGGGGCCTGGACGGATGGGGATCTGGATGGTCTGCTGGAGATCCACGCTACCGCTGCGCCACTCTGATCAACACCTGGGAGAATCCACACGCTCCAAGCTCCATGACCTGGGCATGAGGATCCAGAGGAGTCAGAACTCCCCGGCGAGTGGTGATGCGAAAGCCAGATGGCGAGTATAGATAAGCACATGTGTATAATAAATCCAGGTCAAAATATGCATTGAGAACCGTGTCGCGAGTATCAGCATACAGGAACAAGTAGAGAGGCAGTAATCGATATCAAGCTGGGAACATGTATGATAAAAGTGATAAGAGCAGGTAACGAGGAGATAAATAAAGTAGACAAGGCAACACCAGATATCTCCTATACTAACAGAAAACCGACAAAACCGAATAAAACCGAGTACGAGCAAATCCGATTGTACAGGTTTAGGTCACGGCTCCATGAGATTAGTACCTCGAAGGAATAATCCAAACAAGGAAACCCTCATCTATATACCTTTACCTCATGTTACCGTAATCTGAACGCGTACAACCCGAGTTACAAAACAACACAACAAATGGTATATTAGCATCTCATTATAATTGGGGCCGTCTAAGTTGTAGGCTTCAGTATGCGTCCCATTCCACATACTTTGACTCACAACTTATAGAGCAAGTTATTTGAAAACTGATAAAGTTCAATGAATCATGTTTCTAATGGGCCCCGTACATGCCCGGGACAACGGTCCAGGAGTATCCGGTACTGAGCCGGAACGTACCGCTAGGTACCGGGACTTATTTACGCCCGAACAGGAATAGAGTATCGCAGATCCCATAGAAATAGGCCTAGGACGTGTGCATACCCGGCAGGAATAAACAGGAGTAGGGGTGCCAACACACCCCACGGAATCCCTGGTGGCCGCCAGGTGATCCCTCAAGTATGTGGCCACGCGTGACTCGATAAGACCACCATAAACATGATTAATCAGGGCCCATCAGTTTCCCCCAAACCGGGTACAAGTTGTCTTATTACAATTTAATATGTAGTTAGCAATTCACAGGAATAAAAGGATCGGGACATGATCAGGAATTCAGGAGTACATGAGTACTATAGATTCAGGTCACTGTATATATAATACAAGATAACAAGTATAGTATTCAAGTCACAGGTCAAGTATTAATATGTCAGGAGGCAGGTGATAAGTCATGTCATAACGAGGAGTAAGTGTTAAGAGATAACATAACGGGAGCAGGTGTCCAGTAGTAGCATGGTAAATGATAACACATCAGTTGTCAAGTGATACATAATGCAAACATAAGTTGATCCGATAAAAGGGGAAAATCGAATGGAGACGAGGACACTCGCCTAAGTACGGAAAATACTGTGAAATCCCCGATTTTCGGAATCCAGGAACCAAACGCGTCAATGCGTTCAAATAAAAAGGAGAAGAGAGAATGAAGACGCGGGAGTCGCAGACGCAGGAGTTGCGTCGCGTAGAGGCCAAAAACGCAGGGCTTCGGGACCTGCGTTCAAGATAGGACACGAGAAGAACGCGGACGTGGGCATAAGCTCCGCGTCGCGTTGATACAAGAACGCGAGGATCGCGGTAAGGAATTGCTTGAACGCGGGGTGAGATCCGCGTCAGCAATTAACAGAGAAGGAGAGAGACAAGGAATTAAAAGGGAAAGTGGGACGCAGGTTGGGAGAAAAACAGAAAAAAGAAGGAAAAGGAAAAGAAAGGAAAGAAAAAAGGAAAGAAGGAAAGGAAAGAAGAGAGGGGAAGGGGTGGTAGCCGGCGATGGCTGGCGGTCACCGGCGACGGCCGGAGTTGGCCGGAGTTGGCCAGAGAAAGTGACCAAAGCTCCAAGCCCAAGCAAATTGTGGGGTACAAGTGTAGTTCATTTGGTGAAAATGGAGTTTTGGAAACGAGGCTTCGGAGAACGAAGCTATACCTCGTTAGAAAGAGTGTTCCGAGGAGAGAAAGATGGCGTAGTCGTTGGTGGCTAAGGTGGTGTATGTGGTGGTGGAGATGGTGGAGAAGGTGGTGGTGAAAATGGGATATCTTGGTGAATAATGGAGGAAGAAGATGGTATTGTAGATGGTGTTGTGGTTGTTGTTGTTGTTGGGATGGAGGAGGAGATGGAGGAGAAAGAAGTGGTGGTGTTGGTGGTGAAAAATGGAGGGGAAAGTGGTGGAGAATGGGTGGCCAAAGGAGGGAGCAAGAGCTCTTGGCTGCTGGTTTCGTTCTCAGGAAACAAAGAAGAGAAGAAGAAAAAATGAAGAGAGAGAAAGGAGTGGGGTTTATATAAAGGAATGGAAATGATTATAATAATGTTGCCTTTCTTTTCAAAACCAAAAGAGACGCACCAAAGAAAGTTGCGTCTCCATGAAACCAAAGTTGCGTCTTGGAAAAATGAACTGGATGCGGAGAAAAATCCGCGTCCAGGAGGATAAACGCGAGTTTTGCGTTTGCCTGAAAAGACAAAAAGGCATGGTGATAAGACTCTGAATTGATCTTGCAGGACAAGCATTAAATGCAGTATGGAGAGGATCTCTGCATTAAATACAGAATCCAAGTTGGTGAAACTCACGTCTAATGAGAAGAAAGAAAATGAGAAGAATATAAATATAACATCTGGATAAATTCCGGTATCTGGGGAAACACCGAAAACTCCGGAAAAGCCCGAAAAATAAAGTAACTCGGAAAGCTTTCCAAAAATTTTCAAAAATAATAAATATTATATAAAGATTTTTGGTGAAATCGGTTTTCAGAAATTTGATTCCAATAGTAAACTAAAAATCTTGGAATCAACCAGTGATACTGGCCGACACCAAATCCGGGGGAATTTTGATAAATTTAGAAAATTCTCAGAAAAAAGTATTTAGATAGAAAATATGATTTTAAGAAGTTGTAGGAAAGCTGTTTTTAGAATTTCAACTCCGTTTGTAAATTAAAAATCCGAGAATCGGTCAGTGGTACTAGTCGACACCGGTTTTGAAGATTTTCAATTTAATTCTGAAAAATTCCAAAAAATCATAGAAAATCTAAAATATTAGAAAATGATGTTTGAAATAGAAATCGGTCAAATTAGAATAGCAGAAAGACCAAATCGAGTAAAACACTAGGATCGGTTCCCGGTTCAGATTAGGGCTGACTCCGAGTTCTCGAATCCAGATCCAAGGCAAAACAATCGTATAAATAATTCATAAAGCGAAACCAATACAGGAAGTAAATTGAAAAATACGATCAAAAATCTGAATACGCAACTAAGTACGTATTTCGGGAGCGGGGTGTTACAGTATCCCTCTTCGGTAGAGGCGGATTGTGGTTGTTTGGCTACGGGCCTACCCCTCGGTTGTGAGGTGGTGTTTGAGAGAGGAGTTCGGTACTCCCGGTTGTACAAATCCTCCTCGGTGGAGGTTCCCTCGGTGGACAAGTTAGTGGATTAGAAATCCTTCTCGGTGAAGGCGGGGACGTAGAGCTAGGGGCTCGAACCTCGGAACATATCTTGTTGTTTGCGTTTGATCCATTGCCTCTAAACTCTCTCTCCTTTATTTGTGTTGAGCATCATTCTCATCATTCATATCATTCATATTTGCTTGTGTTGTGCCTTGCATCTTTCATATTGTTATATATATCCATTATATGCTTGGCTTGTATTTGTGTGCCTCACTTGTACTTAACCACGAGAGCTTCATATAGCACCTCAACTCTTATTCAGAGGAATCAAGAGGTGTTAGTCCAGAGCCCTTCACGGGAATTCAGCTACACTCGTTGGTTGTACTAAGTGTAGTTGCAAATTTGTTTTATCTTCCGCATTTAGTTTCTAGATTAGCATTATCACCTATTCACCTCCCTCTAGGTGATTTACACCAATGAAAAGTCAGATCAAGCCGAGATTGTCGAAGAAGCAGATGAGGATTCATGTGATGTCTTAATAGCTGAGTCAAAAAAGGTAAATACTGAGATGCTTGCTTACTTGACTCGGGGTGCACATATCACATGTGCCCAAAAAGGGAGTGGTTCAGTACTTACAAGTCTTATGATGGAGGCTCTGTCCTGATGAGAAACGACGCTGTGTGTAAGACTGTTGGCATCGGCAACATCCGTATGAGAATGTTTGATTAACAAGTTCGAACCCTGACGAACGTTCGACACGTTTTGGATTTGAAGAAGAATCTTCTCTCGTTGGGAGTTTTGAAATCTCGTGGGTGCAAGTTTTCTGGTGCAGATGGAGCAATCAAAGTTACTAAAGGCTCCATGACGATTCTCAAAGGAGAACGAACAGCAAACTTGTACAAATTGACATGAAGCATTATTATTAGTGATGCTTCAGCATCAACAGAGAAGGAGGATACTACAAGACTTTGACACATGCATCTTCGACACATGAGCAAGTTAGTGTTGGCCCAAAGGCCCATCACTCTAGTTTTGATGATGATTAACTCATGTAGTTATAATATTAATGATCTTGTGTTTAAATTAGTCTCAAATATTTGATTAAGATCTTAGTTGGTGTTTCACTTCAACAAAGGATTTCAAGTCAAAGTTTTGGAGCTAGCACGTGTTGATTCAAGAGCTCGCGCGTCAAGATCACATCAAGTACTCAAGAGGACTCTAGCTCATTGGATCAAAGTTTGGACCAAGTCATGAAGAGGAAGAAGACCTTCAAGAGAAGATTTCCATGAAGACTTGTGTCGGGTTTTGTAAGTGTCAAGATTTGTTTTTAGATAAAATGTAAAGGATATATTAGTTGGTGGATTACTCAAGTTCATATACATTCACACACAAGATTTATATGTGTTTTCATAAAAGAGTTTTCATTTTAAAAAATACCGGTTTGATATTAAGATACAAATATACATGTGTTTTCTCAAAACTTATTTTAGAGGCTATTGTCAAAAACATAGATATTTCATCTCATATGTGTAGTGGATCATATCCATACACACTAAGCTTTAAAAGTGTTTAGAATATCTTGTTTTTGTATTTGGAAAAATTTTGAAAAAATCGTTTTTGGAAAATACAGATTTTTGTTTAAGGCAAAACTTCTATATTAAAAAAATAGTTCAAAATATTTGTAATATGTTTTGATTTTTAATCAAACATGTTTGTATATCAAAGTATATCAATGAACTTATTTTTGTAGATTTTATGAGAATTTATTGAAGTAAAAAGATCATGTTTTAAATCCCAAAAATGTTGGACTGGCCTTCTCCCGTCGACCGGCCGGTCGACCGAGCCAGAAGTCGGTCAACCGGGCGGTCGACCGAGCCAGAAGTCGGTTGATCGGGCGGTCGACTGATGTGCACAAACGTGCACACCAAGGGCCGGTCGACCGCCAGAGAGCCTCTGCTCTCTGGAAATGGCCCGATCGACCGGGCGGTCGACTGCTGGGTCATTTGCCAGTTTACGGTCGACCAGCCGGTCAACCGCTTGCACAGCGGTCAGAAATCTGACCGTTGGCCGGTCAACCGGGCGGTCGACCGACAGCAGCGTCAGCTGCTGATTTGAACTCCAACAGCCATATTTTGAAAGCCTATAAAAGGAGCTTCCCTTAGACTGTTTTCTACAAGATTTCAAGAGAGTTTTTGGGCTAGTTTTTCCTGCATATCTCAATGTTTATCTCCACATGTTTTAGAGCTAAAACTTTCATATCAAAAGGAGAGCTTTTCAAGAGTGTTTTGAAAAAGAGATTTCTTTTTCACCACCAAATCAATCCTAATTTTCTCACACACACTTGAGCTATCCATTGCTATATCAATCTTATAGGGATTTTTGTTGTGAGAGTATTTTAGGAGATCAAAGTGTTGTGATCACAAAGTATTCTACTTTGTATTTGAGGAGGCAGACTTACGGGTTCGCGTTGTTTCGAGTTCTAGTGAAAGCTCGGTGTAGAAGTACGGCCTCGGCAAGCTAGTGTGCTTGCGGTGTGTGAAATCACCTAGAGGGGGGTGAATAGGTGATAATGCTAATCTAGTCAACTTAATGCGGAATTTAAAACTAATTGCAATTACACTAAATGAGTGATGCACACACAACCAAGCCAAGCATATAAGTATGAATGAACAATGTGAAATAATGCAAGGCACAAAGTAAAGAGAGAGATAGAGTAAGAGTCAAGGGATCAAGCGCAAACAACAAGATATGTTTCGAGGTTCGAGCACCCAGCTCTATATCCCCGCCTTCACACAGAAGGATTTCAAGTCCACTAGCTTGTCCACGAAGGACTCCCACAAAGGGAACCTCCACCGAGGATTTGGGGCAATAACAATTACAAGGAGTACCCAACTCCTCTCCTTACAAACACAACCTCCTCCTTGAGGCACAACTCCAAACCAACAAACAATCACCTCACAACTTGAGGGATTAGCAGAAAGCAACACAAGGATCACCTCACAACTTGAGGGATACAACCCACTTGCACAACCTCCTCAGCACAATGAGGGAAAGGCACAAAGCCAAGCAAATGAAGGGTTTACAACTTGGTGGTCTAATAAACAACCACAAACAATTTCTTTCCCACACAAGGATCCTATAGAATGAGATTGTAGATGTATCTCAAGTGTGGAGAAAAACCAAAGGAATGGAAATCAAAATCTCAAAGAAAATCTTTGGGAAAAACTAGAAACTAAGATAAAGAAGTTGAATCAAAATCTTTTCCCAAAAACCCTTTCTTGATTTTCCAAACCCTAGCAAAAACACCAAATGGATTGTTCAATTAAAGCCCAAAAACTTCTTTTGATTGCTGTGAAAACACTAGAGAAAGTTCAGAAATTTCGTCCAAAAATTCTTAAAGAAAACAGGCCATTAATGGGGTATTTATAGTCCCCAGAAAAATATAGTCGTTGGTAGCAGAAACTGCCAGAAATGAACTACCGGTCGACCGGTCGGTCGACCGTCCAACGGTCACATTTGACCGCTGGCAGCTACCGGTCGACCGCTCGGTCGACCGCCCAAAAACAGAGAGCACTGCTCTCTGGTCCGGTTGACCGGCCGGTCGACCGTCCCGAGTGTCTGCCAGACGTGCACAGGGTTGTGCATGTCGGTCGACCGTCAGGTCGACCGGCCCTTGGTTCGGTCGACCGTGCGGTCGACCGACCTGGCCTTCAGCCACTGTTCTGGGTCAGAAAAACAGGGTAAAAACATATTCTAATAAATACATAAAAACTTGTAAAAATACACAAAAATAGTTTTATCATTTTATTTTGAAATATAAACTTGTGATAAAAATTTCATCACAAATAACACACATTTTGAAACATTTATTTGTCTTATCATTTTTACCAAAATCGAAAACTGTATTTTCCAAAACTTGAATTTTTGAATTGAAAATACGTTTTGTCCAAAACTCATCTAAATACAAAAATATGATATTTAAACACTTTGAAGCATGTTGCATATGGATATAATCTAATATACAAGAAACATATATATATATATTCATGTTTTTGACTTTAATTCCAAAATATGTTTTGTTAAAAATATCAAAACATAAAACACATGAATAAGTAAGTCAAAACTAAGTTTGTCTAGGAAGTTAAGCATGCATGTATATAGAATGAATCTACTATACATAAAACCATTTAAACTTGTTTTGATCTATCTATTCATGAAACCAAGATCGGTTAAACCAAAAACGGAAAAACCGAAAACCAATATTCAAAACATGAAACGTGTGTGTTGTGAACTTGTGCATATCATACTATTCTAATCTTTACAAATGGATCTAAACACAAAACTAAACTAGGTACCGATGTCTTCTTGTAGAGCGCAATCTCCAAGCCGACTCAATCCAAAACTTCGTGATCCACCGAGCTTGACTCCAATGAGTGCTATATATGATCTTGTCGCTCGGGCTCTTGAATCACCATGTGAAAGCTTCCAAACCATCTTTGTTGAAGCTAATCACCTACTAACATCTTGATTAATAATCTGAAACTAAAATCACAAGATTATTAGTACACATAACTACATGAGTTAATCATCATCAAAACTAGAGTGGAAGGCCTTTGGGCCAACAATCTCCCCCTTTTAGATGATCACAAAACTCATGGAGTTATATATGCATGGATTAAAGTTAAGTTTCAAGAAAGCTCCCCCTTAACTCATGCATCAAGATAAACAATTAAGTATGCAATGAATGTTCATAAACATGTATGCATCAACATGCATAAAACACATAAATTTTCAAAACATTCTCTTGATACCAATTAAATAAAACACATACATTTTCAAAACAAGCTCTTGATACCAATTTGCAAAAACAAAACTAATGAAGCTCTTGATACCAACAAAACTAATGAAGCTCTTGATACCAAAAATAAACATATTAAATAATGCTTTTGATACCAATTGAACTTTAATAAAACATAAAAACATGCATACACAAACATGCATATAAACTACAAACTCAAATTCTTCTCCCCCTTTTTGTCAATCATCAACAAAGGGGTAAAAGTAAACAAATGTTCTCCCCCTTTTTGTCAAAACAAAGAATCAATAAAGGGGTGACATAAAACATGATACCAATTAAAAAATGTCAATGAAGTGCATAAATGATATCAATTGAAATAAAGTATAAAAATATTTTAAGGAATGCCTATATCAAATGATACCAATTGAAATAAAGGTAAACGAGGCATTATAACAAATTGTTTTAATTCAAATTAAACATGTTTTTATGAAAACATATATCAAATGAAAACAAAAATCTTGATATCAATTGATAAGTAAACAAATAACATACCAATTGTAAGAAAACAATCTTGATATCAATTGAAATTAAACATAACAAATTTTGAATTTCTAAACAAGGATTTTGATACCAATTGTAAATATTTTTCATTTTTGAACATATGATACCAAATTGAAATTTTCAATCATAAAGTATGGGAGTGAAAATCAAATACCAATTGAAAGATGAAATACAAGTTTTCTCCCCCTTTATGAAATACCAAATGAAACAATGAATAAGCTTGTATATGGATACCAATTGAAAACTAGTCAATTGAAATAAGATAGTCATTATAAAACAAGCTTTATCATGATCAAAATTTGTGCTTTAAGATATATGAATATAATAAGCACAAATAAAAACATATATATGTATGAAAAATTAGATACCAATTGAAATTGATACTCTATGAAATGAAAGCATGCATACATACAAATATATGAGTATACAAAAATGTCAATATTGATACCTATTGAAAGAATCCAATGATTTCAATTGAAACAACAATAATTTCAAGTGTATACCACATATAACCTGCCACCCATTTATGCACAAGTTTAAAAGATATTCAAGAAGGGTATACATGGCATGGTCTCCCAACCAACCGCCCTTGAAAGGTAGGGGTTTTCAAAATAGATTTGAAAATGTAGTATGTTTGAAAAACTCTACCATAGTGAAGAATACGAACTAGTTATAGGAAAAACTTTTAAACTAGTACGAAATCCTTCAAGCAAGGATAAAACAAAATTGTTTTGCATGAAACACATGTAAATCACATGATCACTAAACACTCAAAGTCCATAAAGCCCATATCATAGTCTCATGAAAACAAATCATGAGTAAACTAATAAAGTGAGTGAGCAAGTGTAATGTGACACATATCAACATGAAAATATTCAATTAAGCTCATATTAAATTCTTTAAAAAACATGAAAACATGATAAACTAAATTTTCATCTCCAATTGAAATTACCTAAAAACATGAAACTCATCAAAACGATTTAAACTTCAAGGCATATGTATGTCATGTACAAACTAAAGTATACATACATATCCTAAACATAATGAGTCCACAAAAGTATATGCATGAAGGCACGTGGCTCAAGGATGTACATGTATAATCAATAGTTTGGACAAGATAGACATATACATGAAGTTAAAACACATGATCATAAAACATGTCCAAAATAGGGAATACAAGTTAGAATGCATGAATCATCAAAACTAGACTATACTAGCACATCTAATGGGTACAAATAGGCATTCAAGCACAAACATAAAAGGATTTACTTGTGGCCCATTCTATGTACAAGTATAAATCTTAGTTTTCATGAAAACTAACATCTAAACATATATTCAAATCATGAAGCATAAAACGACACATAAATCACATGATAGACATAAAAATGATCATGAAGTAAATCACATGCTATTAGAATCATGATATACATAATAGCCAAACGAATGGTGAGAACATAACAAATGGGTCCATATAAACATGGGTGATCTCAAAAGCTATACATGCATGTCAAAGGTCTAATAAACATGGCATTCAACATACTAAACAAAACATGAGTCATCAAAACAAAACATCATAAACATTCATATGATCATTATGTATATGCATGTGCATTAGATCTAAAGCATACATATTAGTTAAAAACAAGGTGAGAACACAAAGATATGTCTATGGGTGTCTCAAATGACTAAACATGTATATCTCTAATCTAAACCACATGGCATAAGCATAATGAACAATCAAATATGACATGCTATAAATCAATGATGTGAAAGCATGTAAATAAAAACGGGAGTTAGAGATCGATACCAAAACCGATGAAGGCACCTCTCTAGTTCTCCAAACCAATGGTGGTCCTCTCCACCAAACCTTTCTTGAAAGTGATGCATCCAAAATGGTTCTCTTTAAGCTTGGAACGCATCCACCTCAAGGCACCAATACTCTCACGTGATGCGAGAGTCCACACCTACATCAAATACATGAGGGGTGGTCTTTGGTACCCATTCTCTTTTGGGTCCATAGGGGTTAGTATCTTTCCTAACCCAAACAAGATTATTTGCTAAATTTTCAACATGTAAACGATCATAGCAAAATCTAGCAAGGTGGCCTTTTCGACCACAATGTGTACAAGTGTACACATTAGCATACATGTTATGATTGTGTCCGTGATGAGCATGTGTATGCCATGATGGGTGTACATGTAAAGATGGAACTTGTTTCTTGCGAACCAAGGTTTCCAAGCGTGTATGATTCAAAGTACATTGGCTCAAAGTGGAACCCAAACAATCTACACTTTTCTTCAAAATATTTATGTCATTTTCAATACTAGAAGATAAAGTGGAGCATGCAAAAGATGTGCAAGAAGAAGAAGCTATACTAGCATGGCACACATGAGAATCAATATCAATTTTTTAAAGATTCATTTTTCTTTAAAACTAAATCCAATTCTTTTGTAATGAAATCAATTTCATTTTTCAAAGTAAGGTTATCTTTTAAAACAAAATCTAATTTAGAAGATAAAACCTCATTGTTTTTCACAACATCATCACAATCATTTTTGCTTCTCAAAACATCAATTTCTTTTAGGGCAAGGTCTAGTTGAGATCTTAGTGAGTCACGTTCACTAGTAATCTCTTCCTTCTCTTACAAAATCGATTCAAAAGTTGAGCACAAATCCTTCATTTCTTCTTTTAAATCAAAGTTCTTCTTTTTCAAAAGTTCATGTTTTTCTAAGAATTTTTCAAGCTTTGAGGCAAGTTCTACATTTAAATTTTGAACTTCCAAACACCCATAGCAATATGAACTAGAGCTATCATCTAGTTGAGAATCCGATTGTACCTCAAGGGAGTCTTTCCCTTGGACCATGAGGCAATGCTCGTCGGACTTGTCTCTCCTAGATCTCCTCAACTTGTTAATGATCCTTGGAAGCTCGAGAGAAGTCAAAATGCTCAAAACTGCAAAAGCCGAATCATAATGATCAAACACATGTAGAAGATCTTCATTTAGAGATGCTCTAAGTGTCTTAAGTGCTAATGCATTAGCCTTTTTATGCTTGCTAGCATTTGGGTAGGATTTTTGAGTAGTGGCTTGATAAACTAGATGTCCTAGGCTTTTTAAATGACTACTCATCTTGGCCTTCCAAATATCATGTATAGAAAAATTAAACATAGGAGGGTTATCCATGAGTGCAACTATATGTGTGCAAATGAATAATGCAAATGAAGATTAGCAAACCAAGATCTCACTCCTAGGTGGTTAAACCTAAATATCAGGAGCGGAGGCTCTGATACCAATTGAAATCACCTAGAAGGGGGTGAATAGGTGATAATGCTAATCTAGTCAACTTAATGCGGAATTTAAAACTAATTGCAATTACACTAAATGAGTGATGCACACACAACCAAGCCAAGCATATAAGTATGAATGAACAATGTGAAATAATGCAAGGCACAAAGTAAAGAGAGAGATAGAGTAAGAGTCAAGGGATCAAGCGCAAACAACAAGATATGTTTCGAGGTTCGAGCACCCAGCTTTACATCCCCGCCTTCACACAGAAGGATTTCAAGTCCACTAGCTTGTCCACAAAGGACTCCCACAAAGGAATTTTCACCGAGGATTTGGGGCAATAACAATTACAAGGAGTACCCAACTCCTCTTCTTACAAACACAACCTCCTCCTTGAGGCACAACTACAAACCAACAAACAATCACCTCACAACTTGAGGGATTAGCACAAAGCAACACAAGGATCACCTCACAACTTGAGGGATACAACCCACTTGCACAACCTCCTCAACACAATGAGGGAAAGGCACAAAGCCAAGCAAATGAAGGGTTTACAACTTGGTGGTCTAACAAACAACCACAAATAATTTTTTTCCACACAAGGATCCTATAGAATAAGATAGTAGATGTAGCTCAAGTGTGGAGAAAAACCAAAGGAATGAAAATCAAAATCTCAAAGAAAATCTTTGGGAAAAACTAGAAACCAAGATAAAGAAGTTGAATCAAAATCTTTTCCCAAAAACCCTTTCTTGATTTTCCAAACCCTAGCAAAAACACCAAATGGATTGTTCAATTAAAGCCCAAAAACTTCTTTTGATTGCTGTGAAAACACTAGAGAAAGTTCAGAAATTTCGTCCAAAAATTCTTAAAGAAAACAGGCCATTAATGGGGTATTTATAGTCCCCAGAAAAATATAGCCGTTGACAGCAGAAACTGCCAGAAATGAACTACCGATCGACCGGTCGGTCGACCGTCCAATGGTCACATTTGACCGCTGGCAGCTACCGGTCGACCGCTCGGTCGACCGCCCAAAAACAGAGAGCACTGCTCTCTGGTCCGGTCGACCGGCCGGTCGACCGTCCCGAGTGTCTGCCAGACGTGCACAGGGCTGTGCACGTCGATCGACCGTCAGTCGACCGGCCCTTGGTTCGGTCGACCGTGCGGTCGACCGACCTGGCCTTCAGCCACTGTTCTGGGTCAGAAAAACTGGGTAAAAACATATTCTAATAAATACATAAAAACTTGTAAAAATACAAAAAATAGTTTTATCATTTTATTTTGAAATATAAACTTGTGATAAAAATTTCATCACAAATAACACACATTTTGAAACATTTTTGTGTCTTATCATTTTTACCAAAAATCGAAAACTGTATTTTCCAAAATTTGGATTTTTGAATTGAAAATACGTTTTGTCCAAAACTCATCTAAATACAAAAACATGATATTTAAACACTTTGAAGCATGTTGCATATGGATATAATCCAATATACAAGAAACATATATATATTCATGTTTTCGACTTTAATTCCAAAATTTGTTTTGTTAAAAATACCAAAACATAAAACACATGAATAAGTAGTCAAAACTAAGTTTGTCTAGGAAGTTAAGCATGCATGTATATAGAATGAATCTACTATACATAAAACCATTTAAACTTGTTTTGACCTATCTATTCATGAAACCAAGATCGGTTAAACCAAAAACGGAAAAACCGAAAACTAATATTCAAAACATGAAACGTGTGTGTTGTGAACTTGAGCATATCATACTATTCTAATCTTTACAAATGGATCTAAACACAAAACTAAACTAGGTACCGATGTCTTCTTGTAGAGCGCAATCTCCAAGCCGACTCGATCCAAAACTTCGTGATCCACCGAGCTTGACTCCAATGAGTGCTATATATGATCTTGTCGCTCGGGCTCTTGAATCACCATGTGAAAGCTTCCAAACCATCTTTGTTGAAGCTAATCACCTACTAACATCTTGATTAATAGTCTGAAACTAAAATCACAAGATTATTAGTACACATAACTACATGAGTTAATCATCATCAAAAGTAGAGTGGAAGGCCTTTGGGCCAACAGTGTGTAGTTCTTGCGGGAACAAGAGAGGGACTAGTGAGTCTAAGGAGTTCTAATGTGAACTCATTATAGGTGTTGCAGCACCGAGTGATCTGGTGGGATCAGTTTTTAGTGAAAATCCTTCATAGTGTTGAAGGCGGGGACGTAGAGCAATGGTGCTCGAACCTCGAAACAAATCTCCCGTGTTTGCTATTGCTCTCTCTGTCTCTCACTTGTGTTTATATCTTGCATGCTTATATTGTCTTTATCTTTATATGTTTGATATATCTTGTACCTAATTGTTATATGCTTGGGATTGTTTGCTCACACTTGTATTCAACCAAGAGAGTCATAGCGGCACCTCAACTCTTATCTAGAGGAATCTTGAGGAGATAGTCTAGAGTCTTTCACTGAAAATTCTGCTACACTCTTGTATTATACTTAGTGTGTCTAGCTTAATAGTTTTTACTTTACATAAATAGTTTTAATTCCGCATTAATTCATCATTAGATTTGCTAGTCACCTATTCCCCCCTCTAGGTGATTTTAATTGGTATCAGAGCTTGGTGCTCTTGATTTGGGTCTAACAACCTTAAGTTAAAGATCCTCATTTATAGCTAAACATAATATTTGTACACACACATGAATTTCATGATACCTTTCACTTTTGATATTCTTAACATCCAAACTTGGAAGGTTAAGATGTCATTGTACCTCAAAGCCCTAAGTATTCATGTTTATTTTGCCACTATCAAAGATTCATATTGTTTAAATGGCAAACATCTAGAGGCTAATGCAAAAGCCATCCATGCTTTAAAGTCAACCCTAAATAATGAATATTTATCTAGGGTTTCTAACTTTGATTCGGCTTTTGTAGCATGGAACACTATAGTCTCCCTTGGCGAATAAGAGCAATATGCGGGGAGCAACTCGGATGATAGAAGTGATGCTTCCAACTTATGCTACATGATCCAAGGGATAATTCCCTTGAGGTAAACTCTGAATCCGAGCTAGAAGAAGATGTTGACATATCTTATGATGAGCTTGAATCATTTTGTCAACATCTTCTTGAAAAATATGACTTGCTTAAAAAGGATAATAAAAGATTAAAAAAGAAATACGATTCTATTTTAGAAGAAAAAGATTCTTTTGAAAATAAATTGGAAAATATTTCTAAAGAAAATGATATGTTGAAAAAGGATAATATTTCCTTGACTTATAAATTAAATGATCTTTGTGAAGGAAATACTTCTTTGAAAAATAAGACTATTTTGGTGAAAAAAGAAAAGCAAATTGCTTTAAAAGAAAACAACTCTTTAAAAAGAAAAATTGTTTCAAAGGAAAAGGAACATGTTTCTAAAAAGAACAAGATTGTTGATTCTCATTCTCACCATGCTTTTCATGCAACCATTGATAAAAATGAGATTAAATTTTTAAAAAATAGGATAGATTGTTTGAGCTCAACTTTGAGCAATTGTGCATTTAATCATAATAGATTAGAAACCTTATTTCAAAAGAAACAAGCTCTACATGTACATGCACATCACCCACGGCATACATGTGCACACTTTGCACATCATGATCACACTCATTCTCATGTGCATTCTAGAGTGTACAAGTGTATACATTGCGACCGCAAAGACCATTTAGCAAAGTTTTGTTTTGATAAGATAAACTATATTAATTTTGCTAATAAAAATGTTTGGGTTCCAAACAATGTTAACCCCCGTGAACCCAAAAGAAAATGGGTATCAAAATCCCCACCTCTTGTGTTTGATGTAGGTGTGGGCTCTCACATGACGTGAGAGATTTGGTGCCTTGGTGGTGGATGCATGGGCTAGATGGACATACAAAATCGATGCACCGCTATTAAGAAAGTTTGGTCGGAGGACCACCAAATTTGGGAGACTTAGAGTATAATTCTTATGGTTTGGTTGTTGGCCCAGAGCCCCTTCACTCTAGTTTTGATGATGATTAACTCATGTAGTTATAATTTACTAATAATCTTATGATATTTAGTTTTAGATATTTGATCAAGATATTAGTAGTGATTAGCTTCAATAAAGGTGTTTTTGGAGCTTTCACATGATGATTCAAGAGCTCAAGCGTCAAGAACGCATCTAGCACTCGGTTGGTGTCAAGCTCGGTGGTCACGTTTGGATCGAGTCGACTTGAAGACGATGTTCTACAAGAAGACCTCGGTTTGTTTAGTTTAAGATTGTGTTTAGATCTTGTGTAAAGATTAGATAGTATTGATATGCTCAAGTTCACAATATACACACACAAGTTTAAAGTTTCATGTTTAGGTTTTTCGGTTTAACCGATCTTGGTTTTTATGTCAAAAATATAGATATAATATCATTTATGTATATTGGATTCTATCTATATACAACATGCTTAAAAGTTGTTTCAATATCATGTTTTTGTATTTACATGTGTTTTGGAGAAAACGGTTTTCTATTTAAAAATTCTAGTTTTTGGAAAATACGATTTTTTGTTTAAGGCAAATTGTCAAGAACACAAAAATGGTTCAAATTGTTTAAATATGTGTTGAATTTTACTCACACATATTTGTATTTCAAAGATATAATAAAAAACATATTTTTGTGAAATTTATGTGTATTTTATGAGATTTTTTAGAAGGCAAAAACCAAGTTTTTAAATCCCTAATTTGCTGGATTGGTCTTCTGCCGGTCGATTGGACGGTCGACCGCTGTAGAAGTCAGTCGACCGGTTCGGTCGACCGACGTGCACAAGCGTGCACGCTAGCTTGGGCCGGTGGGCCGGTCGATCGGCGGTCGACCGTCCAGAGAGTTTTGCTCTCTGGAAATGGCCTCGGTCGACCGGTCGGTCGACCGGCAGAGAGCTCTGCTCTCCGTATCCATTTCCGGTCGACCGGGCGGTCGACTGGATAGATAGCCATTGCTCTCTGTTTTGAGGCCCGGTCGACCGGGCGGTTGACCAGTGGCACAATGGTTATAAAAAATGACCGTTGGGCCGGTCGACCGGAAAGTCATTTATGACCTTTGTTTCTGCCAACGGGCAGAATTTGTTTGGGGGGATAAATACCCTACTTTTGAGCTATTTTTCACAACAATTTGAAGAGCTAATTTCTCATTCTTTCTAGTGTTTAAATACAAGTTTTTAAAAGAGTTTTAGCGCCAAAATATTTCATCTTTATTTGTTTTAAAAGGTTGAAAAATTCAAAGAAAAAGAAAGTCTTTGGGAAGTTGTTTTGATCTTTATTTATATTTCAAATCTAGAGTTTTTTCCCAAGAGTATTTCTTTGTGTTTTTGATTTTCAAACTCTTTGTTTTCTCACACTTGAGCTTTTCTATCTATCCTATCTATTAGGAATTATTTTGTGAGAAAATTGGTTTGGGGTTGAGACCACCAAGTGTTGTAACCTTCCATACTTTGTGATATCTCTCTAGTGAGAGGTGATTGTGGAAGTAGTGTTTGCATCCCTCTAGTGAGAGTGATTGAGTTGGAATCCCTCAAGTGTGAGGTGATTGCTGTTTGGCTAAGTGCCCATCCCTCTAAGTGTAGAGGTGATTTGTGTTGTGCCTTACCTCTAGTGAGAGGTTGTATTGTTAGAGAGAGGAGTTGTGTACTTCTAGTTGTATTTGCCCAAACCCTCAGTGGAGGTTCCCTGTGTGGAAAGTCTTGTGTGGATGATATTGAAAATCCTTCTGTGTGAAGGCGGAGACGTAGAGCTGGGTGCTCGAACCTCGAAACATATCCTTGTGTTTGTGTTTGATCCACTATCTCTAACTCTCTCTCTCATATTGTGCCTTGCATCATTTCATATTGTTCATATCATATATATGCTTGTGTTGTTTGTTTGTGTGCCATACTTGTGTTAAACCAAGAGAGTTTCATATAGCACCTCAACTCTTATTTAGAGGAATTTCGAGGAGATAGTTCAGAGCCCTTCACCGGAATTCAGCTACACTCTTTGGTTACACTAAGTGTGTTGCATTAGTTTTTAAATTCCGCATTATTTTTGTCACTAGATTAGCCTTACACCTATTCAACCCCCTCTAGGTGTACTTTCATTGGTAACTATCTCTAAACTCCTATCTTATTTACATGCTTTTACATTAAAAAAATTTAGCATGTTTTTATGATATATGTTTTGATTGTGCTTCATGTGGTGTATACTTGTTTAGATGTAGTTTTCATTAAAACTTGTGTATATATTTGAACAAGTAGTGAGCAACATTTGATTTTTATATGTTAGTACTTCATTGCTCATTTGTACTCATTACATGTACATGTATAACCTAGTTTTGATGATTCCTTCATTTATACTTATTTTGCCTATTTTTATGCATGTTTTGCTTCATGTATATGTAATTCTTGTTCAAAACTAATATATATACATGTATACTCTTGAGTCTCTTGCCTTCATGCAAATTCTATTACAGACTCTTTTGTGTTTAGGATATGTATGTATATTTTTCGTATTGATAGAACATACACATGCCTTGAAGTTTGTTTTTAATGAAAATAAATTTTTATGATTTTCATGTTTTTGATAAAAAGAAATTCATGTTTATCTTGAGCCTTATTGATTTTTTTCATGAAAATGCTATTTACATGATTCTTGTACACTCACATTTCATTTGTTTACTAATGACATTGTTTTCATGAGAATTTTTTAGCTTTATAGATTTCGAGTGTCAACACTTATATATTTGGTATGCTTCATGAGATATATATGATTTGGTCAATTGAATAAGAGAATCTAACTCTTGGTTAGGGTCGGTCGACCATGACCTTTTGATTTTTTCTTTCGAACTGCCGAGCGGTCGACCGGCAAGTCGACCGAAACCATCGACTCTTTTATGGATGAGCTGTCGGTCGACCGACAGCCTGCCAGTTGGCTATAATGGCTAGTTAGTTTAATTTGTTTTGTCTTTAGTGGATTTCAACAGGTATTTTGGTTTCCAAATGTCTAAACACACCCCAAATGACCTGTTATGATTTACAAATGATATTTATTCATTGCCTATATATATGAGTCATTAGTTTTGGTTTTTAAGATAAGAAGTTTATACAAGTTTTCAAGTTTGTTTCAAAAGAGAAGAGTTTTTCTACCTTCTAATCTTCAAGTTCTTTCTTTCCAAAGCTAATTTCAATTGGTTTTAAAACTCTTCTATTCTTTCTTACTGAATTTCATCTCTCACTTGACTTCTTGAGCTACATTTCATATTCTACTCTAGAGGAAGTTGTAAGAGAAAGTGTTTGTGATCTTGTTCAATTACTAAGAGCTTTGTAAGCTCAATTGGCTTTGTGCTACCTCTTATGTAGAGGGTGAGTTGACGGAGTTATGTACTCTGATCTTGTATAGACCAAGTTGTAATTCCTTTGTAATAAGGTCCCTTTATGGAAGATCCCTTAGAGCATAGTGAAATCCTTCATAGTGGTGAAGGCGGGGACGTAGAGTAGTGCCTCAAACCTCAAAACAATTCTCTTGTGTTTGTGATTGCTTGTGTCTTGCTCTCTATTGGTTTTTTACATTTCATACTTGTGTAGTTGTTCATCTTGCTTAATTTCATTGCTTGCATTTTATTCATCACTTTCACTATCGGCTTATACTCATCTCAATAAGGAGGAAATTGAGCACCTCAATTTATTATCTAGAGGAATCAAAGAGGAGAAGTTTTAGAGCCCTTCACGGGGAATTCGGCTTCAATTCTTATTTTGAGTGACCATTTGCATAATTCATCATAAGTAGTTTTAAAATAGCATTTGATTAGCAAAAGACCTTTTTCCCCCTGTAGGGGTATTTCATCCAAGAAAGATAATCACAAGTATCTTAGCAACACAGTCTAGCACTTGCTATGAGCTCTGGTTTGTTTATCGGTGTACTATTGAGTAGAGCTGTCAGTTAGTTTTGTCAGTGTATTGTTGAACTGATTACAGAAGTAGGGACATTCTCCTTGTATGTGAGAGAACACAATCCTTATAGATGCGATCGCCATGCAGATCAAGTGTAGACACGAGTTTCAATGAAATTGAGACGCGATACTCAGTTTTTGTAGAGACACGACCCTCAATTAATGGTGTTGAGATGCAACTCTCAGTTTATGTTGAGACGTGGCTTTGAGATGTGACTCTCAGTTTAAAATGCGAAGAACGCGTTGGATGCTTCCATGCGCGGACACGAGTACCGTGTCGGACGCGTGTTCGGCTCAAATTGAGCTCAAAATACGCGCCGCATATCTCAGCCACAAAAGAGCCTATTAAAATCCCGGTCTTTCAACAGTCAATTCACTTGATTGTTTATCTCTTTCGATTAGACCCGTGTTTGAAAATCAAAAGCTCTCAAGCCTTCTTAGAACCCATAAAGTTTCAAGCTTTTTCAAATCTTTTCAAAGATTTTCACCGTCGAGATGGCCCCAAAACCTAAGCAAACCATTGCTTCATCGAGCGTCGCCGCGACTCCGACCACCGTGGGTGGTTCTCCTCATGAAGCCCCCATTTCTAGTAAGTAGAATGGCTTCCGCCATTACGAACATGAAGAGACACTGTCTTTTAATTTCTTCTTGAAGTTTTTAAAACTCTTGTTGAAGTTAAACAGTTGACGTGGATCTCGCTGGTTCGCGTTTAATTTGTGAACGTGGTTCTCGCGTTGATGAGCGGAACACGGGCCTGGTGATCTTGGCATTTTTTTTGTCAACGTGGCCTTCGCGTCTGTGAATTGAACGCGAGTCCAGGGGACTCCTCGTCTTGAGACTTCTGAATGCTGGTCTCATTTGTGAGACTCGTGTTTAAGTCTCAAGACATAGAAATATTTTCTAAGTATGGAGTTCAAATGTGAGCCTCGCGTTTAATCACAGGTCTCATGTATTGAGCCCCACGTTTGAACTCCAACATTTAGTGTAATTTCATTATCTTCAAAGTATTAACTTTGTGTTCTCCTCTTTACAGTGAGGTACTCCTAAAATCCCTTGACCAAGAAAAATCACTTCAGTCATATTGGCGGTGTTGAATTTAACCTCCTCCTTAGCCTGTGGAAAATAGTCCCTGCATTCACCGGAACAAATAAGGAGCGCCAAGCCCGCTTAATTAAGGGTACTGCCTCTATGCTGCGAGAACTCATCTCGGATGGGAGATTTGAGTCCACCAATCGTCGTCTGCTCAAGAAGCCAGTGTTCCTTTTGGAGATGCTATTGAAAAAATGAGAAGGTTTTATTTGACAGGAACTGCAAGTGGCTCCGTCAAATTGGGAAGCGTCATTTCTTCCTCCCTAACATGGAACAAATATTTTCGTTATCATATCTACAGTCCATGTGTCTCCCTCGATATATGGACTGGGGTTTGGTTAGGGCACAGTCAGGTGTCGCGATTGGGAGGATCTCTAATCGTATTGCTTTTCCTGTCAGCCACAGTAGGGAGATTCTTGAACTACCCACACTTGATGAAACACAAGTTTCCAACAGGCGAGACTCCTAAGTAAGCTGCAACTTTCATCAGCCGATTCATGAAAATAAAGGGTGAATTTCCTCAGTCTGACTTTCGGGTGCCTGAATGGGTGTACTCAACAATAACCTCTTGGTGGGTGAAAATGGTATGTTTCATCCTCAAAGAATTGGAGTAACCACTGCTCCAGTGCGAGTTATATCCTACAGTCAGGGCCGTGTGCTATGGAGTTGCCCCGAACCATTATAACTTTTTTGCAATCCTCGAGAAGTATAATCCAGATATTTGCACATTTTTTACTCCAGTCGGGAAAATGAAATTCGCCCTGCATGAGATGTTTGAAGTTTTAGGGATGTCTATGGGGGAGTTGCCATATGAGGAATATATCCCCAGTACTGAAGAATTATATTTATTGAAGAGGGATGCTCCTCAGGCGTATGAGATCTACTGGAGGTCTTGTGCCATTTTCACATTGGCGCCCAAGTGACCGGATGGAGGTCTGGAGGAGTTAAGCAAATGTCATGGGCTAACTACCTCTTCTAGGATCTGAGAGAAAAATCGGGCTTGGTATCTCGATTAACAGCCAGCACCGACGCTGAGATCACAGAAAGGATTTTTGAATCAGTAATGTGTGTGCTTTATATACATGTTTTACATCACTTTTTATGTATATTATTTGCCACATTTAATACTACATAAGTATTTTGTTAATGTTATTTGACAGATTTTAGGTCAAAAGCAAATTAGAAGAAAAGAGCAAAAATTGGCGCAACTGTAACATCCCGCTCCCAGAATACATACTCGGTTGCGTATTCTGATTTTTTGATCATATTTTTCAATTTGCTTCTCATAATTGTTTTTATTTTATCAATATTTATGTGATCGTTTTGCATTAGATCCGAATTCATGGACTCAGAGTCAGCGCTAGTCTGAACCGAGGACCCGATCCTAGTGTATTGCTCGATTTGATCTTTTTCATCATCAAATTTGATCAGTTTTAGTTTCAAACATTATTTTTCAATAACTTAGATTTTTTATGATTTTCTGAATTTTTCAGAATTATTCTGTAAAATCTTCAGAACTGGTGTCGACCGTGTCACTGGTCGATTCCTGGATTTTTAAATTACAATTGGAGTTAAATTTCTAGATTTTACTTTCACATTACTTTTTAGAATCATATTTTCTACTTTAATTTATTTTCTGAGATTTTTCTGAATTTATCAAAGTTCATCCTGTTTTGATGTCGACCGGTATGGCTGGCCGATTTCAGGAATTTTAAAATACAAATGGAGTTTAATTGCTAAAATTCACTTTCATATTATTTCTTAAAATTATTTTTTCTACCTTAATATATTTTTGAAGCATTTTCTGAAATTATCAAAACTCGGTTGGATTTGGTGTTGGCCAGAATCGCTGGTAGATTTCAGAATTTTTATTTTGAAAACAAGATTTTATTTCTAAAATTTGATTTCATATTATTCTTCAAGATGATATTTTCTATCTCTGGGTATTTTTGGAGATTTTTCTGGAACAGTCAATATTTTCTGACATTATTTTAATATTATTATTTTAAGTTATCTTTCATTTCTTTCTTTCTTTTTTCTTTTTCTTTTTCCTTTTCCCCCACTCCACCAACCGACCCACTCCCTTCATTAAATTCCTCTCCCATCTATCACTCTCTATCAATCTCTTTTCTTTTTCTTTTTCTTTTTCTTTTCTTTTTCCTTCCTCTCTTCTCCTTTTTCTTTTCTTCTTTTTTTCTTTTTTTCTTTCTCTTCCTCCTCTTCTCTGTGGCTGGCGACGCAAGGGCCATCCCCATCCCCTCTCAAATTTCCTCTCCCTCTTCTCAAATCTTCTCGCTCTTAAATTCCTCACTCACTCTCCTTGGTCTCTCTGTCTCTCTCTAATTTTTTCCTTCTCACCTTTCTCTCCTTCTCTCTCTCCTTTGGGCACCAACCGGCCACCACCACCACTAGAACCACCTCTAGTCACCTCCTCCTCACCGGCGATAGCCCCACCAAACCCCGGCGACCGTTCCTTCTCTGTCCAGGACCACCACCACCAAAACCCTACCAATTTCATCTTCTTCTCCTCCTTTTAATCCCAAACACCCCCCTTCTCCTCCTCCTTGGGATGGTCGGTGGCCACCCCTAGCCTGCGCCGGCCTCCGGCGGCCGGCACCACCCTATGGCGCTCCATGGCCACACGGCTAAGGCAGGGCCACGGCCTGGCTTTGCCAGGCCATGGATAGAGGAGGGGCAGCCGCCCCCTCCACTATTACTCTTTGTCTCTCATCTCTCTTTCTTCTACCCTCTCTCTCCCTCCCCTATCTTCTCTCTAATGGACTGCTGGTGGCCAGGGCCGCCACCGGCGGCCACCTGGACGGCTGCCCCTCTCTCTCCATGTTTTTCTCTCTCTTCCTGTTTCTCTCTCTACTGTTCCACTCTCTCTGTTTCCCTCCTCTCTCTCTTTTAATCCACTCTCTCTCTTTTTCTATCTCTCTCTAAATTTTATTTCTCTCTAGCTCTCTTTCTCTTTCAAAATTTTCTCTCTAGTTCTTTTTTCTCTCTCTAGCTCTCTTTTTCACTTTGATTTTCTCTCTAGCTTCCTTTTTCTCTTGCTTTCTTCTCTCTTCTCTCTCCTCTCTCTTGTTTTCTTTCTCTCTAAAAATATATATATATTTTTAATATATTATGGTGCATGCACGAGTTTCTGGGATTCCAGACTTCACAATTTTTCTGAAGATTTAGGTGATTATCCTCGCCTCGTTTTGGGTTTCCCCGCTTCGTTGGGTCAACTGTATTTTATTTTTTTATTTTGAGTTTGTATCTATATTTCGTATTGGGCTGTGTCCTTATATTTGTATGTGGCCGAGTGCCCAGTATTGTACATGTATATGCCTGTGATGAATGTTTGTACTAGGGTAGTTTACTTCCTGTACATATGCCATGCATGTGATGTTGTCTTTTACTGCTTTATACCATGCATGGCCGATCCTTCGTGGTCGTTTATCCTCCGGGCTCTCTAGTCGGCCTCCGGGCCCTATTAGCCTCCGGACTTCACTACTCCATGGTAGTCTAGTCATTATCACGTTTATATGTGTGCTTGCGTGGTATTAACATCTCCTGCAAATAATATACCCAGCCTCCGGGCTGCGTTTAACCTTCGGGCTTTCTATACCCAACTCTCAGTTTGCGTTTAGCCTCCGGGCTTTCTATAATCACCCCTCGGGTTGCGTTTAGCCTCCGGGCTCTCATTGCCACTGTCATCGTTGTCAGACAATGATTCTTTTGATGTTTCACCAACCTCTTGATATAAGAGAGCGTCAGTAAAGTAGTTATCCACCCCTTTGAATGGTTGCTTCTCAGCGAAGACAGTTCGTATTGTTGCATCATCTTCAACATATTTGAAGCACTGGTGCAGAGTGGAGGGAACGATCCAGTTAGCATGGATCCAAGGTCGTCCTAGTAACAAATTGTATGACGTGTCAGCGTCAATAACATAGCATGTTACTTCTGACTTCAGGCTCTTGATTCGGCAACGGAGTCGAATCTTTCCAAGTGGATGACTACTCCCCGCATTAAAATCGTATATTGTTGTAGTGGTTACAGACAACCGATATAGTGGTATGCCAAAAGTAGAGGAGTCTTTTGTGGATGATACTAAGTGCAGACCCCGGATCAACCTGTATTCTCTTAATGCTTGTCGAACCGATGTATCCGGTATAGTACAAAGGTCGATCGTGCTTGTTATCCTTGAGAAGCATATCCTCCGCTGTGAAGATAATAGCAGGTACCTTTGATTACACATGATGGCATTTAGGGCAAGAAGACTGAATGTCATCTTTAGGGATTTCTGACATATATATCAGGAATGATTCTGAGTTAGCCAGTGCATCCCTAAGTGCTTCTCATGTCTCTTTCGAGAGATGAAGGAGCTCGTGTATGGTGATACTCTTTGGTGGAAGAAAATCCCTTGTAAAATTTCTTTGAATCAATGAAGAATTACAACGGATCAATGCTCCTACTACAAGGGAGGGAAGATGTTTAGACTTGAATCTCCCCTTTGTTTAGTGCTGGGTTCTTGATGTGATGGTGAAAAGTGAATCTTGTTTTTCGTTGACCGGGTGAACGTCAGGACCTCTTAGGAATCCTCTCTTTGGATAGCAGACAGAGTAACACAGCTCCTATCCACTAGGAATCTCAAAGAGATTGTAGGCAAAGATAAACTTGTACGCACAAGTTGTTAGAAGAGTTGAACTCTCTCTTTCCTTTCAGTGAAGGTCTTGGTGCTTCTCTAGCTCACAACCGGAATTCTTTTTTATCAAGAATTATCTGATCGACCGACCCCTTCTCCATAGCAAATGGGGCTATTTATAGAGGTTTCAGGGTGAACGTGTCCCCTAAAAACGCTCCATAATAGGGGTTAACTCCCTCATTTTGTGGGCAGTAATTGACCCAATAACAAGGGCAGTTATAACCGAGACGCGGGTTTTGAGCCTTGCGCCTTGTTGCTGAAGTAATACTGAGACGCGGATTTTGACCCTCGCGTCTTGGTACTGCAGTGATGCTGAGACGCGGATTTCGTCCTTCGCGTCTTGGTGCTGCAGTGATGCTGAGACACGGGTTTTATCCTTCGCGTCTTGGTGCTGTAGTGATGCTGAGACGCGAGTTTCGTCCTTCGCGTCTTGGAGCTGTGCAGTGATGGCTATGATTAGCCCTGCGTTTGGAGTTTAGACTCTGCTTTTTGATGACTTGTCTTTAGTGATTTTTAGACAGCCTACAGAACTCCCTCCAAAGTTTTCGATATTCCGCGGTTGACTGGGACGGATTTCGAAATACTTTGGACTCTGGTTGAATTCATACTTCTCATGATTGGACTGACAATCATTCGAGATGCCCTGAGCTTCATCCTGTCTGAAATATGGTCTTCGTGAGTGTACTGTGAAACCCTTTGAAGCCGCGAGAAATGATCGTGGCGAGTGTCTAGATACGCAGTCTAGACGTCCCCAGTGCTCTGAGCTTGTTGTTGGTGTACTTTGAACTAGGGGTGAACAGTCATCTGCTCGTGCCAGTGTACTATTGAACTGAATTGCAGAAGTAAAGACTGAATGCAAGTCTTGTAGACGCAGGGGTCATGTTGCTTTAAAGACGCAGTCCTCACTTGGAGTGGGGACGCATCTATTAGTTTGCTGAAGAAACGCGGTTCTTGTAAAGACGCGATCTTTAAGATGCAGCTCTCACTCTGTGAACTAGGCACGGCTTTGGCCTTGCTAAAGAGGCGCGTCTTTTGAAGGGACGCGGTTTTTCGTTAAATACGAATCCGTGTTGTGGGCGCGTTGCCACATGTCCGGCGGAGTTTAAGGAACATCTTTCCTTTGGCGTGCGAATTTTGCGTTGCATTTAATATGCCCGCCACGCGTTAGACGGGGATTAGGCCTCGAGCCAAGCGCAGCGTATCTCTGAGGATTTCTATGCCTATAAAAGACAACGGTCTTTCAAGAGTCATCATTAGACTCTTCTTCTTCTTCGCTAAGCACTATATCTAGGGCTAAGAAAAGCTCGAAGCTTTTTTCATTTTCACTGTCTTCAACGCTGATCTTACGGTCGAAATGGCACCAAAGACCAAACCCGCTTCCTCCTCCTCGGCGCGATTGCTTCGGAGATTCAAATGGGCGGTCCCTCTACGCAGGAGGCCCCCATTTCAGGTAATAAAATCATCTGGCCTGGTTTCTGCCATTGAAGGGGTTTTTAAAGAGTTCTTTCAACTCTGAAGTCCCTTTTGAATGCGAACCGCCAACGCGGGCTCGTGGCCCGTGTTTGACCGTCTGACGCGGTTCCTGAATTGGTGGGCAAGATGCGAGTTTGATGACTTCCGCATCTTTGCTTCATTAATCTGAATCCGTATCTGTTTGCTGAATGCGGGCCTCATTGAGCCTGCGTCTTGAGTTCAGTACTCAAAATTTTTCTAAGTGTGAGGAGTTCAGATGCAGACTTCTTACAATTCGAGCGTCTTGTAAGATCAGATGCAAGTTTTAATGAATCTCGCGTCTGAGTCCGATACTTACAAATTTTTTCTAAGTTCTAAATTTTGAAATGCAGGCAACATGCAAGCCTTGCATTTTTGAGTCTAGACACGGATTTTGTTGATTTTCACGTCTGAGCTCATCTCGCGTTTGCATTTCAAGCACTTAGCCATTTTCTTTTAGATTTCTGACCAAGTGTTGTCCTCTTTGCAGTACGATACTCCTCCAATCCTTTGTCCAAAAAGTGCCATTTTAGGCACATAGGCGGCGCTGATCGTAATCTGACCTTCGTGCTTCAGAGAGCTGCTCCTGTGACTACCGGTAAGTCAAAGGAGCGAAAGAAAGGATTTCCAAAGGCAGTATGGTGACCCTTCGGGAAATTATCTCTGATGGACTATTCGATATGGATTCTCGCGCTCCGTTACGGAAGCCTATTTTCCTCTTCGATGATGACATTGACGAGGATGATAGGATTCTACATGATGGGGATTATAAGTGGCTCCATCAGATAGGGGACAGGCGGTTCTTTCTTCCCAACATGGAGAGAATGTATCCCTTATCCTATCTACAGCACATGTCCGTTCATCGTGTGATGGATTGGGATCTTTCCCGATTTATTTTCGGTGTCTCTCTTGGCAGATTATGTGCCAAAGAAATATACTCTGTTGGCCATAGAAAAGAGGTCTTTGGTTTATTTCTCGGGTTAGTCAGATCTGAGTATCCGAGAGGAGAAACCCCACAGCTGGGCACCACTTTCATCAACCAGTTCATCAAAGTGAGGGGTGATTTTCTCGTCGACTTCTGTCCGCTCGGGTGGGTTCATTCTTCCAACAGATCCTGGTGGGGTAGGATGGTTGGATTTGTCCTTGTCGAACTTGGAGCTCTGCTGCAGCAGGTGGGGTTATATCACTCGGTCAGGGCTGTACAGTATGACCTCCAGCAAAGTTCCCACAATTTTTATGGCATTCTGGAGCATTATAATCCTTTGACGGGCACATTTTTTACTCTAGTTGGAGAGATGGGACTTGCTCTTCATGAATTGTATGAAGTCTCGGGGCTAGTTATGGGAGATGCCCCTTATGAAGAGTATGTCCCGACTTCTAAAGAACTTCATCTCTTGAAGAAGGAGAACTCTCAGGTGTACGAGACATACTGGGAAGTGTTCTGCCACTTTCACATCTGCGGCCAAATAACTTCTTGGAGGAACAGAGGTGTCAAGCAGATGTCCTGAGTGAGTTACCTATTCAATGGTATAAATGAGAAGGATAGCCCAGTGACCAGCCTGGCTCCTTGTACTGATGAAGAAATTGTTGAGAGGATCAACGCCTCTGTGAGCTCTTACACCATGGAGTCAAATGAGGATACTTTTAAACCTGATACGGTTTTTGAAAGTTTTCATCAGGCCCAAGTTTCCATTTCTGACTGGGCGCTATTGGTGGGCTTCCTTATGCTATGGCTGAAGCGTTGTGTGGTGCCAATACTGCCACATGAAGTAATTGTCGCCGATGTGGTGTACCCGACGGTTTTACTGGCCTACAGAAAGTCTATCGCCCTCCTTCCAGCAATGGTGGCTGAAATTCAAAGTGGATTACGGGCTCTGGTTAAAAGCCTGTGCCAAGTGGAGGCCATTGTCGACTCGGAGAGCAGGATAGAGATTGATTCGGAGGGAAGGCCAAGAGTAAAGACCCCTAACCCCAGGATCGAACTCCCATATACATATCTGATGGCTTGGTACGTTATGCATTGCCCTTCACTGATGACGGCGGTGCCTCTGTTTGCGGGATTTGTCCCTTTTGTGCAGAAGCTGGAGAATTCGAGCTGGTCCAACTATTGTATGTTCTACGTTCGGAAATGTATTCTGAACGCTTCGAACTATCAGCTCGACCGTTGCTTTCCCGAGATTGCTGGTGCACCTTACGGAGATAAATTTGCCGATCTTGCGGGACCAGATGATTTCACAAGCTGCCATCGGGAGTCTTCTGGTGGCTGATTAATATTCAGCATGGGTATCTGCTCTTCCGGCAAGGGAATTCATGCACGATCGAGCCTTACATGCCGAGTCGTTTTGCTCGACAGTTCAGCTATGATCAATTATATATCGGCACCGTGATCTTGGAAGAGGGGGAACTCGCAGGCAAACCTGTTATGGCTGAAGAGGCCGAGCGACCTGAAGTTGACCTAATGGGGAGGGATGATGTTGAGATTCCAGGGGTCTCAACTCAGCCCGAGCCTTCTCCAGTTCATGAGAGAAGGGTTGAGGTGCAACAGCCTGGGTCTCCCAGTGTATTGATACCCACCTCGCGGGTTGTCGATCCCAGCCCTACTACTGGGGTACTTTGTGGCAAGGTCTTGATTACTGAGACCTCCTATGTTGAACTGTCGTCTTCATCGTCCGAAGAACATGGATATTATTCTGGCGAAGAAGTCGATTTCGGTGATGAACCCGCTCTTCCTGATGCGAGCAAATTCTCGCATATTTTGGAGGAAGAGATACAGGGATGTAACCCTGTGATGGCTTCGCCAATAGCAATAATTGCTGCTACCGAAGGTACTCTCCTTGTCTTCTTGAACCGGCTCCTCCTCAAGTTAGGGAAGGGTTCTGACATTTCCTTTTGATTTTCTGCTATAGGGCTGGCTGTCGACAGTGAAGCTACAACTTCCTCTCATATTGAGGAGATGATCCAAGAGATGGCCCAGCAGGAGGGCCTTGAGGCTCCTATTACCAGAATGCCTCAAGAGAGTGCAACTGTCGAGGTAAGGGAGGCCTCAACCCCACACGACCTATCCAGGAATTCGCCATCTTCAGATTCTCAACTTGGTAAGAGAATACTGACGTATTGAATATTCTCCTTTTTATTGTTATCACTGACATTTTAGTGGTTTGTAGAGAGCACTGGGTAGCTCAAGTAGAGGATCCTGCGGCCAGCATTGGCGCAGAAGATAGCACAGTTTAAACTTCGACCGGGGAACCCGATGCCGCAAGGTTTGCTGTTGCTTCTGTTGCAGTGGAGGCTGCTACGATAATAACCGTCCCGAAGATATCGGGGACTACCTCAGTAGCTGATGAACCTATCATCAACCTCACTTCTGCGCAAGCTGAACTGGTTCCCGTCTCTCACACTGTCATGGAAAGAGGGTCGGGGAGTACATCAGTAGGGTTATCTCCATCTAACGACATCATGGAAGAGCTAGCACGTCAAATGGTGCAGCAATTTTTTACTTCTATGAGATCTTGTATTGACCTCATCCTTTCTGGGGGCAGCTCTTTCGAGTTTGCCCGAATGCTTCTCGAAAATCAGATCGAGAACATTGGTCATACTGGGAGTCCTTCACAGGCTAGGGCATGCCTGATGCTGGTGGAGCAGCTGGGGAGCCACCTGAAGGAGCTCAAGACTCTGAAGAATGCTGACTCAATAGATGAGGCTCGGACAACTCTGAGTAAGCTTATTGCCGCTCAAGAAGATGAGCGAAAGGAGATGGAGGAACAAATAGTTGAAAAGGCCCGCCATCTCCAGCATTTCTAAGCTGACCACCAAAGGCTGATTAGTGATTCTAAGGAATCTGAAATTATCATACAGAGTGCAGAGCAGGTTATTACCACTGCTCGAGCTACCATTGCCTGGGCACGAGCCTTGATCGAGACCAATGAGCAGAAGCTTGTTACTGCTAGAAAAAGGCTTGAGGAATTGGAAGCTACTAAGACACAGGTTGAAGAAAACCTCTCTGCTCATTCCTCCAGATTGGAGTCTCTTCAAGCGCAATTGGCTACAAAGAGATTTTTCTCTAAGGAAGAACTGCGGGTCCAAGCTCTGGTGGAGGTTGAAAGTGCACGTCAGCATGAGATGCATCGTCTCCGGGGACAAATCTGTTCTTTGGCAAAGTATGATTATTAGCCTTCTTCTCCTTTTTGTATTGTTCACCTTTTTTTTAACACTCTATTTGTTAAGAGTGTCTGTATTACTTTTACCATTTTTGAATCAAATAATAAAAGTCTTCCAAGTTTTGCTCCATCTTTATCCTTTCAAGCTCTTTGCTAGCTGTAGATGAACTCAATTTTCATAACCATAGTCTTTGACTGCTTGTAAAACGTAGTCTTTAGTCGGCCATGAATAATAAACTCAGGCTAAACTGAGTTCTTGAGCGATACGCGGCTCTAATTTAAGGTGGAGACGCGGTTCTGGGAAACGCGACTCTGACCCGCTAATGGAGACGCCGTTCAAGATCACCAGGGAAGACGCGCGAAATTTTCTTTTGATAAAGACGCGGCTCTGATTATAGAAGGACGCGGATCGTTGGACGCGGCCCTTAATTCTGTCAGGATGCAGAATTCAGGAGGCAGTGGAGACGCGGTCTTAGACTCCTCAAGACTGACGCATGGATCTTAGCTAGTTGATGGGGACGCGGCATTGGCTCAGTAGAGACGCGGCTCTGGTCCCTTGATAAGGTACAAACTCAGGCTGTATTTAGTTTATGATGGAGGTATGATTTTCATCTCGCAATGGAGGCGCAGTTCTGGGCTCCTCGAGAATAACACGGGCCTTCTCTGGTCGTTGAGGACGCAAGCTTCAGAACGCTGCTTTCAAGTTGATGCGAACTCAAGACGCAACCTCTGAACGGATCCAATTTGCTGAGGAGACGCGGCTCTGAATCAGTCCCAGAGACGCGGTCATGGCCCTTTCGAAAGGAATGAAAGGAACGCGATTTTTCAGGTTCATGAAAGGACGCGGATCTCAGGACGCGACCTTTGAATATGTGCCTGACGCAACCTCCTAAGCGTTACATGCAGCTCGTCTTAAAGATCTTGTTAGATCTTTAAATGCCAAGTCGGCGTTGACGATTGGGGGTTCGTGTCCTCCGATGTTTCCCGAAGCGGCAACCCACGCGTCAGCTCTTTATTGGGCTTTGACGTTCGTGTAGGAATTAAGGCTGATGGCTCTGAATTTTACACCATTAATTACAGGCCTTATGGCTCGCCTATAAATAGGCTTCGCCTCCTTAACAGTCCATTGCTTAGATTGTTTCCCTTAAGAGCAGGCGCTCTGAGGGTCTTCATCTTTGACTTAATCTTCTTCCTTCAATGGGATGTGCCCCCATGGACTGCGAAAACTCAAAGCTTTCATGCTTTTTTTTAATCTTTCCTGAAGGTTATCACTGTCAAGTGATTTCAAGATCAGAAAGTATTTCTCTGAGTACCTTCTATATTTGCACCTTGATGCATAAAGTTCAACCTCTAGAGGGTTCTTCTGCGGGTAGGAACCGCTTGTCGCCATGAAATACTCAGCCCTGCTAAGTTTCTGTTTTCTTGCCTCTTGAAGAGATTCACTTTCTTGACCTTCTCTTGAAGTCTGACTGGTGCGCCCATTATTTGGAAGTCGCATCTTTTAGACTTCTTGATGAAGCGTGAGTTGATTGAGTCTGAACTCTAACTCAAAATCCTTTGAACGCAAGTGTGATGAACTCTGTTCTTGGACTTTGAGACGCGAGCGTTGCATATAAAGCTCGCGTTTGAGGTTGTTGACGTAAAAGAATTTTAATTCTTTTTGAGACCTTCAGACTTGGATGTAGCAACCCTTATTTCTCGAACAAGGATGTGGCAACTTTTGCGTCTGGTCCTCTTTGCGTCTCATATTTTGGACGCGGGTCTAAAACCAGATTGAGTTCAGATCTGTGCGCATCTGAAGTCCACAACTTCAACCGCGTCTATTTCTGTCGTAACAGAATTTTGACTTTCTGCACTGATCATCCCCGCATCTGAAGTTTACAACTATAGCCGCGTCTGTTCTTCAGCTTTTCTGTTTCTGTCTTAACAAAATTCTAACCTTCTAGTTTTTATTTCCTGCAGGCAGCCTTAGTCAGCCTTTTGCATATTCACTGGGCCCTTGGGAGAATATATCGACCAGCGAACTTGTTCGATGGTCGAGCACTGGAGAAATCAAGGCTCCTGTTCATGGGCGACGAGGATTTGCACGACTGATGACATCCGTCAAGACCTCATTGGATATGACGCACCGGCAGTGCCCCTGGGTTCGTCATGATCACAGTGGGTATGGTGGTGGGTATGGTCCTCTTGCAGGTCATGGGAGAGAGGACATCACCTGTAAGGTCTCGAATTCTCCCTTCACCAATGTTACCCCAGAAGTGACATCGACGACAAATCCATGTTCATTGGATGATTTTCTGGTGGCAGAGATGTTCATCAACGAAGGATTATGGCCCACACCAGTTGGTCGGGTGGAATCAGAAGGTTCTGCTGCATTTTGACCTCAAGAAACACCATTATTCTTGGTCAACGATGGACTCCTTCGATGTTTACGTCATGCATCATGATGTAATCAGCATCCGTTCGTCACAATAGTGCTCAGCCTTTCTTTGACGCTCTTCCAAACATCTTGTATTTGGAGTGGTGAGAATGCTTAAGGAGTGAGTACAACCTTTTACTGAGAGAGAGGGATTTCTTTGTACTCCTTTATTGTAACACTGAATCTTATTGTAACACTCAATCTTATTATATAAGAGAGCGTCTTGTATCACTTTCATATGTTTGAATATAAATAAAAGCGACACTTTTTCCTTGTCTTCTTCTATTGTCTTGAATTCCTTTTTTTGCATTGAAAATCAGACGAATAAAAGTAAAGGATCTTTGACTTGCTAAAAAAAATATGATAATAATCTTAACGAGTCAAAGTTTGTAGAAAAATCCTTTTTCAGGAATTCAACAATGCTGTCAGAGGTGTGATATTAACTTGACAGGAGTAAGATAATTCTTGTGGACCTACCAATCTATAAATGAGAATGACAAGTGAAATTTGTACCCCCCACAGAGGGTTACAAATGAGTTTTCATCAGAGGTTTGATATTAACTTGACTAGAACTCAGCTGGGGAGTCAATGGAAACACTGTTAGAGATGTAATGTTAACCCAACAATGATTCAAAGTGGACTTGTTATTCTGTTAACAAGAATAACTAGTGAGACTAGACTCACGGGGAATCTTTACCGTTAGAGGTGTAATTTTAACTTAACGGGTTAGATTAAAACTTATCAGAAGTGTGATGTTAACTTGACAAGGGTGTGTGTCAGAGGTGTGATATTAACTTAACCCAAGAGTGTTTCAGCTTTATTTGGGAAAACTGAAAGTGTCACTGTCATAGATGTAATGTTTAACTTGACAGTGAGGATAATGCTAGAGGTGTAATTTTGAGCTTGGCATCGGTCATCTCCACTTCGACAAGGAAGTCCGAGGAAAAGTCATTGTCATAAGTGTATTGTTGAACTTAGCAATGAACTGGACGCTAGAGGTGTGATGTTAAACTTAGTATCGCTCATCTCAGCTTCGATATGAAAGTCTGAGGAAAAGTAACTGTCAGAGGTTTAATATTGAACTTGGCAGCAACTCAATCACCGTTAGAAGTGTAATGTTAAACTTAACAGTAATTTGTCAGAGGTGTGGTATTAACTTGACAGAAATTGGCTCGTGATAGGAGCAATTTGAGGACCTGTCATTCTACTGATGAGAATTGACAAGTAGAATTTGAAATGTCAGAGGTGTAATTTTAACTTGACAGTGATTGATTTGCGATATAAGCAATTTTGAAGACTTATCATTCTATTGATGAGAATTGACAAGTGAAGTTTTAAGTGTCAGAGGTGTAGTGTTAACTTGACAAATTTGAAGGGTTGCTACTCCGTATAGAGTTGAGACAAGTAAGGTTTGTACTTATTAGAGAGTATTGAAATTTTTTTTATTGCCAGAGGTATAATGTTAACGTAGTAATGATTGTATTTTGTGGACCTACCATTCTGTGTATGAGAATTGGTAAGAGATTTTAAAATTTATCGTTAGAGGTGTACTTTTAACATAGCAACGAGGATTTTAAAGAATTTTGTTGCCAGGGGTTTTAATATTATCTTGACAGGGTCCACTGGGGATTGGAAAAATCTGGCTTGTCAGAGGTTTAATGTTAACTTGACAGAATCCAGTCCATTTCATTAGGGAGATGAACACCAGTGTTTTCATGGTCCTATCATTCTATGGATAAGAATTGGTAAGAGACTTTGGAGGAGAGAGTGGGACCAAGACCACTTAGGATTTTTAGCAAACCCTCAGCTATCAACGGATTTGGTGTGCCTTTACTGACTACCGTTTGAGTTGGGCTAGTCATGCCATTCTCTCAGCATGATGAGTTGTCAAAGACTTATGTTGGGCTTAGAAGCCAACATTTTCCTCTGTCTTTAGCCGTCGGAGGTGTCAGATGTTAATTAGGAGAGCAATACTAAAACCCAAGTTTCGCCTTTTATTTATTTCTCAATATTTACATCATACATCATGGTGCAGTCAGTGCTCGATTAGCTTGACACTGATCTATTGTGATGATCTAGTAAAGAAAAGAAGCTTTTCTTGAATCTAGAGTTTTGATCAGAGGTGAAATATTAACTTGATCGTGGAAAAGCACTATCAAGGATAGTATTTCTTCAAGAATCTACCGTTGATTGGCATCATGAGTGTATCACCGTTTGAAGTTATGAGGCGATATGCTCCATTTGAGTAGACTGACTCTACTGCAAATGGTCCTTCCCATTTGGGCTGGAACTTTCTTTTTGTCTTATGTGTCATTACCATAGGTCTTCTGACAGCTAAGACAAGGTCACCTTTCTTGAAAGTTCGCTCCTTAACTTTCTTGTTGAAGGCTCTGGTAATCCAAACTTGATAGAGCTCGATTTACTGTTGGGCCTGCTGACATTTATCGTTTAAGGCCTCCAGTTCTTGGAGTCGCAGTTGATGCTTCTCTTCCTTTGTCATCTCTGTTATCAAGGCGACACGTAGAGATGAAATTTGGATTTCTAGTGCTTCTGGAAGCACGGCTTCACACCCATATACCAAAGAAAATGGTGTAGCTTTTGTTGGGGTTCGAATTGTCGTGCGATATGCCCATAAGCATTCACCTAATTTGTCGTCCCAGTCACGCTGACTTTTTGAGACGAATTTCTTGAGAAGCTTGCCAATAGTCTTGTTGAAAGCTTCTGCAAGGCCGTTTGCAGCTGGGTAGTATGCTGTTGAGGACACACTCTGGATCCTGAACTTGTTGCAATACCTTTGGAAAGCCTGACTGACGAACTGGGGTCCATTGTCATGGACAATTCGCTGGGGTACACCAAAACGGTAGATGACGTGATGTTTAACGAATTTGATCACATCAGATGACTTTACCTCTCAAAGGAATAGCTTCAGCCCATTTAGAGAAGTAATCGGTTATGGCTAGGATGAACCGATATCCTTTTGATGATGGTGGGCTTATAGGGCCAACTACGTCCATGCCCCACATCTCAAATGGCCAGGTAGAAGTTGTAGAGTGAAGGTGCCCTGGTGCTTGATGGATGAAATCGCCATGAACTTGGCAGGTGTGATATCGTTGGCATAAGTGATGGCGTCAGGGATCATTTTAGGCTAATAATATCCCAATCTTCGGAGTCGATCCCCCAGTTTTAGACCAAGTTGATGGGCTCCACACATGCCGTCATGCGCTTCTTTCAATACCTCTTGTGCCTCTTTTTGTGATAAACAGCGAAGCAAGATCCCGTCATGCGACCGACGATACAGTGTTCACGTGATCGCATTATAGTAAAATTTAGGGCTTTCCTTCTAATGGCAGCCGCTTCTTTGGTATCATCAGGCAGGATGCCGTGTAAGACATAATTAATGTAAGGAAATCGCCAGTCTCTAGGCTCTGGACCGGTTGACGACTCAAGAGCTTCTTTGACTTGATAGTCTCCTGTCAGCTTCTGGTAATCCTCAGAAGCGATTCTTGGGCCAATACCTCTTGTGCCTCTTTTTGTAATAAACAGCGAAGCAAGATCCCGTTATGCGACCGATGATACAGTGTTCACGTGATCGCATTATAGTAGAATTTGGGGGCTTTCCGTCTAATGGCAGCCGCTTCTTTGGTATCATCAGGCAGGATGTCGTGCAAGACATAATCAATGTAAGAAAATTGCCAGTCTCTAGGCTCTGGACCGGTTGACGACTCAAGAGCTTCTTTGACTTGACAGTCTCCTGTCAGCTTCTGGTAATCCTCAGAAGCGATTCTCGGGCAATAGAAGTCGTGGCTGTGGACAAGTATTTTCTCTACTACTCCAGCTGGAAGAGCTAAAGAGGCAGCGAGAGACGCCAGTGCATCTGCATGCGCATTTTTGCTGGCGTGGTACATAATCGATGTAAAAGTGTATGAACTTCCCAGCCATGTGGACAGTTGCGTTGTAATAGGGTACTAGATCTTCATGTTTGACTTCGTACTTCCCACGAACTTGGTTGACGATAAGTTTAGAGTCACCATATGCCTCGAGATTTTTAACGCCAATCTCATCGGCGATTTGCATTCCAATCAAAAAGGCATTGTACTCCGCTACATTGTTGGAGTAGGGCTCGGTTAATGAGAAGGCTCAAGGAATCACATAGTTCTGTGGGGAGACGAGTACTACCCCCACTCCTACTATGACATGTCCTTGGGGACCTGTTCTCGATGCACCGTCAAAGAAAAGTTGCCATACTTGCTTTTCAAAAGATGTCTGGGTTAGACAAACTTCAGCGATCTCGTTTGGGAGATTCTCGTAAAGTTTGGTTGCCCTCGGATCTGGGTGCTCAGCCAGGAAATCTGCCACCGCTTGTCCCTTTATGGCTTTTTATGGTAAAAAGTGCATTTCATATTGGGATAGCAGTATGGCCCATCTTGCCAATCGGCCGTTTAATGACGATGGCTTTGTCATGAGTAACCTAAAAGGGTTAACTCTTGATATGATATTTATAGTTTGGCCTACCAAGTAGTGTCGCATTTTTTGGACAGCGAACACCAATGCCAAACATTCCTTCTCGATCGGGTTGTATCGATGTTTGGCCCCGATCATAATTCTACTCAGATAATAGATTGCTTGCTCGTGTCCTTGATCATTATTCTGGGCTAGCAAAGCTCCTAGAGAATGATCCATCGCTCGGACGTATATCAGGAAAGGTTTTTCGGACACCGGAGCTGTAAGGACTGGTGATTGCGTGAGGTATCGTTTGATTTCCTTGAATGCTTGTTGGCAAGCATCGTCCCAAACGAACGAGACACCCTTTTTCATTAATTTGGTAAAGGGTTGGGATCTTCCGGAGAGATTTGAGATGAACCTTCGGATGTATGCCAACCGTCCTTGTAATCCCCTAAGTTCTCTGAGGTTCCGCGGAGGTTGGATCTCCTGGATAGCGCGAACTTTTTCCGAGTCCAAATGAATTCCTGTGGAAGTTACCACAAACCCTTGGAATTTTCCGCTGGCCACCCCTAGGAAGGATTTGGTGGGTTCATCTTCAACTGATGTGCACGCATGATGTCGAAGATTACTTTCAAATCGGTTATGTGATCACCTTTGGTGCGGCTTTTCACTGCAATGTCGTCAACATAGCATTCCACTGTTTTACGCATGTGCTCGTGAAAAATGGCATTCATAGCTCTCTGATATGTAGCCCCCGCATTCTTCAGTCCGAAGGGCATGATGGTGTAGCAGTATACCCCCAGTGGTGTCCTGAAAGAAGTATGTTTTTCATCATCAGGATACATTTTTATTTGGTTATACCCTGAGAATCCATCCATGAAGGACATTCGCTCAAATCCACATGTATTGTCGATCATGACATCCGTGATTGGGCGAGGGAATTCGTCTTTGGGACAGGCCTCATTTAGATCACGAAAATCAATGCAAATATGGATCTTTCTGTTCTTTTTAGCAATGGGGACGATATTGGCTACCCAATCAGGATGTTGTTCTTCCCTAATGAAGCCAGAGTCTATAAGTTTTTTGACCTCTGACTGAATTACCTCCATTATTTCCGGACGAAACCATCACTGCTGTTGTTTGACTGGCTTTACGTCTGAATTAATGTTGAGGCGATGCATAGCCACCCAGGGATCAAGTCCAGGCATGTCCTCGTAATTCCAAGCGAAAACATCTATATACTCTTGCACAAGAGATATTGAATCTTCTTTCTCAGAGGGTGATAGGCTTTTGCTTATAAAGATGGGCTTAGAATTAGCCTCATCTCCCAGATTAATCTGGGCAACTTTATCCTCCGTGGGCAGCTCGCGCTGTTCAAAGCGAGTATCCCAAAGAGTATTTAAGTGCTTGATCCAGGATCTGTATCAGACTGGATCATCTCTTCATCTCTGTCTTCAGGTGGCTTGTTGAAACCATATTTACTGAAAGTTCTCTGAAGATGTTGCCGATACTAACATCTGACTCCCACGATGACGTGCCCGATGAGTAGTTATGGCATAATGACTCTTCAGACTCAGAAGCTGATGGGATCGGGTTGACACTAGCCCAACCCCCTGCGAGTTCGATGATAATAATCAGGGGTTTTCCCTTTCGGGACGAAAGATCGGAGTAGTGTTCGACCGCTTGTCAGATCATACCCCATGCTTTCTATCATTCTGAGTACATTTAACTCATAATGGACGAATTGAGGGGGTTCCTTCTCGCTTTCTGACTCTTCACAAGACATTAGCTCGGATTTGATTTGTCCGAAAAGAATTAGTTTTTGGTCTTTCCGTCTTGCTGGAACCATGAATATTGATTCTTGCGCATCACCATCATCTTGGTACGTTTCGAAGGATGACTTCACTGGTACATGCAATGATGTCAAAGGATCCATTGCCGACCAGGGGTCATTATCCACTTCAGTACTAGTGTCTGACGGCACTGAATCAGAAGCGAACACAGAAAAATAAGCCAAATTTAACTCTTCATTAATATACCATCCGCCTACATCATCGGCGTTGTTATCAACATCGAGCTTATTAATGCTCGTTACAAGTGGATCTAGTTCCCACATGCACTCTTCTTTCTCTGGCTCGGTGTTAGCTTCATTACCAGAGTCTGGCTCCTCTGGTTGCGGGTTCTCATTAGCTTCCACAAAGTCCTGGTACAGGAGAGAGTCTGTGAAATAGTTCTCGACTCTCTTGAACGGATGCCTTTCGGCAATCAACGTTCGTACCTTTCCACTCCCGTCGATGTATTTCATAACTTGGTAGAGAGTGAAGGGAACGATGAATCCATGGTCGTCCAAGCAGCAAATTGTATGAGGTGTCGGCATCGATCACGTAGCACGTCACTTCTGACTTTAAGTCCCCAATTTGGCATTTGAGCTTGATCTTTCCCATTGGGCGGGTACCATTGGCATTGAACGCATAAATGGTAGCCTGGGTGGCGCTCAATCGGTGGGTAGGAATTCCTAAATGTTGCATGACCCGGCGAGGCATAATGCTAAACGCGGACCCTGGATCTACCTGAATGTGGCTTACTTCAGATGATCCAATGTACCCTGTGAAGTATAGGGGTCAATCATGTTTCCCCTTAACCTGCATATCATCTGCCGTGAAGGTGATGCAGGGAGCATTTGGGAGGCATGGAGGCAATCCTCTACATCTTCCTCCTGTGGTCCAACCGGTACCTGGGTCATGAAAACCTTAGCATTAGCTAGAGCCTCTCTTAAAGCTTCTCTGGTTGACTTCGATAGCCTCAGGAGCTCGTAAAGAGTAATTCGGGCTGGGATATTGGCCAGTTGAGTCAGGACGTCAAAGCGGTAAGGTGTTGTGGATCCTTCCGTGTTGTCCTTTGAGAGAGCTTTAGAAAACTGAAGCTTTTTCTGCCTCTCCACGGGTTGTTTCATGGAGGGCTTGGCTGACTCTGTAGCGGGTTTAGGAGGGGTCGCCACCATTTCGTCATACTTTTTCAAATATGACTGGCCCGAACGAGTTTCTACCACCAGTTGATTGGGTTCCGCGGCGAGAACTATTGTTTCCTCTTCTGAATCAGTCAGTGAGGAACATCGGTTTCTGCTTCTCGGGAAGAAACGCACACCATATTACAGGATGAAGCCTTCGCCTTGCCTTTGGACCTTCTGCTGATAACAGTGGTCCATTGCTAGCCATCCACAAGGTCGGGATGAACCCACATAACTTTCCCCTGAGGTGTGGGGACAGGTACAAGACCCTTCTCTTGCTGATGGTGAGGGTCTATATTGATCATTCTTAGTTCCCCTTTTAGGATGGAGACTACTCCAGAGGGTGTTGGAGGTTGTCTTCCAAACTGGAGGAATGATGTCATATTGGCCGTCACTTTCTTCTACTCTGGACGGAGTTTTAATACCTCTGCATCAATCAGAGCCTGAAAAATGTCTTTGAAGACATAACAGCTCTTAGTGGGGTGTCCCAGCATCCTATGATACAAGCAGTAGTTAGGATTATCAGTTTTACCGACTTCTTTAGGACGTTTAGCATCAGGAAGCTTCAATCTGTTGCTCTTGTTAAGTAATTTGAACAGCGAGTCAACATGTTCGTCCTTGAAGGAATACTGCTTACCGGCGCGCGGCTGACTTGAAGAGCCACTTCCCTTGACCGGTTGAGGTTTGACAGGGGATTTGGTTTCTGTCGCCAAGTTATCCTTCCTTTATATTTGAAGGGATGCGTCTGGCGTATGCCTTGTCGACCTTTCGGGTCTGGGCTTGTTTTCTTCTGCCCTAACCCTGGCGACAATTTCTTCAGCTTGTTCACCTTGCTGGACCAATTGTTTTCAGGTGCAGCTTTCAGCAACTCCTATTTGGGCGAGGAGTGAAGTTTGTAGATTATGGCGGCATGTTTCTACTAGAGTAACCTGGGTCATACCGCTAGGACATCGGAGTGCTACATTCTGAAATCTTTCTACAAATGATTTGACGAACTCCCCCTTTCACTGCTTTGTAGCCAAAAGAGTAGGCATTGTGATTTCTGAGTCATCTTCAAAAAAGCGTGTCAGGAAGAGCTTCTCTAAATCACCCTAATTTTTAATGGAGCCTTCTGGGAGCTTCATGAACCATTCAAAGGCGAGCCTTTTAGGGTGCCGATGAACAAACATGCCAAGATGACATCGTTATCTACCACGTTTCCCGTCTGAGACTTAAAGTAATAGATATGTTGGTTCGATGACCCTTTGCCATCGAATGCTTGGAGGGTCGAAGCTTTGAACTTGGGAGGGTATGGAACAAGGTCCCACTTGGCCGGATATGGCCGAACCACTCCTGCTTCTTGGAGTCCTTTCCGATTAAGAAGGGCCTCAAGACATTGCTCTAATTGATTCATTCTTTTAGAATGAGCCCCTCCATGGTCCTGGTTGTCTTTCCCCTTAGATGAGGATTTAGACGAGCCAGAAGTAGGTTGCTCTTTCTCCTCGATATGTACAAAAGATGAGCTTCCCCCTCTTTTCGTTTGCCTTTAGACTTCTTAGAGGAGGCTTTGTCAGTTGACTTCCTCTTGTCTTCAAGCAATTGTGCCACCATCTGCTTCAGGGTATCGATAGATTCTTGTTGAGCACGAATCATTTAGAATTGTTCCTTCTGGACCTGGGCTTGTTGCTCAAAGCGCCTGGCCGTCTCCTCAGGAGTATTTGTCATGTATATAAAGGCTTCCTTCTCTATGGAAGAGTTCAAAGCCTGCGACTCTGCAACAGCGGAATGCGAGTCATTTACTTCAATGCCCCGAGCCAGGGCACTGTAATTGATCGGAGCAATTACTCCAGTCCGAGTGTGAGTGTGTTGGTACACTCCTTCTGGTTCTGTGTCAGACTCGTCAGAGCTGACCACTGGTTGCTTTCCCCTACTCCTGCTTGTCATATTTGCAGTGATTTCAGGGTACTCAGTGTCAGAGAAAGTCCTCCTTCTGTGGGAGCGATTTCTTTAGCTGATCGGGGAGCTAGAGTCAACTGTCTGAATCTAGACTGTCGACTTGCACGTGAACTGCAATGGCACTCAGAGAGCATTGTGATAAGCCGTTCACAGCAACACGATGGAGTGATCAGACGAACACTTCTCTTCCTTGTCAAATAATCCCTTAGATTCGTGGGAGGGAGATCGAAGAGATTAGCCTTAGATTGTCGAGGGCTTTTCAACTTGCGAGAGTTCTCCTTGCTTCGCAAAGCTGAGACGCAAGGTTCTGAGACGTGGGGCTCATGAACGCAGCTCTTGCGTTGCGGTTCTGAAACGCGAGTCTGGCGTCTCTGATGAGAAGAGATGCGTCTCTCGCGTTGCTGATTGTCGCATCTGGGTATAGATGCTTGAGAAATGCAGGGCTGCTGGGTCCCGCGTACAGAGGCGCGGATCTCGTGTCGTTGATAAAGAGCACGGACTTCGCGTTGCTGCTTGTGACGTTTGGGAAGCGGTGCTTCAGAAATGCGAGCTTGGTGAATCTCACATTTAGGTTGCTAAACGTGGACTTCATGTGTCTGGCATGGTTCAGAAGGGACGGGGATCTGAACCTCGCGTCCTACCTCTGTTGGACAAACAGTTGTTCCAACTTGTAGTTGACGCGCACACCACCTCTGTCGTCGCTCAGCATTCCGGTTACGTCGTGTGGGTTGAAGGGAACCCCCGGTAACCTGGCGCTGAGGAAGGGGATGAACAGTCTGAACATCAGGAACGTTAACCACGCGGGTCTCCTGGGAGACGTTGACGCGGGCGTTACGCATGATGCGATTAGCCACGACATCCTTCTCACCAGTCGCGTCTGAGAGGATCTCAGAGCGGACTTGAGAGCAAATCTCCTAATAGACTTTGCGGTAGACCCGCGCCTTAGGGCTCTTGGAGCCGGAACAGAGGAACTCTTCATACTTCGCCTGGTCGAACTCCACAACAAGTGATTCGATCGTTTTCCCATATAGGTGACGTCACCTTGCGCCACAACTTGCTCGTCAGTAGAGAAAGTAGTCCCTAGCGGAGTCGTCATCTCTTGTTTGGTGGGAGAAAATCCCTTGTAAAATTTCTTTGAATCAATGAAGAATTGCAACGGACCAATACTCCTACTACAGGGGAGGGAAGATGTTTAGACTTGAATCTCCCCTTTGTTTAGTGCTGAGTTCTTGATGTGGCGGTGGAAAGTGAATCTTATTTTTTGTTGACCGGGTGAACGTCAGGACCTCTTAGGAATCCTCTCTTTGGATAGCAGACAGAGTAACATAGCTCCTATCTACCAGGAATCTCAAAGAGATTGTAAGCAAAGACAAACTTGTACGTAGCAAGTTGTTAGAAGAGTTGAACTCTCTCTTTCCTTTCAGTGAAGGTCTTGGTGCTCTCTAGCTCACAACCGAAATTCTTTTTTTTATCAAGAATTATCTGATCGACCGACCCCTTCTCCATAGCAAACGGGGCTATTTATAGAGGTTTCAGGGGTGAACGTGTCCCCTAAAAACGCTCCATAATGGGGTTAACTCTCTCATTTCGTAGGCAGTAATTGACCCAATAACGAGGGCAGTTATAACCAAGACGCGGGTTTTGAGCCTTGCGCCTTATTGCTGAAGTAATACTGAGACGCGGGTTTTGACCCTCGCGTCTTGGTGTTGCAGTGATGCTGAGACGCGAATTTTGTCCTTCGCGTCTTGGTGTTGTAGTGATGCTGAGACGCGGGCTTCGTCCTTCGCGTCTTGGTACTGCAGTGATGCTGAGACGCGAGTTTCGTCCTTCGCATCTTGGTGCTACAGTGATGGCTATGATTAGCCCTGCGTCTGGAGTTTGGACTCTGCTTTTTGATGACTTGTCTTTAGTGATTTTTAGACAACCTACAGATACGAGCTAGGATATTAGCCAGCTGGGCTAATATATCAAAACGAAAGGGCATGTTAGGCCCTGGGACTGAAGGCTTCTTTAGGACATGATCAAACCGGACTTCTTTCTGCTTCTCCTTTCCCGTCGTCGGAGGCGGAGCCAATGTGGATATTTGTACTGACGTCGTCTGCTGTTGTGTCTCGTCAGTAGCTTTCTCATACTATTTTAAGTATGATTTTCTGGATCGAGTACCTGTCGGCTGAGGTACATCAGCCTGCGTCGTGCAAGCGTGCTTTTCCCCTTTAGAATCGTTGAGAGAAGCTGATGTGAGATTGCCATCATCCGGCAAGATGGAGATAACATTGCAAGATTTGCCCTTCGACTTGGATTTCTTCGAACCCCATTGTTCGTCTTGGACAAGATCTGGGTGTATCCACATGATTTCTCCTGTCTCTAGTGTCAAGGGAACAAGACCCTTAATCTCTTGAGTTTTGGCTGAAGGATACTTTACTTCCAGCCGTGATGTAGGGATTGGAAAGGTCCCGTCAGGAACTGTGACTTTTGGGGTTTTACCGAACTCGAGAGTCACTATGTTTGCAGTGACTTTCTTTTGCTCTGATTTCAGAGTCAGAACTCCAGCATCGACCAAAGCTTGAATTTTATCCTTGAGAATAAAGCACTTATCAGTAGGATGATGAACCATCCTATGAAAGAGACAATAGTTGGGATCGTTCGTGCGTCCCATTTCATTAGGGCGTCGAACGTCTGGCAGCTTCAGTTTATTCCCTTTGTGGAGTAAATGGAATATTGTGACCACTTGCTCGTCTTTGAAGGAGTACTGTTTCGGAGGAAACTTAGACTCCTGATTATTGAAGGCATTCTTCATGGCCTTCGAATGAACATCCCCTGATAATTTAACGGACATAGTCTCTTTACCTTTAGCTTGGGAAGACTGCGCCATGTCACCGTGCCCCTTATTATTCACACCCCATTTGCCTTTAGGGGTAGATGGTTCGAACTTCTTAGCTGACTTTTCGGCTTTCTCAGCTTGTTCAACTAGTTCCTTCCAGGTATGGGCTTTGACAGCTCCCATGCGAATCTCACTTGATCGAGGAAGTTATGCCTGCATGTCTGCAAGAGCATGGGCAATGGCATACCTGCTAGGCACATCGGAGACAAGTTTTTGAACCATTTAATGTAGTCACGGACAGATTCGCCCTTCTTCTGCACAGTGGAGAGGAGTTTATCCTGTTGGCCTAGAGGCTTTCCACTCTAGTTTTGATAATGATTAACTCATGTAGTTATAGTTATTAATAATCTTGTGATATTTAGTTTCAGATATTTAATTAAGATATTAGTAGGTGATTAGCTTCAACAAAGGTGTATTGGAGCTTTCATATGGTGATTCAAGAGCTCGAGCGTCAAGTTGATATCTAGCACTCGGTTGGAGTCAAGCTCGGGAATCGCGTTTGATCGAGTCGGCTTGGAGACAAGAAGGCTTCGATTTGTTTTAGTATAGTTTGTTTAGATCCATTGTGAAGATTAGATAGTGTGATATGCTCAAGTTCACAACACACACACGTTTCATGTTTTGGTTTTGGTTTTCGGTTTAACCGATCTTGGTTTTCATGAATAGATAGAATCAAAACAAGTTTACATGGTTTAATGTATATTAGATTTGATTTATATACATCTATGCTTCACATACTTAGAAAAACTTTTTTTGATAGTCTATTCATGTGTTTGGAGTTTTGTATTTAGACAAAACTTATTTTTGGATTTAATGTCAAAAACATAGATATAATATCTTTCATGTATATTGGATTTTATCCATATACTATATGCTTCAAAGTTGATTAAATATCATATTTTAGTATTTACATGTGTTTTGAAAAAATCGGATTTCCATTTCAAAAATCTTAGTTTTGGAAAATACAGAATTTAGTTTAAGGCAAATTTTCTATCACACAAAAATAGTTCAAATAGCTTGAAATATGTGTTGAATTTTTGTCACACATATTTGTATTTCAAATATAATACAAGAACTGATTTTTGTGAATTTATGTGATTTTATGGGATTTAATTGAAGTTAAAAAGACTAGTTTTTAAATCCTGAAATTTTCCCTGCAAGGCTCCGGCGGTCGACCGGGACGGTCGACCGGACCAGTGGTCGGTCGACCGGACCGGTCGACCGATGTACACAAGACGTGCACAAAGGCCAAGTGATTTGGCCGGTCGACCGTGCGGTCGACCGACTGAAATCACCCCGCTCTCGGGTGGGGCTGGTTGACCGGGCAGTCGACCAGCCAGAGAGCAGTTGCTCTCTGGATCTGGCACGGTCGACCGGAGGGCTCAACGGTTAAATTTTTTACCGTTAGCCGGTCGATCCGCCGGTCGACCGAAAGGGCAAACTGGCCCTTTTCAGCTGCCAACGAGCAGATTTTAAAATGGGTTATAAATACCCCATTTGAGTTGGTTTTTCAACAAGAATTTTAAGAGCCAAAATTTTCATCTTCTCTAGTATTTTAATACAAGTTTTCAAAAGAGTTGTTAAGCCAAAAAGATTCATCTTTATTTGTTTTTCAAGGGTTGAAAAAATTAAAGAAAAATAGAGATTTGGGATATTTGTTTTGTTCTTCATTTCTATCAAATTCTAATTGATTTCCCAAGTATTTTTCTTTGTGTTCTGATTTTCAAACACCTTGATTTCTCACACTTGAGCTTATCATTCTATCCTATCTATAGGATCATTGTTTTGTGGGAAAAGAAGTTGTTTGTGGTCTTTGTGATCACCAAGTTGTAAACCTTCCATCTTTGTGATATCCCTTTAGTGAGAGGTGATTGAGTTGTTATCCCTCAAGTGTGAGGTGATTGTGGAAGTGTATTTGGCTCCCTCTAATGAGAGGTGGAGATTGTGTTGGAATCCCTCAAGTGTGAGGTGATTGATTTATTGTTTGGCTAAGTGCCTATCCTTCTAAGTGTAGAGGTGATTTGAGTTGTGCCTTGCCTCTAAGTGTAGAGGTTGTATTTGTTGGAGAGAGGAGTTGTGTACTCCCAATTGTATTTGCCCCAAATCCTCAGTGGAGGTTCCCTGTGTGGGAAGTCCTGTGTGGACGAGTTAGTGAAAATCCTTCTGTGTGAAGGCAGGGACGTAGAGCTATGTGCTCGAACCTCGAAACATATCTTGTTGTTTGCGTTTGATCCACTTTCTCTAACTCTCTCTCTTACATTTGTGCATTGATTCATATTGTCATATCATATACATGCGTGTGTTGATTGTGTGTGCCCATACTTGTGTTTAACTAAGAGAGTTTTATATAGCACCTCAACTCTTATTTAGAGGAATTCAGAGGAGTTAGTCCAGAGCCCTTCACCGGGAATTCGGCTACACTCGTTGGTTATACTAAGTGTGTTGCATTAAGTTTTTAATTCCGCATTATTGTTCATTAGATTAGTCATACAAATATTCACCCCCCTCTAGGTGCACTTTCAATTGGCATCAGAGCCTACGCTCCTGATATTAGGTTTAACCACCTAGGAGTGTGATCTTGGTTTTGCTAATCTAGATTTGTATTTGCACACTTATATTGTTTACACACACTCATGGACTTCATGACCCCACCTATGTTTGATACTTTCAACATTGTTGTTTGGAAGGCTAGGATGTCCATGTACCTAAAAACCCTAGGCTTACATGTTTTCCTTACCGCTACCAAGAAATCCTATCTTGGTAATAGCAAGCATATAGAAGCCAATGCACAAACCCTTGAGGTACTTAGAAGCACGCTTAACAAAGAATATCTTTCTATGGTTTCTAACTGTGATTCCGCCTTTGCAGTGTGGAACACTTTGACCTCCTCCGAGCTTCAAACGCCAAACATTATGGAGAAGGAATCTAGTGAAGAAGAATCCGAACAACACTGCTACATGATCCAAAGGAATGACTCCCTTGAGGTATATTCGGAATCCCAACTAGATGATTGTGCTAGTTCTTTCGGCGATGATCATATTGATGTTGATGCTTTAAATGAAGAACTATCAATTGTTTGTGAAAAATTGCTTGAAAAATATAATCTTTTGAAAAAGAAGAGTTTTGGACTAAAAGAAGAAAATAAGGATTTGTGTTCAAAACTTGATTTGGCTTTACAAGAGAAGGTTGAGATTTCAAATGAGTATGACTATTTGAAAATCCAACTTGAACTTGTTTTAAATGAAAACAAGATTTTGAAAAATAAAAATGATACTTTAACTTCAAAACTTGTTTTTGTTTTAAAAGAAAATGACTCTTTGAAAAACAAAATTATTTCTATTTTAAAAGATTTGGACTTGATGTCAAATGAAAATGTTTTTTTGAAAAATGATTTTAGATTCTCTTGTTTGTCATGCTAGCGTAGCCTCACATTCTAGCTCACCTATTGCATGCTCCACTTTATCTTCTAGTATTAAAAATGATATAAATGTTTTGAAGAAAAGTGTTGATTGTTTGGGCTCCACTTTGAGCCATTGTGCCATGAACCATACACGTTTGGAATCTATGGTTCGAAAGAAACAAGTTCCTTCTATGCATGTACACAAATCACTGCATACACATGCTCCTCACGTTCACACTCATAACACTTTGTATGCTCATGTGTACACTTGTATACATTGTGGACGTAAGGGCCACCTTACTAAATTTTGTTATGATAGGATACATGATTCAAATTTAGCAAATAAGTTTGTTTGGGTTAGGAAAGGAGCTAACCTCCATGGACCCAAAGAGTATGGGTACCAAAGACCACTCCTATTTTATTTGATGTAGGTGTGGGCTCTCACATGACGTGAGAGTAATGGTGCCTTGAGGTGGATGCGTTCCAAGCTTAAAGAGGACAATTTGGATGCATCACTTTCAAGAAAAGTTGGTGGGAGGACCATCATGATTTGGAGACATAGAGATGTACCCTAATGATTTTGGTAACGATCTCTAACTCCTATTATGTTTACATACTTTCATATTATTCATTTTTAGCATTGTAGGCTGTCTAAAAAGGACCAACAGACCAGCCATTAAGGAAGCAGAGTCTCAAGCTCTAGACGCGAGGATCGATGCTCGCGTCTCAGCATTAAGACGCGTTGGCTCTACACCCGCGTCTCAACGTTCAGACGCGTCGGCCCGAAGCCCGCGTCTCAGCATCAAGGCGCGTCGGCCCGACGCCCGCCGCCTCAGCATTCAGACGTGAAGGCCGAAGCCCGCGTCTCAGCATCAAGGCGCGTCGGCACCGACGCCCGCGCCTCAGCATCCAGACGTGAAGGCCCGAAGCCTGCGTCTCAGCTTTAAGGCGCGTTTGGCTCGACGCCCGCGTCTCAGCTTTAAGGCGCGTTTGGCTCGACGCCCGCGTCTCAAACTTCAAGGCGCGTTGGCTCGACGCCCGCGTCTCAAACTTCAAGGCGCGTTTGGCTCGACGCCCGCGTCTCAAACTTCAAGGCGCGTTTGGCCCAACGCCCGCGTCTCAGTTGCAACTGCCCTGATTGCGGGGCCAGTCACCGCGCATGTAGCGGGTAGTGGCCCCTCATTCGGGAGCGTTTTCAGGAGGCACCTTCACCCCTGAGACCCCTATAAATAGCCTTGTTTGCTATGAAGAGGGGAGAGATACACAGAGAGGCTTTTTGAGAGATCGAAGTTTTGACAAGGATCGAAGTTTTGGCAAGGATCGAGGTTTTGACAAGGATCGAAGCTTTGGAAAGGTCGAGAATTAAGAAGGTCAAGGCATCATCAAGATCGATCATCAAGAGGGAAGCACAACTTCAACAACAGACAGAGGGAGGAGACTCTTCAAGCGAGCTTACTGAGTACTAGCCGCTCTTCGCCTACCTCCTCTTTGAGAGTTTTGGTAGACGGAGCTGAGTTACTCTTTCTACCGACCGAAGAGAAGACCCCCGACGGTCCAGGACGGTCATCTGGTCAACGGAGAACAAGATTCACTCTCCATCGCCACACGAAGAACCCAGCATTAAACAAAGGGAAGATTCAGACATCCTCCCTCCCTTGTAACTGGAAAAGAAGGAAGAGTAGTTCTTTTGGTTGTAATCGTTTCGCTTGAATCAAGGAAATCTTTTACAGCTAAAACCACTTTCTCCGACCACCAAGTTTTCCAGCCCCTACAAGAGATGGCGACTCCGCTGGGGAATACCTTCGTTACCGACGAGCGCACCGTGGTGCAAGATGACGTTCTCCGTAAGGGGAAAATGGTCGAATCCCTCGTCGTCGAGTTCGACCAGGCGAAGTATGAAGAGTTCCTCTCTTCTGGCTCCAAGAGCCCAAAGACCCGCGTCTGCCGCAGGGTCTCAAGTGGACAGCCCCCTGAAGCCCAATCTGAGGCTCTGTCGGGTGATCTTGCTGCCCACCGTGCCAAGTTTGGTTTACGCGCCAACGCCTCCCCGAAGGCCCGCGTAACCTCAGACACCTCTACTGCGATCAACCGCGTCGCGCAGAGCACACGCGCCAACGCCTCTCTGAAGGCCCGCGTGTCCCTGGCACATCTACTAGTGCGATCGACCGTGTCGCACAGAACGCCCGCGTCAGCGTCTCTCAGGAGACCCGCGTGGCAAACACCCCTGGTTCTACAAACCAGGAAGTTGTTGGCTTCTCTCTTCCTCCACGACGCAATCGGAATGCCGAGCGTCGACAGAGAAGACGCGCGCGTCAACACTCGGTCGGAACCGTTGGTTTTCTGACTGGGGTTGAACGCAGCGTACGATCCGATGCCTTGCCCGCACCTCGGCCAGTGCGAGAGGTCCGCGTTTGGCGACCCAAACGCGAGACTCCCCAAGTTGAGCCTTCTGGAGACCAACTTGCCAAACGCCAAAGCGAAGCTTCTGCGTCTCGTCAAACGCAGGAAGCACGCGCCCACAGGCGTGGGGCCCAGCAGCCCACTCTCTCCCAAGTCTCTCTGCTCCAACGCAGCAGACAGCAACGCGAAAGTCGCGTCTCATATCAACAGAGACGCCAGACGCGCGTGACGCAGCCGCGACGCGACAGCTGCGTTTCTGAAACCTGTGTCCAGACAGCACAGCGCATGACTTCCTCCCGTCTTCCACGTCGCGAGGCTAGTCTATTTAATCCCTCTCCCACGGATTTGAGGGATTATTTGACAAGGAAAAGGAGTGCCAATCAGGCCACTTCTCCATGCTGCTGTCAACAGCTCATCCAGATGCTCTCTGGATGCCATTGCGAGTCAGGCGTGCACCAGCCGTCTTTAATTAGACAGCTGACCCTGATTCCCCCGTCAGCCAAAAGAAGACGCTCCCACAGGAGGAGAACCTTCTCAGATGTTGAATACCCGGAGCTTACTGCAAACATGACTAGCAGAAGCAAGGGAAAACAACTAATTGACAACTCAGAGGAATCTGACTCTGAACCAGAGGGGGTGTATCAACACACTCGCACCCGGACAGGGGCCATTCCCCCAATTGACTATAATGCCTTAGCCCGCGGCATTAGAATGGGTGGTTCTCACTCCGCTATAGTGGAGTCGCAGGCTTCAAACTCTTCCGTCGAGAAGGAGGCTTCCGCCTACATGGCAGACACTCCTGAGGAGACGACCAGGCGTTTAGAACAGACGCAGAAGCACCAGATGGATATAATCGCCTCTCAACAGAGATCCATTGACTCCCTCAAGCATATGCTCGAGAAATTGCTTGAAGAAAGAGCGAGGTCCCCTCCTAGACGACCGAAGGGCAAAGGGAGAAAAGGAGGAAGCCCACCCTCCGAATCTTCTGACGAGACACGACGATCTACCTCGGATGTGTCCAAGCCCTCGTCGCAGGCAAGAAGCGACCAGACCCCGGGAAAGGCTCATGCTAAAAGAATGAGTCAACTGGAGCAGCGCCTCGAGGCCCTTACCAACCGTAAAGGCCTCCAAGAAGCTGGAGTAGTCCGGCCCTATCCGGCCGAGTGGGACTTAGTCCCGTACCCTCCTAAGTTCAAGGCTCCACTCTCCAAGCATTTGACGGGAAGGGGTCACCCAACCAGCACATCTACTACTTCAAATCCCAGACCGGGAATGTGGTAGATAACGATGCCATCCTGGCACGCCTATTCATTGGCACCCTAAAAGGGTTGGCCTTTGAATGGTTTATGAAGCTCCCGGAAGGTTCCATCAAGAACTGGGGCGACTTGGAGAAGCTGTTTCTAACACGCTTCTTCGAAGATGATTCGGAGGTCACAATGCCTACCCTTTTAGCTACAAAACAGCGAAAGGGAGAGTCCGTCAAGTCTTTCGTAGAAAGATTTCGGAACATGGCACTCCGATGTCCAAGCAGCATGACCCAGGCCACCCTGGTGGAAACATGTCGCCATAATCTCCAAACCTCACTCCTTGCTCAAATAGGAGTTGCTGAAAGCCGCACATGGAAACAATTAGTCCAGCAAGGTGAACAGGCTGAGGAGATTGTTGCCCGCGTCAGAGCGGAAGAAGGCAAGCCCAGGCCAGAGAGGTCGACAAGGCGTGCACCAGACACCTCCCTCCAGACGAAGCGGAAGGATAATTTGGCGACGGAGACCAAATCTCCCACCAAACCTCAAACAGGCAGGGCAAGTGGCTCTTCAAGCCAGCCCCGCCCCAACAAGCAGTATTCCTTCAAGGAGGAACACGTCGATTCGCTCTTCAAGCTACTCAACAAGAGCAATCGACTGAAGCTCCCTGAAATTAGGCGCCCGGAGGAAGTCGGCAAGACCGACAATCCCACCTACTGCTTATACCACAGGATGCTCGGACATCCTACCAAAAGCTGCTACGTCTTTAAGGACATCCTTCAAGCTCTGATTGACGCGGAGGTATTAAAACTCCGACCGGAGCAGAAGAAGATGACGGCCAATATGACGTCGATTCTCCAGTTTGGGACACGACCCCCGACACCCGTGGGGGTGATCTCTGTCCCGAAAGGAGAACTGAGGGTGGTCAACACAGACCCTCATCAGCAGTGGGAGAAAGGCTTGGTACCCGTCCCTACACCTCGAGGGGAAATCATGTGGGTCCACCCTGACCTCGTCGACGAGCAACAATGGACGACTGTGACCAACAGGAAGTCCAAAGGCAAAGGGAAGGCTTCATCTTGCCATGTGATATGCGCTTCCTCTCGAGAAGCGGACACTGATGTTCCCTCGCTGACTGACTCAGAAGAGGAAACAATAGTCCTGGCCGCGGAACCCGACCCACCAACGGCAGGAACCCGTTCGGGGCAGGCATATCTGAAACAGTATGGCGAGACAGCAGCGGCTTCTCCACAACCAGCTGCAGAGCCAGCAAAGCCCTCCTCTAAAAGCCTGGGGAGAAACAGAAAGAAACTCGGTTTTCTCGAGCTCTTCTAAAAGGTGCAGCAGAAGGATCCTCGACACCTTACCGCTTCGATGTCTTGGCTCAACTAGCCAACATCCCGGCACGCATTACCTTGTATGAGCTCCTGAGGCTATCAAAGTCAACCAGAGAGGCTCTACAAGAAGCTCTGGCAAATGCTGAGGTCTTTATGACCCGCGTGCCAAGGGAGGAAGATGAAGAGGATTGCCTCCACGCCTCCCCAAATGCTCCCTGCATCACCTTCACAACAGACGACATGCAGGTTAAAGGGAAGCATGACCGACCCCTATACTTCACAGGGTATATTGGGTCATCCGAGGTGAACCGCATCCAGGTAGACCCAGGGTCTGCGCTAAGCATCATACCTCGCCGGGTTATGCAATTTCTAGGCATTCCTACCCATCGTCTGAGCCCTACCCAGACGACTATTTACGGGTTCAATGCCAACAGCTCCCGCCCGATGGGGAAGATCAAACTCAAATGCCAGATCGGGAGCCTCAAGTCGGAAGTGACGTGTTACGTCATTGACGCGGACACTTCCTACAACCTGTTGCTGGGACGACCATGGATTCACCGCAATTCCATCGTTCCCTCTACTCTCCACCAAGTCATGAAATACATTGACGAGAGTGGACAGGTCCGAACGTTGATTGCCGAAAGGCATCCGTTTAAAGGGGTTGAAAATTATTTCACGGATTCCCTCTTATATCAGGATCCGGAGGAGACTAATGAAACCCCACAACCAGAGGAGCCAGACTCTGGTAATGAAGCTGACATTGAGCCAGAGAAAGAAGAGTGCATGTGGGAGTTGGAACCACTTGTAAAGAGCACTAATAAGCTCGATGTTGATACCACCGACGATGCAGGCGGTTGGTATATGAATGAAGATTTAGATTTCGCGTATTTCCCTGCGTGTGAGTCTGATTCAATACCGTCGGATACTAGTACCGACGTGGACGATGACCTCTGGTCGGCAATAGATGCTTTGACATCTTTGCATGTACCGGTGAAATCATCCTTCGGGACATACCAAGATAATGGTGACGCGCAAGAGTCTGTATTCATGGTTCCAGTCAGACGAAAAGGCCAAAGACCAATACTTTTTGGGCGAATCGCGTCTGAACCAACGCCCCACGAAGAATCGGAAGGTGAGGATGAATCCCCTCAGTTCGATCATTATGAACCGAGAACGCTCAGGATGATGAAGCGCATGGGGTATGATCTAACCAACAGGCCAGGGTTGAACTTCGGAAAAGGAAGAAGAACACTGCTTCGATCCTTTGTACCGAAAGGGAAAACCTCTGATTACTATCATCAGACGCGCCGGGGGTTGGGCTATATATCAACTCCAGTGCCATCAGCCTCTGATTCGGAGAGACTGTCAAGTCATGACTGCTCATCAGACACGTCGTCGTGGGAATCAGATGTCAGTGTCGGCAACATCTTCAAAGGGCTTTCAGTAAACATGGTTTCGACAAGCCATCTGGAGGATGAAGATGAAGAAATGATCCAATCTGATACAGATCCTTGGATCAAACATTTGAATGCTCTTTGGGATATCCGCTTTGAACAGCGTGAACCACCCACAGAAGACAAGGTTGTTCAAGTCAACCTAGGAGATGAAGCCAATCCTAAACCCATCTTCATAAGTGACGGCCTGTCGCCTCCAGAGAAGAAGGATTTAATATCTCTTGTACAAGAGTATATAGATGTCTTCGCCTGGAATTATGAGGACATGCCTGGACTTGATCCTCAAGTGGCTATGCATCGCCTCAACATCAATCCGGACATGAAGCCTGTTAAACAACAGCAGCGACGGTTCCGTCCAGAGATAATGGAGGCAATTCAATCAGAAGTCAAAAAGCTCATCGATTCCGGCTTCATCCGGGAAGAACAACATCCCGACTGGGTAGCCAACGTCGTCCCCGTCGCCAAGAAGAACGGGAAGATCCGGATCTGCATCGACTTCCGTGATCTAAACGAGGCCTGCCCCAAAGACGAATTCCCATTGCCAATCACAGATGTCATGATTGACAATACTTGTGGATTCGAGCGAATGTCCTTTATGGACGGGTTCTCAGGATATAATCAAATCAAGATGTATCCCGATGACGAAAAGCACACCTCCTTCAGGACACCTCTAGGGGTATATTGCTACACCGTCATGCCCTTCGGTCTGAAAAATGCGGGGGCAACCTACCAAAGGGCCATGAATGCCATTTTTCATCAGCAGATACGCAAAACGGTGGAATGTTATGTCGACGACATCGCAGTGAAAAGCCGCACTAAAGGTGATCACATAGCAGACCTGAGGGTGGTCTTCGACATCATGCGGGCTCATCAATTGAAGATGAACCCCACCAAATCCTTCCTGGGGGTAGCCAGTGGCAAATTCCTAGGATTTGTTGTGACTTCCACAGGAATCCATTTGGATCCGGAGAAAGTCCGTGCTATCCAAGAGATGCAACCCCCCAGAAGCCTCAAGGAGCTCAGAGGATTACAAGGACGATTGGCATACATCCGCAGATTCATTTCAAATCTCTCCGGGAGATGCCAACCCTTCGCTAAGCTGATGAAGAAGGGCGTTTCGTTCATTTGGGACGACGCTTGCCAGCAAGCATTTGAGGAGATCAAGCGCTACCTCACCCAACCACCAGTCCTTGCAGCTCCGGTATCCGGAAAGCCTTTCCTGGTGTACGTCCGATCAATGGATCATTCTTTGGGAGCTCTACTAGCTCAGAATGATGACCAAGGGCGAGAACAAGCAATCTACTACCTAAGTAGAACGATGATCGGAGCCGAACATCGGTATAACCCGATCGAGAAGGAATGTTTGGCACTGGTGTTCGCCATTCAGAAAATGCGACACTATCTGGTGGGCCAAACCATAAATGTCATATCCAAAGTCAACCCCCTGAGGTTACTTATGACAAAGCCTTCTTCACTAAATGGCCGGCTGGCAAAATGGGCCATATTGCTATCACAATATGAGATGCATTTTCTGCCACAAAAGGCTATTAAGGGACAAGCGGTGGCGGACTTCTTAGCCGAACACCCAGATCCGAGGGCAGCTAAACTCTACGAGGATCTCCCAGACGAGGTCGCCGAAGCCTGCCTGACCCAGACATTGTTCGAAGGACAAGTATGGCAACTTTTCTTCGATGGTGCATCAAGAACAAGCTCTAAGGGACATACAGTTGCGGGGGTAGGAGTAGTACTCGTCTCCCCACAAAATTACGTGATTCCCCGAGCTATCTCGTTAACCGAGCCCTGCTCCAACAATGTGGCGGAATACAACGCTCTTTTGATTGGGATGCAATTCGCCGATGAGATTGGCGTTAAAAATCTCGAGGCATACGGTGATTCTAAACTCATCGTCAGCCAAGTTCGCGGAGAGTATGAGGTCAGGCATGAAGATCTAGTACCCTACTATAACGCGACAATCCACATGGTCGAGAGGTTTTCAAACTTCTACATCAACCATGTACCGCGCAAGCAAAATGCGCATGCAGATGCACTTGCATCCCTTGCTGCCTCCTTAGCTCTTCCAGCTGGAGCAATGGAGAAGGTATTCGTCTATAGCCACGACCTATACTGCCCAAAAAGTCCCCTTGGAGACTACCAGAGGTCAACGGGAGATCGTCGCGGTAAGGAAACACTTGAAGTGTCAACCGATCCTGAGCTTAAAGACTGGCGATTCCCCTACATTGATTTTGTCTTATACGGCATCTTGCCCAAAGACACCAGGGAGGCGGCTGCCATCCGAAGGAAAGCCTCCAAATTCTACTACAATGCGATTTCGCGAACATTGTATCGTAGATCGCATGACGGGATCTTGCTCCGGTGCCTCTCATCAAAAGAAGCCCACGAAGTGTTGAAAGAAGCCCACGATGGTACGTGTGGAGCTCATCAACCTGGCCCGAAGCTGGCAAACCGACTCCAAAGATTGGGTTACTACTGGCCCAAGATGGTTGCCGATGCTGTTGCCTATGCCAAAAGATGTCACGCCTGTCAAATACATGACGATTTCATCCATCAAGCACCAGGATACCTCCACTCTACGACCTCTACCTGGCCGTTCGAAATGTGGGGGATGGACGTGATTGGTCCTATCAGCCCACCATCATCAAAGGGACATCGGTTTATTCTAGCGATAACCGATTACTTCTCAAAGTGGGCCGAAGCTATCCCTTTGAAAGAGGTGAAATCTTCTAACGTGATCAAGTTCGTGAAACATCACGTTATTTACCGGTTCGGTGTGCCTCGGCGGATTGTCCATGACAATGGACCCCAGTTCATCAGCCAGGCTTTTCAGAGATTCTGCGCCAAGTTCAGAATCCAGAGTGTGTCATCAACGGCATACTATCCGCCCGCTAACGGCCTCGCAGAAGCTTTCAATAAGACTATTGGCAAGCTTCTCAAGAAACTCGTCTCGAAAAGTCAACGAGACTGGGACGATAAGTTGGGCGATTGCTTATGGGCCTATCGCACGACTGTGCGAACCCCAACTAAAGCCACGCCATTTTTCTTGGTGTACGGATGCGAAGCCGTCCTTCCACTGGAAATTCAAATTCCATCTCTTCGCGTCGCCTTGACAGCGGAAATGACAACAGAGGAGAAGCATCGACAGCGACTCCAAGAATTGGAAGCCTTGGACGACAAGCGTCTGCAGGCCCAACAACAAATCGAGCTTTACCAAGCTCGTATCACCAGAGCCTTCAACAAGAAAGTCAAATCGCGAACTTTCAAGAAGGGCGACCTCGTCTTAGCCGTCCGAAGACCCATGGTCATGACGCACAAGACGAAAGGAAAATTCCAACCCAAATGGGAAGGACCGTTTGTAGTAGAGTCAGTCTACTCAAATGGATCGTATCGCCTCATAACCTCAAATGGCGATACGCTCATGATGCCAATCAATGGCAAATTCCTGAAGAAATACTATCCCTAGATGGCATTCTTCCACCGATCAAGTTAAAAGTACACCTCTGATCAAACATCCGACGCCCTCGACGGCTAAGGATAGAGGAAAATGTTGGCTTTTAAGTCCAACATAAGTCCTCGACAACTCATCATGCTGAGGGGAATAGCATGGCTAGCCCAACTCAAACGGTAGTTGGTAAAGGCATGTCAAACCCGTTGACAGCTGAGGATTTGCTAAAAATCCTAAGGGACACGTTCCCATTTGATCCGACGCCTCCGACGGCTAAGGATAGAGGAAAATGCTGGCCTTTAAGCCCAACATAAGTCCTCGACAACTCATCATGCTGAGGGGAATAGCATGGCTAGCCCAACTCAAACGGTAGTTGGTAAAGGCATCTCAAATCCGTTGATAGCTGAGGGTTTGCTAAAAATCCTAAGTGGACTGGATTCCACTCTTCCCTCCAAAATCCCTTACCAATTCTCATCCATAGAATGGTAGGACCACAAAATGCAATCGTTACTATGATACCTCTGGTAATGAATACTCTTTGTCGAGTATAAACCTTGCTTGTTAACTCTGTATAGAGTAACAAACTCTCAAATTTGCCAAGTTAACACTATACCTCTGGCACTTCAAATTCCACTTGTCAATCTCATCAACAGAATGACAGGTCCTCAAATTGCTCCTATCGCAAGCAAATTCTTGTCAAGTTAATATCACACCTCTGACAAATTACTGTTTAAGTTAACATTACACCTCTAAGCAGTACCTCGAGTGCCTGTCAAGTTAATATCACACCTCTGACAGTCACCTTTCTTCAGACTTTCATATCGAAGCTGAAACGGACGATGCCAAGTTAACACTACACTTCTAGCATCCGAGTCATTGCTAAGTTCAACAATACACCTATGGCTATGACCTTTCCTCGACTTCTTTAAGCCGAGACGACTAATGCCAAGTTCAACATTACACCTCTAGCATTACTATCACTGTTAAGTTAAACATCACACCTATGACAGTGACACCCTCAGTTTTCCCAAATAAAACTGAGATGCTGATGAGTTAGGTTAATATCACACCTCTAACTCACGTCCTTGTCAAGTTAACATTACACTTCTGACAAGACTACTTCTAAACCGTTAAGTTAATATCACACCTCTAACGGTAAAAATCTTACTAGATTCCCCACGAGTCTAGTTTCGTTTGATATTCTCCCCAACCGAGTATCAAATTCATTTTGGAGGCAGTGTTGGTTAACATTACACCAATAAACAATGCTTCCATCAAAATCCCCAGCTGATCTTAAATCAAGTTAATCCTAAATCCTTGATAAAAGTTCACCTTCTCTGGGGGTACACACTCTACTTGTCACTTTCTTTTATAAAGTGGCGGGTCCACCAAAATCATTCTTTTTGCTTCTAAAATAAAACATTCAAGACAACAGAAAGAGGCAAAAAGAAAATGTCACTTTTATTGATAATTCAGGCAAATGAAAGTGATACAAAACGCTCTCTTATACAATAAGATTGAGTGTGACAATCAAAACGCTCTCTTATACAATAAGATTGAGCGTTGCAATTAAGGAGTACAAAGAAGTCCCTCTCTCTCCCAGAGGTTGAACTCACTCCTCAGCTGCAGGATGCTTGGAAGGGCGCAATGGTGTTTTTGAGATCGATCGAAAGCGCCATAGCTGACTTAGTCCGGCGGCAGCAAAAAGTCCGGCAACTCTTCCTTCAAGAATTGATCCTCCCCCCAGCAGAAGACTCAACGGACTTTAACTGTCCTCGATGTCACTTCTGGGGTTTCATCACCATCCCTTTCCCCAGCAGGCCATCCAACGGAGTGTCCTTGATGTGACTTCTGGAGTGGGAGAGGAAGAGGATCTCATCCGCTGCCGTAACCGCCGGACCACCCTCGCCGGTACTCAGCCTATCCGTCTCTTGCACCAGATCTGAAGAGACCTTGGCGAGGGTTGGGTCCTCGTCAGAGATGTAATATACTCTCTTATAGGTGACGAGGACCATAATATATTCTCTCATAGGTGAAGGTTGAACGAGTTCGCCGACCGAAGTATTCTTCCAAGGGCCCAGCGAGCCTGCAAGGAACAAAAAGAGAGAATTAGAACAATCTGCAGCTTAGTGTAAACAGAGAAAAACTAAGTCAGCAGAGGCAAACGCGGGAATGATCCACGCAGTCAGCCAAACGCGGGAATGATCCATGCAGTCTGCCAAGACGCAGGAATGACACGCGCAGCAAGCCAAACTGTTGTGTCAGCAGGGACAAACGCGAATCAAAACGCGGTCCCATTCTGTGCCTAGGTCAAAGAGCACAAACGCCGAAAAGGCACAGACGCCGAAAATTGCCATCTCCATGAACAGGAGTTGCAAGGTGCGGGTCTGAAACCTTTTTTTGGAATTCGTCCCAAGGCATTGGCCATGAAACGCGCTAAGGCATAAGCCATAAAACGCGCCAACGCCAAGTGCCAAAGATTCCTGCACGCACGTCCGGAGAAGTTCAGGTCCATGGTACAAATTCCAGAAGGAGTGCACCAATGCAGACTTCATGAGGGGGTCCAGATGACATGAAGCCAAGGTACAGGCCATGGTAAATCTAAAATGTCATGGTGAAACGAACGGCATACCCGTGGAGACCTCTGTCAAGAGTTGTACTCTCTGCACCAGGACGCAAACGCGGTCACAGGGCAAAGAGGTGTTTTCTCCTAAAGAGACCAAACAGGAGCTTAAAAGCCCTGGGTCATCTTCAGAGCCATCCTCATCCATGGAGACAATTGTCTGAGGAAGATGAAGGTTCTCAAAGCACTCTCTCAAAAAACAAAATAGTCCAAAGGCAGGATTGAAGGGAGAAAGGGTGCCCTATTTATAGGCAACTCCTGATAATAGCGATTAATGGCCCCGTAATCTGAACCGCCGGCATTAATAACTGCACAACTGCCAAGATCCAATAAGGGCCGGACGCGTGTAACGCTGCTTCGAGAACCGCCGCTGGCGCTGATCTCCAACCGCCCGCACTGGTTTCTTGTTTAAGAGAATCAATACTCAAGCCCAATCAGCAGCCGACGCGTGGACAACTGCTTCGGGAAACAAAGCGGAAAATCCGCATCTGATATTTAAAGATCACACCAAATCCCTATGACAGGCTGTATGTAACGCCTGGGAGTTTACACCCAGACGCGGATTGAAGAACTATCCACACATCCGCGTCCCAGGAAGATGCCCGCGCGAGTCAAAGTCGCGTCCCCCTCAGAGAGCACTTAATCCATTTTTGAATTAAGGGAAAGGCACAAGGCTGCGTCTCCCGCGTCTGCCTGATCCGCTTCCTTCTTCGCAGAAGCAGATCCGCGTTATTCAGAGCCGCGTCTCCCTGAATGAATGCCGCGTCTCATGAAACAATGATGGCCGCGTCTCCCTATGGATTGATGCTGCGTCTTGTCAAAAGGACTTAGTCCTGCCTAAGTTCTCATGAACTAAGAACCACGTCTCACCTTGTGATTGACGCTGCGTCTCACCCCAGGGACTGACAGCCGCGTCTTACTTTACGGATCAATGCCGCGTCTCATCTTTTGATTGACGCCGCATCTCATCAAGAAGACCGCGTTCTGATTTGTGATTGATGCCGCGTCTCATCAAAAGGACTTAGTAGAATCTAAGTTCTTATGAAATGATGACCGCGTCTCACTTTATGATTGACGCTGCGTCTCAGTAAAGGACTTAGCAAAATTTAAGTTCCGGTAGACTGACGACCGCGTCTCACTCTGTGATCGCCGCTGCGTCTCGTCAAAAAGACTTGGTGAAATCTAAAGTCCCCATAGATTGATGCCACGTCTCATTCTACGGGATTAATGCCGCGTCTCGCCTAGACCGCGTCTCATTAAAAGAACTTAGTCCTACCTAAGTTCAGTAATCACGACTAGTGAACAAGAGTTGGACTCATCCACAACAGGACAAAGAAATTGGGACAAAAGCTTTAAAGAAAACTTCTATTATATCAAAAAATGATAGAAGTGGATACAAACACTCTTAATGAATAGAGTGTCCCTTTTCTTTACAAAAAAAAAAGAGAAGGCTAAATGTCCTGGTTCACCAAGGAACGGATTTGTTCCCTAAGGCGGTGAATCTCATGCTGGCGCGTCCTCTCAGCCTCCATGATAGCCCGGTCCCGCAGCTCCGCCTCAGATAAGAAACTTCTGGCAGACAGTTGCATCCGCAGAGAGTCCACCCTGGAAGATTGCAGAGACAGACTCTCTTCAGCTCGCGCCGTAGCAGCCCGTTGCTCCTCAAGCTCCTTTTTGAGGGAGACAAGTTTCTCCTCATTTAGCGCAAGAACAGCTTCCGCCTTGGCGATAATGTCCCAAGTTCTGAGGATGACTTGCTCCGTGCTCTGCACACTAAGCTCAGATTCCCTCGAATCTCCGGCTAATTTCTGAAATTCAGCCTTGGAATATTCAAGGTCGCGGATCTCGGCAGCGATTTGTGCCTCCGCCTCTTGCCGCTCCCGTTCCTGATCAGCTAGGAGCCTAGTCAGGATGGCCTGGGCCTCACCGGAAGAACCAGCATCTTCCAAAGATTCCAGCTCCCGCAGGTTATCTCCAAGTTGCTCTACCACCCGCAGGCATGCCCTGGCAAGTGAAGGGCCTCCCGCCAATTCGACGCTCACGGCCATATTTTCAAGAAGCCTCTGGGCGAACTGGAAGGTGCTGTGTCCACGGAAGATGAGATCAATACATGATCCCATCGAGGTGAAGAATTGTTGCACCATCTGACGTGCCAGCTCCCCCATGTCTTCACCACCTAAGAAGCTTCCCGACCCTTTTTCTGTCACGGGATAAGGGATATAGGGCGGGTCTTCTCGCACAGGAGCCGTGCCGGCCGTCGATGTAGCAAGAGCAAGACTACCACTGGCGCTTCCTGGAGCGCTGCCTCTGCAGGAGCTTCCACGACCAATGAAAGAGTTGTAAGCACAACCTCTTCAGAAACTTCCACCGAGGATTGAGCTGTGTGGCCTTCTGGAAGGGTGCCGATCGTCGGACTCCCCACCTGAGCCCCCTCAGTCGGAGCTACCTTACTAGGTTCGAGGTCCAGAGGCGTCGAGTCCTGTAGAATGGGAGTCTCCCCAGCTTCAGCAGTAGCCTTCTCCACCGGCGGAGTGAGAGCCTCCTCAGCCTCAATGGTTGTTTCCCCTCCTGGCAAAGGGGAAGGCTCCCCAACTTCAACAGCTGCCCCCTCCGAGGTTATCTCAGCGGCCGAAGCCTCAATCCCCTTGGGCTGGGTCAACTCTGTTTCCATCGCCTCGACATGCGAGGAAGTTGTACCTTCAGCAGGGACTATCGCCAGCGGTAACGCAGTCGATGATTCACCCTCATGTTGTTCCTCCTCCGAGACGTCAAAGAATCCGCCCTGATCAGGAAGAGCGGGTTCATCGCCATAGTCGACTTTATCTTCAAAGTCACTTTCTCCCGATGACGAAGAAGACGATAGCGCCACGCGAGGAAGCTCCGCAACAGGAGCCTTACCCCCAATCACTCCAGTGGTAGGACTAGGGTCGATTATCCGAGCGCTGGAAATGAAGACACTAGGAGGCCCTGACCGCTGTGCCTTGTCTCTCCCTTCACGAGCAGAAGAAGGCTCGGACCGAGCTGAGAACCCTGGAATCTGGACATTCCCTCCCACGAGCTGTTCTTCCTCGTCAGCTATAGTGGGTTTGTCAACCAATTCCCCCTCTTCCGCAATCTTACAGGTCCCTCGGTGCGACCTAGGAGCACGGATTAAACCGGGGAGATTTCTATCCTCTGGCGGTTCCTCAACCATGATAAAGAGGTCTTCAGGACAGTCCTCAACTCCAGCAGAAATGCCTTCTGAAGGAGAGACTTCCGTTGCTAAATCCCTCCGAGCCCTCTTCGAAACACGACCAGCAGTTGAAGTGGGACCCCGACGACGCTTACTCACCAATTCTTGAGCCTTGGCGGTAGAAGGCCCCTCCTGTGGCCCTAGCTTGGTTCTACTCCGGGTTACTCGGAGCTCCTCTCTTGAGCCTCCCTCAGCTTCTCTCTGAGATGCTCTCTCCAGCTCTTTCTGGACCTTTAAATACTGGGTGATCATGTGCGAGCATTTACCAGACTCCGACTGTGTTTTGAGATAGGCATTAATGCCCTCAATACCCGTATACCCGGGGGCAAAATCCGGTGACTGGTTTACCCGAGAATACCAGGTGCAGAAAGTGAAGCTGGTAAGGTTCTTCGGCTCCTCGACGGGCAAACGGAAAGTTGCCTCTGTTCCCCCAGCCACGCTATAGTACCAGGCTCGAGCACCTTCGCACAAATTCCCATTGAAGGCAAGTTGTGTATTCGGATTGCCAACATAAAGCTGAGCATAGCCAAACTGTCGGGCAAAACGACTTGGCATATACGGTTCGATAGTGCAGGAAGTCCCTTGGCGAAACAATACGTATCCTGGTCGTATGTTGATCAACCACCGGAAGACTCCCGCAGACAGTTGGGTGAAGTCATCCCAACCTATAGAATCAGTGAATTGCTCACCAAAGGATGCACCAGGAATCCCAGGGAAGCAGCGGTTGAGCTGGTAATTGGCGGCATTTGAGAGACGTCTCCGAATATAATATATATAGGTGTCACTCCAATCCGAGTTTTCCAGCCGCCTCACAAAAGGGACAGGACTCGTACTCCCACGCGCCGTTGTCATCAAAGAAGGGCAATGCATCACGTACCAGGCCATGAGATACGTGTAAGGCAACTCGATTCGGGGGTTGGGGCGCCTTGCCGTCGGGTTTCCCTCTGAGTCAACATACGGCTTGTCTTGAGAGTCGACAGTCCTTGGAGCCTCGCATAGTCTCTTGGCTAACGCCCGCAACCCGCTTTGAATGCCAGCCGCCACGGCCGGAAGAAGGGCTATAGGACGGCCATGGGCCAGGAGCACTGCTGGGTACACCACGTCGGCAATAATGACTTCATGTGGCCGTGTAGGTACCACACAACGCTTCAACCACAGCATCAAGAAGCCTGCCAACAGCGCTCGACTAGAGATAGAAGCCCGGGCCTGATGATGATAGCTTTCGAAAAGCGTATCAGGTTCGAAGCCGTCCTCGTTCGACCCAGTGGTGTAAAAGCCCTCAGAAGCTTGTGCGACCATGTCGTCAACTCCCTGTTCAGAGAGGGGAGCCAGTCGAGTTATCGAATGATCCTTCTTGCTGACGTTGCTGAATAAGTAATTGGCCCAGGATAGATGCCTAACTCCATGCGTCCTCCAACCGGTTACCTGACCACAAATATGGAAGTGGCACATCACTTCCCAATAGGTCTCGTACACCTCAGGGGAATCCTTCTTTATAAGGTCAAGCTCCCTAGCAGTCGGGACATATTCTTCATAAGGGAACTCCCCCATCACCAGCCCCGAGACCTCATGCAACTCATGCAGTGCAAGGCCCATTTCTCCAACCGGGGTAAAGAATGTCCCCGTCTGAGGGTTGTAGCGCTCCAAGATCCCGAAGAAGTTGTGAGAGCTCATTGGGATGCCCCATTGTACAGCCCTGACTGCTGAGTATAATCTCACATGCTCAAGCAGATCTCCAAGATCGGAGAGGACAAAACCCACCATCCTGCCCCACCAAGAATTCTCCGTGGAGTGGACCCATCCTGGCAAACGGAACTTGGCCGGATAATCACCCTCTACTTCTATGAACGAATTGAGAAAGGTGGTGGCAAGCTGCGGGATCTCTCCGACGGGAAGCTCAGACTTGCGTGACCCGGGAAACAAGCCGAGGACCGCCCGGTCATGGCAATCATGACGGTATACGTTCTGGGATTTGAAATTCCCAAGGGTAATCTCAGAGATATCCCGGGACACGTCCCACTTCATCTTCCGAAGGACGGACAGATGTTGGAGATAAGACAACGGGAGCATCCTCTCCATGGCTGGAAGGAAGTATCTCCTCTCCCCTATCTGACGGAGCCACCTGTAATTCCCGTCATACATTGGGTTGCCACCGTCGCTGACATGATCTCCAAAGAAGAAAGCAGGCTTCTCCAGCTTGATGTGGGTATCCGTTGCAAAGACTGCATCGGTCATGAGCACCCGAGAAGTCCTCTCATTAACATGGGCAATCATTTCCCTGCGAACTGGCGACCTGTCAGCGGTCACAGGAATGGTCCTTCGCAGTGCAAAAATCAGACGGTGGTCGGCACCACCCACGCGGCCAAAATGGTGCATCTTGGCGAGTGAACCTGAAACATGCGGCACTGTAAAAGAAAAGGACACTTGGTCAGATACTTGCCAAAAATAAAGGAAGACGCCAAGTGTTCATAATTCAAAACGCGGCCGAGACATTGGACGCAGGAGTTATCATCCGCGTCCAGACCTGCAAAGCTGCGTTCTGCAAACCAAGACTTGTGAAAATTCTAAGTACTTGGACTCAAACGCCAGATTCTACAAAATCGGCGGTTGAAGACACAGAACGCAAGAATCAAATCCGCGTTCTGCAAACCAAGACTTGTGAAATTTCAAAGTGCTTGGACTCAGACGCCAGATTCATCAAATCGGCGCCTGATGGCACAAAACGCGGCACAGAACGCATGGATCAAATCCGCGTTCTGCAAATCGCGTCCAGAGACCTTCACAATTAGAAATATTCTAAGTGAAGGACCCAGAGTGCAGAGTTCACCAGCGTCGGATCATCAGGCCCGCGCCCCGGTTATCATCTCAAGGACAGCGTCCGAGAATCAAACACGATCTTGTGTTAAAGGTCCTTAGGGTTCTATGAACATGTTTAATGGCGGAAACCCACACCGAAGGTGCATTTTTACCTCGGAAAACACCCTCCTGCGCAGAGGAAGCATCTCTCTCAGCCTCGGCGACGGTCGCCCTTGAGGTCGATGCAGTCGGTTTCGTCTTGGGAGCCATCGATGTTCAGAAACCGAGTTCGAAGATGGACAGATGAACAAACAAGAGGGAGAAGGCTCTCTTTTCTCAGCAAATGCGTTCGGAGAAGAAGATGCATCTCTCCAACTGTTGCCTTTATAGGCACAGAGATTCGCGAAGATACGCAGCGTTTGGCCCAATAAACGCTGCAGCGAATCGCTGCCTGACGCGTGGAGCCAAATCATTGTTTGAATAGGGAAGATCATGCGTCGCGACCCCACCACAAGTCAGAAGTTGACACGTGGAGCAGTTCATTTAATGAACCGGGAGATCCGCGCGCCAAAAGGCGAAATCTCGCCTTTTCCCCAGGCCAGCTGGCGGCGTAATCATGACATGGCACAGGAGCGCGCCCCAAAGTACGCGGCTCTTCGGTGGACATACCCCGTCAGCATAAATGCACCCAGAAAATCGCGTCTGCCTTATGAAGATCGGTCGCGTTTCCATCGCCAAAAGGTCGCGTCTCGCTAAGAAGTCGCGTCTTTAAAGCAGTCTCTGCTTTTTCAAAAAGGAACCTGCGTCCAGTCTCCTGCTTCTGCAAAGTCAGTTCAACAGTACACTGACGCAAACAGACAACCAACCACTCCCGGCCAAAAGCGCACCCGTGACAGACTAAAAAGCAATCGGGGAGGTCTAGACTGTGTATCTAGACACTCAACACGATCAACTCTGACGGCTTCAAAGAGTTCAACAGTACACTCACGAAGACCAATTCCAGATAAGATCAAGCCCGAAGCATCAACAGTCCAGTCATAAACGCGAACACGGCTAAGATCCAAAGTGTTCCGAAATCCGTCCCATTCAACTGCGGAATATCAGAAACTTTGGAGGGGGTTCTGTAGGCTGTCTAAAAATGACCAACAGACCAGCCATTAAGGAAGCAGAGTCTCAAGCTCTAGACGCGAGGAATCGATGCTCGCGTCTCAGCATTAAGACGCGTTGGCTCTACACCCGCGTCTCAACGTTCAGACGCGTCGGCCCGAAGCCCGCGTCTCAGCATCAAGGCGCGTCGGCCCGACGCCCGCGCCTCAGCATTCAGACGTGAAGGCCCGAAGCCCGCGTCTCAGCATCAAGGCGCGTCGGCCCGACGCCCGCGCCTCAGCATCCAGACGTGAAGGCCCGAAGCCTGCGTCTCAGCTTTAAGGCGCGTTTGGCTCGACGCCCGCGTCTCAGCTTTAAGGCGCGTTTGGCTCGACGCCCGCGTCTCAAACTTCAAGGCGCGTTTGGCTCGACGCCCGCGTCTCAAACTTCAAGGCGCGTTTGGCTCGACGCCCGCGTCTCAGTTGCAACTGCCCTGATTGCGGGGCCAGTCACCGCGCATGTAGCGGGTAGTGGCCCCTCATTCGGGAGCGTTTTCAGGAGGCACCTTCACCCCCTGAGACCCCTATAAATAGCCTTGTTTGCTATGAAGAGGGGAGAGATACACAGAGAGGCTTTTTGAGAGATCGAAGTTTTGACAAGGATCGAAGTTTTGGCAAGGATCGAGGTTTTGACAAGGATCGAAGCTTTGGAAAGGTCGAGAATTAAGAAGGTCAAGGCATCATCAAGATCGATCATCAAGAGGGAAGCACAACTTCAACAACAGACAGAGGGAGGAGACTCTTCAAGCGAGCTTACTGAGTACTATAGCCGCTCTTTGCCTACCTCCTCTTTGAGAGTTTTGGTAGACGGAGCTGAGTTACTCTTTCTACCGACCGAAGAGAAGACCCCCGACGGTCCAGGACGGTCATCTGGTCAACGGAGAACAAGATTCACTCTCCATCGCCACACGAAGAACCCAGCATTAAACAAAGGGAAGATTCAGACATCCTCCCTCCCTTGTAACTGGAAAAGAAGGAAGAGTAGTTCTTTTGGTTGTAATCGTTTCGCTTGAATCAAGGAAATCTTTACAGCTAAAACCACTTTCTCCGACCACCAAGTTTCCAGCCCCTACAAGCATGTTTTGATATTTCATGATTAGTATGATAAATGCAATGTTTATTAGACTTATGATATGCTTGATTAGTATCTGAGACACCTATGTTTATATGGATTTATATTTAGTGTTCTCACTTTAGTTTAAGTTATTGTGTATATCATAGATCAAATGCATATACATTTACATAATGATCATATGAGTTTTGTTTAAACGTTTGCACTTCATGTTTTGACTACATGTTTAGATGCTAGTTTTCATTAAAACTTAGATATATACTTGTACAACTAGTGAGCCACAAATAGATTTATATATGTTTGTGCTTAAATGCTCATTTGTACCCATTAGATGTACTAGTATAGTCTAGTTTTGATGATTCATACATTTTGACTTGTATTCCATATTTTTGACATGTTTTTCATGTTTATATTTAAATTTCATGTATATGTCTATTTTGTCTAAACTATTAGTTATACATATACATCCTTGAGCCACTTGCCTTCATGCATATACTTTTGTGAACTCGTTCATATTTGAATATGTATGTATACTCTAGTTTGTACAAAACTTACATATGCCTTGAACATTAAATTATTTTGATGAAAATTAGATTTTCTTATTTTTCATGTTTTAAGGAATTTCATATTGAGCCAAATTGCCTATTTCCATGACTATGTCTTTCATAAAACTTTGTACACTCACATTATTTGATGTTTTCTCATGATTTTGTTTTCATGAGTATTATATGTGCTATATAGATTTTGAGTGACATTGGTTTAGTGAGTTTCATGTTTTATGTAATATATTCTTGTTTTATTCCTTACTTGAAAGATTTCGTACTAGTTTACAAGTTTATCATTAAACTGGCTGCGGTATTCTTCATTTGGTAAAGTTTTCAAATATGTTATAATATTTTCAAATTTATTTTTGAAAAATCCTACCCTTCGAAGGGCAGTTGGTTGGGCGACCATGCCTTATATGCTCATTATTGAAAATCTATTTAAACATGTGCGTGAAATGGATGGTAGGAAGTATGAGTTATACACTTGATTCTCATTATAGTTTCAATTGGTATCATTGCATCTTTTCAATTGGTATCACTATTGACATTCTTTTTGTATACTCATATATAATTTTATATATGTATGCTTAAACTTCAAATAGTATCAATTTCGATTGGTATTCAATTTCCCATACATATATATATGTATTTATGTTTTAATTGTGCTTACTATATCTTTATATCTTTGAGCACAAATTTGGTTATGCTAAGCTTGATTTAGTCCTTAATGATAATTATTTAAATTGATATCTTATACAAACTTATGCATCATTTTGTTTGGTATTTCATAAAGGGGGAGAAAATTCATATTTAACCTTTCAATTGGTTTTGTTTACATTTGGTATCTTACTCCCACACTTTATGTTGAAAAATGTTTGAAAAATGATATTGATTTTTTTTGGTATCATACGCTCCTAATGAAAAATACTTTCAATTGGCATTTGTTTCATTTTCAATATTGGTATCAAAAATATTAAATTGATATTATTCTTTATTTGGTATCAAAATTACCTATATGTTTTGTTTATTTTCTATTGGTATCTTAAATTGATATCATGATGTTTCTTTGTATACCTTCATGCTAAATTGATATATCTTTCAATTGGTATCCTTTATTTGTACCCCTTTGTTGATTTTTTATTTCTGACAAAAAGGGGGAGAACATTTTTTTTCTTTAACCCCTTTGTTGATGATTGACAAAAAGGGGGAGAAGTATTTTAGTAAGTATTTTAGTATATATGCATGTTTAAAGTTTTTATTAAAAATATTTGTTTTATGTTTTGTTGATATTGGTTTGTTAATGGTATCAAAAGATATTGGTATCAAGAGCATAGATATTATTAGTAAATATTATTGATATCAAGAACATATTTTGTTGTTTTGTTTTGTTGGTATCAAGAGCTTTTATTTTGTTGGTATCAAGAGCTTTTATTGAAATTTTTATTGGTATCAAGAGCAATTCTTTTAGAACATGTTTATTTTAAAATTTGATATCAAGAGCATATTTATTTCATTGTTTTATGCATGGTTATGCATATTCATGTTTAACATTCATTGCATATCTTTATAGTTTATTGCTATGCATGAGTTAATGGGAGCTTCTTTGAAGCTTAACTTTAATCCATGCATATATAACTCCATGAGTTTTGTCATCATCAAAAAGGGGGAGATTGTTGGCCCAGAGGCCTTCCACTCTAGTTTTGATGATGATTAACTCATGTAGTTATAGTTACTAATAATCTTGTGATATTTAGTTTCAGATTTTTAATCAAGATATTAGTAGGTGATTAGCTTCAACAAAGGTGTTTTAGAGCTTTCACATGGTGATTCAAGAGCTCGAGCGTCAAGTTCATATCTAGCACTTGGTTGGAGTCAAGCTTGGGGAATCGCGTTTGATCGAGTCGGTTTGGAGACAAGAAGGCTTCAGTTTGTTTTAGTGTAGTTTGTTTAGATCCATTGTGAAGATTAGATAGTGTGATATGCTCAAGTTCACAACACACACACGTTTCATGTTTTGGTTTTGGTTTTCGGTTGAACCGATCTTGGTTTTCATGAATAAATAGAATCAAAACAAGTTTACATGTTTTAGTGTATATTAGATTTGATCTATATACATCTATGCTTCACATACTTAGAAAAACTTTTTTGATAGTCTGTTCATGTGTTTGGAGTTTTGTAGTTAGACAAAACTTATTTTTAAATTTAATGTCAAAAATATAGATATAATATCTTTCATGTATATTAGATTCTATCCATATACTATATGCTTCAAAGTTGTTTAAATATCATGTTTTTGTATTTACATGTGTTTTGGAAAAATCGGATTTCCATTTCAAAAATCTTAGTTTTGAAAAATACAGAATTTGGTTTAAGGCAAATTTTCTATCACACAAAAATTGTTCAAATAATTTGAAATATGTGTTGAATTTTTGTCACACATATTTGTATTTCAAAGATAATACAAGAACTGATTTTTGTGAAATTTATGTGATTTTATGGGATTTAATTGAAGTTAAAAAGACTAGTTTTTAAATCCTGAAATTTTCCCTGTCAGGCTCTGGCGGTCAACCGGACCGGTCGACCGATGTGCACAAGACGTGCACAAAGGACAAGTGATTTGGCCGGTCGACTGACTGAAGTCACCCCACTCTCAGGTGGGGCCGGTCGACCCCGGTCGACCGGCCAGAGAGCAGTTGCTCTCTGGATCTGGCACGGTCGACCAGGCGGTCGACCGGAGGGCTCAACGGTCAAATTTTTTACCGTTGGCCGGTCGACCCGGTCGACCGGAAGGGTAAACTAGCCCTTTTCAGTCGCCAACGGGCAGATTTTCAAATGGGTTATTGATTAGTCTCTAATTTTGCATAATTTTCATCACATTCTCACATTTATTTGATAATAAATTCTGCTAATAATACCTTACTTGCTTGATCCTAGGTTCATGGTGTGCAAATGAAGAAGAAGATCTAAATCACCATTTAATTGGTGATTAAAAGCCTATTATCATAGCCATTGACCTAGAGGAGCTGATTCGGCAAAACCAGGGGCTGCAAAGACGAAACCAGACACAGAGCCTGACAGGGGACAGACGGGACCGCGCGCGGCTCGAAGCGCTGCGCGCGCGGCCACCGTATGGTAGCGGAAACGCGGCCTGGGCCGCATTTCGCGGCAGTACGGCCGCGGCTGCGGCCACGCTTCGGGCCAGGGTCTATCCCCTGGCCCCCCTTTTCCCTGGTGCCTATAAATACCCCCTTGGAGCCTTCAGAAGAGGATATACAGAGTTTTAGGGTAGTTTTCATTTCCATGTTGTAGTTTAGTTTAGGTTAGGTTAGTTCTTCTTCTCCCTCTTTGTATTTTCCATTTTGTAGATCTTGTAATAGGGAGAGAGAGTGGTTCATGCTTGGAATGCAAGAGTGCTTGTAATAGAAGGTGACAATCTATGAAAAGTGCTCTCTTTACCTCTTTATATTTTCTTCTCTCTAATTTCTTTTACATGTGTAGCTAGTATTTTCTCTCATGGCAACTAACTACTAACCACCAACTAGTCTAACTTCTTATGTGATAATCCACATGAATCTAATAGCCTCGATTTGGCCTTGCTCTTGCAAGAGCCATTGATGGCTCATGATGATGGATCTAACTCTAACTTCCTAACCACTAACAAGCTAACATTACTTTATTTCATGCTTGCTCTTATTGGTTTTGATGATGTAAGTGTAGCTTGCACTTGTTTTGTTGAGTTGGGATGTGAAGAGTTACATATGGGCTATGCTTTGTAAAGCTCTTGAACCAAGGACTAGTGATGGCCAATGATACATGTGAGGCAACTATCACTAAGAGGTTAGCGTGTTGGTGGAGTCATTAGTAGTTAGTAGTCATGGGTTTTCTTTCTTTTTCACTTTAATTTAGATATAAAAACAAAATTACAAAAACTATTCTTTTCTATGTTTCCCACTTCTTTGTGTTTCACCGTACTTCTCTTTTCATTCTTTACTTTCTTTTCTTTTCATTCTTTAAAACTTTGAAGAATCTTTAACAAATACGTGAATCAACCGGTAAAGCTTCTATCGTCTCCCATCCTTGTGGATTCGACTCGTTTTAACCTCTATGCTATAACGGAAGTATCGAGGAAGCCAAAGCACACACACTTTAAATCTTCATTTCAAAACATATACTTTTGTGCGCGGTTTTTCCCCGATCAAATTTTGGCGCCGTTGCTGGGGATGGGAACGGTATGATTTCACAAGTTTGTTAACTTTTCTTCTTTGTTTTTTGGTGTGCAGGTTAAAGTTTTAGCATTGCAGAAGTCCACACTTGCTCAAGTGTGGTCAGGTAATTCTTGTATATTCTTATTTTTTGCTGCTAATTTTTTTTAATTACCTGTACACTGTAAATAATTGTAAGAACTAAAATATAGAAATTGGATGCTTTAAAACGGTTTAGACATTTGCATCTTGGCACGTGTCAATTTTCATTCCAATATACTGTATTTTGTTCTTATGTTGCTGTGATAGGAGGTGTACATATGGCATTGCATATAGTATAGGACAAACACTTCAGTGATTTATTCATTTTTTTTTGTGTTCATCTTATCTATATTGCACACTTGTACAAATTAAACTTAAGGGCAACACCCAATACAACATAAGGTGGCGAAGTTATTACCCTCCCTTAGCCCAAAAATCACCTCCCCACTCACACAACCCAAGCCTTAATAAAAATTGCTAGACGTTGGCCCCTAGGGACATCTCGGACTCATTTAAGAGATTGACCTAAGGGGGAAGTTGTTAGAATTTGACTCTTGCTAAATCGGTGTTTAAGGTTGGGGATTGAGAGGCGAAACCTCGAAGAACGGTGGTTTGGCATAATTAGGCCCGTTGCTCCGGCAAAGATACCTCCCACCGATCTTACCCCTACCTGGCCGATTAACTCGTGGTCAGCTTCCGACAATAGACCCCCCGTGGACAGTCTAACCAGTTAGGAGTCGTCTAGGTCTAAGTCAACCCTAGCATAGGCTTGTTCTCTTTTTGTTTGTTTGTTTGTTGTTTGTTTGTTTTCTTTTTTTTGTAAATTGTGAAATGGATTTTTCAACAACAATTCTTTCAATTACAATATGAATCCATATTTCACCCCGACCTCATTTGACTCGGATAACTCTGACCCGGCAATGTACAATATGAACCAACCATATATGCCGGGTTGGGATTATCCGAATCAATATGACCCATATCTCCAATCCTATAACCAAGATTTTCAAAATAATTTCTACTCTTCACAGAGTCCATGGGGATTCAACTCCCCCGAGTCAAACTTTCAACCGCCTTGTCCACAATTTTCACAAAGTTCATTTCCCGATTTTGGTTCATATACTCCTTTTCCTGTTCCACCATCTGAAGAAAAATCTGATTTGAAAAGGAGTATAGAAGAGTCCCTACAACAAATGCAAAATTTACTCAATTCACAATCCTTCCCATATCAAACTCCACATACTCCTTTTCTAGAGCATCCCATTGAAGAAGAATCTGAGTTAGAAAAGCGTTTGGAAGTCTTTTGTGATAGAATGCAAAACATGTTGGACTTCTCATCTCAACTAAAATTTCAAGAGTCCTACTCATCTTTTCCAGTCTCACCTATTCAAAATGAACAAACTTCAATACTGGACTTGAGTATGGAACCCTTACGTAAGTCCGAACAGCAACCGCAAAATCTGATGGACTCACAAATCCACCATAATTTCCAAAATCAACTTCCATACTCATATTTTCAAGAACCAATTACAAAGAGTATGGAAGACATGATTCCGAATCCAAATTCTATTACACAGCCTATCAGTAGGTTAGATTCACTTTTGAGCGAATTGATCAATGAGAGCGAGGAAAGCCTTTCTTGTCAACCTTTGACCGATTCTTATATCCCTAACTCTACTGATTGGACTCATGAATCATGTCATTTTGAAAATCCAGCTTCAATTTCAGAACATACATTTGCACTTGACCACGCTCCAAGTTATGAAAATCGCCTGGACATTCTGGCAAGTTATCCCTTTCCTGAAATTAAAACCAAACCTGACTATGATCCTGAACCTCATGTTAGTAATTCCATTTCGCCTTTTAATTCAATAATGACTCCGGTATCTTTACCAGATTTTTTCTCTATTCCGGAGTCAACGTTGAATCCTGTACCAGTACACCGTGAAATGGAATCACCAATCTCTCATGATCACACTTCATTCATGGGGAAAGTGTGTGAACATCACTTCTTTGGTTTGGACCCTATTTTTGAACCAATTTCGACTCTCATTGTTGACTCTCGACTTGATCTGAGTCAACTTCCCGAGTTGGTATCGGTTTTTGTTCCTGTTCCATTTGAGTCCAAATCAATCATCTCTCAAAATCACACTTCATTGTTGGACAAGAATGTTGAAGAAAATGACTCTATAATTATTTTTGAAAATTTGAAATTAGATGGGGATAACTTTTTAAATAAGATCATTCATCCTTCGTGGATTTCTTGATGATCCACAATATCTTGATTGGGTCGCAATGCTTGGACCAATCCGACCACCACCAAAGCCACCCCCTTGAGGTAATCTTCCTTCCCTCTCCATTTGTTTCATGTATTTACACATTCACGATGCATTGAGGACCATGCATGAGATAAGTGTGGGGGAGGGTTTACTAACGTAGTTAGTTTTATATTTTCTTTCTTTTACACTTCTTTTTTCTTATATTATAAAAAAAATCTTTTATATAAAAACTCTTTTCTTTTCTTTTTACAAAACTTTTTGAAACAAAAGAAATAGTTTTGATCCATTTTTAAGAAAATTAAGATTATCTTAGGAATTAGGAAGACCTAAAATTATGAAATTTTAAATCGAGTCAAAATAATAGATCTTGTTTAAATTTTAGGATAAGAAAGTAAAATTGAAAAGATAATTTGATCTTGAATTTTTTTCCTTAGATTTATGCACTCCACACTTACACAATTTTTGGGATTGAAACAAAGACTGAAATGCCATAAAAAATATATATATACAAAAAAATTATGATAATAAAAATCACTTATCGAAGTTGGGTAATTATGCCTCAGGAAGCATGATTATTCATACCTAAAATGGTGAACAACAAAATAAAATAACCCCTTTAGTTTTGTGGCCTTGTTTACTCAAGTCCTTAAGTCCGAGGGATGTTTTCTCATCTGGTGCCCTAAGACCATCTGGTTTGGGAGTCACCGGCTAAAGGCTCACTACCCGGGTAAATAAGAAAGCCTAAGAAAACTAAGGGAAGAAAAAAGAAAAAAAAGAGAGAAAAAAATAAATAAATAAAAAATATATATATTAAATAAATGGCATGAAAGTTTGAGTCTATATCCCAAAAATCTTCACAGTTCACAAAGTGCATATTTTCTAAGAGTTTTATGAAAAATCAAAGAGTCAATTCAATTTTAAATTCTTACATTTAATTTATAACAAGATTTTTTGCATTTTGACTTAGTTTAAGAAAGAACAATTTCTGGTTAACCTTAACCTTGGATCACTTATATTTTCTCAAAAATATTTCAACACTTTTCTCTATTTTTAAAATGTGTTTTCAAAATACTAACATTTGATTTCTTTCTTTATGGATTTTGTGGGTGTAATCCGCTGAAAACCCTCAGGAGACAAAACTCCTCCTCTAGGGGAAACCTAGAGGTTAAACGGCTTGTTGCACATGCTCAGTGCAATCGCGTCACCTGCGAAAGTGGTGAAATAATTTCCTTAGGTTTTTTGTTTTGCTCGGGACGAGCAAAAGATAAGTGTGGGGGTGTGATTAGTCTCTAATTTTGCATAATTTTCATCACATTCTCACATTTATTTGATAATAAATTCTGCTAATAATACCTTACTTTTTGATCCTAGGTTCATGGTGTGCAAATGAAGAAGAAGATCTAAATCACCACTTAATTGGTGATTAAAAGCCTATTATCATAGCCATTGACCTAGAGGAGCTGATTCGGCAAAACCAGGGGCTGCAAAGACGAAACCAGACACAGAGCCTGACAGGGGACAGACGGGACCGCGCGCGGCCACCGTATGGTCGCGGCTGCGGCCGCGCTTCGGGCCAGGGTCTGTCCCCTGGCCCCCCTTTTCCCTGATGCCTATAAATACCCCCTTGGGGCCTTCAGAAGAGGATATGGAGAGTTTTAGGGTAGTTTTCATTTCTATGTTGTAGTTTAGTTTAGTTTAGGTTAGTTCTTCTTCTCCCTCTTTGTATTTTTCATTTTGTAGATCTTGTAATAGGGAGAGAGAGTGGTTCATGCTTGGAATGCAAGAGTGCTTGTAATAGAAGGTGACAATATATGAAAGGTGCTCTCTTTACCTCTCTTATGTTTTCTTCTCTCTAATCTCTTTTACATGTGTAGCTAGTATTTTCTCTCATGGCAACTAACTACTAACCACCAACTAGTCTAACTTCTTATGTGATAGTCCACATGAATCTAATAGCCTCGATTTGGCCTTGCTCTTGCAAGAGCCATTGATGTCTCATGATGATGGATCTAACTCTAACTTCCTAACCACTAACAAGCTAACATTACTTTATTTCATGCTTGCTCTTATTGGGTTTTGATGATGTAAGTGTAGCTTGCACTTGTTTTGTTGAGTTGGGATGTGAAGAGTTACATATGGGCTATGCTTTGTAAAGCTCTTGAACCAAGGACTAGTGATGGCCAATGATACATGTGAGGCAACTATCACTAAGAGGTTAGCGTGTTGGTGGAGTCATTAGTAGTTAGTAGCCATGGGTTTTCTTTCTTTTTCACTTTATTTTAGATATAAAAAAAATTACAAAAACCATTCTTTTCTATGTTTCCCACTTCTTTGTGTTTCACCGTACTTCTCTTTTCATTCTTTACTTTCTTTTCTTTTCATTCTTTAAAACTTTGAAGAATCTTTAACAAACACGTGAATCAACCGGTAAAGCTTCTATCGCCTCCCATCCTTGTGGATTCGACTCATTTTAGCCTCTATGCTATAACGGAAGTATCGAGGAAGCCAAAGCACACACACTTTAAATCTTCATTTCAAAACATATACTTTTGTGCGCGGTTTTTCCCCGATCAGTTATAAATACCCCATTTGAGTTGGTTTTTCAACAAGAATTTTAAGAGCCAAAATTTCTATCTTCTCTAGTGTTTTAATACAAGTTTTCAAAAGAGTTTTTAAGCCAAAAAGATTCATCTTTATTTGTTTTTCAAGGGTTGAAAAAATCAAAGAAAAATAGAGATTTGGGATATTTGTTTTGTTCTTCATTTCTATCAAATTCTAATTTATTTCCCAAGTATTTTTCTTCGTGTTTTGATTTCCAAACACCTTGACTTCTCACACTTGAGCTTATCATTCTATCCTATCTATAGGATCATTATTTTGTGGGAAAAGAAGTTGTTTGTGGTCTTTGTGATCACCAAGTTGTAAACCTTTCAATTTTGTGATATCCCTCTTGTGAGAGGTGATTGAGTTGTTATCCCTCAAGTGTGAGGTGATTGTGGAAGAGTATTTGGCTCCCTCTAGTGAGAGGTGGAGATTGTGTTGGAATCCCTCAAGTGTGAGGTGATTGATTTGTTGTTTGGCTAAGTGTCTATCCCTCCAAGTGTAGAGGTGATTTGAGTTGTGCCTTGCCTCTAAGTGTAGAGGTTGTATTTGTTGGAGAGAGGAGCTGTGTACTCCCAATTGTATTTGCCCCAAATCCTCAGTGGAGGTTCCCTGTGTGGGAAGTCCTATGTGGACGAGTTAGTGGAAATCCTTCTGTGTGAAGGCGGGGACGTAGAGCTGTGTGCTCGAACCTCGAAACATATCTTGTTGTTTGCGTTTGATCCACTTTGTCTAACTCTCTCTCTTATATTTGTGCATTGATTCATATTGTCATATCATATACATGCTTGTGTTGATTGTGTGTGCCCATATTTGTGTTTAACCAAGAGAGCTTTATATAGCACCTCAACTCTTATTTAGAGGAATTCAGAGGAGTTAGTCCAGAGCCCTTCACCGGAAATTCGGCTACACTCGTTGGTTACACTAAGTGTGTTGCATTAAGTTTTTAATTCTGTATTATTGTTTATTAGATTAGCCGTACACCTATTCACCCCCCCTCTAGGTGTACTTTCATATCCATGGTTACCTCGGTATCATCCTATAGAAACGAGAAAGAAATCGAGTTTCCAAGTCGATCCTGGAATTGATAAAGCCCGGAGGGAGGCTTCGGAACCAGTCGAATGCTACCCCCTTCAGGGTGCCAATGAACAGTCTGGCCATGATAGCATCATTGTCTGTAACATTACCGGTCTGAGATCGGAAGTAGTAGATGTACTGGTTTGGCGAGCTCTTACCATCATACGTATGTAACATCGGTGGCTTGAACTTCGGTGGGTATGGTACTGAATCCCTTTCCAAAGGGTAAGGACGGACTGCCCCTACTTTCTTTAGTTCATCCCTCTGAACTAGGGATACAATCTAAGCTTGAATGCCTTTAAAAATTTCAGCATCCATAGAAGAACCTTCCTTTGACTTCTCAGTCTTGGGTTGTTCATCGTTATGATGTTCTTCCTCATTATGCTTACTCCCGTTATCAATTGTTATTCTGGTTAGTGAGGAGTTGAGCGAGCATCTGTTGAATATTGTCCAAGGCTTCTTGTTGGGCCTTAGAGGTTTGCTCTTGAGCTTCCAACCGTCGACGGAGGTCATCATTACGGTTATCAGCCATATTCACTGATACTCTATCTGTTCGTACCGAGCTGACTGTGGCCGAAGAGGCGTACCCACTGTCTTCGTCTTCCTCTTCAGACCATTTGAATAATCTTCTTATTGGTTCTGGTGAGGCTACTGTGGTTGAGGAGGATGACTGTTCGTAATTGTAGGGTATTGCGACCCTAGATCTGGTGTTTCGGAAGACGCCTTCTTCGTGCACCAAGACTTGGCGTAAGCCCGGACTATAATCTAGATCTGGAGAACTGGAGAGAGCGGCATGTGATGCTCGTTTGTCCCTACGCGGCTCTCGTCCTCTTTCGATCATATTGATGGATGCAGAGGACAGATCTTGCGATACGCTCCTTTTGCGATGCTTCAGAGGATCTTGTTCCGATAGTCGATCAAAAACTGATCGTTGGTTTGGAGGAGTGGCGGGGATTGATCCCAGGCGGCAATGGACTGAATGGACTGTCACCAACTGACATCCCACTTGTTGACAACAAGAGGGAGAAGTCTGAGGTAAGTCTCACTTCTGTTTGTTCGTTAAGAACTCTCGCAAGTCAGATGTAGCCGGGCTTAAATGATTTAGCGCAGAAGCTCTGTTGGATTGCGCATAGGATGATGCCCTGTTCTTTTCATCACCGCAGAGATGATTAGCACAAGATAGTGCTTTAGCTCTAGCTTCGTGGCTAAGAACTTTGGGAATGCCCTTAGGCGCTGAAGCTGCATAAGCACCGCTATCAACACTCAGGGATAATCCCTTAGCTCCACCGCGAAGGGAGAACTTAGTGATTGAGGAACTGGGGAGTAAAGCACGTTGTGGTGCTTCATTCGCTACCTTGCTACAAAGATGGTTAGCACTAGATAGTGCTTTAGCTCTAGCTTCGCAGCTAAGAACTTTGGGAATGCCCTAGGGTGCTGAAGCTACATAAGCACCGCTATCAACACTTAGGGACGATCCCTTAGCTCCGCTGCGAAGAGTGAGCTTAGTGCTTGATGAACTGGGGAGCGGAGCACACTATGGTGCTTTGTCCGATACCTTGCTGCGAAGGAGGTTAGCACCGGTGGGTGCTTTAGTTCTAGCCTGGCGGCTGGGAACTCCACGCGTACCCTGAGGTACTGGCGTTGTGTTTGCCATGCCATCAGTAACTTTGCTCATAAGAATGAGGTTGGCGCGAGGAGTTACTGCTCCTGAATTAGGCGAAGGTGTAGTCACCGTTTTAGCATCGCAGCTGATAGTCTCAACGAAGCAGGCAGGTATCTTGCCTTTATCTTCGCGGGACAGGCGGACCTGCGGCGTAGCTACGCCTAAAGTTTCATATAAAGCTTTCTGTTTTGGCCTCCACATCTGCTTTGGAAGAGGATACTTAGGTTCGCAGGGAATCTGGCTAGCCACACGCGAGGCTGAGAGGAGTTGGGAGGAGTCTGCGTCCAGTTTCTGGTCCGAAACCTCGGCCATTGTGACCTTTCTATGCTTTCGTGCGTGGACATTGGACCACCTCCAGAGAGGAGTTTTTTGAATTTTTCTTGGTCGAAATGAATGACCAGGTTTTCGAAGGTGACAGGCTCAAGATTTTGACCCTCTTCATTGCGGCAGAAGACCGTAGTAGGCTTGCGTAGAGCCTTATCTGTCTTGACAGAGACTTGCTTCGAAGAATTAGCCAGAGGGGCTCCGGCTATGCTGACTTCCTTGTAGTCGCGCGTAGGTTCTTGGCCAGAGTGAATGGCTAGCGCCTCAGCAGTAGACCTGAAGGTCTGATCGTCGCATTGCGACACTTGATTCTCAGCAGTTGAGAATACATTCCCCAGCGGAGTCGCCATCTTGTTTTCCATTGATTTGCGAAAGGGAAAAACTTACAAAAAAGTATCAAGGAGCTAAATTACAAGTAATTCTTTGTAGTAAGAAGATTACAGGTAGATCTCCTCTGAGATTTTTGGGAAAGTGTGCCTGTAGGAATCTGATCAGCGCCCGATCACTTTATCCCTTTGACGATGTGAGCGATCAGACAATCGGACTGCCGCCTGATGGGATTCCTTTCTCGCCTGGTTCGGGGAATCGGAGAACAGGAGGTCGGTAGAGCCCTCTTGTTACTTCTCGAACTGCCTCCGCTTAGGAATTCCTTCTTGCCTGCTTCCGAAAATTCCTTGAGAGGGAGGAAGATCTTAGGGTATTAGCACCCTGATTAGAGAAGTAATTCTCTGAATTCATGAAAGCAAGAGAGTAGATCTCTGTCCTTAGCCGTCTCTCCTCTTTCTAGCTTTCGCCCCTCTTCCTCTCGCCCCTAGTAGGCTATTTATAAGGAGGAGTAGGGTATAATCGTCCTGAAAATTTGGAGACAGATTGGGTCAATCTGTTTACATCCGGTAAGTAGCCTCACCGCGAGGCTAGAATCAGCTTCTGCAAAGCTAGGAATAGTTGATCTCTTAATCTGCTCTGCTAAATGAGGGATGCGCCCTTGATTCTTTTCAAATAACTGAAAGATTTCTCCTGATCTTTTTACCTAATTGGGAGAGTCAAAAGATTATGGTAAGCAGCTGTCAAATTTGGTCTCAATTAGATTTGATCTCAATTAAAGATTTGATTGGTCAAATGTGACCATAAAAGACCCGCAGCGGAGTCATTGCGTTGAGCTCATGGCAGAGCTGGGAGAAGCATCTAGCGAAGTTAAAAGAAAGCTCTTCAGCGGAGCTGGATAACCTTGTAGCGAAGCTACCAATTATCCTTTTGTGCATCTGCATAGGGCTTCGAGCGAAACTAACTCTCTGCAGAGTTAACTGAGCATTTCTGTGCGAAGTTGTAAGTTAGCTCACAGCGAGGCTGTAAAGGAGCTTCCTGCGATGCTAAGCAACTTTGGCTTCTTATGCGAGACTTATCTCGTGGGCTCGTGCGAGACTAAGTGTTGAGCTAACTTAGCGTCTCTGGTCCTGCTTGGGCCTTCTCACGAGCTTTTAAGAATGATCTCGGCTTAATGTCTGCTTCACTGGATCAGTAGAGTCCAAGTTGCTGATTCATTCCCTCTTAGATGGGTAAAGAACTGGTCGTCGGCTTGTCTGCCACTTGTCTTTTATAGATGTCAATAAGTTAGATATTGTTCAGGCCAGTTAGGAATCTTATTGTTTTAGAGTGTCAACAAACGCATAATCCATAAGATCGAGCTCAATCCCCATTCGCATTATATATCAAGACGAATAAGAATGAAATGATACAGAATATTGAGGAGAAGATCATCATCATGAAATATCAATTGCAAACACACAATAAAGTTATACCGATGATACTAGATTCACTTAGATAGTCATCAAAAACCAAAAGAGGAAGTGAAATAAAACGAGAATAAAGAAGAAAAAGTAACTTTCGATTTGATTAAATAACAATGAAAGAAAAAATGAATGCTTACACTGGTGTCACTCTCAGTACAAGCATCTTTCTCATTCCACCATGAAATTCTTCGCCCCCCTCAGTTATATAAAGAAAATAAAATTTTACATTAAAAAGAAAGAAAAATCTAAGTTAAACCTATACAAGAATCTATTCTACTCTCTACGTCATCTCCCCTTTTACCTTCTAAAGTGGTGGTATTTATAGGTTGAAATGGATAAAGGAGAGCATTCTTGAGGATGAGATCGAATCGCTGGCCTAACAGAAAAGATCTTCTGATAAGGTTGGAGATATGAACAAACTTGCTTACCTAACAGAAAAGATCTTCTGATAAGGCTAGAGATAAAGCTGAAAATATATTTTTTTATCCCTTGATCTTCTGTTAGATTGTGTCTTATCTCTCAGAATCTTTTGAATATTCATCTCAATCTTTTAAATATACATCTGTATATTGATAAGGTTACCTTTGGACTTCTGTATTTAATCTTATCTTTGTTGATACTTCATCTAACCGAATAAATCCTCAAAAATCTATTTAACTGAAATAGATCTGGGATTATTTTCAAGCTAACCAAATATATCCAAATAAATCAGAATTTAACTCAAATTTATTTGGTCTTATCTATTCTCCTTTTATTAAGACAAACTTGCAAAATTAAGACATTAAGATAAGATAATTAGCGATAATTAGTGGGATTTATTACAGGATAGATAAGGAATGTAATAAAGAATAATGCAATAAATGTGTGCAGCACTATGCCACCCACAAACAAGTAGCCAAGTGAAAATTTCTAGCAGAAAACTCAAGCGCATCTTAGAGAAAACGGTTAGCATGTCACAACGAGATTGATCAATGAAGCTCGATGATGCTTTATGGTCATATCAGACTGCATTCAAGACATCAATTAGGATGTCCCCCTACCGAATGGTCTATGGTAAGGCATGTTATCTTCCAATTGAGATGGAAGAATTTCACAACAATACTTATGAGAATGCAAGGATCTATAAGGAATGGATCAAAAGTTGGCATGACTAACATATTATACCGAAAGATTTCAAAAAGGGGCAGAAAGTATTACTCTTTAACTCTCATCTCCGTCTATTTCCGGGAAAGTTACGTTCGAGATGGTCGGGTCCTTTTGAGATAACTCAAGTATTAACACATGGAGCAATTAAAATTCATAGCCCGACAAAGGGGTTGTTTAAGGTAAACGGCCATCAGCTTAAACCATACGTGGAAGGCAACTTCACCAAACACAATGTTTTCTTCCTCCTTAATGAGGCACCTTGAGAGTGCAGCAGAAAGTCTAGCTAATGAGTATAACTTAAAACGCTTCTTGGGAGGCAACCCAAATTTTCTAACTTCTTTATTATTTTACTATTTTTGGTTTTTTTTTGTACCAAATTTGTGTCTTCTATATGTCAGGTACCCCTCTGCAGGATGATCCAATACTCTCAGATGAATCACAAAATTACCACAACATGAGAACCAGAAGACAGAGCATCAAAAGACCAGAAATTCGGCCCGGTGGCCGAATTTTTGGCCAGCTAGCCGAACTCTGTGGGCGTTTGACCAAGAATTTTTCAGGTGTAAATTTTTTGAATTACCTATTTTTCTGGGTCTATTTTCGAGATATGTAGTTTTTCAAAATTACTTTGTTTTGTGATAAATCAGATCTTGATTTAATAATATATTTTTTTTGAATTTGAAAATTTTAGGGTGATTCTCAATCTTGATTTTGTGCATGGGGACATAGCATAATTTAGGTATGGGGGTAGGGGTCAAAATCTTTTGAAATTTTTTAAATCTTTCCTTATTTTTATGTCTTTATCATTTCCTTATTTTTACCTTCTCTATTCCATCTTCTTCAAAAATTCAAAAAAAAATTGAAATTCAAAATTCAAAGCTCTCTCATCTTTTCCCAAGAGAATTCAGTTTTCAATATCTCCTAGGATTTCAAATCTGAATTTAAAATTCAAATGGAGGGTAGTTTTGGGATAGTGGTACGTGCACTTCCTATATAAACTAACTTCAACTCCCTTTGGTTTCACACAAGTCCGAGTTCAACTTCGCAAACCATACAATTCTACAACGTGGAGGAGGAGTTTCAGAGACCTCAGTCACCAGATTCGCGACGTTGGAGGCAGGATTTCGGCCAGGCAGCCGAGATTTCGGCCGGTAGCTGAACTTTAGCTAGATCATTCCCCTGAATTCTTCAGGAACAGTACGTGCTCTGTCTTTCATCTTTTACAGTGCTCCGATTTCTGTAAGTTCATCGTGTCTAAGATCTTTGCTAAGCAGAACTTTTTTCTTGTATTCGAAGCATTTGGAATGTATTTTTTGGATCAAATAAGGGTTAGGAATTAGGATTATTTGTTGCATACTAATACCTTTGAATTCTATATTCCTGCCCTAGTACGAGAGTTTTATGATGGGTTTTCGGAGAATAATATTGGCAGAAATCAAGGAATAATTGAAGTGAATTGGAGAGGGGAGATGAAAATTTTATATTTACAAATAATTTCTGAACTAACGGGTGTTTCTCTTGTGGAAAGAGGGATTCAAGAACCGGAGAACCTAGAAGACTATATTCACTTAATGGGAGAACATTGCAAGGTACCTCTAGGGGATGGTATTAGTGCCAAAACATTATATAGGAATGTGTATGCATTATGTAGATAGTTGAATCGTAATGTCTTGGATGTATCACTTGTTTCATCTTTTTACAACCGAGTTTTACACATTGTCTGCATTTTGATGACTAAAGAAAAAGACTTTCGCATGTGCTACACACTATTAGACATCATTGGTAGCGCTAAAAATAAAAAAAACCTTTTTGTCACTACAAATTCTTGTCACATAAATTTACAAGAAATGGATGCTTGAAGATGAATTTAATCATGCAATAAAAGATAAAGTTGGTATTCAATCTGAAATTATTTCTTCATCGTATAATGCTTCAGTGCAAATTGATTGGGTACCTTCCATGCTACAAGAGCATGTTCCGGTTGCATCATCATCATCTAATGAATCAAAAGAGGAGGATGACTAATTCTTTAATCAACAACCACCCGAAGATAATCATGCATTTATGTATTTAATTTGGGAGGGGATAAAAAGAACATACAAGTTGATAAAGGGGAAGAAGAACAAAAGTGAAGAGTCACGTTTTAAGAAGACACAATCCGAAGGTGGTAGTAGCAGCATGGGAAAGAGAGGGAGGCATGCTTGAGGGGAGTTGTATAGAAGAATTTTTCTTTTGTTTATTTTTCTTTTCTTTCTTTTTTTCTCATATAAAAAAAAATTTGTGGTAAGTTTACCTAATGGTATGGGATTTAGTGACCATATAACTTGAATTGGATAAGGAATATCAATTTGATGGAATTTTAAAGTCTTTGAGTAGAGATGAAAATTTTTAAAATATTATTGCCATCTAGAATTTGTCCATGTGAATATGCATCGTATCTACACTTACACAATAGTTTAAACTTGGGATAATCAGGATAAGTTAATATTGAATAATAATAAAAACCTTAACTATTTATTAGCTAGATGCTTTGGCCTCAAGAAGCCTTGGTATTTACGCGAAAAAATAGTTAGATCAGGGAAAAAAGATATATATGTATATATATAAACAAGTCTAATGATCAATTAGTTATGTATCTTAGCCTCAAAAAGCCTTGATATTTACACGAAAGAGAATTTGATTAGTTATATATATATTAAAAAAGTGCTTAAAGGGCAACGAAGTGGTATTACTTCGAAACTTCTATGATATATATATATATATATATATATATATATATATATATATATATATATATATATATATATATATATATATATATATATATATATATATTAAGTTTGTAAGTTTGAATCAAAATCTCAAGTTAAGAGCTATACACAAACACAAAGATGCATAAGATCAGAAAACTTAGGAAGCATGGTGATATAGGCTAAGATTTGAAAATCTCTACAAAATAGATGATAGAATTCTTGATAAGAGATTGAACATGATAATGAAAGTTTATGGTAACTAGGGAACTTATACATTAGTCATGCTTACCACTCCAAAAAAAAATTCTTTCTTTTTTTTCTTTTTTCTATTTTCTTTATTTTTGGTTATCCTTATTTTTTGTTATCCTTTTTATCTTAATCTCTTCTCATCTTTTAAATTCTTTCACCGAATTTTGTGGGTGTAATTCACTGAAAACCCTCACGAGATAACACTCATCCACTAGGATAACCTAGGGGTTTAACGGCTCGTTGCACGTACTAAGTGTAATCGTGAGTCCCACGAAAGTGGATTAGGATTTTATTTTTAGGATTTTTAGTTTTTCTTTTTAGATTAGTATTTTGCTCGAGGACTATCAAAAAGTAGGTATAGGGGTGTGATGTGTGTGCTTTATATACATGTTTTACATCACTTTTTATGCCTATTATTTGCCACATTTAATGTTGCATGGGTATTTTGTTAATGTTATTTTGCAGTTTTTAGGTCAAGAGCAAATTGGAAGAAAAGAGCAAAAATTGACGAATCGGTGATATCAAGTGAACAAAAGAGATGCAAAACTAGAGATCTTATGCAGAGTTGGAACATCTCAACAAAGCTTTCAATCAGAATCAGAAAATTTCACAAAAATTTGGGACTGAAATGGACTAAGAGTTCGGCCACTCAGTCGTATAGTTTGGCCAAGCAGCCATGGACCAGTCAACGGGAATGCCAACTCAGAGGTCAACACGAGTCAAAAAGTGGAGCTTCATTACAGCTGTGAGTTTGGCCAGCCAACCGAATTTTCGGCGAGTTGGCCGAACTATGGCGGCAAGTGTGAATAGAATTTTTTCAGTAATTCATGTAAATTTAGAAACTTAGGTTTTTGTATTCGATTAGAATTCTACTGCTCTATGTTCTATATAAAACGCCGCCAAGTCTCTTGTATCATAGACAGTTTTTATCTTTCTTTTATTTTAGCGAAAATCAAATAAAAAAATTCTGTTATTAGCTATTAAATCTTAGAGCACCTTCAGCGAGGAATTTTCCATAAAAGCTTTATCTTTTTGGTGCTCTCTTACCTTTTTCTTTATTTGATTTTATTCCAATAATTTGTAGCATGATCTATTCTAGTATTATGATGTGTTATACTTTATTAGCTATGAACTAATTTTTCATAGCTAGGCATGATGTAGGGTATTGATGATATGATATTGTGTTTTGTGCAAAATCTACTACGTGCTTTGTAAAGTTTGAATCTTTTGCATGCTAAATTGTTAATCTTGCGCTTTATGTTATAATTGGTGAGCACAATTAATCAGAAGGCAAGGTTAGAGTCCTAAAGAAGATAAATTAGCAAAAACTTATAAGATTAACAACCATAACTCGAGACGTTGAGATGTAAGAGTTGTGTAATCATGTAGGAATATCCATCACACTTAATGTATCTTCTAACTAGCAATTTATTAGATCGAGAAATTGTAAATTCTACATTTAAAAGATAGAATTGGTATTACGAGAGAAAATACTAAATATGTTAGGGAATTTTGATTGTTAGCATGAGTAAGATGAATTAGCACAAGCATAGTATTTTATCTGATACAATTACCGAAATTATTACCCTAATTCTTTTCATATATAAAGCAACCCATTTTAGTAGTAGTTTATTCACAATATCTTCTAACTTAATTGATTATTCAAATAGAATTAGGAAAGATTAGTTAATAATTGAAATAACAATCCTCGTGGGACGATACTCTTTTTCACTCTATATTACTTATTAATGATTAGTACACTTGTCATTCGATTTACATCAATCAGTGACCTCATATACAACATAGTCGAACGAGGACACCTTCAAGCCCGATACTATTTTTGATAGTTTTCACCATCAGGCCAAAATTCCCATCTCAGATGGAGCCTTATTGGCGGGATTTCTGATACTGTGGTTAAAGCGATGTGTTGTGCCCATCCTACCACATGAGTTCATTGTTGTTGATGTAGTTTACCTGGTCGTTCTTCTTGCTTATAGTCAATCTCTCAGCTTGTTCCCAGCTATAGTAGATTGCCTTCAAAGTGGGCTTCGAGTTTTATGTCAAAGTTTTTGCAATATAGTAGCTGAAGAAGACAGAGAGGACAACGTGGTTGTCAGTCCGGATGGTGAGCCCAGGATGAAGACACCAAATTCTTGTGTAGAGTTTCCTTATACGTACCTCATGGCACGGTATGTTATACATTGCCCATCCCTGATGTCAGCACTGCAGTCATCTGAGGGTTCTATGCCATTTATCCAGCGACTAGAGCGTTCGAATTGGAATAACTAGTACATGCTAATGATCTGACAAATTCTTCAGAGCAGTATGAACTACTAGTTACTGAAGTGCTTCCCTGAATTCCCAAGAGTCTCGTACAGGGAGCAATTTTTTGACCAACCTGGTACTGATAGATTCACCATCCTCTCATATGGAGTTTTCTAATGGTTGATCAACATTCACCCTGGATATTTGATTTTTCGGCAGGAGACCGTTTGCACAATCGAACCATATTTGCACAGCCGATTTGCTTATCAATTGGGTACGATAACTGTATGTAGGTAACCCGAACTTAGGCCTTCATTTCAGTGGCAATCTGTACGAAGGGGTGTGGGCATGGTATTTTAATGTGGCTGGAGGAACGGAGGCAAGATTTAACCTCCACAGAAGGTACCGAACTCCTACGCCAGCCTCAGGTTTTATGCATAGTATGTAATAGCGGATTCAATCCTCAGTTATAATATAAATAGCACCTGCATCAAGCAGATGAAGACTATGTTCTAAGCCCAGAAGGGCTCCAAGAATACCCATTTAAAAAGGGTGAATGAATTTCTGCAGGCTGAGCTCGAGGCGGATCCGATAGGGGCTGCTGGACATGGCATCAAAAATACCTGCGAGGAGTCATGAAGCATACTCGACCTCAATCTACTGAGGCTGGCTCAAGTAAGAAGAAGACATGACGAGAATCCATGGCTGAAGTTCCTTCCAAGAGAACTTCCTCATTGGCCATAGACCCTGAGCATGTCCATGTAGGCTCTGAAGGGGTTGAAGGCTTCGAAATTCCTCTACTTTCGAGAAGCCATCGAACAAAAGGTCCTACAGTAATCACGGTTGAGGCATTACCAGGGGAAATCACAGAAAAATAAACCACTGAAGGCGATTCTATGTCAGCCTCGGTGCCTACTAAGATTGTTCCTTTGAGCTCCTTTCTGAGTCAGAGAATGAACGTTGATCCAAAAGACATCCAACCGGGCCCTTCAATTGAGATGATGTCTTCAGTAGAGGTTCTAGAGCAAAGTCCCACTGCTGGACTTGTTGGGGTTGAACTTCCCACTACCGGAGTCCTACCTACTCCCATATCATTCTCATCTTCGAGTGAGAAGCTAGATTACTTAGGAAATGATGATGTTGACTGGGATAATGTGCATCCTTCTCTTGATACCAGCAAATATTCTCATTTGACCGAAGAGGAGATGTAGGTAGCTGCTCCGAAACAAAATTACCATTTGGAGAAACTTTTACTGCTGAGGGTATTCTTTTCTATCCCAGTCATCATCTTTTTTTTAGCAGACATTGTTTTGACCTTATTTAGTCAACATTTGCAGGGGCTACTGCTACTGTTGAAGGTGGCACCTCCTCAAGTATTGCTGAAATGGCTGAAAAATTGACCCAATCGGAGGGTACAAAAGTTCTCAAGAACAGCATTGAACATACTCCAATGAGTGCATCTGATGCAACGGAGGGTCCTCTCATTTTGAAAATTTGCCATTTCCCACTCTCGAATTGATAATATCTCAACATGTCTTGATATTTCAGTGTTTCTAGCGTCATTATTAACATTGTTCATTTAAAATGACTGTAGGAGATATTGTACCAGTCCAAGTAGAAAAGTCTACCATTAGTACCAGTATAGGGGTGCATTTTACTCAAGTCTCGGCGGGTGGGGCTCCTGTGGCGAAGTATACTCTAAACGTTGTCGCCCAAGAAACCGTTACAATTTCAACTTCTGAAACTCTTGTGGTGACCTCAGAAATGAGAAAACTAATGGTCCAGCTTGTGCCTGTACTCCTAGGAAGGACGAATACACCACCTCCTCCTTACGAGAGCACCACTACCACCATTGTGGAAACTGGATCAGGAAGTGCTTTGCCAGTACCAATACCAGTCACGGATATCATGGAAGAAGTCACTCTCCAAATAGTGGGGCAATTCTTTATGACAATAAAGTATTGCATCGAGTTGGTACTCTCTGTGTGAAATCCTTTCGAGTTTGTGTGATCTCTCTTTGAGAATCAGATTGAAAATATCAAACAGACTGGAGGTTCTGATCGTACAATCGCGTACCAGACACTAGTTGAGCAGATGGATACATATTTGAAGGATCTTGGAACCTAGAGAGAGTCAGACAGGTTGCTGATACTCAACGGTATCAGAGGACCTCCGCATCAATCAAGAACGGGAGCGGAAGCAGATTGAAGAATGAATAGATGAGTGTACACATCATATTGATGATTCCAGTGTTAGCTATCAGAGCTTAATTAACGACAGCCATCAATCTGAAATCGTTTCCAAAACTGCATAGGATGTCATTGCAAGTGCTCGCATAGCGATTGCTAAGGTGCAAGCTTTAATTCAAGATCATGAGTTAAAAATTGCCAATGATAAGAGGAAAGTGGAGGAGCTTGAGACCATAAGACATCGGGTGCAGAAGGAGCTCGCCGACCATTCTTCTTAATTGGAAGCTCTTCGGGTACAACTGGTTTCAAAGACATTTCTGTCAGAAGAGGAGCTGAGGGCTCAGACTCTGGCTGAGGTCGCAAAGGCATGCCAAAGGGATATCCAGCACCTTAGGGACCAAATAAAGTTTCTCGTTGAGCGAGACTAACTTTTTGTTCATCCCTTTTTAAAAAACACTCTATCTATGAATAAGAGAGTGTTTATACCACTCTTACAATTCTGGTCATGAATAATAAAAGTGATAATTTTACTTTTATTTTGTCTTTATTTTCTTTTTGTGTTTGAAAAATAGACAAACAAAAGTGATTGAATTTAATTGCTAGAAGTGATGATTAACATAACAACTCAAAGTTTGGTAATTCCATTAAGGAATTTGAAAAGGTTATTGTCAGAGGTGTGATGTTTAACTTAATAGGAATTGAATTCGTGATTTGATGAATTTTTGTGGACTTACTATCTTATTGATTAGAATACAAGTAGAGTTTAATCCACTAGAGATTTATAGAGATTTTTCCTGTCAGTTGTGTAATGTTAGCATGATGGGTTTAGATTTGCAATTAAAAGCAAATTGAATTGTCAGAGATGTGATATTAACTTGATAAGGATATATGTGCTAGATATGTGTTATTAACTTAGCATCAAAGAGATCTCACTTTCATTGAGAAAACTGAGAAAATCACTGTCAGAGATTTAGTGTTAACTTGATAGCGAGATGAATGCCAGAGGTGCGATATAACTTAGCATTTGACATCTCTGAAAGAGAACACCTAGAGGGCGGGTGAATAGGTGTTAGTGCTAATCTAAAAATTAAATACAAAACTAAGTACGCTAAATGCGGAAGCTAATACAAATTTTGCAACACACTTAGTACAATCAACAAGTGTAGCCGAATTCCCCGTGAAGGGCTCTGGACTAACTCCTCTTGATTACCCTTGAATGGGTTGAGGTGCTATGTGAAGCTCTTGTTGATTAGGTACAAGTGAGGCACACATAAACAACCAAGCATATACAAGATATAGCAATGTGAATTATGCAAGGCACAACACAAGCAAATAGATATGATATGACAATATGAATTATGCTCAACACAAGCAAATATGATATGAATGAAGTATGATGCTTTGCACAAATATAAAAGAGAGAGAGTTTAGAGACAAGTGGATCAAACGCAAACACAATGATATGTTTCGAGATTCGAGCACCCTTGCTCTACATCCCCGCCTACACCACCGTGTAGGATTTCCAATCCACTATACCGTCCACCGAGGACTCCCACCGAGGGAACCTTCACCGAGAAAGATTTGTACAACAATGGAGTACCTAACTCCTCTCTCAAACAAACACCTCCTCACACAAGAGGGGTAGGCCCTTAGCCAAACAACCACAACAACCAACACCTCTACCGAAGAGGGTTTACAACCAAACTCCACCTCTCACTAGAGGGAGCAAACCAATCACCCGATCACCTCTACCTAAGAGGGATACAACAAGAATAAGGGTGTTTACAACAAGTGGTTCCAAAAACCACAAACTCAATCTCTCTTTCTTTTCTCTTTTCTTTTCCACAAAACAAGATCCTAAATAGATTAGGATAGGTGATAGCTCAAGTGTGGAAACTAGGTGTTTGGAAAACAAGCAACAAAGAAAAACACTTGGGAAAATTCTTGCAAAAGATATAGAATGAAAACCAAGACAAATCTCCCAAAATATTCTTTTCTTTGATTTTTCCAAAAACCTAAAAACAAATAAGATGAATTCTTTTTGGCTCAAAACTCTTTTAAAAACTCTTTTAAAACAATAGAGGAAGTCTGGAAATTTTGTCTCTAAAAATCTTGGCCAAAAACCCAAAGAGATGGGGTTTTTATAGGCCCATCAGAAAACTAGCCGTTAGAGCTGAGCTGGCAGCTCTGACAGGCAACGGTCGACCGGCCCGGTCGACCGCCAACTGTCGGAAATATGACCGTTGGGCAACTGCGGTCGACCGGCCCGGTCGACCGAAACAAACAGAGAGCACTGTAAGTGCCCCGGTCGACCGGAGCGGTCGACCGTCCCAGTGCCTCCAAACGTCACAGATTTGTGCACGTCGGTCGACCGGCCCGGTCGACCGACTTCACCCAAGTCGACTAGGTCAGGTTGACTAGTCGACTGATTGAAGCCTGGAACAGAAACTGGGTCAGAAAAACTGGGAAAATATTTTTCTAAAAATCTTTTAACACTTCTAAAAATCACCAAAAATAGTTTTATCATTTTATATGAAACACAAACTTGTGATAAAAATTTCAAGACATATATTAATCATATCATTCATTTTTGAGTCTTGCAAATTTTATCAAAAACAAAACTTGTATTTTTATCAAACTTGATTTTTCAATACATGAATAGGATAGTCAAAATAAGTTTGTCTAGTAAGTTAAACCATGTATGTATATCTAGAATACATCTAATATACATAGAAATAAAGTAAACTTGTTTTGATCTACTATTCATGAAAACCAAATCCAAAACATGAAACTTTTGTGTGTTGTGCACTTGAGCATATCAACTATACTAAACTTTACAAATGGATCTAAAACACACTATCTAAACTATGGATACTTAAGTCTTCTTGACGATCTTCATCTTCAAGTAGACTTGCTCCAAAACTCCATCCATGGGCTAGGCAATGTGTGATCTTGACTCTTTGGCCCTGGAATCAACATGAAAAGCTTCTAAACACCTTGTTGAAGCTAATCACCAACTAATATCTTGGTTAATGATCTGAAACTTAAACAACACAAGATTATTAGTAAACATAATTACATGAGTTAATCATCATCAAAACTAGAGTGGAAGGCCTTTGGGCCAACAATCTCCCCCTTTTTGATGATGACAAAACTCATGGAGTTATATATGCATGGATTAAAATTAAGCTTCAAAGAAGCTCCCCCTTAACTCATGCATAGACAAAAATAATAAGATATGGAAATGAAACACATGAATATGTATGCAAGTATGGAGATAAAACATGCAACAAGCATAAATCAAAATCTTTTTCTCCTATTTGCAATACACAAATATATATCCATAAATAACAAGGAAGACAAATACTTCTCCCCCTTAAGCAATGAAAACATGCATATAAACTCAAACTTAAATACTTCTCCCCCTTTTTGTCAATCATCAACAAAGGGTTCAAAGTAAAATCAAATCAAACAAATTTTTCTCCCCCTTTTTGTCAAACAAAAAGATCAAGAAGGGGTTAAACAATCCAAACAATAAAATGAGGGGTAAAAATCTTTCTCCCCTTTTAAGTCAATCAAAACAATAAAATAATGTTCTCCCCCTTTTGTCTAAAACAAAAACAAGGTCAATAAGGGGTGACTATAAACAACATGATATCAATAGATAAATATGTCAATGAAGCATCTTGATATCAATTGAAAATAAATAAAGATCAATAGATGTTATATGCTATATACATTCATGAAGAGGAGACGCTAAGTTAGCTTCCTTGCACATGTGCATTACATGAAAGAGGGATGTTAAGCCCTAATTCACATAACACACACTATGTAATGCATAAGAGGAGATGTGAAGCTCCCCCTACACACGTGTACCACATAACAAAGAGATGTTAAGCTCTTCAATATAAGATACACTCATCATGAATCTATATGCATATAGTCAATACAAATCAAAACTTTTGTATTTTAAAAAAAAATTGATACCAATTTTAAGCAAAAACACATGAAACATCTTGATATCAATTGAAATTAAACATAATAAATTTTGAATGTCTAAATAAAATTTTGATACCAATTGTAAATAATTTTCATATTAAACATATGATACCAATATGAATTTTTCAATCATAAAGTAAGGGAGTGGGAAACAAATACCAATTGAAGAATCACCAATTGAAAGACAAAATTAAATTTTCTCCCCTTTATGAAATACCAACTAAAAAGATGCATGAGCTTGATACCAATTTAAAAGTAATCAATTGAAACAAAATTGAAGCTCAAGCACTAGCATAACCACGATTTTGTGAAAAATTTATATCATAAGCACAAATAAAATAAGTATATGTGTATGAAATAGAATGAGTACCAATCACCAATAGATGATACCAATTGAAAATATACATACACAATAAACATATGAGTATACACAAAGGTCAAAATGATACCAATTGAAAGAGTTCAATGATACCAATTGACATAACAATAAAAGCATGGTATAACTCATATAACCTAATCCTCCCAATCATGATCAAGTTTAAAATGATTTTCATAGTAAAGCATACATGAACATGATCTCCCTTCCAACCTCCCATGGAAGGTAGGGGTTTTCAAAGATAGATTTGAAAATATAGTTTTGTTTGAAAATCACTACCAAATTGAAGAATACGAACTAGTCAAATGGAAAAACTTTTAAACTAGTACGAAATCCTTCAAGTAAGGAATAAAACAAAATTGTTTTTCATGAAACACATGTGAATCACATGATCACTAAACACTCAAAGTCCATAAAGCTCATTCAAATTCTCATGAAAACAAATCATGGGTAAACTAATAAAGTGAGTGAACAAGTGGTATGTGACACACATCAATCATGAAAATATTCAATTAAGCTCATATGAAATTCCTTGAAGACATGAAAAGCTATATTTTCATTTTCAATAGAAATTACCTAAAAACATGAAAATCATCAAAAACTTATTTAACTTTCATGGCATATGTATGTCTAATACAAGCTAAAGTATACATACATATCCAAAACACAACGAGTCCACAAAATATATGCATTAAGGCACATGGCTCAAAAGGATAATCATGTATATCTAATAGTTTGGACAAGATAGACATATACATGAAGTTAAACAATTAAACACAAAATCAAACTAAATCTTCACCAAAACGAATTTCATTTCAAGGTATATGTATGAATTGTCAACACAATAAGTATACATACATATCCCTAAACACAATTGAGTCCATATATAGATTTGCATGAAAGGCAAATGACTCAAGGGGTATACATGTATATCTTAGAGTTTGGCAATACAAACATATACATGAAGTGAAAAACTCATAAAACAAATTCAAAAATGAGAATACAAGTTTAAAATGTATGAATCATCAAAACTAGATTATACTAGCACATTTAATGGGTTCAAATAAGCATTCAACTCAAACATATATAGATTTATTTGTGGCCCACTATATGTACAAGTATAAATCCTAGTCTTAATGAAAACTAACATCTAAATAAGTAATCTTAACAAGAAGCATCAAAACACAATATCCCTTTCATAGGTACAATATTAACTTAACAGGGATTTATATTGTGATATAAGCAATTTTGATTAGAGGTGTAGTGTTTAACGTAACCGAGAGATTTTGCGATTTGAGTAATTTAGTGGACCCATCATTCTATTGAAGAGAATTGACAAGCTGAAATTTTATCCGCTGAAAAATTGAGGAAAATCTGTTAGAGATACAATGTTAGCCTAACAGTGGTTTACATTGTGATATGACCAATCTTGGATAAAGGTGTAGTATTTAACTTGATCTAAAAATTTGCGATTTGAGCAATTTTAGTGTACTCGTCATTCTATTGAAAAGAATTGACAAGCTAAAATTTTTATCTGTTAGGGACATTGAAGGAAATCACTGTTAAAGATATAATATTAACCTAACAGCGGGGTATGCCAGAGATATAATGTTAACATGATAAGTCCGATCTGTAATTATTTCGCTGGGAAAACAATTACAACTTTTTGTGGTCTTACCATTTCATGGACGACAATTGGTAAGGGATTTTGGATGAGAAGGCGAGATCGGGACCCTTAGGATATTTAGCAAATACACAGCTATCAATAAATTTGGTATGCTTTTATCAACTACCGTTTGAGTTGGGCTAGCCATGCTATTCCCCTCAGCATGATAAGTTGTCGAGAATTTTTAATTGGACTTAAGTGCCAATTATTTCCTCTATCCTTTAGCCATCGTAGGCATTGGATGAGCGTAGTGTACCTTCAGGGTTTTCACTGCGCAGATGAATTGAGATCACTGATATGAATTCCATGGGGTGTTGTCTAGGATTAACTTTCTTTATGGAATCTTCTTTGATCCTCATTTGGTTACCACTCTTTAATATGAATGTGAAAACAATAGAAAGGTTCTGCAAAGATAAGTCACGAACTATTTTCAATAAGTTTGGCTTGATAAGCTATCAGATAAACTCATTCGATCTTCCATGAGAGTGTTCGGATCCTTTGTCGTTTGGTCAAGCTTCGATCGATCAAACAAGAACAGGGAGGTATACCACCATTACATATAGGAAAGTTAGGCATGCTCGACTTCAAAATATGACCTATTCTTCTAAGTTGAAGATAGATGCATGTCTATATACTAGAGAAGAGTGATAAGACTAAAAAATTAATATTTTGCCTTTATCTTTTTTTCAATGTTTACATCATTCATCATAATGTCACCACTATTTGATCAGCTAGGCGTCGATCGACTGTGATATGATCCGGTGAGGGAAAAGCTCTTCTTTGGCTCCCTTCCAAACATTTTGGATCTCAAACCCTAATCCAGCTGATTGATTAGGGTGAAGCTTCGATCAAAGGTGTAGTGTTAACCTGACATGAGAAGAGTGACAAAGCTGAAGTTTCCAACTTTGTTTCTTCGATATTAACATCATGCATCACGATGTCAACAATATTCGGTCGGCTCGGTGTCGATTGACTGTGATGTGGTCTGTTGAAGAAAGAAGCTCTTCTTGACGCTCTTCCAAACATCTTGGATCTCAAGCCCTAATCTATCTGATTGATCAGGGTGAAGCTTCGATTAGAGGTATAGTATTAACTTGATCATGAGAAGAGTGACAAAGCTAAAACTGAAGTTTCTAACTTTATTTCTTCGATATTAACATTATGCATCATGATGTCCCACGATGATGCTGCTAATGAGCTGTCATGATAGACCTCTTCTTCAGATTCAGAATCTGATGAGACTGTCGTAAATACAAAACCGAGTCCTCTTCAGGTCTTGTGATAGTAGTCGGGGGTCTTTGCCTTTTGGTACAAATGAACGAAGTAATGCTCGCTTTCCTTTGCCGAAATTAAGTCCTGATTCCTTAGTAAAATCATACCCCATTCTTTCCATCATATGACGTGACTTTTGTCCATAATGGAAAAATTATGGAGACTCAGAATTATCCCATGAGCTTTCACAAGCTATGGGCTCAGACTCGATTCTTCCGAATAGAATTTGCTTTTGACTTTTTTGCTTGGCTGGTACTTCAAAGAGAACTTTGCGTGCATCTCCAATCTTTTCACATACCATAAAGAATGACTTTATTAGTGCACGCAATGATCTCAGGGCATTCTGTATACGTCAGTACTAGTGTCTGACGATACCGAATTGGAAGCAAGCACAGAAAAGTAAGCCAAATTTAAATTTTCATTAATAAACCACTCGCCTTCAATATTAGCGGTGATATTAAAATCGAGCTTATCAATGCTCATTACAAGGAGATTTATTTCCCAGAGACACTCTTCTTCTTCTGGCTCTATATCAGCTTTGTTACCAGAGTAGGTTCTTCTAGGTGTAGATTCTTATCAGTCTCGAGAGAATCTTGATATAGGAGGGAATCGATGAAGTAATTCTCAAATCCCTTGAACGAATGCCTTTTGGCAATCAACATTCTCACTTTTCCATCTTCATCAACGTATTTCATCACTTGGTGAAGAGTGAACCAGATGATGGAATTGTGGTGAATTTGAGGTCATTCCAACAGCAAGTTGTACGACATGTCGGCGTCAATGACATAACATGTCACCTCGAATCTCAGGTTTACAATTTGACACCTGAGCTTGATTTTTCCCATCGGGCGCATACCATTGGCGTTAAAGTCATAGATGGTTATCTGAGTGGCCCTTAATCAGTGGGTGGGGATTCCCATATGCTACATGATCCTGCGGGCGTAATGCTTAACGCGGATCTCGGATCAACCTGAATATGACTCACTTCAGATGATCTAATATACCATGTATAATACAGGGACCTATCATGTTTCTCATTAACTTGCATGTCTTCTGGGGTGAAGGTGATGCATGGAAACTGCTTCGAGGTGTAGTGGTAATGGTTATCATCTTTCTCTCCGCATATAGTAGGAATTTGGGTTATGAAAATCTCGCATCTGCTAATGCTTCTCGTAAGGTATCCCTTGTGAACTGGAAAAGCCTCGGAGCTCATAAAGAGTGATTTGAGCAGGTATGTTGGCTAGTTGAGCCATGACATCAAAACGGAAGAGAGTTGATGGTCCCATACCACCTTTTTGGAGAGCTTTAACATAACGAAGCACCTTCTGTTTTCCATGGATGGTTTCGTAGACTGCTCAATTGTCTTCTCAATTGGCTAGGAGGGTCTATTATCAGTTCACCATACTGTTTCAAGTATTGCTTGCTAGATCGAGTCTTCAACGTGGGAGATGCCCGTTTATCAACAGCAAAGGTTGACTCCTCTTCTCCTAAACTAGTGAGGGAGGCGACATCTTCTTCGTTCTCTCTTGTAGAGATACCTACCACATTGCTGGATAATGCTTTGGCCTTGCTTTTGGACTTCTTTTTTGTGACAGTCGTCCATTGCTGGCTTTCAACAATGTCAGAATAGACCTACGTTGTCTCTCCTCGAGGAGTAGGAACAGGGATAAGACCTTTCTCCTTCTGGCTATGAGGATTCGTATTGATCGCTCTTAGGTCCACTTTCGGGATAGGAACCACTCCGGTTGGCGCTGGTGGGAGATCCGTTGGATAGGTATGTAGCTGTCATGTTGGCAGTCACCTTTTTCTGCTCTGCACGGAGTTTAAGTACCTCTGCATCGATCAGAGCCTGAAGAACATCCTTGAAGATATAGCAATTCTCGGTCGGGTATCCCAGCATCCTATGATATAAACAGCAGCTAGGATCATCAGACTTTCCTGCCTCTTCACGACATCTGACCTCCAGCAATTTGAGTTTGTTACTCTTTTAGAGTAACTTAAATAAAGAGACCATGTGCTCATCCTTGAAGGAATATAGTTTATTGGCACGTGCTTGGCCGGGAGCCATACCACCTCTGACTGACTGGCTCTTCGAAAATGACTTAACCTCCGTTGCCAGAGTATCTCTTCTCCTTGGTTGAAAGGATGATTCTGGGGGGGCGCCGTGTTGGTTTTTTAGTTCTTGGTTTGCTGTCTTTTCTTCAGCTGACCCCGAGGATAATTTCTTTTGCCTGTTTGCCTTGTAGCACCAACTGCTTCCAAGTGCGGCATTCCGCTACTCCCATTTGAGCGAGGAGGATAGTTTGCAAATTGTGGCGACATGTCTCTGTAAGTCACCTAGAGTGGGGTGAATAGGTAACAAGCTAATCTAATACAAAGTAATGCAGAATTAAAAAACTATTTATGCAAATAAAAACTATTAAGCTAACATATAAAGTGTAACACAAGAGTGTAGCCGAATTTCCGGTGAAAGGCTCTAGATTATCTCCTCAAGATTCCTCTATATTAAGAGTTGATGTGCCACTATGGCTCTCTTGGTTGAATACAAATGTGAGCAAACAATCCCAAGTATATATTCAATTAAGCACAAGTATATCAAGCATATAAGGATGTTAACAATAAAAGCATGCAAGATATATAAACACAAGTGAGAGAGAGAGATAAGTAATCGCAAACATAGGAGAATTGTTTCGAGGTTCGAGCACACTTGCTCTACATCCCCGACTTCAACAATATGAAGGATTTTCACTAGAATTGATTTCGCAAGATCACTCAGTGTCGCAACACCTACAACAAGCTCACACTAGAACTCTTGGGCTCACCCCCTTGAATGGTTACTTCAATATGGCCAGAAGACCCGATGTCTTGCATTTCTTCCTCGGGACCTTCCAGATTGAGATAGTCGCCCATATTATCTGCATGACTCGTGAAAAGATCACCACATGCCTTGTCATCTTTTTCATCTGCACTCCAAGACTTAGAGTTAGTAACAGAAACAAGTGCTAAAATGGAAAATGATGATATTACCTGTAAATGGTACAAATTTTCCCGGTCACCGACTGGTGGCTCAGTCACTGGTGGAGCAGAGACATAGGCAGCCGATGCTTCTACCTCCTTAATCTGCAAAGCTCCACGACCCCTACTCGATGGCTTGACAATCTTCTTCCGAGGGGAAGCACCAGATGGGGCACCTTACATCTTTGCTTGAAGTAAGTTTCAGGGTTCTCTTCTTCTTCGTCCTTTTCTTCTTCGAGGGCAGCTTCAGCAACAACTTCTTGGGCCGGTTCACTACCCACTACACCCAAGCATGGGCTTGCTGCAACTGAGGTTTCACTCTCAGTCTTGGCCAGGAATTCTTCCATGCCTGGCACCTGGACCCACTTCTCATGTTTTTGCTCTTCTGCCTTCCCCCTCAGGCGAGCTGCGATCCATTCGATTCCAGTAGAATTAACTTTGTATGAAGAGGGCGCGCATTTGATACTTTGTATCATTGGTAAAAACCTAAGCTTGTGAGAAGATTAGAAGTCCGGTGTGGCATGCAAAACCGGGCCCCTGTGCACCCAACGATGAAATGCCTCCAGGCCTTGGCACCGTCAATAAGACTCCCCATGTACCTAGCTGATGATTGGGTTACCGACGTACAGTTGGTCATAACCAAACTGTCGGGAAAAGCGACTGGGCAAGTATGGCTCCAGCTGGCAAACATCCCTGCATTGATAGACCAAGTGGGAGGCCTGATACTGACCAACTACTTAAATGTGCCCTCTCCAAGCGAAGAGTGATCGTCTCTAAGATCTTGAAATTTCTCGCCGTATCCAGTGTCGGGGATATGTGGAAAACACCGGAAGAGACTGTATGAATCTTGACGATCAACCGTTCTCCGAGCCCCCTACAAGTATTTGCCTTCCTAGTGAGAGTTCTTGAAACGGTAGAGGTGGGCGAAGCGCACACTCTATGGTGCCTCTTCTCTCGGTTGGATGAGGACAAGAGGGAGAGTGAGAAAGGGATAAAGAAAGAAAGAGCGAGAAAGGAAGTAGTGGAAGGAGAAGGTGATGGTGGTTGTGGATGGTGGGCCGCCAGAGTTGTGGATGGCCGCTGACATCGGTCGTTGGATGGGAGGGGTGGTGAAGGTTGGGGTAGGGTTGCTGTGAAATGGGTTAAGGGAGAGAGTGAAAGGAAAATTAGAAAAGAGAGAGAAGATGAGAGAGGAAGAAAAGAGAGAGAAGAAGAGAGAGAGAGAGAGAGAGAGTAAAGAGAGAAGAAGGTGGTTGGCTTGCCGGCAGTTAGGCCTGACCGGCGATGGCTGTGTGCAGAGGGGAAAGAGGGTAGTGAGAGAAGGTTAGAGAGAGATGAGATTTAGAGAGAGTTGTATAAGAGAGAGTTAGAGAGAAAATGTTAGAGAGAGGTTCTAGAGTGAGGAGGAGAGAGAGAAGGCAGTGAGGTGGAGGTCAGTGGAACGGAGGTCGGTATAGAACGTGAGAGAAGATAAGTAAAAAAGAAAAATTAAGAAAGAAAAATAATAATATTATTATATTTGGTCGATATTTAGTTAATTCAAAAAAATTCTCAAAAAATCCCAAAAATAGTAAATATTACCCTGAACAATGCTGTGAAATCGAATTCAAGAAATTCATCCCCGTTGTAAATTAAAAAATCTTGGAGTCGATTATCGGTATTAGTCGACACCAGATTTTAGAGATTCTCCAAAATTATTCAGAAAAAATTCAGAAAATTCTGTAAAAATCCAAAATATTAGGAAATAATATCTGAAACTGAAACCGGCCCAATCTGACTACCAGAAAGGTCAAATTAAAGTATTATTACCATATTGGATACTAGTACTGCGAAATGTATATCTGGAACTGGGGGTTACACCCTAAGTCGCCCCTCTTCCTCCAGCCACCTCTTCCTTTCTCGCCGCAATCGCCGCCTCTCTCGCCGTCGTTCGGTTTCTCATCGTCAAAGTTTCGGTTTCTCATCGTCAAAGTAGTAAACTAGTATATTCAAAACCAACCGAATGGCGGGTTTCTCTCGTAACTTCTTCACAAAGTTTGTCTGTTCGTCTCCCCTCTCTCTGCCTTTCCTTCTTCCCCCTTCCCTCTCTCTAGCTCTCTGCCTCTTCCCCTCTCCCCACTCTGCCTCCTCCCACCTCCTCTCCCCTTCTGCCTTCTTCCCCCTTCCCTCTCTTAGATCTCCTTCCCATCTCCCCTCTCTCTCGCTTTCCTCCCCTCCTCTCCTCTCCGTCCTCCCCTCTACATTTCCCTCTCACCGCCGTCGCCGTCGCCGTCGCCGGTTGGTTTCCCACTGACTGATGGAGGTATATTACTCAAAACTGACCGAAGGGAGGTCTTCTTCCGTAACTCATATTGAAACTTTGTCAGTCCGTCCATTTGTCCATCTTCATCTTTGAGAGAGCAACGTTGAGCCCTCCTTCTTCCTCTCTTAGCTTCTCTTCTTTCTTCCTCTTTTTTTCTCTCCCTTTTCTTCTTCCTCCTGATGATCGGTCAGTTTCTCACCGATAACGACGGTATATATTATATTCAAAACTGACCGAAGGGAGGTTTTCTTCCGTGACTCATATGTAAACTTTGTATGTCCGTCCGTCTTCATCTGCGAAAGAGAGAGCAGCGTCTTCCTTTCTCAGCTCCCCTCCTTCTTCCTCCTCTCCCCTTCTCTTCCTGACTGATCGGTCGGTTTCTCACCGATACTGGCGATATACTAGTATATTATATTATTATATTTTATTCAAAACAGACCGAAGAAAGGTTTTCTCCTGTGACTCATATAGAAACTTTGTCCGTCCGTCCGTTTTCTCCTTCTTCTTTCTCTCTCAACTCTCCCTCTTTCTTCCTCTCTCTCTTCTTTCGGTCGTGTCCCACTGACATAAGTATATTATATTATATTATATTTTCTTTTTTCTTTTGGAACGAATAAAGCAGCCGAATAATCAGCAAGGGGGGGGGGAAAAAGCCAAAGCCCAAATTAGTTCGTCGTCGTCTCTATCTAATGGCGGAAGAAAGGAAACAACAGCCACAGTTGGGTGGTTTCGATGCGAAATGGGACGCGTGTCTCGACCTCGGCATCCGTCGCGTCGTCTACTCTTCGCTTGCCGGAGCCCTCGGCGGCCTCCTCCTCTTCCGTAAGTATAAACAACCCTTCTTTTTCATTTTGATTTTAAGTTCCTTGCTCGGTACTTTGTTTTCCTCTTTTGTTGATTGATTCGTGTTGAAACGAACACCAGCTTGCTCAAGCCGTTGGATCTTAATTTGTTAATGTGGGAAGCTGCTAGGGTTTGAGTTTTTTTTGTCATTGTTGTCATTTTGGGCTCAAGGATGTTATTGTTTGAGATCTGATTTGTTTCCACCAGAACCTATCCCCTCCTCTCACTTAAGTGTGAAATACACTCAAGGAATTAAACAGCAATCAAATTCTTGATAGCAGCCATCGGATTAAAATATTGTAAAGATGAACTCCACCCCTCTTCTTTTTTTGGTAATCTCATTGTAAAAAATGTTGTTAAGTTGTGATCTTGAAAAGGCCAGAGAGTGCAATAGAGGTGTGACTCTTATATTATCTATTTCAGCTGCAGATTGATGTTTCATATTCTTTGTGAGAGCTAAACATTTCGGCTAAAAAATCTTTCTTTCAACACATAGGATGCACTTATTATAACACAGACTATATATGTGCACATGTATATTTTATCCTTTATAGAATGTTCATTCTAAGTGCTATTTTATGGCAAATTCTTTCCCTAAAAGAGACTCTGATCTTACAGTTGGAGCCATGCTCTTTTTGTTTTTCAAATGTGGCCCTTAAGGCAGATTTTATAACATGTACTCTTTCTCACCAAACTTCTAATCCATCATATTTTGGGTATCATTATTTTCCAACTAAAATATTATCAATCTTAATCGGCAACTTGTTCAGCCATCTTCAGCCATATAATATACCTAACGAGCATTCTTTTGCTTTAAAAATGGAGCATGATCTGAGAGAACAAGGGTTACATTGGTGAAATTCTCATGAGCGATTGTCAAATCTGACCTCAACTCCACATTATTTGGTGTCATATTTTGACTTAAAGCAGCTAAGCTAGAGTAGGGCTTCCATTAAAACACAAAAGTCAGGTTGCTCAAGAAAACTACCTTATGACTTGTAGTTACATGCTTACATTCATGTAACCAAGGTGCAATCCTCCAAAAGTCCTTTAAATCAACCAAACTTCTGGACAAAGAGGAAATATGATATTGTTTTCCAGAGGGACTTATGCATCCTCTCTGAATTTGTTGCATGATATATGTCTAGAACCTAGGCACCTAGCCGAACCACATTCAGTACATGTCTGGCTTCAAGGTGCTAGTACTTGTTACTAATGATTGACCTTTTTAAGGAAAAAGCAATTATGTGGTGATGTCTAGTTTGAGGTAAAAAGGAGCAAAATAGATCTTTGGCGAATTGAAAATCATGGATTTCTAACTAAAGAGAATATCTGGTGAAAAAAGGAGACCAAAAAGGTTATTAAAACAAAAAAAAGTATCTTCTAATGATTGGCAAAGGCAGTATTCTAAAAAATAGTTCCTACAAGCGCATACATGGCTATGGAGCTTTCCACTGGGAATGGGTTTGCTACAACATGTACTCCTGCCTATGTAGCACAAACACTCCTATCATGGAGCTGTGTTGTGTCTGAAGCGCGTTAGACACGCGTGTCATGTGTATTTTTAAGAATTCGTCACGTGTCCACGTGTCGTGTCCGTTTCACTATTGCTGTATCCGCGTAACATGGACTCCAGCCTTCTACGTCGGAGAAGGGGAGAAGAGAAGAGTGAAAGGATAGATGAGAGTAAGAGAAGGTAAATTATAAAAAAGAGTCAAATGGATTATCGCTCTCATTGTTGCATTTTTTCCTCTCTTGCATGAGAGGAAGCGGAAGAGGGAGTTAGGATTGAACCCTAAATTCTCCCCTTTAAGTTTCCCATTACTTCTCAGCTTTGACCATTTTTGTTAATTATTAAAATGAATCAGCTTATTCTTGAACTTAAAAGGAGAATTTAGGTTCAATCTTAATTTCCTCTCTCCCCTTTCTCATGCGAGACTTGTAACAAGGTTTGCGACAACAATATCCTTCTCATCCTTCCCTTTCTTCTCTTCCTCGATTTTTTTTTATTTAGCATTTTTGCATAGTGTCTGCATACACGATGCATATTCATATGTGGCGATGAACTGCATGGCGCCATATGCTAGTTTCTAGAACATTAGTAAAAATGGAGAAATGGTGAAAATTTGGAAAAACATAAGTTAGCAATAAAGGAAGTTTAGAAAATGGTTGGCAAGTGTCATGCCCTGCTTCCCACTAGAGCGAGATAAGCACATGACTTGGGCCGGCGACACGCTCAAGGACATGCTAAGCCTTTAACCTGCAAATTATATCATTTTTTCTGCCTCATATAAATGAGGTTCACATAAGGTACACATACATGAAAGCAAAACTAATCAAAAGTTTATTCAACTAATGAAGTTCACAAAAATCGAATACCTAGATACCAGTCCAACTAAGAAATGAGTTCATTCTTTCATTTATTCATACATTTTATGAAAGCAAATAATTTAAAGGAACTCTCCAACTCTGCTACTGAGCTTCAGCTGGCTCCTCGTAATACTCCTCGTCTCCAGCTGATGTCTCCACATACTCTCCACTATCTAGGGTAAGCAAACCCCGGAGAGTCAGAAACTCCCGACAAATACAAACAAAGGAAATGAAGTGTGCAATACGTGCAGAGCACACAGATGTGTATGAATAAGAAAAGGACACGCAATATGCAGTTACATGATACTTATTTTCATTACACAATCATCTCACCAATTTCGGGGAGTTCGCGCGTTCGCGCGAGGGACAGTACTTTCTATCGCTTGCGCTTGCTTTTTCACTCCCCTTAAGCCCCAACGATCTCTCTCTTCTATAAAGCGAAGTAAAGTGCATGGCACTAGCATTAGTCTATTACTTAAACCAGTCTTATAATATCAAAGTCATGATGCGCTCACAGAAACATAAATATGGTCATAGTATGGAGTAAGTCAAGTGTAATAAGTATAACTAAACAATCAACTAGTAGTAACCATCACAAGAATTACAAAAGTACAAGATTAATTATGAAGATGTCCCTAGGGGTTACTAATTAGGTGACACTATCCCAACTGCCACGTGCAGTAGACGTACCCCATCCTACGCCTATTATATGTCAATTGGGTCCTAAGACGCGAAAATGACTGCGTTCTATGTCACAGCCTATTCTCGCATATCAATTAATAGTTATCGTTATTTGAAAACTGTTAGTGAAAAAACGTCCATGTATCCTAGCGGGAACCATGCCAGGAGTAATACAATATAGTAATATATAAGTAGAATGAGTTTATCAATAACCCATGTCACAAAGTGACTGCACCATGTAAAATAAATATCACCATACCTTGTACATAGGTAGAGGTACTCAAGATACACTTTCTTAGTTTTCACCATCAATTTCTCCAATATTAGCCTCATATCTTGTCATTTTTATAACCAAATTTATTATAGAACATGAATATCTTGCGTGAACCAAGTGCCAAGAATAACCGTGCCACCATGTCCTTGCCAAGCCCATATAATCACCATGTACCACTTTTTCAAGTAATTCCAAGTACACGTCTCACGCAAGTGTTTATCCATGCCATGTTCATGTTCATGTTCATATTCATATTCATATTCATGTATTCATGTTCAAGATGTTCATGTTGTAATTCCTATATCATGGTGTCTCTACGTGAACAATGTCAGTCATGTCAATTATTTATCCAAGCATGGAATACACAAGTGATTAACTAGAGGTAATATCAATAGTATGCATGAAAATCAGTATTAAATAATAACAACGTGTATTAATTCGTCCATAAGCAAATTTCGAATTTAAACTTAGAAACTTGACATCTATTAGTGATAAGATTTTGATTTTAAGTTAAAATTTGTTAAAGTTTCATTAAAGGGTTCAACATGGAGCAAACATAAATTATCATAATTTTTAGACTATTTTATGAAAGCTAAACTATTTTAGCATACTAGATCGAATTGTTTTTCTTTTTTTTAGAAAACTAGTGGGAGCTAAACAATGATATTTTAGGGCTGAAAATGATTTTCAGAAGTTACAGGGGTTAATCAGTAATATTTCAGGTTTGGAAACAGTTTTCAGAAATTACGGGGACTAAACAACAATTATTCAGGTCTAGAAATAGTTTTCAGAAATTACAGGGACTTAACAGCAGTTATTTCAGATCCGAAAATAGTTTTCAGAAATTACAGGGACTAAACAGCAGTTATTTCAGGACCAAAATTTTTTTTTCCAGAACAGTCAGGGACTAAACAAAAATTTATTTAGGACTTAACAGAATTTTCAAAAAAGTTAGTTCTTTCAAACTGTAATAGAATTTGATGTATGAGAAAATAATAATACGGGCTTCTAAAATAAACTTTTTAAGAAGTGAGGGTCCATGGTAAATTTGTCATACAATTTAGGTCACTTTTAGCACATACAGGATGATACATATTCTCATAATATAGTTTTATATTATAATCATTACCAACCTGTGCACATAGAGAAAATTAGTGCACATATATTACACTATTATATTAACACCATCCATGAAGCAAGGATAAAAATCTATTTAATATACTTTAACATAATACTTTTTATTAGTAAATGGCTTCATATAAGTATCAAAACTGTGCAACAAGCACTGATTTATTATTTTATTTTATTTATTTATTTCCTGAGACTTGATTTTGATCCTTCAACCTCTTGGTTCGGAATTTTGTGCCATTGGCCTCTCAATTTGACAGATGAATTTCTTGGAAATTTAGGCCTATTTTTCTCTATGTTTTTATGTTCATGAAATTAATGTTTGCGTCATCTCTCTGTTTTCGTTTCTTTCTTTTGGATTGCTTAGCACAATGGCTAAAATATTTTTGAGCTTGTACATTGAGTCTCAACAAAATCTGTATTTTATAGTATTCAAGAGAATTATAAAAAAAACATATTTTCAATATTGGTATTAAACTAAGAAGTAATCAACATTACAAGTATAATAGTTATCTATCATGAAATGATGAATTAATGAAAATAACAAAAATAATATATGTGATCATGATTATGGGTCTAGAATAGTTAGGTCTAATTAGAGTAGTGATAAGGATCATCAAAGGGGTCCTAGACATGATTTCTATTGAATCAAAGGAAAAGAAGGGGACTCTAGGCACTTGCCTTTGATGATTAATTCCAAAGCTTGATGGTAATGGCCTTCTTCTTCTCTTAGAGTAGATTGATTTTTTTGGACTAATTTCGGATTTATTTACAGATGGCCATAAAAAATGAGTTTTTCATGTTTTTCTAGTATTTAGGTTAAGTTTAAATTGATTTTTAGTTAGGATGTAGATATGCCCACAAAATTTAAATGTTTATCTACTAATTTGAATTTGATTTGGATGTGTTTTAGGATAAGAAAGAATTTTGAACGAATTTAAATAGATTTTCTTTTATTTTTTTTTGTATTCATGAATTTAAAGAGAGAAGGAATTAAGAGGAATTCAATTTTTGATTTGGCTTCTTATTGGGTTTTGGGTTTGGGTCTAGAATTCATGGGCTAAGGGAAAGAACATGAAATATTAGTAAGAGGAACAACAGTAAATTAATAATAATAGTAGCAATACTAATAATAGTAATAATAATAATCCATAAAGATTACATGTAAATAATAATTAAAATAGACAATAATGATAATAGTGAATAATAATAATATTAATAACAACAATAACAATATTAGTAATAACAACAACAATAATAAATAATAATAATCATAACGAAATAATAGTAGCAACATCTACTACTAATAATCACCAATAATAATAATAATAGAAAGTTATAACTATTAGTTATGAAAACCCATATAAAATAATAATAACGCTTAATACAAATCATATATATATATATATTAAAATATTGCTATACATATTAAATCATGTATTATAGATTAGAGTTATTACAACAAGGTTTGTGATAGTTTATATGAAAATTTCAAAATCAAGGAATGAAGGAAGTAGACGTTCGCACGCTTGCACTATGTGTGCGTTTACATGTGCCCATGAGCATATGCATGAGTATAATTTTTGCTGAAATGGGGCAATAAAGAGCCAGGGATTCTATGTAGTTGTAGGTGTATTTAGAGTGAAGAACAAAGGGTCTTAATAAGGAGTAAGAAATTACAGAAAGGTGGAGTTATTTTCATCATTTGTTGGTGTCAATCGTCTTGGATTTGATTGGGTTTGGATGATTAATTTATTTTTAATTATTGTTATTTTTATTTTAAGTTTTTAGGTTGGCTTTGTATTTTAAGTATTTGGATTCAATTAGAAGTTCATTTAGATACAGATTGTGTTCTGAATTCAGATTGGAATGATTTGAAGAGGGATAGACTAGTTTCTTTTTTTTGTTCATGCTATTAACAGTGAACACTGACTGTGTTTCGGGATATGACTTCTTGGTTTATTTTGAAGTTTGTTTAGTCAATTCATTTTGATCTTTATCTTTCCCTTTGTAGAAGCTTATGAAAGGGGGTAGTGCCAATGGTGATATTCAGTTTCGGACTCGTAATGGATCAAGTATTCTTTTGTTGGGGTTCATTGCTTGTATTTATCTCTTTCTTCTCCGCCTTTCCTTTCTTTCTTCTAGACAGTGAGACAACATCCATTGAAACATCTTAGATCATCTTCTCCATTAAAAACTTCAGGTCCCTCTTAGATTTCAACCCTTACTTTTTGGGTGCATTGGTTATTCACTGAGTGACACCAAAAATTCAAAGGAGAATGAAATTGTTCAGTACATGTTATGTATGAAGCAAGAATGCTTCTTGACAAAGCTGAGCACTCTATCCGGTATAGTTGTGTTGTGTTAGACACATATGAGACACGACATTTTTGTCATGTGACATGTCATTATTGTTTTGCATGATTGCATCTACATCTTTTAAATTTGTTCTGTGCTGGTTTGTCGTGCCCGTGTTGGCATATCTATGTTTGTGTTTCACAGATGGGTTGTAGCAAGTACATTAGGCTTATTACATTTACACCTGCACTCCACAGAAATGTAATTGTTTATCTGATTTTAAAAAATATTAATAAATGCATTATGAGTTATTGCTTACGCAGGATAAGAATCTTGAGGTATACTTTGAAATAGCGAGTAAAAAAAAAATCCAATTTGTGTAAAATTAGCTTTGATTATTTCTTCCAATCACATGGTAATGCTACCTTCTGTAAGTTCACATATTTTAACAACTAAATAACTCATGGATATTATAGGTCTGAAAATCTTATTACCACAGAATCTGTAAAAAATTAAAAACATGAAATTATTATGAGAACATCTTAACATATTTTAAGGATGCTTTGAAGAAATGAAATAAGAGGGTTGCTAGACCTGGTGAACGATGAGACCCCTACTGAAGTTTGGAAATGTTTAGGAAAAGGAGGATATGGATAACTAAGTTATTACACAAAATTATAAAAAATGTAGAAATTACAAACACATGCAAAAGGACTTTGGTTCTTATTTATAACAGTAACAGAGATACACATATTAATCCCATAAAAAAAATTTGGAACCAGGCCTATAAGCGATATAATGAAACTTTGGATGAGAGTAATCGAGCAAAGAATAAGAAGTAATGTGGCAGTTGGTAACATACCATACGGTTAATGGAAATTTTTAGGGGAATAAGAAACATCTTAATATGTATATCTAGATATGGTTAAAAAAGTTTATGACAAAGTCCTCAGGGAGATTATAAAGAAATAAATGTCTAGTTGTTATAATTTGTGTCTAAGATATTTGTGATGGAATTATAATTTGCATGAGAATACCTAAAGAGAACTGTTCCTGATCACCATAGGTCAACACCAATGGTTAGCAATAGCTATTGATGAACTTATTGGACATTACATTTTGAAGGACCAAAGAAAATATATCTAAAGTATAAGGTAGAGAGAAGCTTTAGAATCTATTGGAGTTGGAAGTATCCAGAAATAAATTAAATATATTGAATATTATTTTGACAAATTTAGTAGAAGGTATAATTCAGTGACGACCAAAAGTATGTAGGGATGACTGTAGCGTCTACTCGGAATCAATCATTCAAGTCAATCATTCATCATAATAATGAGATTGAGGAGGATGTTGGTCATAGAATCAAAGAGGTTGAGGAGGATGTTGTTCATAGAATCAAAGTAATCTGGTTAAAGTGAAAAAATGATTTTGGACTGTTATGTCAATCTAGAGTACCTATGAAATTGAAGGGGAAATATATAAGATGGTTATATGATTATTGTGTTTTATGAGTTAGAATGTTGGGTCATTAAGAAACAATATCTTAGAGAAAAAGCATAGTGAAATTGTTGGTGATGGGATGATGAGCAACAATATGCTAAAAGATAGGATGAGAAAAAAGTGCATCTATAAGAAGAGAGGCGGCTTCGATTGAGGCTAAAATGGGAGATAGCTTGAGAAGATTCAGGCATGCAGACTGGAGACTGATGAGTGTGTGAGCTAGAATGGTATGCTCACAGTTGAAGAGCAGCTAGGTTTAGCTGCAGGCCAAAGTAGACATGGATTGAACCTGTACTTAATCTATAGACGGATGGATGGATTGACAGACATGCAGGTTTTAGCCCACCCATTCAAGTGGTTGCGACTATTATGTTATTGAAAAACCCACTTAGTTTGTGGGCACTAGATGGGTTGGGCTATATAGATCCTCTAAATAGTGTGATTTTTAGCACACTTATATTTTAGGGTTGGAGATCGAACGTGTTGGATCTTTGAAAAATGACTTAGTAACTACAAGCTACCCCGTCACATAAATTCCATCAAATGTCACCCTAACTACTGTTTCCTCTACACACGGGATACGTGTGCTAATTTAACAGACAAAGGAGCCATGTGATTTCAGAGATTTAGAATAAAAGTTTTTTTGTGTTTGGTTATGCTCCAACTGGTTTACTTTAGCTCAGTCTGGGGGAACAAAGTTACGGTTTCATGTTGTAAATGTTTGAGGATTGCAGGTCTCTGGAAAAAATATATGTTGCTAGATTTTTCTGTCACTATACATTTCAGTAAAGTTACACATAAACTCAAAAATATCTTGTCCAGTGTTTCTGTTTTTCTGACTTCCTAAATTGGATTATCACTTCTAGTAAAGTGAAGAGTGCTGCTAGTGCCACATCATTTCTCTTTACTTTCACACTGCAAATTTAGACATTTGCCGGGACGGATTTGATGTTGCATTAACTCCTGAAAAATGTTTCTTATTTCATATTTGGTAGTCTTAGCAGTTTTGGTTTGCCAAAGCGTACTGATGTCTGGCTAGAAGAACATTGGGGCCTGAGAAACATTACCTGATCCACCCAACATGCCATACTTTATGTGACCCGGACCTCCTGACGAATGAAGTCGATTAGCTTATTTACTTGATCTACCATCCTTTGCAGTTTGCATCCTTACTACCAAACCATTTAGAGGTTGTGCCTTCAGTTTGAAAGTACGGAAAAGTACATGTTCCCATGGTGTTATCCTGCTACCATAGGATTTCCTATGCTATATGATGAAGCTTCAAAATAACATTTAGGCTCAGTTCTGGCATAAAAATGCAATGTCACCGAGGGATTCTGCACTTCATATCTAAATGATTAAAATCATGACAGAAATTTAGAACACATCAAAAATAAAATTATAAAAAAAATATATTTAAGAGCACTATGAAAACAATTGCAGCATTTTATGTGACATGAATTCATTTCAGAATGTTGACTTTGATACAGGTAAAGTAATCAAAAATTACTAATCAAAATCAATAAGTATGATGTTGTGCTGGTTACATACGATAGCACTATGATTAAGTTAATGATTAAAAACATCTATCAGGAATTATGTGGCATAAGCAATACAACAAAGTGATCTAATATGCACTTGTTTTTGTCCATATTCTAGTTGCACCGATTATTTTCAAACTGTGTTTTCATGTAGCTTAGTAAGAAACCTAATACTTTGATAAACGTGCTTGGGGCAGCCAAAGATTCTCATTTTAAAGTTTTGCTTGGATATGGCCACACCCTTTACATCATTTGTTACATTTCTGCCAATGTTCAAGCTAACAAAAGAGTTCAAATCATGCTTAAAAGCATGGTCCCACATTTATTATTCTGGATTACATTCATCCACGAGATTAATTTACATGGTCGCTGAGGAATTAAAGTCCCATGAGTGCATTGAGTGGTGATAGATATGTACTTTAAAGTTTAATATGGGAAACCCCTAGTGGGTGAGTGAGTGGCCAAGGCATTCCTTATTTCCTGTGCGAAGCCCTTGTTAAACTAAATTCAATCTGTCGATAAGGCCTGTGACAAACATGCACTGTATCTCTCTAACTGTATTGTAATGCAAACCTCTTTGACTCTTTCAGGCGGTCGTGAGTGTGATTTTGTATTGGGGGTTTGTCTTACGTTTGGGAGATGCCAGCACACTGTGTGGCATGTTGATAATGCTTCATTTTTTTCCTTTTCCATTTCTGTTTCTTTATTTATAGTCACTTTTGGGTCTGAATAGCATGTTGTTCCCCACTGTGTGGCATCCTGTTGTAATGATGTGTTATGTGACATGCTAAAGTCACAACCTTGTGTTGCTCTAAAAGCGGGGAGCAGAAAGGAAGGCACGACCCACATTCTTAAAATAGTCAATCTTTTTTCTGGTATTATGTTCTCCTTTAATTTCTTCTTTACAAGAAAAACTTTTCAAAATATTTAATATCACATTAAGATTTAAATACACCCCTAAAAACAGTAATTTCTTCTTTCATATACACTTTTACATTTACATTACTTTCTTAAGTTTTCATTTGCATCCTTAGATCTGTTGTTCACTAATGCAGATTGTTTTTTTTTTTTTTTTTTTTTTTTTGGGGGGGGGGGGGGGGGGATCTACAATGGCCTTTTGCATTATAAGTAAAAGAATCATTTAAAATTGAAATTTAGTTTACATCAAAGCTTATCCATAATTCTTTCTTCATTATAGTTTTTTACACATATATTTCTCAAGAATATATACTTTTTTGTAAAATCAATTTTACATTGAATAAATGCAGAGACTTGCATGTTTTTGTGCATTAAACCGAGCGTTTATAAAAAAAAAATATTTTGAGATTATCTTTTGTATGAAAGTAGAAGAAAAATAAGTTGAACTTAATTTACATTTCTAGAACCTTAAAATTCAAGTTTTTAAAATCTGTGTTTACATCAGATATACAATGTTAGAATTTTGTTAAACGTGCATTGCATGTGCCCAATCTAGTCTTGTCAATAACTCTTTTCTTCATGATCTGTGTCTTATTTTTCTGTTGTTTCATATTCGCAAGCACATATTGCACCCTATTCTTTCTTGAGAAAGTATCAATCTTTTTCCCACTTCTACCATAGGCTAGTAGTTAATGAAATTGATCACTTAGCATAAGCCTTTTCATAGTATGTAGACCTTTAGCCAAATTCTCTTACATCTGAAATGTCATCTCTTGTATATTTCTGATGATTATTGGTTGTTCCTAATTTTTTGTCTCCTGCACACATGTTTGTTGAGTTGACACATCTACATTTTTCATTTCCTGTTCACTCAGGGAGCCCAGCAAGTCGATGGGCATCTGTAGCTTTTGGTGCTGGTTTGGGGCTTGGAACAGCATATACTGAGTGCTCTTACATATTTGATGGTTCTGTTCCGAAATGGTCGGCACCACAGGTTTCAACTGTCCCATCTGTTCCTTCTCAAGTAAGGCTCCCTTTATCTTATGTTTCGTTTGGCTATCTCGGTTTCATTAATGCTGTGCTGATAGGTGAACGTTAAATGAATCATTGCCTGTTCTTTATCGTTCTATGCTGAAGGTACTTGGTACAGTACATCGTTAATGATGTTATTTATATTTATTAAAATTATATCATCTATGCTTACATGTTATGGCCACGGTGCTTTTAAAGTTGGAAGATGTTTAATCACTGTAGTATGTTTCTGCTGGTAATGTACCAAGCTTTAAGGAATGATTTAAATGGTGTTTGCTTCATTTCCAATACAAACCTTCCTCTCCAATTTGTTTCCTCCAAAAAATATTGTGGGTTATGATCTATCAATTTTCCCCCCTAAATTGGCATGAATTTTGGAAAAGCTACCTTAGGTTATGGGCATTGACACTGTTGTCTGTACTTGCAAGAGTTGCTAAAGTCTTGGTCTGTCATGATATTTTATTGTTTGGTCCATTTGTGCAGTTGCTTCCTTTAATAAGAATTTGAACACTATGTATAGAATGGAATGTGGAAATCTTGATTCTTAACCATAAAGTGAGACAAGGACAAAGGAAATTAGAAATTTGAACCAAGTTATGCTAATTAGATGATGCTTAACATCATAAATTTATTATGTTAATTGTAGAAAATCTCTCCAACCTACACTTTGTTCCTGAACCGCACCCCAACTTTCAGAATGCCGAATGAGCCCCCTACTTCCTCTTTTCGGTTGCCCTACAAATTTTCTTGAGATATGCTCACATGAGCAGATTTTTTTAATAATTTTTTGTTAATAATTAATTTGACCTTTGTTAAGGGTTGTAAAATTACCTTGTACTAAGTATAGCCCCTATTTTCTAATTCCTACCCTCCATCTTCGTCATCAATAACCCCAAATTAAGATTATGAACAAAACCAAAAGCATCATTACCACCATCTGCATACCATAAAAGCTAGACAAAACCATCTTTCTCAAAATCATCATGAAGAAGTCTCAAGCCTCTTGAGCTAAACTTTGTTGGTGAAACATCTATGTTGCTAACTACTTTACTCATGACGCGTGAGAGCAAGTTTAACCTCCAAACTCAAGTTCAAAACATTGGCAACTCCCTAATCGTGCATCCCCCACACACACGAAACCTCCCTCTCACCCTTGATATCATTCAAGGAAAATACAGATCACGAAAAGGTTCTTCGAATTGCTTCTAGCCGGACAAGAAGGGTGTCGGAGGTGATACTCAGTCTAAGTAGCGAAGGCATTTTTCTTCTTCCCTAGGTGCACCTAGATTTAGATGCCGCTTTGCAATAAAAAGGTTTCCAACTGTCAAATAAGCTTTTATCCTTATCTTTTGAGATTGGCTACATGAATATTTTCTTTCATTCACTTCGGTCAATAATAATCTCCTTAGTAATATGAACAATTAACATATCATTTTTAATTGCCTACATCTAAGTTCATTTAGGCCTCCTTTAGTATTTATTTCCCCATTAACTATAATCCTATCACTTCTCTTAATTGCGCATTTGTTGGCATGAATTGCACATGTCTAATGTTCCTCAATTGGTTATGTTTATCTTTATCCCTAGCAGGAGAAATCTCTAATTTTCTACAAATGCACTCATTTTTTTCATCCCATCTCTTGGTTTATTGTGACTCATCCATCTCAACATTCGCATTTTTACTAATTTTTTGGACATGTTTCTTAAGAATTGTTTAACCTTCTAAAATATAAGCATAGTAGATCTTATAGATGTTCTATAAAATTTTCGTTTCAACTTTATGGGTATCTTATGATCAGATAAAACACCAGTGGTACTTATCCACTTGAACCATCTCATTTTGATTCTAGAAATCCCATAATGTTTTAAAAATCGGAAGCGCATCGCGTAGCGTTTGTTCCCTATGTGTAGCAAAGCATAAGCTACAATATTTTTTGATTTTTTAATTTCTAAAATATATAGATTTGCCTAAATTAAATATAGATAAATTCAAGGAAAAATTAAAAAATGCTAGAAAATATTCTAAAAATTAAACAAGCAATAAAATGACTAAATAGAATATCCATACAAGCAATTAGCACATTTCTAAAGAGTAAATGACAAAATGCGAGCAAAAAGTATCGACACTTGGAATTTGATGTAGCATCATAAATCATATATAAATAAGCAAGAAATGTACGCAGAATGAGAGAAAAGTTGTTGGCACTTACTTGGAATTCGATGTCGCATCATAAATCACAAATGATATGTTCATATTTCATAACTTTATAACCATGGCAAGTGATTGCAAAAGAAATAAACAGAGTAAAGAGATGGAGTTAAGTTTAGAAGTGTTGTCTGATTTCTCGCAATGTAATCTGCAGTAGCAAGGGCTAAGCGGGTCAATCCTCAGGGAGATGCGATGGAAGCTTTTCGTTACAGTCTTCTCCGTTTAAGAACTTAAAAAAAAAGTGATGATTGTTGTAAAAGAGAGGTGTTTTAGTCTATAGGAGAAAAGTTCACAACCTACTAATCATCTACCACCATTAATCATACTAATATTCAAATAGAGAAAATCTTCACTTTAAACCCTAAAGCAAACTACTAACAAAAAGTCAAGAAAGATGTATAAAATAGAAACTCAATCCTATTTAAACTAACACTAATCAAAGTTTAACATTAAACTATCAAGATTTTTTATCAAGCATAGTGTAAGAAAAACAATTGAAGAGTATTAACAATTAACCATAAGTATTTATCATCATATATCTTCAAGATTACTTGTTTAAGCATGGCACTGAAGAAGCATGCAAATCAATTTAATCTGATTTCTCTATTGATTACTAGATGTTAATGGTGGAGATAGATTAGCAAGAAATGAAGAAGGAATTAGTTACTCATGATTTTGATTTCGCTAAGCATGTTTAAATGTAGATGATGCATAAAAGAAGTAAAGCAATTAAAATAAAATAACAAAAAGAGGGATGAAAAGAAATTTGAACCTCTTTATTGAATTGTCACGATCCAAATATAAGAGCTCGTCTTTCTCCCAACAAGACTCTCTTATTACAATGAAAATTCGGAAAATAAAGACTAAAGAAAATCCTAACTTATGATCTCTGAGATGCCTCCTCTCTCTGGCTCTACCTTGCTATTTATAGGGGAAATAGATGATAAAGTCTCAGTCGAACACACGCACCCAACCGTCAACAGAGATTCCTCCAGAAAGCTGCATTTTTGCGGCTTTTCAGGAGAAAATGCGGCAAAGGTGGGGGCTCTGGCTTCATCTCGTCCGTCCATGTGCAGGTATCCTCAGAATCTTCGTTTGATTTCTGAAATTTAAAATAATCTTGTTTCCTAGATAACTTAGGAAACAAGTTATCTATAAATCCGAGTTTAAATTTGAATTCTTCTCCTTTATCTTTGACTTGGAGCTAACCTGATTTGAATTGGTTGTCTCCTTTATCTCTGAATTAGGATAGGGATTATCTCTTTATCCTTCTCTTCCTCTCGATTTCAAATTTGTTTAACTTGAAATTTGAATGTAGATAAGATAATTAGAAGCTTCTTTCGTCACTATCTTCCTAATTTAAACACTACACACCATAGGCAAAAAGAGGGTTAAATAGCAAAATTAAATAAGAATAATCAAAGGATAATTGTGCAAATGTAATGATAATAGTGCAAATATGAAATGCAATCAGCAAGATGTCCAATGTAAGCCAATCAAAGGTGACTGAGGTGAAGTCTTAAACAAACATAGCAAACTAGCAAATGAAGACATGAAGTCTTGAACAAGTTACAAATGTCACACATAGTCACATAATATCCCTACTTAAAGCAAAACAAACCGATTTTTGAAATCTTCATCGACCACTAACCAAAAACCTGCTCATTGTCATCTCTCAAATAATATCTCAATTAACTAAATCATTCTTCTCTTGGATGACATGAGCATCTGCCTGATCAATATCAATGTCCCCTATCTCATCCTCAACGACCACCTCTTTTCTTTTAGATGATGCTTTAAATTCAATGTAAGTTTTTTAAATTAGTTATCCATTATCATTTATTAACTTCATAGTAGTTAATTTAAGTAGTAAGCATATTACTTACAAGCAACATTAGGGAGTCCGGAATCAGTCGATTCAATCATGTCTTTTTCTTAACGGAGCAACACCTTCTATCTTCAAAGTAGTGTGATTGTGGATTGTAGTGGTATCTGAAAAGCTTTCCTCCACATTTCCATCTTAACAATTCAGACATTGTCAAGGGAAGGCTCTCCATCCTCGGTAATCCACTCATCAATTGAAGCCACATCCTCAATTAAAATAGGAACTCATATTCCTCTCCCTTAATTTGATGTTATACATCACATATACAAGAGAGTTAAGTCGATTTTGCTCCAAATGATCCCTCTTCTTTTAGCGTACCTTTATCAAATGTATGCATGAAAATAACATCCAATGTTCCAATGTAAGCAACATTTGCCAAGGAAAATAATTTTATCAATTTTGCTCCCAATGATTCCTCTTCTTTGAGTGTACGTATATCAAATTTATGCATGAAAATGACATCTAATGTTCCAGTGTAAGCAACATTTGCTAAGGAAAATAATTTTATCAGGGTGCGTTTTCAAATGTGCTCTAGTTACATTTGCAACAAGAAGCACCTAGTGGTGAAGGAGAAGATACACACAGCAAATCTTTGGTGTAGGAGTGTCTTCTCCAAATCATTCTCACCAAGAAGCTACATTGATAATTCATAACATAGGCATTAAAGAACTAAATTTGTATTTTAAGTAGTTGTGGAAAAACAAAATTTAGGCAATTGATACCTGGAGTGCGGGAAGTAATAGTCTTCAATGCCAAGTTCCAAACTCTCCAAGATTGTTTCTGTAAGCATCTAAATCAACATCAGCTTGTGCCCTCTCAGCAACATTGGGAATCATTCGAGCCATGCACTTATAAAGACCCCTTCTCACCTCAGGATGTGTGCTAAAATTTTCACCATAAAAATATTTCGGACTAAGGTGACTAGTCGGCTGCAACATGTATAGGTCTATGGAGCATGTGATTCCATCTCTTGTCTCACTTTCCATGATGACATGTACTTTATATGCCACCACATGCTTCAACAATCTTCTCCTTTGCACAATCAAAGTGACTCGTACAAATATGACATGGAAGGCCTAGTCTCAGAATCAACCTCTCGAAGCACACAAACCAAACTAATGTGATAACACAAAACAGGACATGTCCTAAAATGCTCTATCATTAAGAACAATATTATTTGCTTTCACAGTTTCACTCCATTGGGCCTCTTTGTCTAAGAGCTCCTACTAAACTCTTCAAAACAGAACACTGATCTTAGTACTTCTTTTTGCTTGCACAACCTTTGCAAGGACAAGAATGTTGTAGCAAATCATGTCATGACTGGGCTTAGAAGCTCCTTTACACCACTATGTATTCTCATCAAATTCCATACCAACATGATTATAAATGAAGCTAATAATTTGCTTTGCCAATTCCAAAATCTCCTTGTGCATTTTTAGTTCCCCAATGACTTCAAGCTTCAAATTTATGTAGTGAGCAACGCATGGCGACCAATAAAGTGATTGTCTCTTCTCCACTAGCAACTTGCCGGACAAAGCATAGGAAGGGTGACTATCTATGATCACCTATAGAACATTCTCCTTTCCTATTTCTTTGACCATCTCACCCACTTCCCAGTCTTATGTTCATCACATGCATCAATTTATCTCTGGAATAAGTACTCCCCAGTCTTATGTTCATTACATGCATCAATTTATTTGTAGAAGAAAGTACCTTCTGAATTGCTGATAAGGAAGTTGATTAAGCTTCTATTCTCTGATCTTACCAGCCGTCTCACATCAAAGTGTACCTAAATTGTCCCATGCCTTCACATGAGTAGCTTTTATGACATCATTGATTGCACCTCCACTGTAAGGACACAAGTCCTCAATTCATATATCGATGGTTGCTTCAACCCCATTCCAAACCCACCAATCTCTTCAATCATCTCTATCAAATGAGGACTATTAACCAGTTTGAAAGGCAAACCATTTGCATAAAGGCACCTCCCAATCTTTGCTACAACCAGCCCCCCCATTCTTTCTTGTATCTATTCTCAATTTTCGTTTGTCGAGTTTGAGGAGTTACAAACTTGTCCAATGGACCAGCAATTCTAGAAGCCACATCCACCAATTTCAGGACCAATAACTTCTTCAGAAGTTTCACCCATCCTCCTAATACTACGAGTTAACTCCACTTTAGTAACTTTTTATTTATCCATTTTCTCTGGTGCCTCTATATACATCTTCACATTAGGACCACATTTCTTACTTGGCTCCTTTACGAGCGTCGGCCAAGTGATGCTTCAGCCTAGTAATTCCAGTAGTGATATGTTAGATCACAAAACTTGCAATAACAGTATTGAGTCGCTCGTTAACCTTATTGTATGGCCATTCTCTAGAAAAATCAATAGTTTTCGGTGTGTTCTCTGGCATACTTCTACCTAAAATATTAAAAAAGACAAACAAAACACATCCACTTCTCAATTATTAAAAAAGATGAATTAACATCTCAGTGTGGAGAGGAATTGGGAGTGAGAGAGAGAGAGAGGATTGATACAACCATATAAATTATAAGAGCGGAAGAAGAAAGGAATTGTGAGTGCGAAAAAAGAGAGATACCTCTTTCAGGGAAAAATCGAAGAAATTGGAGCTTTGCAGACCTCGTCGGACACTCGACCGAGTCTCACGACCTTGTAGCAGCCTTGTCGAAGCTACAAGACCGTGTTGAGCCTCAGAAGTGAAACATGAGCCAAAATCGGTGGCTATGGAAGAGAAAGAGATAAAGTTGTCGCCACCGATTGGAGTCGAAATCACCGAAGATCAAAGCCGTTGTAGTCACGACCGTACCCTAACAATTGAGGTAAGTTTTTCTTTATCTTTTCTTTTTGACTTCTCGATACTTAAAGAGACTCAAATGGTCACAGTAGAAATTCGATCAAATTCTTTTAGCTTCGACCGACTATGTCCTTTAAAAAAAAAAAATCAAATACACAAAACGTATGCTATACGTGCTACAAAAACATGCATCATAATGCATGCTTTGTCCCCAAAAGCGTGTGATGCTATTATTTAGTGCTACCCCGGTTCGAAGCAAAAGTATCATGCTTTGCTATGAATCGTGCTAAAACATGCTACAATGCATGTTTTTTTAAACACAGGAGTCACATTTTCCTTGATTCTACTGTCATGGTAAATAATTAATCTCAAATAACGAAAACAAGCAATCTGAGGCATTTTGTGACTATTAATTTGTATTATACGTTTATTTCTTCTCGTTATTTTGTTAAAGTTACATTTCATATATTCTGCTATCATTCTACTAATTCTAAATTCTTTAGTCCTTTCAACTAATACTATATCATCAGCAAGCAACATGCACCATGAGACTTCACCATGAATATGTCTAGTAATTTAATCCGTCACTATAGCAAAGAGATAAGTACCCAATGCATATCCTTGGTGTAAGCCTATACTGATAAAGAGCGCCTCAATCTGCACTTCAATTGTTCTCACCCTAGTTACTGCAATCATACATATCTTTATTTACATCAGTTTACTTACTAAATATGTTGCTTCTTTTCTCCTAGTGAATACATGTTTCTTTTCTAAAACCCACCAGAATATCTGCCTAGTGACTTTATCATTAGCTTTCACTGAATCAATCAAAAGCATATTTATGTCTCTTTTCTTCTTTTGGTGTCTCTCGATCAATCACCTTAGTAAATAAATAGATTCCATATTTGACCTCCCAAGCATGAAACAAATTGGTTTTTAAAAACAAATATTTATTTTCTTAATTTGTTTCTCAATTACTCTTTTCCAAAGTTTCATTGTATGCTTCATAAGCTTGATGCCATGATAATTTGAGAAACTGTTTATCTCCTTTACTGATAAAGAGCACCTCAGTCTCCACTTCAATTGTTCTCACCCTAGTTACTGCAATCATACATATATTTAGAAACTGTGTATCTCCTTTATTTCTATATATAGGTATTAGGTACTAAAGTGTGAATTCTCCTCTTCTTTATGGCATCCTTAATTTCCCTAAGCTTAATTTCTTGAATATACCAATAGTTCCTAATACGACTAATTGGATTAGTTGTTTCTATTAGGTTCTCCTATGAGATTCTCATTAAATAATTTATGAAAATACACATTTTCTTAATTTCATCATCCTTTACTAATACTCTTTCATCTTAACTCTTAATGCATCTAACATGCTCAAATGCTAAAGAAGAAAAGAAAGACTCTTTAATTTTTTTCCCTTCAAGTCACTTCATTATTTTCCTTTGGAGTTTGGATTTGTTTTTTTGAAATCTCAAACCTCTCAGATCTCATATGAGTTATTCAGCCAGAGTGTTAGTGCATGCCAAGCTACATTATATTGTACTCAAGAAATAACATTTAATCTTTACGCAATTCTTTTCCCTATATGTTAAAGAAATTACTTCGGGCAGGAGTTTGGCGTGGCAATATAAGGAACACATCAGTGGTAAAGAGGGCATCGAGTTACGGGAGGTCCCAGGTTCTAAGATCAGGCTACAGTCTTACGTAAAATTAAAAACGAAGATAGATGTAACATATGATCATTGCTAGTGCGGGCTTCTCCCCCGTGTCCATGCCTTTCAATTTACGTATGTATAGTAAAGGCAAGCTCCGACTGTTTGCTATAATTGAAGGAAAATGGAAATCTATTGATATGTAATATTAAAGAAGTGTAAATGGAATCAATGGCTGGGTGGCAGGGCCATGATGTTTCTCTGGGGGCGCAGGCAATGGCAAGTAAAAGAAAATGTAGTTTATGATATCTGAAAATAGATTGGTAACGGTTTGACGAGATAAAACCATTCGGAAATAACACAGTTAATGAAGATAGAAGTATTGAGTTCTGTAGTGTTTTGTATGAATTGATGGGAGAGGTGGTGCTCTCTTTTTCCTTCAATTTGAGGCCATCTTTGATTAGAGACCACTAGGTGCGATATGCAATGTACGGAAGATCAAAATAAGTGGTGTTTTTTCTTAAGCCTCAGGAATAATGTATTAGAAATTTAATGTCTTCTCTTTCCTTTATATTATTGTATGCTATGTAGCACAAATACTTTGTCAAAAGAGACGTACCTATGCCAGATGATTTTCTGATACTTGGACACTCTGATACTTGACCTATACGTGTCAGATACTCCTCTAACATATCCTAAAATTTAAACATATTTCTAGATATATTGGAGACGTATCCTTGACGCAAACCATGACTACATAAACAAAAAGAAATCTAATTTTGAAACAAATTAGTTTTGTATGAAAAAGTTATAGCCTAATTATTTGTAGATGCATTGTACTCATATAACTTGTCTAGTTTCTCAACAGGGATCATTCATATAGTTATTGATGTATATGACTCGAAAATATGTAGAACATTTAAATAGGTGTTTTGTAATTGTTGTACTCTTAAAGGTTCATGCTTTAAATAATAAGACACGCATACAAGTATAATTTAATTATTATTGTATATTTATATATACACGAGAGCATATTTTTATCCCATGTCTTTATTTGTGCCGTGTGTGTTACATGTGTATCTATGTATATGGATACAGAAAAACACAAATATATACATATGAATTTTGTTAGTATTCATGCCATACCTGTCTTGGTTTTTAAACATTAGTCGTATCCCTGTGTTCGTAACATGTCATGTGTATCCCGTATCCGTGTCCATGCTTCATAGATTGTATGTAACTTCATAGATTGTATGAAATTGGTGACATGGTGCAAACACAACCAATGCAATACATAACCATGATATGTAAATGGAAACTTACCTGATTTGTGAGGTTCATAATTTTGGATTGGCTTTTGGCCCATGAGCTCAAAAGCGATTTTTTAGTTATTTAAAAATTTGGGATAAAAGGTTGTTATTTTGTGGTTGTTGGGTAAGATCTGATATGTATGCTTGAATTTTATCCACATGCTGTAGCTAAAACTAGGTAGGTGCAAGCATGGCCCTTTAGGCTCTGAGATCACCATAATTTAATAACATTTAGGATTTCATTCATATTCCTTTCTTATTTGCAAAATTAAAAAGATAATAAAAGTTCAGTGCAGAAATGATTTTTGAACAAAACTATTTAACAGTGAAGTTGCCGTTCCATCAAGTACAACATCAACGAAATTTCATGTTTTGTAAATGTGTTAACTTTTCAAAAATAAAAAGTTAGCAAGATAGGAACTTTTATTAGCTTAATATCAAATATTAGAAAGAGAAGTTAATTGGTTGTGTAATTCGTTCTATAAATTTTAAAAAGAAGATTTCTAATATTCTTCTGGTCTAAGAAAATATAGCATAGAGACATCACATATGTTTTAAAGCATGAAAAAGAAAAAAAAACTTTTATAAAGCAAGTACTCAAATTGCAAATGACCTACAACTTGTGATTTAACATTATTATTAGAATAGTTATTAGGCTATTGGTTATTGAACTATTGGGCTTCTACCCAATAAACCCATACCCATCACTCTTATTATATATATGTATTGTCTCTCCTTTCATCATAGTATCAAAGCCATCCCTCTTTCATCATCACCTTCTTAAAAACTCTAACCGTCACCAAAACCCTAGCCGCCACAAAAAATCCTAATTCTAGCCATCATCCATCTACTTCATCTTTTCTTCTCATCTTCCTTTTCTTTGCTTTTCTTTTCTTTTTTTTTTTTTAGATCTAATGTGGTCTTGAATTTAGATCTCTAAAAAAATTATTGTTGACTTGAACAGTACGGCGGCGGTACTGCTCATTGTGAATAGTACCGTAAGTACTATTCATCCCCCCTCAAAAAAAGTGTTTTTTCCTTCAGGTTTCAAAACCCTAGCGATCATCAAATATCGCCTCATCTACTGTCTTTCGTCATTAACTTCTGTTGCTGTTGAATCATCAGATGGTGTTGTTGGCTACTTTTGTTACTTTTGCCGATCTCTATTGCTACCAATCGATTCCACATATACCGCGGGTATCTATTACTACTGAGTTTGAGGATCTCTCAAAACCTCTCCTACTGAGCGTAGGAATCTCTAAAATTCTATTTATATTCAAGACGATGATGAATATTAACTTTTTGCACTGAGTTTTGGTTTAATTGGCAACTTCAACGTTGACATCGAAGATTTAGCAGGCATAAGATTATCAATTTCGTATTTGTTTCTTAATTTTTTTTTTTTTGTTTAGAAGAACTTTGTTTAGATGTTTTCTAATCTGTGTAACAAGCTGGGCATGCTAGATCCCTATGCTTCAGTTTGAGGAGTGTTAGAATAGTTATTAGGCTATTGGTTATTGAGCTATGAGGCTTCTACCCAATATACCCATGCCCATCACTCTTATTATATGTATGTATTGTCTCTCCCTTATTATCAATCAATTCCTATATTAGGGTTCCTATTTCTCTACAATTTCATTTCCTTCTGTACCCTTTTTCTCTTGGGTTGTTTACCTTTATTTTCCTTTGGTTGTCTGCCTTTTTCTTCAGTAAGTGGCTAACAAGTCTAACGTGCTAATTTAGGTAGTGTGAGCTACATGTTTCACTATATTTATATTTCCATGATTATATTGCCTTGTAGTTTGAAAAACTAAAATTGTATTAGAAGTTTCCGGTGCAAGAGGTGATTTGTACAAAAACTTTACCAATAAAGGTGTCATTTGATCAATTACAATAAGTGGTGGCAAAAGGTACAGTGACGATCTTAACCTTACCCTAATGGGTAAGTTATATATTACATTTATCCTACTCAATTGGATAACTGGAAAAGTTTTTTCTTGACCCTATAGGGTTAACACATAAGACAGGTACATTATTTTAAGTGACTAGACGGTGTTCTAATATAACAAAAGTAACAATCTTAAGAAAAATTATCTTTGCAGCAACTATAGAAAGTTTCTCCCACTCATATATAATAAAAGAGTACATAGATAAGGGGTGCACAATTCATTCAAACTAGGTACTAATTAGTGATACAACCATTAAGCAAAATAAAAGTATAGAAATAATTAACTTTAATTTAACAAAATTGCATAAATACTATTTATGGTTCAGCCAAAAAAAAAAGATTAAAGAAAAATGAATGGGGATGGGATACTATATATCATTAAAATATTAAAGATATTAATATTACCTTTTGTTTTAAATGGTCAAACAAATAGAGCAAATAGAGGCAGAAGTCTTATCCTTACCCTCGTGTTTTAGATAAATGGGTAAGACACTCTTTCCTCTTACTCGATTTGTTTAAATAAACTGGTGGTAAGGTAAATGAGTTTGCGGTTACCTATTTCCGCTCCTAAGTACAATGGCAGTGAAATTTCGTGTTTCTTAAATGTTAACATTATAAGTTTGTGGTCTGTGAAGAGCATTAGAATAGAGGAGAATGCTTCGTGTAGGATTGGAGATAATATCTTTACTATTATAACCTTAATCTTTTTTATTGGAATTCTAATTTGATTGTGACTCACGTTCGTGTCACGTCCAACCAAATCTATCCATCCATTTACAAACTAACAAATATTGAAATCTAACCATACATCTATATCCTCATCTAAAAAAATTAAATAAAAAATAGCATTCATTAGATAGAGAATCAGAAATTCAAGATATGTTCCCTCTTCATGATTACATATCTAAAGTTTCTCCATTGTCATTAATATCTCTCTCTCTCTCTCTCTCTCTCTCTCTCTCTCTCTCTCTCTCTCTCATCCATATGTCAAAAAGAAAGTGAAATAAAAAAAATGTTACAATACCCAAAAATTTGGCCATGGGCCCATAACATTTACATCCATATCTCAAGAAAAGTTCAAATAAATAAAGAAAAACATTTCTTTGGGATCTCTATTTTGAAAGATTTTGAAAAGTGTGTGTGTGTGTGTGTGTGTGTGTGAGAGAGAGAGAGAGAGAGAGAGAGAGAGAGAGAGAGAGAGAGAGCATGATGCTTATTCCAGAAAAAAGAAAGATGAAAGTTTTCCTTTTTCCCCGTTCAAGATTAGAATTATTTGAAATAAGAGAAAAGACCTATAAAGAAAGGTAAGAAAAGCTTTTAGTAATTTTTATTTTACATGAATTCTATTTTTGTTGCATGTGTTTAGCGCGTGCCGAAAATCTAGTAATAATATAGGTCAAGCAGCCTCCCCGGGTCTCCTCAAAATAGCTTGCTGCAATGACCACCAATCTGAAATAGATTGATTTTTTACACTCTTGCCTTCTGGATTGAAGCTCAGTAGGTCCCTTGACCTGCTCTCACCTTTTGTTTTCAAGGAACAAAAAGGAGGGGGGGAGGGGGGGGGGGGGGGGGGGGGTGGGGGGGGGAGCGAGGAAAGGATTCGTTTTGCATTGCCCTGTCGTTAGGACTCTAGCCAATGCTATTTAGGCCTCACTTATTGTTGGGCATCGTTAATTTTTGACTTACCAAAATATTTAGGCAAAGTTTGGGATGTGTGAAGACCAAATCATTTGAATTAGGCAAAAGTTTGGATTCATCTGCAACTGTGTTCTCTGAGTGCTTATTTGCATCTCTAAACCCTTGCACTAACAACCAGACTTGAATTAATGTGATTGCTGTTGAGCTGACCAGCCAATGATGCACCGTGTTGTTTTATATTTTCTTTTGTTTGTTAGTTGCTAATGAAATATTATGCACCTACTTTTATTTACCTATTGGCAAAACTCACTAACTTATTTCCTGTTTTTATTTGTAGGAGGGACAAGAGTAAAGCATCCTAATGGATCAAATCATTAAGCATGCAGGATGTTATTGGGATTTTTTTATGTTAATGATAATGAGTCTGTCAGTGTGTTTTCCATATCTCTGCTTCAAGGTTCTATAGTTTCATGGATCTGTATTCCTCTCCCATGGACGAGTTTATGTTGCCAAAAGATTATTGCTTCTTGTTGTGCTTTTGTTTGCTGCTAGCAGAAGCAGATAATAAATGTTCTAATGTACTTTTAACAGGCAAAATATGACAAGAGTGAGTTGGAAATTTTTATATGCCATACCTTTTGGCAGTTATACAAAAAAGAGTCATCTTTTCAATTTCTGCTCAACCACACCACCCCATCATTAAAACTTGAAAAAAAAACCTTGTGAATGCGAAGACGGGGATGAGTTTGCAGTGTTTCACAATAAAAACTGAGCTTTTAGATTGTCTGCAGATTCGATGCTTACAAATTTTACAAAATCCTGGATATTCACTGATTGATTTACAACTGTTAAACTTTCAAATTAGATAAATGCTGCTGGTGGTTATACATTTTTCTGTCCCATGGCAACTCTTTCTCTAAATGTCTGCAGCCTTTTACAGTATCTCTATTTTTATAGTAGAAGATATCTTTATAGTAGAAGAACTTTGTCAACCAACTGTGCTCTGCAAGCTGCACTCATTTGACATCAAAATGACTTAAAAAACAAATTCTGAAATTTGCGCATAACTGGGGGCAGCCAGAGCAGCCATCAAAAGTTCCATGAACACTGAAAAGGCCTCAGCCCTGCAAGGTAAGGGATAACATATTGAGGTGAAGGTAAGATGTAATTGCACAAATTATCCAGGAAAAGAAAAAAGAGCAAAAACAAAACAAAGGAAAAGCAAATTACTGAAAACATTATCAAAGACATCCTAAAATTTGAAACCACCAGATAACATTAAGTATTCTATACTTGGCAACGTTTCAGTTTAAATTCCATTGCATTTGGTTAAAGATGGTTATATTTTAAACATGGTTTAAAATCTTAGCATCGGTATCGGTCAATGACTTTTAGTATTAATATCGGAAATTTTGGGTGTCAATATCTATATCAGCAATATCAATTTTGATATTGGCTAATATTATAGGACATATTACTTCAAAATCCGATACGGTACCACCGATATATATCGGAATTAATCAATATTTGAAACTATGGTTTCAAATGAGCTATGTTACGCGCCATCTCTTCTAATTTTTTCCGCATGTGGACGTAACTTTTGCAGGATGAAAAATAACAAGGAGCGGTACTCGGTATCTTTTAAGTCCATATTTTCTGACAAAACTTGATATTTATAATTTGACTAAAAGAAAACAAAAGATGGAAGAAAAAGAAAGGCAAAAAAAAAAAAAACAACGACAGAGCTCATGAATGCAAAGATTTCAGAAATCCATCTGTGCCATAAAAAGGTACGAAATTTGGGACAGGCCCTTGCGTGATCTTGATTGATAAATGCTGGTATATCACCATTCAATTTCTCTTCGTTTTGTTCCTTGTCCATTCATCAGCCTTTATATGCACAAGAGAATCAGAACGAGCAACTCTAACAACAAGCTCGACATTGTCATTCACATACAATGAGCCAAAGGGATCAGCCACCCTCAAGCTCTCCTGATTGTCTTCCACCTTGTGCACAGACTCAACGTAGCCTGTTCAATGGTGGAAGAACAAGCAATGGAGGCTTCGCCAACACCCCAGTTTCATTTCCTTTGTCTGACACAGGTTCGTTGTTCTTCTTGCCTTTTTTTTCTCTCCATTTCCATTTGATGACATTTGCTACTCTGATCCTTGTAGCAACACTGAAGCAAAGCTTAGATTTACTCCATCTTAATATGATATCTTCTTTAATATAGAATGATGATGATGATATAATTTTGACAGCAAATGATGAATCCACAGGTGCTTAATCTTGTTCCCTCTATCTTTTATCTATGATGTTAATTTTGAAAAACCCTGAAATAGATGAATTTACTTTGTTGTGCAAGCATGTCCAACCTTGTTTTGTTTTGTTGAGTTTTTTTTCCCCTTTTAATCTCACTTAAATGTTTGAGTATTTGTGGGGAGAGAGAGGGTAAAATCTTATTGATAGAGTTTTTTAAACTCTATTTGAATGTTAGCCAAAGATCGATGTAATCAATGGTGTCAAATACGAGAGCATATTAGTCGTATCAATGATGGAATTGCACAGGAGGAACCTAGCCTAGTCGACTAGGGTAATGACCTAGTCGACTAATGATACAAATAAGGAGTTGAAAAATCTGTTCACTATAGACTAGTCTACTAGGCCAAATTTCTAGTTGACTAATAGGAGTTATTAGTCGACTAGGTTATTTTCTAGTCGACTAATGCGGCTGCAGCGACCAGTTTTCAAATCTGATTCTGAATTCGTTTCTGATCCGAATTAGGTATTTTTGGTTTCTTTTTCTTCTTGGTTTCTTTGGCTATATAAATAGGGGTATTGTTCCCATTATTTATAACTTGTAATTGATTGATTTAATAATAACTCTCTCCTATTACCCCGAGGACGTAGGCAAAAGGCCGAACCTCGTTAAATCTTGTGTTCTCTCTTTCTTTTCTTTGTTCACTTGTTCCTGTGATTGATGACTATTCTCTAATATCCCTCTATTCTATTGCTTGGATTTCTAACAAGTGGTATCAGAGCCATGCCCTGAGCTTAGTCGTATGTGTGGGTGATGTTTGATGATGTCGATCCCCCAATAGCGCAAAAGGCGCAATGGGCTTGATCACCCCAATGGCACAAAAAGGAGCTATAGGCCCCTGTGAAGGTAATGTTGAGCTTTCGAGAAATTTGATAGTGGTACTCCTTTGCAATGGGTGTGCGCTCACCCACGCGGTGTAGAGGAGCAGTAGGCTGCAGTTAGCGCTTCACGTAAAGCGTGTCCTTCTCATGAAGTGAAGATTTGTGATCTCGATGGAGCATTTGATCTTCTAGTGTGAAGATAGTTGAGCTTATAGGGAGACTCTTTGTTCGAGGGGGATTGTTAGGATTTGAGTCGAACAAGTAGTCTCACATCGGCTAGACATGGGGATGATCTTAGGTATATAAGGATTTGGGCAACTCCACCTAAAATGCTAGTCTTTTGGAATGGTGCCCCAGAGCTTTCCAAATTCGACGGAGAGTTTTTCATTCAAGTGGAGCAAATCAACTTGGAGACTGTCTATAGTTTCGTTCAAAAGTAAAGATCTGATCTTTCCTATTTGAATTTGTTTTCACTAATTATTTTTCACATTGTGTTAAAAAAATCTATTGAGAAGATAGCCAGAGAAAGTCAATCCACAATGAAATCCTTGAACCCACATCCGATGAAGATTGATGTGGTAAAGTTTGATGGCACAAACAATTTTGAGATGTGGAGGTATGAGGTGATGGATACGTTGATGGCATCAAACCTTAAAGACACTTTACAATTAAAAGAAAAACCGAAGGAGACTTCTAAAAAGGATTGGGACAAGATGAATAGGACGGTGATTGAGTTGGAACCTGCACACAGAAAATGATAGTTTAGAAATTAAGATTGAAACGGGCAAGGTACTCAATGCTACTGCTATAATGGGTGCGTGATCCACAAGGAGAGACTAGCGATGGAAGCTTTTGCGTAAGTTCTCTTTTAAGTTACAAAAAATAGTTAAAGTTCATGTCTTGTTCTTTAAAAGAAAAGAAAATTAGTTATGTTAAATTGTGAAAGTGGTAGATAAAAAGAGAAGGTGATTTTGTACAGGGAAATTGAAAAATAGTAGAGATTTGGTGATGAAGATGATCTGAACTAAAGATTAAAAGAAAAGAAAAAAAACCTAAAAGAAATACTTACCTTTTTCCGGTTGATGACTTACCTGAAATCCTTACATGTTTACCTTGATCTAGAGGCGATCAACACATAACTCATAAGTTAATTCAGTCCCAATTCACATTATATCATCAAGGCTTCTTCGAGCAAGTATGAAATGATACAAACATAGGGAAAAATCCATCGTCATGAGCTACCGATGGCACTCGCTAAGGCAAGACAATACCGATGCTATTTGACTCATTTAGACTATCATCAAAACCGAAAGAGGAAGAGTAGAAAAAAAGAAGAAAATGAAAACAAAGAAGAACATAAAAATTACCTTTTTATTACTTGCAGAAATGATGGAAGAAAGGAGGAGGTTACATCGGTGTCACTCTCAACATAAATCTCTTTATCTTACATGAATCTGAGTCTAACCTATGCTTACAAAAAAATAAAAATTACATAAATAAAAACAAAAACCTACACTAAAAAGAATGAAAAACTAGCCTAAGAATCTATTTCTGGTTGATTATTTTTCGTACACTGAGAAATCCCAATATTCATAGGCAAAAAACCAAACGGGAAAGAGCGTACGAAGATAGGGGGAGCAAACGCTCCCCCAACTGCTTTAACAAAGCCGCGTATCCGCGGCCAGGATGTGGCCAAATGGCCACATCCAAGGGGCGATCTTGATATCGCGTGATTTTGTCCCCTTTTGTCCGGCTGGATTTGCTGTTAGTTTCTGATTCTGATCTGATCTTCGGTGATCCTCAAGCTAACCGATTTGGAGTCAAATAAAACCAATTTAACCGGTTTTATTTGATGTATTCCTCCCTGATATGCGTTGATCTTCAGCTGGAATTATCCATATCCTCATAAATATTTATCTCATTTTTAATTAAGATTTAAATCAAAATTAATGTAAGCTTTTGGGCTCATTTCTTTTCCACCTTCTATTAGCAATGGTCCTGCATATTATAAAATAAAAATAAGATTAAATACATGATTTATTAGGCAATAATCATGGTAATGTGACATTAGATATGCAATATATGTGACCGATCAGACGACGTGTGTTCTTATAAGGTCTTATTTAACACAAGACATCAAGTATCATGTGCTATATGAGACATCTGCAATGAAGATGTAGGAGATTCACAAGAAGAAATATCTGACGAAGATTATCGAGTCTTGACTGCTCTTAAAGAGGAGGCTTTATCGCTTCCAGTTGAAGAATGGACTCTCTATTGCTGAGCACATGAAAAACTACACAAAGCTTCTTACAGGTTTGATTAATGTGGATGTGGATATCGAAGAAGAGGATAAGACGTTAATTCTTTTAAATTCTCTTCCTGATGAATGGTATGAGACCTTCGTCCTCACCTTAATTAATGGGAAACAATCACTTAACTATAATGTTGTGTCAGCTTGTAAATTATGAAGTAAGGAGGAAGGATAAGCAATCTTCTTCCAGTAGTACATCAATAGAGGCGTTAGTAGTAAGAGGCAGGAGTTCCAATCAGAAGAGCAAAGGCGTTCGCGGAGATCAAAGTCCAGACCATGGTTCAGAGATCTGAAGAAGAATCAATTTACCTTTTGCAAAGAGGACACATGAAGGTTGATTGTCTAAGGATCAAGAATAAGAATAAGGGAAAGGAGTCAAAGACCAAAGCTAATCTTACAAAGGTGAGCAATATCCAATCGGGTTCTACTTCACTGGTAGATGAATCGGACTCAGACTCATCTGTATTTTTATTCTCAGTCACTACTACCATAGGTTACTCAGGTGATTCTGAATGGATGATCGATATAGGAGCTACCTATCATGTATGTCCTAACAGGGATTGGTTTTCTAGTTTTGAGAAACTAGATGGATGTTCCATGGTCATGGATGATGATTGTCCATGTCATATGAAAGGGATAGGTACTATCTTGGTCAAGATGTTTGATGGGATGGTGCGAGAATTGAAGGATGTGAGGTATGTATCTCAACTGAAAAGGAATCTTATCTCTGTTGATGCCTTGAAAGCATTGGGTCATGAAGTATCTATTAGAGATGGAGTTCTCAATATGATTAAAGGCTCGATGGTTGTTTTAAAGGGTGTCCGATGCAATATCATTTACAATTTGAAGGGTAGAACGGTTACAGGGCAAGTAGCGACTTCTACAAATTCAAATAATGATTGCACTAACTCTGACATATGAGGTTTTGACATACAGGAGAAAAGTATTTGCAAGCTCTTGGAAAGCAAGGTTTATTGAAAGGTGCCAGTACTTGCAAATTGAAATTTTGTGAACATTGCGTCATCGGAAAGAAGACTAAGGTGAGATTTGGCACCGCAACTCATTGCACCTAGGGGATTCTAGATTATATTCACGCAAATATCTGGGGACATACCAAGATGGCATTTATTGGAGGTAACCATTACTTTGTATCTTTTATAGATGATTACTTTAGGCGAAGTTGGGTATATACCATGAAGCACAAAGGGGAAGTCTTAGAGTTGTTTGTGGAGTGAAAGAAGAACATGGAGAAGAATACGGGAAGGAAGATCAAGGTACCCTTTCAGACAATGAAGGAGAGTATACAAGCAATCCTTTCCTACTGCTATGTCACGATGAAGACATAAAAAGGCACTTCACAGTAAGAGAAATATCACAACAAAATGGGGTGGCTAAAAGGATGGACAGGATCTTGCTAGAGAAGATCTGTTACATGTTATCCAACACCAGCATACCGAAATCTTTTCGGGCTGAGGGTTAGCGTATGCTTGCCATCTCGTTAACAGGTTGCGTTCATCTGTAATAGAAGGTAAAACTCCTCTAAAGGTTTGGTCAGTAAAGCTGATCAGAATTATAATTTGCTACGGGTATTTGGGCGTCCGACCTACTATTATGTCAAGGAAGACAAGTTGAACCTAAGGGCGAGAAAAGATATGTTCATAGGATTCAAGAAAGGAGTAAAAGGGTACAAAATTTGGGATCCAAAGGACAAAAAATTTCTTGAGAAAAAATGCCACGTTTGATGAGGCTTTAATGGTGAAGCCTGCAAACTCTCAGCAGGTGGAGAGTCAGACGGCCAACACGATATTGCAGCAAGTGGAGAGTGATGCTACTTCACCATCTCTACAAAGACCAGATCATTTCAGGTCATACCCCCGGCGACACAAGAAAATGATCAAGTAGCCGAACAGAATGCTGATAATGATGAGAATCAAGGACAGGCTATGGGTAATGTCCAAGAATTCATTGCAATTGGAAGAATTTGGAGAAATTCACGTAAGCTCAGTTGGCTCACTACTAGGATGATCGTGGCCTATGCTCTCCCAATTGTTAAGGAGACAATCCCGTCTACTTACAGGAAAGCTGAAATCAGTTCGGAGTCGAAGATGATGGAAGAGATGCTCTATGATGGTAAGAGAGAATGTAAGTTCTCATAGACAAGATACGGCAGTAAAAGGCTACACTCGATGAGAAGGCATTGACTACAATGAGGTATTCTCATCTGTTGTAAAATACTCGTCTATTCGGATTTTTTTGGCACTGGTAATACAGTACGAGTTGAAAGTTAATCAGCTCGATGTGAAGACCGTCTTTCTCCATGACGATCTTGAAGAGGAGTTCTACATATCTCAGCTGACGGGGTTCAAAACTGTAGGAAAGGAGAATATGATATGTAAACTGAAAAAATTATTTTATGTATTAAAGAAATCTCCAAGGCTGTAGTACAAGCGTTTCGACAGTTTCATAAGAGAGAAAAGGTACACACGAAACCATTATGACCCATGTGTGTATTACAATAAGTTACCTGGAGGAGAGTACATCTGTGTACTCTTGCATGTGGATGATATGTTCATTGCTTCTAAAAACAGATCTGCCATTGATAAATTGAAGAAAGACTTGTCTTCTGTATTCGAGATGAATGATCTAGGTGAAGCAAATAAGGTGCAAGGCATGGAGATTGAGCGAGCCAAAGAGTGGCAAGGTTAGTTTGACACAAAAGGGATATTTGAAGAAGATACTTCAGAAGTTCAACAGCAACGATGATACAAAGTCTGTAAGTATACCATTGGCTTCTCATTTCAAATTAAAATCTACTATGTCTCCTATTATTGTTGAGCGCGAGTACATGACTCACGTGTCTTATGCTAGCGCAGTTGGTAGTTTAATGTATGCAATAGTGTGTACAAGGCCTGACTTGTCACAAGCTATCTCAACGGTCAGCAGATATATGCAAGATCCTGGTAGGGGCCATTGAAAGGCACTGAAGTGGATTCTACGGTACATTAAAATATTGCTTTGATATTCAAAAAGGATGTTACTGGTAAGCAGGAGTGTATCAGATATGTTGATTTTGACTACGCAGGAAATCTCGACAAACGCCAGTCCACAATGGGATATGTGTTTACATTGTCCCAAACACCAATTAGCTGGTGCTTTACTCTACAGTCATGTCACATTGTCTTCTACGAAGGCCGAGTATATAGCTATGACAGAGGCTATGAAGGAGACAATTTGGCTTCAAGGGTTGCTTGACGACCTGTAGATTGATTAGGATCTGTTGAAGATCAATTGTAATAGTATGACTACTATTATTTGGCAAAGAATCAGGCATATCATGTAAGGACAAACCACATTGATGTCAGGTTTCACTTTGTTCGGGAGATTCTTGATGAAGGTGACATCGAGTTACAAAAAATTCACACGAAAGAAATCCCGCTGATATGCTTACCAAGGTTGTTCCGGGAGTGAAGTTTGCACATTATAAAGAATTACTCCATATCCTTCCAGTTGTGTGAGCTCAGTGGAGCTCGTTCGGATGAACTACATGTGGCTTGATCCCGTTAAGCATGGGTACGTAGGCAACCTCAATGGTGCAGCCAATTGGAGTCAATATGGTGCTATGTTGTGCTCGACTTAGATTTGAGAAATCTTCACCGAAGTGGAGAATTGTGAGGAGAGAGGGTAAAATCTTGTTGATAGAGTTTTTTAAACTCTGTTCAAAGGTGAGCTAAAAATCGATGTAATCAACAGTGTCAAATACGAGAGTGTATCAGTCGTAACAATGATGGAATTGTACAGGAGGAACCCAGCCTAGTCGACTAGGGCTAATGATACAAACAGAGAGTTAAAAAATCTGTTTCACTACAAACTAGTCGACTAGGCCAATGCTCTAGTCAATTAATAGGAGTTATTAGTCAACTAGGTTATTTCCTAGTCGACTAATGCGGCTGCAGCGGCCAGTTTTCAAATCTGATTCTGAATTCGTTTCTGATCCGAATTAGGTGTTTTTGGTTTCTTTTCTTCGTGGTTTCTTTGACTATATAAAGAGGGGTATTGTCCCCATTATTTGAAACCTGTAATTGATTGATTTAATAAGAACTCTCTTCACTTACCCAAAAGACGTAGGCAAATTGCTGAACCTTATTAAATCTTGTGTTCTCTCTCTTTCTTTTCTTTATTTACTTGTTCTTGTGATTGGTTACTATTCTCTGGTGTCCCTCTTCTCTGTTGCTTGGATTCCCAACAGTATTTGTTACCAAATCAAATTTTGGCTGTTTGAAAGTAAAAGTTTTGCATAGCAAAGCCTGCCTGTATATCTTTTCACTGGAAAGATTCCAATATCAAGATAATTCATGCATCTACTCAAGCCTAACCAGCGGTTTGGCAACGGATAAAACGCGGGTTGGATCCTACCTTGATCCACATATATGACATACAGTTCACTATAAATTTATAGGATCCATCTTGCATTCAGACCAACTAAAGAAGATCAAGAATTCACTTGGTGATCTAAACCCAATATGTTCTTAACATGTTCAACTATTTCTTTCCAAATGTGTCGACTTTAATAAGATATAACATGTATCTTCTCCAATATAAGCCTGTTTTTGTTCTTATCCTTTATCAAGATTAGATAAGTCTGAACATCAACGAAGTCTTGGGTAGGGAGGAGAAATTTAACAAGAACTAGAGGAAACCATATTTGAGCTAGTAAAAACCGAATAATATACATATGCATCAGTTATTTAGGTAGTCATCAGTTTGATCATCAAAGATCTCTCTCTCTCTCTCTCTCTCTCTCTCTCTCTCTCTCTCTCTCTATATATATATATATATATATATATATATATATATATATATATATATATATATATATATATATGGGGTTACTGTACCTCAGCCGACGGCTGAGAGAGTTTCTCAGACCGCGGTGACGTGGCTGAATACATGCCACAGATCGGCCGCAGAGTGTAGGCGCAAAAAAAAACAAAAAAATCCCGCCTAAACATTCGTGAATCAAAATGACAAAAATACCCCATAAATCCCGCCTAAAATTCGTGAATCAAAATGACAAAAATAATCCATTTTAACTTCTAGACTGCCATAAACTCATCCACAGAAAAAATTACCTAAAATAATTTTCAGTTGAATATATCTACAGTTATAAAATTCGTAATTCTACTACATCGAAAATATAATAGAGAAAAAAATGGATAAACATAATGTGAAATAAACAGAAGCATGCCTTCTGTAACAGAATTCTCACCGTTTTACAAATTCTGAGATCATAGTCGCAGTCATAACATAATAAAACTTTCAATCATTGCGACCATGGTCGCAGACTTAATACAAAATAACTTTCAATTTTAAACGATGACTGCGACAATAGTCGCAGTCATAGTATAATAAAAACTTTTTTATATTACGCATGACCATAGTCGCATTCCTTATAACATAAAAAAATAACAGACGAAAACATGTTATCGTACAGCACTGCGACCTCCTTCAGCACTGCGACCAAAGTCGCAATCTTTTTTCGCATGCCTTATGTAAAAGATTTTTTATAATTTTACAAGGTAGTTTAGCCATGCGATCCTGAGATCAGTTCGCGTATATCACATCTTATAAAAATACTATATTAATTACACTGAATTTAATGAAGTAATTAATAATCTATCTACCGTGATACAACAACAGTTTAGAAAAAAGAGATGCACTAATGTTAATCACGATAAAGAAAAGATGTGCATCATACGTAATCTAAAGATATAGGCAAAATATTCTATAACAAGTTTATTTGTACTTCACGTAGTAAACCTCTGGAAAAAAGGAACTCTTCAACCTATAACAATTATTATTACTATTCATGTTCTTTCACATTATTGACCTTTATATAGTGCTTGTAACTAATATATTATCTCATATCTAAAAACTATATTTTTGCTCCTTTTCAATTTGATTTCAAAAACTTTCAGAAAAACAATTCATTCTTGAATCATGTCTTCCCCATCTTCTTCCTCTGAACACTCAGAATTCAACTTCAATCAATCCCCACTGGTCCTCTTTCTTCAGGGTATTCTAGTGAATCTGATACCAGTCTGGAATCTGATACCAGTCTGAACTTCACTCCTTTTGACTACCTCACTACATCAAATAATATTTTAACTGATCCTTCTATTCATGATGATGATGAAGTTTTCACGTGGGTTAGTGAGGAGGACATTATTCCTCTGCCACTTGACGGAGGCATGCTTGATGAAACCATATCCTCTGATGCTATAGGCTCGCTTTCTCGCAACGGATCGGACGAAGAGCTTGATAGAGACGATCCATTCTGGGAGTTTATCGATGAAACAAAAAACCTCAAAAATAGTAAGATGATGAGGAAATAAGTGATGAACAGGAAGACCAGGAGAATGAAGAAGACGAATCTGCTTATCATGGTGATGATGACGAGGATTAAGATTTCCTGATCTTCTGATATTCAACGTTATTTTGTCTTCTCTTAAAAGCTTTTAATGCTCTTTTTTTGTAAGGTCTCTTTCTCATCATATTATGTTATAAATAAAATTTACTTCTATCTGCAAAATAATCTTTCACATTTTTAAAATACATACAAAGTATACCGTATAGGTATTAATTCTGCATCTTATCTGAAATAATGGTCGCAGTATTCATATTATAATTACATAGGAAACTGCGACCACGGTCGCTATCCAGTCATAAACAGTTTGATAGTTTTGCATTCAATAAAGTTATAAACAGCTCCCATGGTCGCAGTCCAAAAATAAATTATATGAACAGATAATACTGCGAACATCATCGCAATCCTCTCAAAATCAGTATATTTCACTGTATATCGCAAATTAGAAAATTGCCACTGTTCTCCTTAAACACTGCGACTATAGTCGCAAACAGCTCCCATGGTCGCAGTCCAAAAATAAATTATATGAACAGATAATACTGCGAACATCATCGCAGTCCTCTCAAAATCAGTATATTTCACTGTATATCGCAAATTAGAAAATTGCCACTGTTCTCCTTAAACACTGCGACCATAGTCGCAGTCCTACGATTGCCACTGTTGTTCTTAAACACTGCGACCATAGTCGCAGTCCTACTTCGCATGCAATAAGTTATAATGAAGATCAAACATATAAAACCATACATAAACTACGACTATAGTATCAGTCCTTAGACACCGTTATTACATATAACTTAGCAAAAAAACTCACCCAAAAAAAATGCTGTCGTGAGTACTGCGACCATAGTCGCAGTACCACGACTTGCTCTCGTTAAGCACTGCGATCATAGTCGCAGTCCTTGTCCGAATTCAATATGTAAAAAAAATATAATTTATACATTACATGCGAAAAAAAGTAAAACTGCGACTATATTAAAAAATCATTAAATTTCAAATCAGATAACAAAAAAAATAATAAAGAAGGATTCAAATTAGTTTCGTGATTTGATAAAAAAATGTTTGCAGTTTGGCCGCAGTTATAAAGATAACTGTGATAAAATTGAGTAACGTCAGAAAATATAAAATTATAATAAACTATACAAATCTACTGTCTTTTACAGTAGGGCTATTTAGTAATTTCAACTATTTCGGTAAGCGGGCCGTCCTTTCTAGTGTGGCTAATAATGTGCCACGACACCGCAGGCTGAGAGGGTCTCTCAGCCGTCGGCTGATATACATTTTTCTCTATATATATATATATATATATATATATATATATATATATATATATATATATATATATATATATATATATAGAGAGAGAGAGAGAGAGAGAGAGAGAGAGAGAGAAATGTATATCAGTCGACGGCTGAGAGATCCTCTCAGCCTGCGGTGACGTGGCACATTATTAGCCATACTAGAAAAGACGCCCCGCCTATTGAAACAGTTGAAATTACTAAATGTCCCTGCGGTAAAAGATAGTGGATCTGTATAGTTTATTATTTTTTATATTTATTAATTTTTTTTGTTTACGCAGATATTATATATTTTAGGAATGCGCCTAAGCTCGTAGTTGTCAATAAAATAATTTCTCAATAGTTTTAAATTTTTTTACGCAGATATTATATATTTTAGGAATGCGCCTAAGGTCGTAGTGGTCAATAAATTAATTTCTCAATAGTTTTAAAAGCGCCCTTTATCGCAGTCTACAATTATTTAATTTGTAGATTTTTTATGATATGATCTGTAAGAATTTTACTGATTTTGAATATAGTCGCAGTTTACTTTTTTCGCATGTAATGTATATATATTATTATTTTTTTTACATATTGAATGCGGACAAGGACTGCGACCATGATCGCAGTGCTTAACGAGAGCATGTCGTGGACGTTTTTTTTTTTAGGTTAAATGTAATAAAGGTGACTAAGAACTGATATTATAATCGCAGTTTATGTATTATTTTATATATTTGTTCTTCACTGTGACTGTTATCTCAGCCGCCTATAAACTATTAAATTTTTTTTTTTTACATATTGCATGCGATCAAGGAGTGCGACTATGGTCGCAGTACTCACGACAGCATTTTTGTGGATGATTTTTTTGCTAAGTTAAATGTAATAACGGTTACTAAGGACTGATACTATAGTCCCAGTCTACGTATGATTTTATATATTTGCTCTTCACTGTAACTGTTGTCTCAGCCGCCTATAAACTACGAATTTTTTTTACTTATTGCATGCGAAGTAGGACTGCGACTATGGTCGCAGTGTTTAAGAACAACAATCGCAGTTTTCTAATTTGTGATATACAGTGAAATATACAGTGAAATATACTGATTTGAGAGGATTGCGATCATGTTCGCAGTATTATCTGTTTATATAGTTTAATTTTGGACTGCGACTATGGTAGCTGTTTTTAACTTTATTGAATGCAAAACGATCAAATTGTTTATGACTGGACAGCGACCGTGGTCGCAGTTTCATATGTAATTATTATATGAGTATTGCGACCATTATCGCAGATAAGATGCAGAAATGATAACTATACGGTATACTTTATATGTATTTTAAAAATATGAAAGATTATTTTACAGATAGAAGTAAATTTTATTTATAACATAATATGGTCAGAAAGAAACCTTACAAAAAAAGAACATTAAAAGCTATTAAAAGAAAACAAAAAAACGTTGAATATCAGAAGATCAGGAAATCCTAATCCTTGTCGTCATCACCATCATAAGCAGATTCGTCGTCTTCATTCTCCTCGTCTTCCTGTTCATCACTTATTTTCTCATCATCTTCCTCTTTTTGAGGATTTTTTGGTTCATCGATAAACTCCCAGAATGGATCGTCTCTATCAAGCTCTTCGTCCGATCCGTGTCGAGAAGAACCTGTTAAAGATATGCTCAAAGGAAGCGAGCCTCCAGCATCAGAGGATGCTTTCTTCAAGCATGTCTCTGTCAAGTGGCAAAGGAATAATTTCCTCCTCACTAAGCCCCATGAAAACTTCATCATCCTCATGAAGAGGATCAGATAAAATATTATTTGATGTAGTGAGATAGTAAAAAGGAGTGAAGTCCAGACTGGTATCAGATTCACTAGAATACCCTGAAGAAAGAGGACCGGTGGGTGAATGATTGAAGTTGAAATCTGAGTGTTCAGAGGAAGAAGATGGGGAAGACATGATTCAATAATGAATTATTTTCTTGAAGTTTTGAAATCTAATTGAAAAGGAAGAGCAGAAATATAGTTTTTAGATATAAGATAATATATTAGTTACAAGCACTATAAAAAGGTCAATAATGTGAATGAACATGAATAGTAATAATAATTGTTATAGGTGACGGTTGAGTATTGGAAGAAGTGGTAAAAAAATTAAATATTTAATTGAAGAGTTATTGCGGGAGAATCCGAAGAGTTCCTTTTTTCCAGAGGTTTATTACGTGAAATACAAATTAACTTTTTATAGAATGTTTTTCTTATATCTTTAGATTACGTATGGTGCACATCTTTCCTTTATCGAGATTAATATTAGTGCATCTTTTTTTTCGAGACTGTTGTTGTATCACGGTAGATAGAATATTAATTACTTCATTTAATTCAGAGTAATTAATATAGTATTTTATAAGATGTGATATACGCGAACTGATCTCAGGGTCGCATGGCTAATCTAATTTGTAAAATTATCAAAAATCTGTTACATAAGGTAAGCGAAAAAAGATAGCGATTGTGGTCGCAGTGCTGAACGAGGTCACAGTGCTGAACGATAGCATGTTTCGTCTGTTTTTTTTATGCGAATAAGGAATGCGACTAGGGTCGCAGACGTGATATAAAATTGAAAGTTATATTATATTAAGTCTGCGACCATGGTCGCAGTGATAGAAAGTTTTGTTATACTATGACTGCGACTAGTGTCGCAGTCGTCATATAAAATTGAAAGTTAATTATATTATGTCTGCGACCATGGTCGCAATGTTCGAAAGTTTTATTATATTATGACTGCGACTATGATCGCAGACTTTGTAAAACAGTAGAATGTGCTGAACGATATCATGTTTCGTCTGTTATGAATTTTTTGTGGATAAGGAATGCGAAATAATTAACCATTATATTTTATTATTTTTCACACTGTACATTTGTAATAGAAAAATCAATATACGGTTGCCCCACATTAAATTTCATTTTTCTATTCATTTCAGTTTCTTTTATTAAACCTATATGAGTTGAAAATAACACGAAATAAAATAATAAAAAAATTAAATAAAATACAACAGTTTTTTTATGTTTCAAGCATGTTTTTTACTTTTCACTGCTGCTGTTTATTTCACATTATCTTCATCCAAATTTTTTCTATTATATTTTCGATGTAGTAGAATTAGGAATTTTATAACTGTATATATATTTAACTAAAAAGAAAAATGTAAATTACAAATTTTTTAGGTAAATTTTGATTGTGGATGAGTTTTTACTAGTTTAGAAATAAAAAGGGGTATTTTCGTCAATTTGATTCACGATTTTTTAGGGGGATTTTTTTGATTTTTTTGGCGTCTACACTCTGCGATCGATATGTGACATATATTCAGCCACGTCACCGCCGGCTAAGAAACTCTCTCAGCCGTCGGCTGAGGTACAGCAACCCCATATACATATATATACATATATATACACACACACATATAATAAGGATTTGGATCTAGTTATGCATACCCTATACCCGTAAGCAATTGGATTTTTTTTTTCTTTTTTCCTCGACTAAAACAGTACTGGAATACTTTCCATTCTGTACTCGACTTCACATCATTAGAAAAGAGGGGGAAAGTGCGCCATAAATTAAAGCAATAAATAAGAGGATGCTGCTCATTTTATTCGAGGTTCAGTTGCTTTTCTGACAGGATACTTGCTTCCTTCATTCACTCATTCATGAAAAAGCCACAAGGCATACAAGATGCCAATCAACTACAGAAAGGATGAGGCATTGAGAGCTCAATATGTGATACTCCCCAATTAAACACCATCACCAATATGATATCAGAAAGTACCCTGAAATCAAAAGATGACAGAACTAGCCGAAGTAATCACTAATTGCTGCTAGGGGTGAGCAGAGTTCGGTTATAACCGAAATAACCGACCAAAAATCGAAACCCGAACCCGAACCGAACCGAACTGTTCTAGTTCGTTTCGGTTTCGGTTTGTGTTTCAAAAAACCGAACTCGACCGAACCGAACCGAATCTCTCACTCTATATATCATCACAGCTTAATTCAATTTAATGAATCATATAGTTCATAACAAAAAATGGTGAAAATTTATCTCATTACTTCTAACAATACCATCTTTTTTATGTTGAATATGTGAAAGTTATGTAAGTACACCATCACAATTAAGAATATATTTATATTAATATAGTTCTTTTTTTTTTCATTCTTGCCATTAAAAGTTAGTAATAATTATGTGAGTTTTGATATAAGAGCCCAAATATAGCGTAAAAGTTTTAGAATGTGAAACTTTTAATTCACATTAAGGATAGGGTCTTTTTCTTATTTCTAATTTGGGTATTGAATATTTGAGATTAGAATATTAAAGGATGATAATATAATGGTGATTAAAAAAATGTAAGAAATGATGAAAAAATATTGGCCTAACCGAAAAAACCGAAAAACCGAACCGAACTGAGTCAGTTCGGTTCGGTTCGGTTGCTAAGTCTAATCGGTTCGGTTCGGTTTTGCAAAAATTAGCAAAAACCGAACCGAACCGACCGATGCTCACCCCTAATTGCTGCTGCTTTCTTGTTTACCTGGCAGGAAAGTAAAGCAAACCAAGGGTTTTGTGATCAGCAGGTGTGTCAAGAACCCAAAGCAAATAAAGAGCTTGGTAATCAGCATTGAAACGGTATAAGCATTAATCTCTCTAACTCTACTTTTGTAAGCAAAAGTGCATTGTATATTGAATAATTAACCTAAGAACCTAAAAGAAATTCCAAGGATGTATCCGACTCCCAACAGGAGCTCCATCCTGTCTCACAGAATAAAAAAGAACAAGAAAACAAGACAATGAGCAAGATCTTCCACAGGTAGTGAAAACATATAGATCAAAGGAAACATATGGCGTGTCAAAAAGCCTTCCATTAAGTTCAAATACACAGTCTAAAAGTGTGACCTGAGAACAGTTGCCCTGTGCTCACTATTCAGAAAGCATGTCAGTCCTATAACCATAATGCATTTGTGACTACATAATTTCTCATTCTTGAAGAACTTGACAGCACCAGACGCATCAGAGTCATCGAAGGAGGAGATTGCCTTGCCTACAACAGTGCCACCTAATGGGTAAGACAGTCAGATAAAGGAAGAAGGAATGTTGATTACAACAACAGCATGTGAATGTTTCAAAGCTCATCTTGAGAAGTCCTTTACTAGACAACATTATGTGCTTCCTACAGGAAAAAGATTTCTGATGAAAATGCAATAGCTAGCTTGGGAAGGCAGTAAAGGTCACAGGTAATTGTATTTGTTCACAGCTCATGTCTATATGTTTGCAGTTAAACATTCCCATCTTAAATCTGCCGCAGGCACAACTCGAGCAAATACAAGCAAAAGCGTGCCCGCTATAGATATGCCCACAATCAATATATCAATGGTTTGATCAACAGGGCAGAAAAATTGGCACCTGAGGAAGCCAGGTGCTCATCGAAAAGATGAATCGTCTAGAAGACAACTCTGCCAATGCAGAATCAGAAGGATATCAAGGTGCACGGGTAGCTATCCCTGTTTAAATGATCATCGTTCTCTGACCCAAAAATCACCATTGCTATCAGAAACTAGTTTGTATCCAATATTAGGCATCATGGCAACTTTCTAGGGAACTATGAAGCACGGGCACTCCAAACTGAGTGTCATGTTCATGAGGGGCGCATGTCTGATGTCAACACTTGCATGAAACTTGTTCGGCACTCTGGAGCCGAGTCGAATTTAGAAAACCAATTGAGCGTGGGAGCTGTGTCGGCTTTAAATAAAGATCACTTGTCGGGCATTTAGGACCCACATGTCTCTTAAACAAACATGGGGGAAAAAATATTTTCTAGATTTTTTTTTGTTCTTTTTTTGTTTGGTTTTCTTACTTGCTTAGAAGTTATAGATGTAAAGCATTGAGATTTTATTCTGTTTTTTATTTTAATTTTAATATAACACATCCTAAACACAATTGGTTTTGAGTGTATTATATATAAATAAACACAAACATAAGTGTAACGCCCCGATCCGGCGGGTACGGAGACGCTACTGCGACGTATATAAGCAGGTCAGAAATACCTTTACGTATATATGTTAAGCATCAGTACAAATAAGAATCAGAGTACGGAAGCACGTGGCAATATACATTCCAACATAAGGATTACAAAGTTATCACAGAGCGTGATATATTGGTACATGTACATTATATCACAGCCAGGTACAAAAGTAAGAATTACAATTTGTACAGCAAAAGGTGCTCACGGGCTGAGAAGAAGATCCCCGAGCTTGCAGGAAGGTTCAGGAACAGAAGGAGATAGGACAAGTCAGCCAGCTCTGAGAAATAAGCTTGATCTTTAGTGGAGGGCTCCGCTTCAATCCAAACTTCAGAACCTGAACATGCAAGTCCAGGGGAGTCAGAAACTCCCTAACAAATAGACAGGTAAATGCCAAGTGTCGTGTAGAGATAAATATATTTGTGTTGATATGATCAAAATAGTATTAAACATCAAGAACTGTGTCGAGTGTACATGTACAGTAAGTATGAAATGGAGGCATAAAATGAAAGTGATAAGGCTTGAATAAATCTATTGCTGCCATTTTCAATATTTATACTTATTACTCGTTCTACCCATATGTCTAGGTATGTGTAATAGCGTTCCAGCACACATACATCCACATAGGAGTAAGTCGAGGCTGTTATTGGAAATCAACGGGGGTATCAACGAACAATGTTTACAGTGGGTCCCGTACATGCCCGGGACTATGATCCAGGACGTTCCATTGCTGGTGTATAGAACCGGCCGCAAGGCCTACAGGAGGGTCTTATAGAATGCCCTTATCAAGATGGTACTAAGAAAGAGGGAGCCAGCACTCCCCTCGGTCGTCTGGAGGCCCACAGGTCAGACCGAAAGTTTTAATTGCACAACATACCTAGCACCACTGTAAACACAAACATATATTGATAGCCGCAAGTTTCCCCCGACCCGATTCAAGTGGTTCCTTTTTTTATGATTTATTATGTAATTATCAATTCACGGGAAAGCAAGTGCATGACAAGATCAGGAGTTCAAGAGTACATAAGTATTAAAATTTCAAGTCACTGTATATAATATAGGATTCCCGTAAATATGATAATCTTAAGCCAAGTATCAATATGTCATAACGAGGCGAGTATCAAGTAGTAGCATAACAGGTGCCATGAGACATATGCCTGAGAGGTGATATTAGGCAGGCGACCAGTGATAGCATGATACTGCAAGTGTGCCAGAAAAATAATATAATATTAGTCAACATGACGAAGAAGCAGGAAATCCGAAGGAAAGCGAGAACACTCGCCAAAACTTCAAGAAACACCGGGAAATCCCAAGTTCCAGAATCTAGATAACCAACGCGTTCAATAACAGATGTTATATAAAAAGAGGAGGAGAAAGGATGAATCAGAAAAAGTGAGAATGAAGACGCAGGAGTCGCAGACGCGGGAGGTTGCGCCGCGTTGATGTCACAAACGCGGGGTCTGAATGGCCTGAACAATGTCTAAACTTTCAGAGGGTGATGTTAACTTGACAAAAAGATATGCATGCCAGAGGTATAGTGTTAAACATAGCATGGAAAGATCTCGTTTTCATTGCGAAAAACGAGGAGATCACTGTCATAGGTTTAATGTTAACTTAACAGCGAAATGGATGCCAGAGGTGTAGTGTTAAACATAGCATGAAAAGGTCTCGTTCTCACGGAGAAAAACGAGGAGATCACTGTCATAGGTTTAATGTTAACTTAACAGTGAGATGGATGAAAAGATCTCGTTTTCATTGAGAAAATCGAGGAAATCACTGTCATAGGTTTAATGTTAACTTAACAGCGAAATGGATGCCAGAGGTATAGTGTTAAACATAACATGAAAAGGTCTCGTCCTTACTGAGAGAAACGAGGAGATCACTGTCATAGGTTTAATGTTAACTTAACAGTGAGATGGATGGACAGATCTCGTTTTCATTGAGAAAATCGAGGAAATCACTGTCATAGGTTTAATGTTAACTTAACAGCGAGATGGATGGAAAGATCTCGTTTTCATTGAGAAAATCGAGGAAATCACTGTCATAAGTTTAATGTTAACTTAACAACGAAATGGATGCCAGAGGTGTAGTATTAAACATAGCATGAAAAGGTCTCGTTCTCACTGAGAGAAACGAGGAGATCACTGTCATAGATTTAATATTAACTTAACAGTGAGATGGATGGAAAGATCTCATTTTCATTGAGAAAATCGAGGAAATCACTGTCATAGGTTTAATGTTAACTTAACAGCGAGATGGATGCCAGAGGTGTAGTGTTAAACATAGCATGAAAAGGTCTCGTTCTCACTGAGAAAAACGAGGAGATCACTGTCATAGGTTTAATGTTAACTTAACAGTGAAATGGATTTGCGGTATGAGCAATTTTGATCAAAATTGTAGTATTAACTTGACCGAAAGATTCATTTACTGCTGGAGGTGTTTGAACATAGCAGTAATTTGAATGGGTCATTCTTCATATATGGTCTTACCATTCTATGGATGAGAATTGGTGAGTGATTTTTGTTGGCCCAAAGGCCATTATCCCAGTTATTTTGATGATAACAAAATATATTTAGTTATGTATTTAATATTTTTGTTTAAAAGGATTTCAGGTTCAAGAACAGTTTTTTGACGGCTCCGCTAAAAGACTCACAAGTTTGGACGCCGCAAAAATGAAGATTCCCAAGCTATGCACAACTAGGATGCTTCGGGATCAAGATGATGATGTGAAGATCAAGACAAGATCAAGACGACAAAGAAAACAAGATTTGTATTTTTTATTTTTTATTTTTAGACATTTTGTCAAAGCTAGATATTAGAAGTAGAGCTATGGGATTATCACACACACACCTCTTAGTTAGGTTCATGGCTTCAAAAAGATTTTCAATTTTCATTTCTAACTTAGCTTTTAAAATGAACATGTTTGGAAATAAGCTCTTTAGAAAAACAATAGTTTTGGAAAAACATTTTTATGGAAAAACAAGTTTTTATCAAAAGAATTTTTATCAAACTATTTTAACATGATAGAAGTATGACATATGCTCATACTCTATATTTTTACTAGTTCCAAAATTTTACCTAAGACCAAAAACCCAAAACCCAAAATTCTGGTTCTGGAAGTTCTGATATTTCAGAACTCACTGTAGCCGGTCGACCGACCCGGTCGACCGATGTGCACAAACTGTGCACGTCTATATCAGTCGACCGACCCGGTCGACCGAAGCACTATTGGCGTTCACAGGATTTTTCGGTCGACCGACCCGGTCGACCGTAGAGCCCCAACGGTCACATTTTTGACCGTTGGCGGTCGACCGACCCGGTCGACCGGACTCTGTCAAAAGTTCTGACAGATCCAACAGCTATTTTTTCTGGCTGATTCTCTTTTGGGATTTGATACCAGCGATTTGTGATGCTATTTTTGACCCCTATAAATAGAGGGTCACCTCATATTGATAAGACTAACTATTGAAAAATAATTGCAAAAGATTTTCACAAGAGCTTTACAAAGAATTCCAATTCCTTTCTTTTACAAAAGATTTCTCAAAGCCTAAATTCCCAACACCCAACTTGTAGCCTATTCCTCTACCTTCTCTCTAGTTTTTGCACATCACAATCCCAAGTTCTACATCTATATCATTGGCTCTAGGATTGTGCAAGTGAGCTATTTTGATCAAGTGTGATCACCTTTCTTATTGAGTGAAGTTGTAGAGGCATCGGCCTCAAGGGAGCTAGTGAGCTTCGGGTGGTGTTGCGGCATCACAAGTGTAGGGACAAGTGTGTCCTTGTATTGGCGATCCGGTGGGATCAACGATAGTAGTGCAAATCCTTCAAGTGTGAAGGCGGGGACGTAGAGCGTGGCTCGAACCTCGGAAACACATCCTTGCGTTTGCGTTTGCTCAAATTTTCTCTCAACTCTACTCCTTTTAATTCTTGCACATTTATTGTTCTATTTATTGCAAGTCTAAATTTGTGCTATTTGTGTGTTAAATTTTAATTTCCGCATTATTGCCATAATCATATAGCCATCACCTATTCACCCTCCCCTCTAGGTGATTTCAATTGGTATCAGAGCCTAACCCTATAACTTAGGTCTAACCACCTTAGGGAGATCCATATTTGGCTATATACATTTTTGTTGCATTTATATTTGCTTGTGCATTCATGGCATCCATGGACTTTTCTAGCATTAAATCCCCACCCAAATTTGATGGCTTGAACTTTCCCATTTGGAAAGTCAAGATGAACTTATTTTTGAAATCCTTAGGTGTTAGGGTAGCTAGGGCCATTACCAAAGATTTTATTGAACCCACTAGTGATGAGAGCACATGGTCCGAGGATACTTCCAAAGACTATGAGGCTAATGCTAGGGCACAATATGCATTAACCCAAGCATTAAATGAGGATGACCTTGCACGCATAATTAATTGTAAATCCGCATTTGAGGTTTGGAACATACTCATTGTGACTCATGAGGGAACGTCTCAAGTCAAGAGAGCCAAAGTTGACGTGCTACGTTCTCAATATGAGAACTTTTACATGTTTGAAAATGAGAGCATTGATGATATGCTCACCCGTTTTACAAAAATAACTAATGCTCTTTCTTCCTTAGGCGACAAGATTGATAATGATCAAAAGATAAGGAAGGTGATTAGAGCTCTTCCCAAAGCTTGGGAAGTCAAGGCGACCACACTCAAGGAGCTTAATGACAAAGAGGAGATGGACTTCTCCGGCTTCATCGGAAATCTCAAGACGCATGAGATGGAGATGAAAGTTAGAGAAGAGAGGGAGGCACCAAAGAAGAAGACAATTGCCTTCAAAGTCACTCCTACTACCATTGAGGAAGACGACTCATCCGAAGATTGCGATGAGGACTTCGCCATGCTCATCCGGAAGGTGGGCAAGATGTTTTACAAGAAGGGACGGCAAAGTAACTTCCGAAGGGGGAAGCCTCAAGGAAGGTACGAGAAGAAAAGAGAAGAACCCGGTCCTTGCTTTCATTGCAAGAAGATCGGTCACCTAATTGCCGATTGCCCCGCTCTCCAAGCAACAACTTCCAAACATGGGAAGAAGAAGAAAGCCTTGGCCGCTACATGGGATGACTCGGAGTCGGAATCCGAAGAGGAGCACGACGCCGCCAACATGTGCTTTATGGCACAAGGTGAGGATTCATCGAAGGTATGTCTAGAAACTTCTATTGATGATGATGATCTCACAATGGATGAACTTGCTCAATTTTTTGAAGAATTGCAACATAGGTATGAGATTTCACAATCTCATAATAAGAAATTGAAAAAGGAAAATGATGTTTTGAAGAACAAACTTGAAACTTGTTTAAAAGAGAAAAATGAGTTATCTAGTTCTTTTGAAAAATTGAAAAATGATTTTGATAAGTATAAGGTAGCTAATAAAGGAAAAACCCCCATGATTTCTAGTAATAAAAATATTTTTGTTGAAATTCAAAAACGTGTTGATTCTTTAGATAACACTTTAAAGAAATGTGCATTTGATTTTAACAAGCTTGCATCTAAATTTCCTAAGGGAGTAGCCCAAGGGAAACATGTTCATCATAAACATGCTACACATAAACATGCACACACACATAACCATGCTTTTATGTACAATAGTGGTAGAATTTATATTTGCACGCATTGTGGCCGCAAAGGCCATTTAGAAAAATTTTGTTATGCAAAGAATAATGTTAAGAATAAATTTGTTTGGGTTCGCCCCGGATCTAACCCCAAAGGACCCACTAAGATTTGGGTACCAAAAGAGCCACCGAATTTAAATGATACAGGTATAGGTGGATCTACACCCTCCAAGACTTAGGAGGAAGTGGTGCCCGGGTGGTTGATGCATCGGAGCTTAAAGAACAAATCGTGCATGCATCGCTATCGTGGAGGCACCTATTTTTGGAGATTGCCCGTAAATTGGTAACATCTCCATTTAAGAGTTTAATTTTGTATATACAATTGTTATAGGATTGCTAGTTTAATTTTATGCCTCATTGATACATGATTAGTATAAACTTGCAACTCTATCATGATTGTATATGCCATGTCCAGTTTTTGAATTTTTTTGTCATGTATACATATGTATAGAATTGATAGTTTGCTTTTGTACTCTATTGATATATGCTTGTATAGAACTACTTTTCTATCATGTTGTATATGTGCCTTGTGTTAACTTTTATATCTTTTGTTTCATGCCTTGTTTATTGTATGTCCACATGTATAGGTTATTATTTGTGATTATATACTTATATACATATATACAATATTTTCATAAATAAAAATAAACATTTGTAAAATTTCCTATTTAAGCAAATACCTTAAAGATGGCAATTGCGCACCTCAACTCATTCAAGAGGAATCAAGAGGATGAAGTTCAGAACCCGTCACTGGGTATTCGGCTTCAACATCTTTAAAATCTTTGTTTAAATATGAAAATTAAAATTAAAAAGGGATTGCATGAATTTTGATGTTGTAATAACTTAATGAAGATTTAAAACCTGTTGGTGTATTCCTATATGTTTAATATGTCATACCTATTTTGACTACAAATTTCATTAAAATTTTTTTTTTTGGGCTGTTAACAGATTTCAGGCAAAGCCGGTCGACCGACCTATAAAGCCCCGGTCGACCGACTCTGCCTGAGAAGAAATTTTTATTTCTTTTCTGTTATCGGTCGACCGACTATATGTCCCGGTCGACCGATCTAGTCTGCAGAGCTCTCGGGATAAATCGGTCGACCGTGCCGGTCGACCGCTCTATATTTACAGAGCTCTCGGGTTGTTTCGGTCGACCGGACCGGTCGACCGATCGTCGTATTTTGTCCTATAACTGTCTTTTCTCTTCACTTTTTTCTCTCTCTCTCTCACTCAGCCGACGAACCCATCTCCATCTCTTCTCCAAAAATTTTCTTTCTCTCCAATCACTCAACTGATCTCAAATTAATTTAAAACCCTCCTCAAACTCCTTCCTCTACTTCCAGATCTTCAATTTCAGAATCATCCAACCACAGGATTTGAAGAAATTCGGATTTCTTTGCTTAGGGTTTGAGTTCTTCACAGTTAAGGTAAAAATTCGTTTTTTGATTCAGTTCTTCATATCTTGCTTTGAAATCAACTATCTATTGTCATCAATTCTAGGTTTCTAAGCATCTAGATCAAGCCCTAACTTTGATTAAACCTAAAAATTTCATTTATCATCATGCCACCTAAACGTTCCAGATCTGAGAAGGGAAAGGAAGTTGCACAACCTTCCTCCCAAGTTCCTAGACCCGTTAGGCTCTTCCTTAATGATCTTGCAGCTGATCGATTCTCCCATCTCTCCACTAGGAATATCAACTCAGGGAGATTCGTTGTCATCCAAGATTTCGAACATTTGAACATCCCCCACATCCTGCAGTCCAACAATTTAGTGGAATTCTTGACCATCAAGGAGCAAGTTTACACCTCTCTTGTTCCTTACTTTTATGCTAATTTTGAATTCGATGGTAATCGGATCACATCTAGGGTTTTAGGTAGAGACATCGACCTTTCTATCGGTCGATTTGCTAGGATTCTGCATCTCTCCACTGGTGGAGCAGATGTATATACCCATGATCTACATGACTTTGAATTCCCGGACGGTGAGTCTGCGCTCACCGCCTCTACCTTGATCCACGGGGATGACAACCCCGGTCTAGTAAGGAATGAGGTTGTGAGTAGATACACTCTCACTGCTCAGGTCCTTACTAAGATTATTTTCTTCAACATTGTCCCCAAGCATGGTGAGTATAGCCACGCTAGGGTTGTGTACCTTTGATTATCTATTGCCTTCTTCGAGGCATTAAGGTAAATTTTCCTAGAGTCATAGCCTCTCACATGGCTTCTGACCAGATCCGTACTGCGGGTAGAAGCTTGCCCTACGGCATGCTTATTACCCATCTTCTTAGGGCTCTTGATTTTGATCTTTCTGCCGAAAGTCCCTCCAATCCTTTGACCAACATCAACGGAGTTGTTCTGAAGATGATGGAAGCCCAGCTGCGTAGACACGCTCCTGTGCAACCACCTATTCCTCCTGTTGGTCCTGGCTCATCTTCTGCTCCTGGATCCTCTTCCTCTTCAGCCCCTGTTTTTCCTCCTGAGTTTCTGGCTCTTGTCTCTTCAGAGGTCCGCTCTCAGATCGAGGCACACCAGGCCTGGGTCGAGAAGCGCGACGCAGCCATTCGTGCGGAGTTGGATGCTCGTTCCGTTCAGGATGCTGCTTTTCGGGCGGAGATCCGGAACAACATGTCTTATTTTGCTGAGTCCATGAGATTCGTGGACGTTCAGTTTCAGGCTCTTTTCTCAAAATTTGACATGCTCGTTCCTGACGGACTCCGATTGCTTGTCGAATCCCAGCCACCGGTCCTCCATTCCCTCCCAGAGCTCGTTCGTCTGTTCCACCACCGCGCACCAGAGTTGATGGCATGGATCCAGAGGAGGTTACTTCTTCCTCAGAAGAAGAAGATGGTGGAGACAAGAAGATGGCTGAGGGCTCATCTGAGCATGCCGGCGACGAGGAGGACGAGGATGCTGGAGATGATGATGATGCTACTGAGTGACCTCCCCTTTTGATGATGTCAAAAAGGGGGAGAGTTATTTTGGGAGAGTTATCTTGTAGTATTTGGACATGTAGTATTTTATTTGTGTTGGACATGTAGTATTTGCTTTTATTTTGCTTTGGACATGTATTTTTATTATGTGTTGTGGACATGGACATGGTTGTGTATCTCTTATTTATGTCATGTATGAACTCATTTTCTTCATCTATTCTATGACATGAGTATTTGGTATTATTTGTTGGCATGGAAATATGGTGTTTACCATTTACATATGTTTTCCTATATATGCATGTGTTGAGGGGGAGCTTCATTTGAAGTCTCTACCCAAAATATTTTGTGATAACTACATATGTTTTGCCATCATCAAAAAGGGGGAGATTGTTGGCCCAAAGGCCATTATCCCAGTTATTTTGATGATAACAAAACATATTTAGTTATGTATTTAATATTTTTGTTTAAAAGGATTTCAGGTTCAAGAACAGTTTTTTGACGGCTCCGCTAAAAGACTCACAAGTTTGGACGCCGCAAAAATGAAGATTCCCAAGCTATGCACAACTAGGATGCTTCGGGATCAAGATGATGATGTGAAGATCAAGACAAGATCAAGACGACAAAGAAAACAAGATTTGTATTTTTATTTTTTTATTTTTAGACATTTTGTCAAAGCTAGATATTAGAAGTAGAGCTATGGGATTATCACACACACACCTCTTAGTTAGGTTCATGGCTTCAAAAAGATTTTCAATTTTCATTTCTAACTTAGTTTTTAAAATGAACATGTTTGGAAATAAGCTCTTTAGAAAAACAATAGTTTTGGAAAAACATTTTTATGGAAAAACAAGTTTTTATCAAAAGAATTTTTATCAAACTATTTTAACATGATAGAAGTATGACATATGCTCATACTCTATGTTTTTACTAGTTCCAAAATTTTACCCAAGACCAAAAACCCAAAACCCAAAATTCTGGTTCTGGAAGTTCTGATATTTCAGAACTCACTGTAGCCGGTCGACCGACCCGGTCGACCGATGTGCACAAACTGTGCACGTCTATATCAGTCGACCGACCCGGTCGACCGAAGCACTATTGGCGTTCACAGGATTTTTCGGTCGACCGACCCGGTCGACCGTAGAGCCCCAACGGTCACATTTTTGACCGTTGGCGGTCGACCGACCCGGTCGACCGGACTCTGTCAAAAGTTCTGACAGATCCAACAACTATTTTTTCTGGCTGATTCTCTTTTGGATTTGATACCAGCGATTTTGTGAGGCTGTTTTTGACCCCTATAAATAGAGGGTCACCTCATATTGATAAGACTAACTATTGAAAAATAATTGCAAAAGATTTTCACAAGAGCTTTACAAAGAATTCCAATTCCTTTCTTTTACAAAAGATTTCTCAAAGCCTAAATTCCCAACACCCAACTTGTAGCCTATTCCTCTACCTTCTCTCTAGTTTTTGCACATCACAATCCCAAGTTCTACATCTATATCATTGGCTCTAGGATTGTGCAAGTGAGCTATTTTGATCAAGTGTGATCACCTTTCTTATTGAGTGAAGTTGTAGAGGCATCGGCCTCAAGGGAGCTAGTGAGCTTCGGGTGGTGTTGCGGCATCACAAGTGTAGGGACAAGTGTGTCCTTGTATTGGCGATCCGGTGGGATCAACGATAGTAGTGCAAATCCTTCAAGTGTGAAGGCGGGGACGTAGAGCGTGGCTCGAACCTCGGAAACACATCCTTGCGTTTGCGTTTGCTCAAATTTTCTCTCAACTCTACTCCTTTTAATTCTTGCACATTTATTGTTCTATTTATTGCAAGTCTAAATTTGTGCTATTTGTGTGTTAAATTTTAATTTCCGCATTATTGCCATAATCATATAGCCATCACCTATTCACCCCCCCTCTAGGTGATTTCAATTTTGGAGAGGGAATCAAATGGGAACAGGTCCCCTAGGATTTTTAGCAAATTCTCAGCTGTCAACGGGTTTGATATGTCTTTACCAACTACCGTTTGAGTCGGGCTAGCCATGCTATCCCCTCAGCATGATGAGTTGTCGAGAACTTATGTTGGGCTTAAAGGCCAACATTTTCCTCTATCCTTAACCGTTGAAGGTGTTGGATCATTTGGTTAGTACATGTGTAACCTTGATTCTTCTTTGAGACAACCAGTATATGGTCAGCTTCCTACTGGTTTATGGTTATATGATCTCATTTGGAGGAAGAGAGGGGCGCTCCTTCTGCGTACTTCAGATTTGAAGGTCTTGATCAGAGGTGTAATGTTAACTTGATCATGAAAAGGATCCTTAATTAAGGATAATACTTCTTTAAGAACTTGCCATTGATCGGCATCATGAGTAAATCACCATCTGAAGTCATAAGGCGATATGCTCCATTTGAATAGACTGTTTCTATTACAAACGGTCCCTCCCATTTAGGCTGAAATTTACCTATGGTTTTGTGCGTCATGATCATTGGTCGTCTGACGGCTAAAATCAAATCTCCTTTCTGAAAGACTCTTTGTTTGACCTTCTTATTGAAGGCTTTTGAGATCCGAGCTTGATATAACTCAATGTGCTGCTGAGCTTGTAACCGCCTCTCATCTAAGGCTTCGAGTTCTTGAAGACGCAACCGATCATTGTCCTCTGATGTGATCTTAGTCATTAGAGTGACTCGTAATGACGACATCTGGATTTCTAACGGTATGACTGCTTCACACCCGTATACCAGGGAAAAAGGCGTATTGCCTGTCGGGGTCTGAATCGTGGTTCGGTAGGCCCAAAGACATTCACTAAGCTTCTCATTCCAATCTCGCTTATTCGAGGAGACGAACTTTTTGAGTAACTTGATGATTGCTTTGTTGAATGCTTCCGCCAAACCATTAGCGGCGGGATTATAAGCTGTTGAAGTCACATTCTGAATTCGGTATTTATCGCAGAACCGATAGAACACCTGGCTTGCAAATTGTGGACCGTTATCATGGATGATCCGCATAGGGACACCGAATCGATGGATGACATGGTGTTTGATGAAATTAACCACGTTAGAAGTTTTGACTTCAACCAGTGGTATAGCTTCCGCCCACTTTAAAAAGTAATCGGTTATCGCCAGGATAAACCGGTGTCCTTTTGTCGAAGAGGGGCTGATTGGCCCTACAACATCGATTCCCCATGCTTCAAATGGCCATGAAGCAACAGTTGGGTGGAGCAACTCCAGAGGCTGGTGTATGAAGTCCGCATGAATTTGGCATACTTTACACCTTCGTGCATATTGGATGGCATCGGCTATCATGGTTGGCCAATAATATCCAAGCCTATGCAATCTGTCTTTAAGTTTTGGACCTGGCTGATGCGCTCCGCATATGCCGTCGTGTGCTTCTTTAAGCACTTCCTGTGCCTCTGAATTAGAAAGGCAACGGAGTAGGACACCGTCATATGAACGACGATAAAGTGTCTTCAGAGTTGGATCATAGTAAAAACGGAGAGACCTTCGTCTAATAGATGCCGCTTCTTTAGGATTGTCTGGCAGCAGACCATGTAGAGCATAGTCGATGAAAGGAAATCGCCAATCTCTCGGCTCAAGATCCGTCGAGATATTATAGACCTCTCTGGTTCCTAACATATGTTTAGAACAGATAAGGTGTCGAGTCGCCACTGTAAGATGATACTTGGTGTCGACTGGTAAAGCTAGCATTGTTGCTAATGCAGCAAGAGCATCTGCCTTAGTATTCTGAGATCGAGATACGTGCCCGATGTAAAAACCATCAAACAGATTAGCCATTTCGATGACTGCGTGATAGTAAGGCACCAAGTCTTCGTGACGGACCTCATATTCGCCTTTAACCTGATTGATAATCAATTTTGAATCGTCGTAAGCTTCAAGGTGGCGTACCCCCATTTCGTAGGCGAGCTAAAGGCCAATAAGTAGAGCATTGTATTCCGTCACATTGTTAGAGCATGATTCCGTCAGAGAAAATGCTCTAGGAAGGACGTGATTTTGTGGAGAGATAAACACAACCCCCACACCGGCAATGATCTTCCTTTTAGGGCCTATTCGTGATGCTCCATCAAAGAACATCTGCCAAACTTCATCCTCTGAAGTTATATTAGATTCAAAAACTTCATCTGAAATATCTTCATGAAGTTTTGAGTTTTCCGAAATCGGATGAGCAGCCAAGAACTCTGCAAGGGCCTGGCCTTTAACCGCCTTTTGAGGGATAAAGAGCATGTCGTATTGAGACAAAAGAAGCGCCCATTTAGCTAATCATGAGTTCAATGATCCTGGCTTCGTCATGAGAAGACGCAAAGGATTTACTCTGGAAATGACATGTATGATTTGGCCAACCAAATAATGTCGTGTCTTCTGAACGGCAAAGACAAGAGCTAAGCACTCCTTCTCAATAGGATTATAGCGAGATTCTGCCCCTATCAGAGTCCTGCTCAGATAATAAATAGCTTGTTCGTGACCATTGTCATCTTTTTGAGCAAGCAGGGCACCAAGAGAATGGTCCATAGCTTTCACATAAAGTAAGAATGGTTTCCCTGATGTGGGAGCCACTAAGATTGGAGGTTTTGTGAGATATCTCTTGATATCCTCATAAGCTTCCTGACAAACTTGATCCCATACAAAGGAAGCACCCTTTTTCATGAGTCGGGTGAACGGTTGACAGCGGCCTGAGAGATTTGCGATGAATCTTCTAATATAAGCCAGTCTACCTTGCAAGCCTCTAAGCTCTTTGAGATTCCTCGGTGGATGCATGCTTTGAATGGCTTTGACTTTGTCTGGGTCAAGATGAATTCCTTTTGATGTAACAATGAATCCAAAGAACTTGCCACTCGAAACTCCTAAGAAGGATTTTGTTGGATTCATCTTCAGTTGATGAGCCCGCATTATGTCGAACATCATTCTCAAGTCACGAAGATGGTAATTCTTATTGCGGCTTTTGACAGCAATGTCGTCGATATAGCATTCTACCGTTTTTCGGAGATGATCGCGGAAGATTGTATTCATTGCCCGCTGATAGGTTGCTCCGACATTCTTTAACCCGAAGGGCATCACAGTGTAACAGTATACCCCCAAGGGTGTTCGGAACGAAGTATACTTCTCGTCGTCGGGATACATATTAATCTGATTGTACCCTGAAAAGCCGTCCATGAAAGACATTCTTTCGAATCCACAGGTATTGTCAATCATGACATCAGTGATGGGCAATGGGAATTCGTCTTTAGGACAAGCTGTATTGAGATCACGGTAGTCGATGTAGATCCGTATTTTTCCATTCTTCTTGAGGACGAGAACGATATTAGCAACCCAGTTTGAATGTTGTTCCTCCCGTATGAAGCCACATGCAATGAGCTTATGAACTTCGACTTCAATAGCCTCCATAATGTTCGGGCGAAACCGACGTTGTTGCTGCTTGACTGGCTTGGCGTCAGGTTTGATAGATGCATGGCTACTTGCGGATCAAGTCCGGGCATGTCTTCGTAGTTCCATGCGAAGACGTCTATATACTCCTTAACGAGTATTATTAATTCTTCTTTTTTCATAAGTGATAAGCTCTCACTTATAAAGATGGGTTTAGAGGTGATCTTGGCTATCCAATTTGACCTCCATCACCTTGTCTTCAGTAGGTGGTTCGCGCAGTTCGAATCGCTTTTTCCATTGGAGATCCAGTTGCTGAACCCATGGTTCCTCATCAGTAGCTTCCGCTGGCTCCAATTGACTGCTTGAAGTCATATTAACGGTGAGATTCCCGAACATCATTCCCACACTGACATCTAAATCCCACTCGGAGGAAGAGGAAGAATGTGATGGAATCGGTTGCCATCCCTGAATTGAACCATTGCTGGTGGTGTGGGTGTAACGTATCCCAACCCCCTGCGTGTGTTATCATAGTAATTTGCAGGTTTCCCTTTTGGCACAAAGTTACGCAGCAAACTACGCCTTCCTTTTCTGAAATTCAGGCCCTTTTCATGTTTCAGGTTGTACCCCATTTTCTTCATCATATGGTGCGCTAGTCGCGCATAATGGAAAAATTGTGGGGTGTCTGAGTCTGAACTCGAATCTGTGGCTGTGGACCCTCGTGGTTGGGCTTTACCGAATATTATTGGTAACTGACCCTATTTAGATGGAGGGATCACTAAAACGGCCCCTTCTATAGATTCCATGGGTGTGCCGGATGCACTTGGTTTATGTAAAGGCATGTGCAGAGAGCTATCCGTAATGAATTCAAACAACTCAACACTCACAGGATAATCAAAGGAAATAGTATCATTAATTACCCATTCGCCCTCATCTTCCGAAGGAGTGTTACATTGGGGATTATTAAGACATGCTATAATTGGTTCACCAATCAAAATGGCTGGCATGTCTGCTTCAGATTCTGAATCCGTCTCATTGCCACTATCATCATCGTCCGGCAATGATTCTTTCGATGTTTTACCGGTCTCTCGATATAGGAGAGCGTCAATGAAGTAATTTTTCACCTCTTTGAATGGTTGCTTCTCAGCGAAGACAGTTCGTACTGTTGCATCATCTTCAACATATTTGAAGCACTGGTGCAGAGTGGTGGGAACGATCCAGTTGGCGTGGATCCACGGTCGTCCTAGTAGCAAGTTGTATGACGTATCAGCGTCAATGACATAGCACGTCACTTCTGACTTTAGGGTCCCGATCCGGCAACGGAGTCGAATTTTCCCAAGTGGATGACTACTCCCGGCATTAAAATCGTATATTGTAGTAGTGGTTGCGAACAACCTGTATAGTGGTATACTGAGAAAGTAGAGGAGCCTTTTGGGGATGATGCTGAGTGCAGACCCCGGATCAACCTGTACCCTTTCAATGCATGTTGAACTGATGTATCCGGTGTAGTACAAAGGTCGATCGTGCTTGTTATCCTTGAGAAGCATATCTTCCGCTGTGAAAGTAATAGCGGGTACCTTTGATTGTACATGATGGCATTCAGGACAAGAAGACTGGGCGTCATCTTTAGGGATTTCTGGCATGTACGTTAGGAATGACTCTGAATTAGCCAATGCATCTCTGAGTGCTTCTTTTGTCTCTTTTAAGAGACGAAGGAGCTCGTGTATGGTAATACGAGCCGGGATATTAGCCAGCTGGGCCAATATGTCAAAACAAAAGGGCGTGTCAAGCCCTGGGCCTGAAGGCTTCTTCAGGACATGGTCGAACCGGACTTCCTTCGGCTTCTCCTTTCCTCTGGTTGGAACTGAAGCGGGTGCTGGTATCTGTACTGACGTCGTTTGCTGTTGTGTCTCGTCAGTAACTTTCTCATACTGTTTTAAGTATGATTTTCTGAGTACCCGTTGGCTGAGGTACTTCAGCTTGCGTTGTGCAAGCGTGCTTTTCTCCTTCGGAATTACTGAGAGAAGCTGATGTAAGATTGTCATCATCTGGCAAGATGGAGATGGCATTGCAAGATTTTCCCTTTAACTTGGACTTCTTTGAATCCCATTGTTCGTCTTGGGCAAGGTCTGGGTGTATCCACATGATTTCCCCTGTCTCCAATGTCAAGGGAACAAGACCCTTATTATCTTGAGTTTTAGCTGCAGGATATGTGACTTCCAGCCACGGTGCAGGGATTGGATAAGTCCCGTCAGGAACTGTGACCTTTGGGGTTTTGTCGAACTCGAGGGTCACCATGTTTGCAGTGACTTTCTTTTGCTCTGACTTCATCGTCAGGACTCCGGCGTCGACCAAACCTTGAATTCTGTCCTTGAGGACGAAGCACTTGTCGGTAGGATGATGAATCATCCTATGAAAGAGACAGTATTTGGGATCGTTCATGCGTCCTATTTCATTGGGACGTCGAGCATCCGGCAGCTTCAATTTATTCCCTTTGTGGAGTAAATGGAATATTGTGACCACTTGATCGTCTTTGAAGGAGTATTATTTCAGAGGAAGACTCCTGATTATTGAAGGCGCTCTTCTTGGCCTTCGACTGAACATCCCCTAACAATTCTATGACCCTTTGGCTTGAGAAGACTGCACCATGTCACCACGTCCTTTATTCATACCCATTTGCCTTTAGGGGTGGATGGTTTGAACTTTTTAGCCGACTTTTTGGCTATCTCAGCTTGCTCGATCAGTTCTTTCCAAGTATGGGCTTTGACAGGCCCCATGCGGATTTCTACTTGGTCTAAGAAGTTGTGCCTGCACGTCTGTAAGAGCATGGGTAATGGTATTCCTGCTGGGCACATCAGAGATAAGTTTTTGAACCGCTCGATGTAGTCACGTACAGATTCGCCCTTCTTCTGTACGGTAGAGAGGAGTTTATCCATGGTTACCTCAGTATCATCCTTATAGAAATGAGAAAGAAATCGGGTTTTCAGGTCGATCCAAGAATTGACAGAGCCCGGAGGGAGACTTCGGAACCAGTCGAACGCTACCCCCTTTAAAGTGCCAATGAATAGCCTAGCCATGATGGCATCATTGTCTATAACGTTACCGGTCTGAGACCAAAAATAGTAGATGTGCTGGTTTGGCGAGCTCTTACCATCGTACGTATGTAACGTTGGTGGTTTGAACTTTGGTGGGTATAGTACTGAATCCCATTCCAGCGGGTAAGGACGGACTGCCCCTACTTTCTTTAGTTCATCCCTCTGAGCTAGGGATGCGATTTGAGCTTGGATGCCTTTAAGGACTTCAGCGTCCAAAGAAGAACCCTCCTTTGACTTCTCCGTCCTTGGCTATTCATTGCTAAGACGTTCTTCCTCATCGTGGTTACTCCCGGTATCATTGTTATTCCGGTTATTGAGGAGTTGAGCGAGCATCTATTGGATATTGTCCAAAGCTTCTTACTGGGTCTTGGAAGTTTGCTTCTGAGCTTCCAATCGTCGACGAAGGTCATCGTTACCGTTATCAGCCATATTCACTGATACTCTATCCGTTCGCACTGAGCTGACTGTCGCCGAAGAGACATACCCACTGTCTTCGTCCTCTTCATCAGACCATTGGACTAATCCTTTCATTGGTTCTGGTGAGGTTACTGCAGTTGAGGAAGATGGTTGTTCATAACTATAGGGTATTGCAACCCTAGATCTGGTGTTTCGGAAGGCACCTTCTTCATGTACCAAGAGTTCGCCCAAGCCTGGGCTATAATCCGGATCTGGGGAACTATAGGGAGTGTCATGGGACGCTCGTCTGCCCCTATGCAGCTCTCGTCCTCTTCCGATCATGTAAACGGATGCAGAGGGTAGATCTCGTGATACGCTCCTTTTGCGATGTTTCACCGGAGCTTGCACCGAGAGTCGATCAAAAACTGATCGTCGGCCTAGAGGAGTGGCGGGGATTGGTCTTAGCCGGCAATGGACTGAGTGGATTGTTACCAACTGACACCCCACTTGTTGACAACAGGAAGGAGAAGTTTGGAAAGATTCTGACTTCCGTTTGCTTGTCAAGAATTCTCGCAAGTCAGACCCAGTCGGGCCTAAACGATCCAGCGCAGAGGCTCTGTTGGATTGCGCATAGGATGACGTCCTGTTCTTTTTATCACCGCGGAGATAATTAGCACTAAATAGTGCTTTAGCTCTAACTTCGCGGCTAAGAACCTTGGGAATGTCCTTGGGTGCTGAAGCTGCATAAGCACCGCTGTCAACACTTAGGGACAATCCCTTAGCTCCGCTGCAAAGGGCGAGCTTGGCGCTTGATGAACTGGGGAGCGAAGCACGCTGTGGTACTTTATTCGCTATGTTGCTGCGAATATCATGCGTACCCTGAGGTACAGTAGCTTCGCTCATAAGAACGAGGCTGGCACGAGGAGTTACTGCTCCTGAATTAGGCGAAGGCATGGTCGTCGTGACTTCGCGGCTGACAGTCTCGACAGAGAAGGCAGGCATCTTGCCTTTTTCTTCGCGAGAGAGATGAACTTGTGGTGCAGCTACAATTGAGGCTTCATACAGAGCCTTCTGCTTTGGCCTCCACATCTACTTTGACAAAGGAGACTTAGGTTCGCAGGGAACCTGACTAGCCACACGCGAGGCTGGGAGATGTTGGAAGGATTTTGCTTCCGGTTTTTGCTCCGAAACCATGGCCATGGAGACCTTTCTATGCTTTCGTGCATGGAGCATTGGACCACCCCCAGAGAGGAGTTCTTCGAATTTTTCTTAGTCGAAGTGAACGACTAGGTTTTCGAAGGTGACAGTTTGAAGATTCTGATCTTTGCATTGCGGGCCTGCTTCCTTGTTGCGCCAGAGGACCGCGGTAGGCTCTCAGAGAGCCTTGTCTGTCTCTATAGAGACTTGCTTCGAAGATTTAACCAGAGGGGCTCTGGCCACACCGACTTCCTTGAATTCAGAGATAGACCCGAATGTCTGTTCGTCGCATTGCGACACTTGATTCTCAACAGTGGAGAATTCGATCCCCAGCGGAGTCGCCATCTTGTTTTCCATTGATTTAGCAAAGGGGAAAACTTACAAAAAAAGGGGTCGAGGAGCTAAATTACAAGTATTCTAAAAAAAGATTACAAGTAGATCTCCTCTGAGATTCTGGAGAAGTGTGCCGATAGGAGTCTGGTCAGCGCGCGACCACTTTGTCCCTTTGACGATGCGATCGATGGGATTCCCTTCTCGCCTGGTTTGGGGAATCGGAGAACAGAAGGTTGGTAGAACCCTCTTGTTACTTCTCAAACTGTCTCCACTTGGGAATTCCTTCTCGCCTGGTTCCGGAGATTCCTTGAGAGGGAGGAAGATCTTAGGGTATCAGCACCCTGATTAGAGAAGCAATTCTATGAATTCTCTGAATTCTTGGAAGAAAGAGAATAGATCTCTGTTTAGCCGTCTCTCTCTCTGTGCGTGTGTTTATGCGCCTCTTGCGTGCTCTCTCTCTCCGTGTACCCCTGGTGGGCTATTTATAGGGAGAGCAGGGGTATAATTGTCCCTTGAAATTTGAAAACAGATTGAGTCAATCTGTTTAAATCTGGAAAGTAGCCTTACTGCGAGGCTAGGATCAGCTTCTGCGAAGTTAGGAATAGTAAGTAGCGTCGATCTCCTGATCTGTTTTGATTCTTTCCAAATAATTAAAAGATCCCCCTGATCTTCTTACTTGTTTTAGGAGAGTCAAGAGATTATTGCAGACAGCTGCCAAATTTGATCTCAGATTTGATCTTGATTAGATTTAATCTTGAAGATTTGATCTTATCTGGAGATTTGATTGGTCAAAGGTTGACCATAAAAGACCCGCAGCGGAGCTGTCGCATTGAGCTCACAGCGGAGCTGGAAGGAAGCATCTGGCGAAGTCAGAAGAAAGCTCTTCTGCGGAGCTGGATAACATCTGTAGCGAAGTTACCATCCTTCTGCGCGGTTGTGTATGACCTCGAGCGAAGCTAACTCTCTGCGGAGTTAACTGAGCGTTTCAGGCGAAGTTATAAGTTAGCTCCTTGATGGAGCTTTGAACGGCTTCAAGGCGAAGTTGGGCAATCTTAGCCTCTCAGGCGAGGCTATCCCCTTGGGCTCATGTGATGCTAAGTGTTGAGCTAACTTAGCATCTTAGATCTGCTTAGGTCTCTTCAAAGACAATCCGGGCTCACTGTCTGCTTCACTGGATCAGTAGAGTCCAAGTTGCTGATTTGTCCCTCGGAGATGGGTACAGAACTGGTCGTCAGCTTGTCTGTCATTTGTCTTTTGTAAATGTCAATAAGTTTAGACATTGTTCAGGCCAGTCAGGAATCTTATATTTTTTAAAGTGTCAACAGAACACATAACAGCCACATCCATATACTTGATGTTATAAATAATCACATTCATAAATCAGATATCATAAACAATCACATCTATGTACCGGATATCAGAAACAACCACATTCATGTACCAAATGTCATAAACATATGTTCATACATGCTTTTAATTGACCAAGTAAAGATCAAGACATCAAAATTTATGCCAAGCATATATCAATAAAATAATAACAATACTCCCCTTCGATCACCTCCGGTTCAACCCGGTCCCTTCCTTTACTATATTAAATAATAACAATACTCCCCTTCGATCACCTCCGGTTTAACCCGGTTCCTTCCTCCGATAATACATTTTACCCCGTCTTCACCCCCACCGGTTAAACCCAGTCCCTTCCTCCGATATATTAAATAAAAATAATACTTTTCTTTGATCAGCTCCAGTTCAAACTGGTCCCTTCCTCCGATAATACAAAAACATAATGCAATAATTTTCATGCATGTATACAGTTACACACCAGTATGCATAAACAAATACTACTTACACAATTAACATATACATTATATGCATGCTCATTATCATAAAAACATTCATATCCATACATATATGTTATACACATTCAAATTCATATGATTTCTTGTGCATACACACCATGTGGATCAACTCATCGGGAAGACGCAATACTTACTCACTTATTTAGTCACTTTCTTGAATGACAATTATAATTATTAATATAGGTGCTCGATTTTCGATTAGGGTTCATAATATAACCATATCAACTTCACAAGTTTGGTATACATTATTATTGCATACAATTATCACATATTTACCTGTATAGATATATTAGGATGTAACCTAAATTACAGTATTATCAATTTATAATCATTACTACTTAGTTAACATTAAGCTAACCACTAATTTATATTCTTAACAACATCTTAATCAAGGTTCATAATTACTCATTCATCTCTTATTATCAATCATTACATCAAAAATATGATTATCTATCAAATTGCCTGATATTACCCGATATTAATTTTTATTGCCCTTATTCATTTTATTTTCAATTACTATTTTTCATCGCCACCGATTTCAATTATTTGTTTATGGTTACTTATAGTTTAATCTATCATCCCACAAGTTGTCACCTAGAAACTAAACTCATCGGTGACTACTAAGTCCATTGATCACTAGATTCAGTCATAAGACCACTAGGATTTACCGAGTCATACGATTTATTATCGATATTTGATCTTACTTTCATCACATCACACTGTATTCATGAAATACACTCCATTCAATAAGAGATTTTAATAGTATTATAATTATAAACTTATTCAAAGATTTATTTCAAATCATTTAATTAGTTCAGTTCTAACATTAACTTTAGAATCTACTAATACTGATCGCAACACTACTGGTTCCACAGTTCTCGATTTCAGAGTCATTTCTCAAGTGATCTTTATATTAATTATGCACCATCTGTTACGTGCCAATTGACTAATATCACAATCGATTATCAAATTCATGTTCCATTTCTCATTATTTTAATTATCAGTTTTTTCCCACAATTATCCCATATAACAATTATAATCTTTTTGGTATGAATTACTAGTTTACATTACTAAAGTTTAATCATGTGAATTTATCGACAAATTATTCTTTTAACCACGATCTTTATTATCATGCAATCCCAATATACAAAATTATAAATTTAACTGAAAATGGGAAGAGACTCTACTTATGATATTACATTTTCATTTGTAAAATCACTATATTCTAATTTAACCTTACTAACCATGATTTAATCCATTTCCCTACAAAAATTTTCTTATTCGTTTTCATTCCTTTTTAAGTTACTTACGTGCAACCGATATTTATCAATTCAGTTTAACTATTCATTAACTGATTTCGGTATCTGACCTATCGGTCCATATCCAATTTACATCTCAATGTGTGTGCTTAGTATTCAACTATACATCCATACATGTATATGATATTCATCCTTATTCATACATCCATAAGTATATACATACATACATATGTATACGCACACACCCCTCAATTCATACTTAGTATTCGCACATGGGTTGCATACATCAAATCGTATATGGAATCTACTCATGATATTCATACTTTAATATCTATACATAATATTTATCCAAACTCATACATTCACACGGATGAAGTAACCATGTCTACCCGCATTGTACAAATTTCACGCCAATATAGCATACAAATGAACTAAAAATACCTATCATGACATCATTTGTTAGTTATCCTATTCCTTATTCGTGTACTTACCCATTATAATATATGTGATATTTCTCAAGCTATCACAACAAATAATGATTTAGTCCACTACCATTACCATTATTTAATACATCCAGACATATATATAACAATTGAACAATCGATTTCAAGTGAGGCTTTACTAACATTCAATTTCATAATAAGTTCACACATATGAGTATTAGCATAGTGCATTCACATCTAGTTTCATATTGTTTCATAACAATTTTTACTCACATGAGTAGTAGCATGATATTCAATTAACAAGTGGCTTAAGTTTTCATATTTCAATTCCACATAAATAAGGATTTTAATGACACCAAGTGAGATCTTTACTCGCCTTTGTGTGTATAATCCCACGAATATTTGCTTCAAGATACTGACATCAAGATTCCCTAATCACATACACTATTGGTGTATCAACATCTCATTTCAAATAATAAAATCCTTAAATCTACAACATTCTCACATAATTATCTTGATATTCAACGAATATCTAAAACAAGTTCCTCCGACACGTGCACCGATCGTTGCCGGTGAAACCCCGTATGTTTGAGCCTTGGTTACCCTTTCCTAATTCTTTCACCACCTATGTTAGGTGTGTAGATGTAGCTCTTGTCATCAAGATTTCAACGGTTCAAAAATCAGGCAAATCGGACTCCAGATGACCGAGATATCGCCAAAACAGCTCGCGCCTGCACACGCCCTACGCGGCCGTGCCCGTGCCCAGCGTGCCCAACGCCTACCTGGGCACGTGTAAGTGCCTGGAATCTGCTGGCCATTGCCTGCACCATGACTGCCTGGAGTCGTTCCACCTCGTCGGTGCTTCTCGCGGCCGCAACAGTAACAACAACAGCAGTGACAACACCTAAAATTCAGCCTGTGCACTAAGATTTCGGACTGAGATTTCGTCTACAAATGAAGTCAGAATATAACAAAATTTTAATGACATACACTAGACTTGTTGATCTATATCATATAAAATTTGAGCTCTTTATGACTTACGATTTAGGAGATAAAATATTCTGAAGTAGATGCATGGTCGATCTCAATAGATGAAGGCAAAGAGGAGAGAAATAATGAGAGAGTTGTATGTGAAGGAGGGGATTTTTGGGGCTGCTGCTGGTCTCTTTTTACTGCCAGCCATCAAGGCAAAAGAGAGTGTAGAGAGGAATGAGAGAAAGTGAGTTTAGAGAGTGAAAGAGAGGAGAGAGAATGCAAGAAGAGAAATGAAGACTTTTCTCTTCATTTCAAAATCTATACCCCTCCCTTCAATGCTTCATCTCAAGCCAAGTGTCCTTAAATTTCCCTCATCTCATCCTCACCATACACCCCTCTCTCTACCATACTTCTCACCATACCTCCCCCTTTACACCTACTCCTACACCATTCTTAAAATATTACATATATCTTATATGAATACAAGATAAATATATGTATACATTCTTTAATGTAAATACACTTATATATGTCTATATATATATATGTATATGTATATGTGTGTGCGTGCGTGTGTGTGTGTGTGTGTGTGTGTGTGTGTGTGTGTGTGTGTGTGTGTATGTGTGTGTGTGTGTGTGTTCAAATTTTGTACGGCAATAACCTTTTACAAATGCACCAACATGTCCCTTGTAAACACATATAAACATTTACATATATACAGAAAATCATTTATCTCAAAATTCTCCTTAAAATTATCGAGAATTCCACTTTCACATGAAATAAATTAAATCATAGCTTCCAATTATTTTATATAATTTCATTAGTTACAAATTTACATATTAAGGTGGGGTTTAATGACCCAGGTGTTACAAATACAGCCTTTTGTGGTCCTACTATTCCATAGACATGAATTGGTAGGGAATTTTGGTGGAAAAAGCGAGATCAGGTCTCTTAAGATTTTTAGCAAATTCTCAACTATCAACGGATTTGGTATGTCATTACCAACTACCGTTTGAGTTGGGCTAGCCATGCTATTCCCCTCAGCATGATGAGTCATCAAGAATTTTTATTGTTGGGATTAAAAGCCATTTTTTTTCCTCTATCCTTGGCCATTGAAGGCGTAGGATTATTTTGTTACTTTATGTAATTCCGTGGGGATGTCAGTTTGCAACTAACGTTCTTCATGGAATTTTTTCTGGTATCTTTAATGTTGACACCATGCAGCATTGTCTCCTGATGTTTAATCAGCTTGACTTCGCGAATATGCTTGATGATTAGAGGTGTAATGTTAACTTAATCATTGATGATATTTTTTCAAGAATTTGCCATTAATTGGCATCATAAGCGTGTCGCCATTCGGATTTACAGTGATATGCTCCATTTGAGTAAATTTTTCTACTATAAATGACCCTTCCCATTTAAATCAGAATTTGTCTTTGGACTTATGTGTCATGACCATAGGTCGTCTGATATCCAAGACCAAATCTTCCTTCTAGAAAATTCTCTCTTTGACCATTTTGTTAAAGGCCCTTGAGATTCGAGCCTGATAAAGCTCAATGCGTTGTTGAGCCTGTAACCGCTTCTTGTCTAGCGCTTCAAGCCCTTGGATGTGCAACCGATGGTTGTCTTCATCAGTCATCTTGCCTACCAGAGCAACACGAAGTGATAGTATTTGAATCTCTAAGGGTATAACTGCTTCACACCCATATACCAGACAAAAAGGCGTATAGCCTGTGGGGTTCGGACTGTCGTTCGATAGGCCCAAAGACATTCGCTAAACTTCTCGTTCCAATCTCGTTTGCTTATAGAAATGAACTTTTTGAGGAGCTTGATGATTGTCATGTTGAATGCTTCTGCTAACCGTTGACGGCGGGGTTAGATGCAGTCGAGGCGACATTCTAAATTCGGTATTTATCATAAAACTGATAGAATGATTGGCTTGCAAATTGGGGACCATTGTCATAGATGATCCTTCAGGGGATGCCAAATCGATGAATGACATGGTGTTTGATGAAGCTAATAACGTTAATCATTTTAACTTCAGCAAGCAGTACAGTTTCTATCCAGTTTGAAAAGTAATCAGTTATTACAACAATGAACAGATGACCTCTAACTGATGGAGGACTGATTGGTCCTATTACATCAATTCCTCAGGCTTCAAATGGTCATGTTGCAATTGTGGGATGGAGCATTTCTGGGGGTTGGTGTACAAAATCCGCATGGATTTGACAGACCTTACACTTTTTCGCATATTTAGCTACATCAGCGATCATAGTCGGTCAATAATAACCAAGTCAGTGCAATCGATCCTTGAGCTTCAGACCTGGTTAATGAGATCCACATATGCCATCATGAGCCTCTTTAATTACTTCTTCTGCTTCCGAATTGGATAAATAACAAAGAAGTATATCATTATATAAACGGCGGTATAGCGTCTTTACCACTGCATCATAATACAACCGAAAATAATATAATCTTAATCGGTTACGTCATTGCGACCTCTGAACCGGCAGATAGCCAAGTCTCATCTTTCAGTCCTGCAAGGACTATTTCTTTGTCATCATATGACAAAATTTTGAGCTTGGTGGCATCTTAATCGGTTACGTCATTGCGACCTCTGAACCGGCAGATAGCCAGGTCTCATCTTTTTAGTCCAGTAAGGACTATTTTCTCAAATGGCTGCAATACAAGTTGAAAGCGAGAATTCAGAAGATAAAACAAGTTGGAAACGCAACGGGAGAGTCAAAATAAAATCACTTTGTATTGATTCCAAAAGAGGGATACATGAATGCACAGATTACAAGCTACGACGACGCTTCATATGACCTGATATGTTCTTCAAGAGTGGCCAGCCTAGTCTTCCTCTCTTCGGCAGCCCTGATAAGCGCCTGCGACCTCAACTCGGCCTCATTAAAGCTCGCCGTCTGGGCCAAGTGAGCTTCAATTTCAACCAAGGTTGCCCTCTGTGCTAGCTCCTGTCGCAAGATTTCGTCATTCTGGGCCTTAAGCTGCTCAAGCCGGGCTATCTCTTCAGATGCACTGGTTCAGCCTTGGATAAAAGAAGATTAGCCTTCCTGATCATTTTCTTGGCCTTCTCAATTTTATCCTCAGCGTCAAGAAGAGCACTGCTAGAAGCGTCTATGGCATCCCCGAGCTCCACTTTCCTTGTCTCTAAGGATTTCAAATCAGAAGAAATTGCCTTAGCAGCTTCTTGAGCGGCGAGATGAGCTTCATGCATCTGAGCAGCAAGATGCGCAAGCTGTTCATTAACTAAAGACTCCAGATCTAAATGGCTAAGACGGCGCCATTCGTCCACATCCCTCTCGAGTCTGTCTACCAGAAGCTCCAATGTGGCGGCCTGGTCATCCTCTCCAAAGTCTCGGATACTGTCAATGTTTCGAGAGAGGACCATCTTTAAAGCAGAGAACGAGGTAGTCGAGCCCTTCAAGACCAAAGCAATGGATCGCTTCAAGCTCTTATAAAAGCTGTCGACTAACTTAGCCACGAATTCATTCTCGGCCTGAATTACTCCCGGCAAACGAGCAGCCCCTGAAGACAGAGTTTCCACTGGCTTCACTGGTGTAACTAGGGAGGAAAAAATAGAAGCACTGGCTGCAGCAACATGAGGGGTCGTAGGTGATCTCGGAGGAGTCCTCATTAAACCAGTACACTAGCTGAAAAACACCTAGAGGGGGGGTGAATAGGTGTAATTGCTAATCCAAGAAACTCAATGCAAACTAAGTGCACTAAATGCGGAAGCTAATGCAAATTATGCACAAACTAATACAATACAACAAGTGTAGCCGAATTCCCCTTGCGAGGCTCTGGACTAACTCCTCTTGATTCCCCTTTAAATGGTTGAGGTGCTATGTGAAGCTCTTGTTGGATGAGTATAAGTTAGGCACACACACACAAGCAATCCAAGCAATGTGAAATACACACAATCAAGCCAAGCATATAAGAGTGGATAGCAATATGAATAAATGCAAGGCAATATGAAATATGCACAACACAAGCAATATATGATATGAATGAATCAATGCTCAACACAAGCAAGTATGATATGATGATAAGTATGATGCTTTGCACAAATAAGAGAGAGAGTTAAAGAGACAATGGATCAATACGCAAACACCAAGATTTGTTTCGAGGTTCGAGCACCTTGCTCTACATCCCCGCCTACACCACCGTGTAGGATTTCCACTATCTCAACTCCCACCGAGGGAACCTCTACCGAAGAGGATTTCTTACAACTCTAGGAGTACCAAACTCCTCTCTCAAACAACAACCTCCTCACAACCGAGGGGTTAGGCCCGTAGCCAATACAACAACCAATCCACACACCTCTACCGAAGAGGCTCACAACCAAACACTATCACCTCTACCAAGAGGCTCACAACCAATACCACTCCGATCACCTCTATCGAAGAGGGATACAACAAATGAAGGAGGGTTTACAACAATGAGGTTTACAACAAACAACCTCAAACACTTCTCTTTCTTTTTCTCTTATCTTTTTCCACAAAAACAAGATCCTAATAGTTTAGGATAGAAGATAGCTCAAGTGTGGAAAACTAGGTGTTTGGAAAACTAGCAACAAAGAAAATCACTTGGGAAAATCCTTCCAAAAGATATAGAATGAAAACCAAGACAAATCTCCCAAAATATTCTTTTCTTTGATTTTTCAAAAACCTAAAACAATAAAGATTGAAGAATTAAAGCCCCAAACACTTTTGAAAACTTGTTTTAAAAACTCTAGAAATCAGAAATTTTTCTCCTTAAAAAACTTGGCCAAAATCCCCAAAGAGATGGAGTTTATATAGGCCAAACAGAAAACTAGCCGTTAGAGCTGAGCTGGCAGCTCTGACAGGCGTCGGTCGACCGGCCCGGTCGACCGCCAACGGTCAGAAAAGTGACCGTTGGGCACTAGCAGTCGACCGGCCCGGTCGACCGAAACATCCTGAGAGTTGAACTCTCAACTCGGTCGACCGGTCCGGTCGACCGACTACAATGTGTAGCCAGCGTGCACGTCTGTGCACATCGGTCGACCGACCCGGTCGACCGGCCACTTGGTGCGGTCGACCGGTCCGGTCGACCGAACTGGCCTGGCAGGCACAGTGCAGATCTGCACAGATACGGGATTTGAAAATAGGTCTTTTCACTCAATAAAAATCCCATAAATTCACAGTAAATCTAAAAAATAGTTTTAATCACAATAAAAACTGTTTTTCTAAAAACATGTCTTTCTAAAACTTGTTTTATCATTTTACTTTGATAACCAAACTTGTGATAAAAATTTCAAGACATATATCAATCATATCAATTCATTTTTGTGTCTTGCCAATTTTATCAAAAACAAAACTTGTATTTTATCAAACTAGAATTTTCCAAAACATGAATAGGATAGTCAAAATAAGTTTGTCTAGAAAGTTTAAAGCATGTATGTATATCTAGAACATATCTAATATACATAGGTATAAGGTAAACTTGTTTTGATCTATTATTCATGAAAACTAAAAACCAAATCATGAAACGTGTGTGTTTTGTGCACTTGAGCATATCAACTAAACTAAGCTTTACAAATATGGATCTAAAACACAACTCTAAACTAGATACCCAAGTCTTCTTGACGATCTTCATCTTCAAGTAGACTCGGTCCAAACTCCGTGATTCTCCAAGTGCAAAGGTATGATCTTTAAACTTTGGCACCGGAATCACCATGATAAGCTTCTAATCATCTTGTTGAAGCTAATCACCAACTAATATCCTGTTAATGATCTGAAACTTAGAAACACAAGAATATTAGTAAACATAACTACATGAGTTGATCATCATCAAAACTAGAGTGGAAGGCCATTTGGGCCAACAATCTCCCCCTTTTTGATGATGACAAAACTCATGGAGTTATATATGCATGGATTAAAGATAAGCTTCAAGGAACCTCCCCCTTAACTCATGCATAGGGATAAACAATAAATATATGCAATGAATGTTAAACATGAAACATGCGTATGCATAAACAATAAATGGTTCTAGATATCAAATGGAATATTCAAAACAAAATAAGCTCTAGATACCAATTACAAAGCAAACTCTATATATCAATTAAACTTAATATTCTTGAGATTAAAACATAATATATGCATAAACATAAGCATGCATATAAAACTTCATAAATCTTTCTCCCCCTTTTTGTCAATCATCAACAAAGGGGTAAACAATCAAAACCATAGATAAAATGAGGGGTAAAAATCTTTCTCCCCCTTTTTGTCAATCAATACAATGCAAACAATGTTCTCCCCCTTTTTGTCTAAAACAAAAAAAAAATCAATAAGGGTGACTACAAACATGATATCAATTAAAAAATATGTCAATGAAGTATCTTGATACCAATAAATAAGGATCAATATATGTTATATGCTATATACATTCATGAAGAGGAAGACGCTAAGTTAGCTTCCCTACACATATGCATTACATGAAGAAAGGATGACAAGCCCCAATTCACATAACACATATTATGTAATGCATAAGAGGAGATGTGAAGCTCCCCCTATACACGTATATCATATAAAGAAGAGTTGTCAAGCTCCTCAATTTATAATATACTCAACATGAATCTATATGTAAGAGAGATGTTAAACTCTCCTTGCATATAGGAAATACAAATCAAAACTTTGAATATATTCTTTAAACAAAAATTTGGAAATACCAATTGTAATTAAACATAAGTCTTGAATTCTTAAACATGAATCTTGAAACCAAAACAAATTTTGAATTTCTTAAATATGATACCAATTGTAAATATTTTACCAATTGAAAAGATTTTACATAGAAACATTGATACCAATTGTAAGAATTGTTCATTTTAAAACATATAAACAACTTTTAATCATAAAGTGTGGGAGTACAAATACCAATTGAAATACAAAATCATATTTTCTCCCCCTTTATGAAAAACAAACTAAAGACATGCATAGTCTTGATAACAATTTAAAAGTAATCAATTTAAACAAAATTGAAACTCAAGCACTAGCATAAACACAAACATATATATGTATGAAAGATAGATACCAATAGAAATTGATATACTTGGAATTTAAAGCATACATACATACAAAACATATATGAGTATACAAGAAGATCAAAATGATACCAATTGAAAGAGTTCAATGATACCAATTGACATAACAATAAGTTCAAGTGTATACATCATATTCTCTACCACCCAATCATAATTCAAGTTTTAAAGATTTTCAATTTAGGGCATACATGAACATGATCTCCCATCCTACCGCCCTTAGATGGTAGGGGTTTTCAAAAATAGATTTGAAAATATAGCTTAGTTTGAAAATCACTACCAAATTGAAGAACATCGCAATTAGTTAAATGGAAAACTTGTTAACTAGTACGAAATCCTTCAAGTAAGGAATAAAACAAAATTATTTTTCATAAACATGAAATTCACATCATATCAAACACTCAAGTTCAATTAGGCATAAATAAGACTCATGAAAACAAAACATGAGTAAGCAATAGATGTGAGTGTACAAATAAAATATGAAGATCATAAATATGAAAATTAGGCAATAAGCTCAATTATTCTTTAAAACACGAAAATCATCAAAACTATCTAATCTTCAAGGCATATGTATGTCTAATACAAACTAAAGTATACATACATATCCAAAACATAACGAGTCCACAAAATATATGCATGAAGGCACGTGGCTCAAAAAGGATACTCATGTATAGTCAATAGTTTGGATAAGATAGACATATACATGAAGTTAAATATTGAACACATGAAAAACATGAAAATCATGATAAGCTAAATTTTCATCAAGGCAATTTTCATTTCAAGGTATATGTATGAATTGTCAACACAAGAAGTATACATACATATCCCTAAACACAATTGAGTCCATATATAGATTTGCATGAAAGGCAAATGACTCAAGGAGTATACATGTATATCTTAAAGTTTGGCAATACAAACATATACATGAAGTGAAAAACTCATAAAACAAATCCAAAATGGGAATACAAGTTTAAAATGTATGAATAATCAAAACTAGACTATACTAGCACATCTAATGGGTTCAAATAACCGTTCAAGCTCATACATATATAGATTTATTTGTGGCCCACTATATGTACAAGTATAATTCCTAGTCTTAATGAAAACTAACATCTAAACAAGTAACCTTAACATGAAGCATCAAAACACAATATAAAAATCATCATGATAAAACTAAAACATGATTACTATGTAAATTCACATGTATTAGATTCATGATGTACATTATAGCTTAAACAAAAGTGAGAACACTAAATATGAGTTCATATAAGCATATGTGTCTCAAATACTATACATGTATGTCAAGGATCTAATAAACATGGCATGTACATACTAATCCATAGACAATGAAAACATGCTATAAAACAAATGAATGTGAAAGCATGTAAATAAATAATACGGAGTTAGGAATCGTTACCAAAACCTAGAAGGCAACTCTCCTTGTCTCCAAAACTTGGTGGTCCTCTCCACCATCTCTTCCCTTGAAAGTGATGCATCCATATGATTTCCTTTAAGTACGGAACGCATCCACTCCAAGGTGTCATCCCTCTCACGTCATGTGAGAGCCCACACCTACATCGATAATAGGAGGGGTGGTCTTTGGTACCCATCTCTTATTGGGTCCATGGGGGTTAGTCTCATTTCTAACCCAAACAAATTTCTTTGCTAAATTCTCAACATGTAAACGATCATAGCAAAATTAGCAAGATGGCCTTTTCGGCCGCAATGTGTACATGTGTACACATGAGCATACATGTGATGGGTGTGTCCGTGTGAAGCATGTGTATGCCGTGATGGGTGTGCATGCATAAAGGATGGAACTTGTTTCTTTCGAACCAAGGTTTCCAACCGTGTGTGGTTCATGGCACATTGGCTCATAGTGGAGCCCAAACAATCTACTCTCTTCTTTAACATACAAATATCATCATTGATCCTAGAAGAAGAGGTATATGCATTAGGTAGACTAGATGAAGAAGCTACACTAGCATGGCAAACATGTGCATCCATCTTATTTTGCAAAACAATATTTTTCTTTAAACACACATCTAAATCATTTGAAATAGAAATAATTTTATTTTTCAAATCAACATTCTCTTTTAAAACAAAATCAATTTTGAAGACAAGTTTTCATTTTTCTTCAAAAGAACATGGCAATCATTTTTATTTTTCAAAAACTCATTTTCTTTAAGTGCAAGACCAAGTTGAGATTTTAATGAATCCCTTTCATTAGCAATCTCCTCTTTCTCTTGCAAAACAACATCAAGTCTAGCAATCAAATTTTTATTTTCATTATTAATGCCTAGACTCTTCTTTTTCAACAAGTTATATTTTCTATTAGTTTTTCACAAACAATAGATAGTTCTTCATTTAAGGCATGGGGATCAACATAATCATTTGAAGAACTAGCACAATCATTACTATCTAGTTGAGATTCCGAATGTACCTCAAGGGAGTCATTCCCTTGGACCATATAGCATTGTTGTGGCTCGGATTCTCCGCTAGATTCCTCTTCTTGGATTTGGACTTGAAGCTTGGAGGTGTTGGTGGTTGTTGTCAACTTGTTCCACACTGCAAAAGCGGAATCAAGATTAGAAATACGTAAAAGATATTCTTTTGATAAAGTGCTTCTAATAGCCTCTAGGGCTTGTGCATTGGCCCCTATATGATTGCAATCACCAAGATAACATCTCTTGGTGGCCGCAAGGAAAACATGCAAACCTAGGGTCTTTAGGTACATGGACATCCTATACTTCCAAATATCAATGTTGGAAGGGTCAAAGCTAGGAGGGGTCATGAAGTCCATGGTAAACTATATATGAATGTGCAAACAAACAAATGCAAATGAGATTAGCAAGCAAATGGATCACTCCTAGGATGTTAAGCCTAATATCAGGAGCACTAGCTCTGATACCAATTGAAAAACACCTAGAGGGGGGGTGAATAGGTGTAATTGCTAATCCAAGAAACTCAATGCAAACTAAGTGCGCTAAATGCGGAAGCTAATGCAAATTATGCACAAACTAATACAATACAACAAGTGTAGCCGAATTCCCCTTGCGAGGCTCTGGACTAACTCCTCTTGATTCCCCTTTAAATGGGTTGAGGTGCTATGTGAAGCTCTTGTTGGATGAGTATAAGTTAGGCACACACACACACAAGCAATCCAAGCAATGTGAAATACACACAATCAAGCCAAGCATATAAGAGTGGATAGCAATATGAATAAATGCAAGGCAATATGAAATATGCACAACACAAGCAATATATGATATGAATGAATCAATGCTCAACACAAGCAAGTATGATATGATGATAAGTATGATGCTTTGCACAAATAAGAGAGAGAGTTAAAGAGACAATGGATCAATACGCAAACACCAAGATTTGTTTCGAGGTTCGAGCACCTTGCTCTACATCCCCGCCTACACCACCGTGTAGGATTTCCACTATCTCAACTCCCACCGAGGGAACCTCTACCGAAGAGGATTTCTTACAACTCTAGGAGTACCAAACTCCTCTCTCAAACAACAACCTCCTCACAACCGAGGGGTTAGGCCCGTAGCCAATACAACAACCAATCCACACACCTCTACCGAAGAGGCTCACAACCAAACACTATCACCTCTACCAAAGAGGCTCACAACCAATACCACTCCGATCACCTCTATCGAAGAGGGATACAACAAATGAAGGAGGGTTTACAACAATGAGGTTTACAACAAACAACCTCAAACACTTCTCTTTCTTTTTCTCTTATCTTTTTCCACAAAAACAAGATCCTAATAGTTTAGGATAGAAGATAGCTCAAGTGTGGAAAACTAGGTGTTTAGAAAACTAGCAACAAAGAAAATCACTTGGGAAAATCCTTCCAAAAGATATAGAATGAAAACCAAGACAAATCTCCCAAAATATTCTTTTCTTGATTTTTCCAAAACCTAAAACAATAAAGATTGAAGAATTAAAGCCCCAAACACTTTTGAAAACTTGTTTTAAAAACTCTAGAAACTAGAAATTTTTCTCCTTAAAAAACTTGGCCAAAATCCCCAAAGAGATGGAGTTTATATAGGCCAAACCGAAACATCCTGAGAGTTGAACTCTCAACTCGGTCGACCGGTCCGGTCGACCGACTACAATGTGTAGCCAACGTGCACGTCTGTGCACATCGGTCGACCGACCCGGTCGACCGGCCACTTGGTGCGGTCGACCGGTCCGGTCGACCGAACTGGCCTGGCAGGCACAGTGCAGATCTGCACAGATACGGGATTTGAAAATAGGTCTTTTCACTCAATAAAAATCCCATAAATTCACAGTAAATCTAAAAAATAGTTTTAATCACAATAAAAACTGTTTTTCTAAAAACATGTCTTTCTAAAACTTGTTTTATCATTTTACTTTGATAACCAAACTTGTGATAAAAATTTCAAGACATATATCAATCATATCAATTCATTTTTGTGTCTTGCCAATTTTATCAAAAACAAAACTTGTATTTTATCAACTAGAATTTTCCAAAACATGAATAGGATAGTCAAAATAAGTTTGTCTAGCAAGTTTAAAGCATGTATGTATATTTAGAACATATCTAATATACATAGGTATAAGGTAAACTTGTTTTGATCTATTATTCATGAAAACTAAAAACCAAATCATGAAACGTGTGTGTTTTGTGCACTTGAGCATATCAACTAAACTAAGCTTTACAAATATGGATCTAAAACACAAACTCTAAACTAGATACCTAAGTCTTCTTGACGATCTTCATCTTCAAGTAGACTCGGTCCAAACTCCGTGATTCTCCAAGTGCAAAGGTATGATCTTTAAGCTTTGGCACCGAATCACCATGATAAGCTTCTAATCATCTTGTTGAAGCTAATCACCAACTAATATCCTATTAATGATCTGAAACTTAGAAACACAAGAATATTAGTAAACATAACTACATGAGTTGATCATCATCAAAACTAGAGTGGAAGGCCATTTGGGCCAACACTAGCCACAACCGAGGTAGGACTAGTGACTATTGCCGGAAGAGCTGGCTCAACCACCAATGTTGGAGAAGTAGGACTAGTAATCACCTTCAGCTCTGTGCCTGGCAAGATAGGCGGCACTGGCAAGACCGATGGCATCTCACTCACTGATATAGCTGGAAGTGAGGTTGGTTCCATGACTATCGTTCCCTCAATTTCATCTCCTCTGACTGGTTTAGGCTGATAAGGGGGCAACCCATAATACAAGGCATCCAACACAGCAGCATCCGCCGCGGTCGAAGCACTTGCTTCACCCCTGATTCCCTCAGGAAGACGGATTGGCTCTCTTGAAGTCGATACACCTAGAGGCGGAACACCTACAACAAGACTTTGTTTAAGTAAGGCATAACAAATAGCAGGAGTCAAAAGGCCAAAACACTACCAAAAGATGATGTCGCCTCAATCGTCTTGACGGCTGCATCAGTCCTCTCAGGATCCATGGGAAAATATTTGGCAGAATCGACACGAATGGCCGGCCCACCTTCACTTGCCGAACCCTCCGTAGTCCACCCAAAAGAGCTAGAGGCTACGGGACTTCCTTTTGAAGTCCCAGCACCCGAAGGACCTACATCAGCCGCATCACCTCCAGAATCTTCCGAGATGGCGAAATAGCCAGCTTCATCGCCTTCTCTATAAGTGAACAGGGGATCATAATGCTCCCCCTGTTCTCTGGCAGCCTCAGCTCTCGGGCTTCTCATCGTCTCAATTCCTGAATCATAAAGTAAACAATGAGCCATATGGAACACACAAGAAGTATATTACAAGAACGGAGCTGGTCTTACCTGGGTCCGGAGCAGCTTTACCAGTAGTCTGCCTAGGAGCCAACAACCTAATGATTAATGGAGCAGGAGGAGGAGGCACTGCAGATGATTCGCCCTCTGCAATAACCGTAGGAGCGTAGCGATGAGGCTTCTTCACTACCCTCTTCCTACGAGATCCACCTTCCCGCTTTCGCTTGAAGTGGATGTCAGGATCTTCTTCCTCCACTTCTTCCACATCAACATGTTCCATAGGAGCCGTGCCTACCCCACCAGAAGCAGCTGCTGGAGCCTCAGCACCTGTATCCGCTTCAAAGCGAGGACTTCATGCATCCGAGGCTTCGCTATCATCAACGGCAATGAGTTCCCTGAGGCCTGGAACGCGGACCCTCTTACCCTCGCTCTTTTCAGTGACCTTCCGCTTCAGCCGCTGAGAGATTAACTTCACACCAAAGGAATTAATAGAAAATCCAGTGGGTGTGGAGTTCGAAGTTCTATACCACTGGCAGAATCTCAGGGTAGTCAGAAGGTTCGGAGTCTTTAGTGGCATGCACAGTCGCGCCTCAGTACAGCCAGCAATGAAGAACCGCCAGGCACGAGCTCCATCGATGAGGCTCCCCAAGAAGGCCAGACTGCTGTTCGAATTGCCTACATACAGTTGGTCATACCCAAACTGGCGGGCAAACCGACTCGGAACATAGGGCTCCAGGTAACAGGTGTCCCCACTTCTATACAACAAGTGTGATGGCCGGATGCTAACCAGCCACTCGAAGATTCCCCGACTCAATGACGTCTGCCCTTCTCCCACATCCTTGAATTCTTCACCATAGCCCGCATCGCGAATGTAGGGGAAGCATCGGAAAAGGCTATAGACGTCATGACGACACAGCAGCTTACGGACCGCAGCCACATAAGTCCGTGACCACGAACACCCCTCGAATCGACGGAGAAGCGCCATGCGAACACCTTCTTGGGGCTCCTCTCTGGTTTGGATAATGAAAGGGCAGTGAAGGGCGAACCACGCCATCAAATAAGTATATGGCAGACCTATTCTGGGGTTTGGCCCGTCGCGAGGCAAGATAGTCCCCTTTTCCCGCTTCGTTGTTGGTGGCCTACAGAAAGCCTCCGTCAATCCACGAAGGCCTCTTTGAATACAACACACTATGGCTGGAAGAAGTCCAAGAGAACGACCATGGATTAGACGAACGGCAGGCAATAAAACAGTCGGATGAATGACATCGCCAGACGAAGACGGCACCACACATCTCTTCAACCAGACCGTTAGAAAACCAGCCAGAAGTGCCTTCCGGGACGTCGGTCGACGAGCCTGGTGGTGGAAACTCCGAAGAATATCGCCTTTCTCATAGGGTCCGTCATCTTCTTCCAGAATTAAATCTCCTTGAGAGTGCTCTTGCATCCGGCGAAAGATGTCTTCATCTGCAACTCCACAATGAGCTGCTTCAGGAGTACCTTCCAGGTCAGGGAACAAATAATTTCCCCAACTCTTCAAACTGCATGAACCTCCCTTATGGCTCCCATGCATACTCGAGCAAATATGGAGGTGACACATCAATTCCCGGTAAGTCTCAAACAAGGCGGGCTCCTGCTTCTCCAGAAGTGCCAATTCCGCCTCGCACGGGAAATATTCTTCATATGGGAGAGACCCCAAAGGCAGAGCAGAGACTTTCCACATCTCGTGCAGAGCCATACCCAATTCGCCAATAGGGGTGAAGAAGGTCCCTGTAGCCGGGCAGTACAACTCAAAGATGGCGTAGAAGTTCGCTACGCTCATCTGAATGCCATAATAGGTCGCCCTGACGGCCTCATAAAGCCCCAGCCTCTCCAAATCCTCCTCAAAATGAGCAAGGACATATAGAGTCAAGTCCCTCCACCATGCCTGGGAGGGTGAATCCACCCCGGGGTCCTAAAATCAGTGGCTGGATAATTGCCACAAACTTTAAAGAATTGATTTCCAAAGGTCTGAGCCACCGCGGGATTTTCCCCCACTGGGATATCTGGAAATACATTCCCAGGGTGGAGACCCAATATGCAGCGAGGAGGACCCGCCCTTGTGTAACCGGGAGACGGAATTATCAACTTCCCTACGTGAACGGAGTCAGTAGTCCGAGTTATTTGCCACTGCATTTTTTGAGCCCTCATCATGCATTGAAAGAAGAAAAAGGGAAAATGCCGCTGGCTAGATGGGAGATAGTACTTCTCACTATCCAATTTAAAAATCTACTGCCCTTCTTCGGCTAGCAGCTGGTGATCGTTGTCGGGTGCTGCATCTCCGAATATGAAGTTGGGCTTTCGATAGATTCTTCGGTCAGAATCTTCAAGGGGAGCAGTAGTTAAGATGCTCCTCATGGTGCGTTGATCCCCAGCATGAATAAGTGCATCCCGAGCAGGAGCGCTTTGCTCGCTGAATAGTGAAGCCTGCCCTTGAAACTGCAGGCTGACGTTGCCATCTAGCCCCCTGGCTGTGCCAAAGAGACTGTTCAGAGGACCAGGAGTATAGTGCACTGCAAGAACAAGGAGAAATTATGATTAGTTCATCAGCCAAACAAGAGATAAAATAAGAATGCAATTTAAGTTAAGGCATAGCCTCGCTCTCCGAGCGAAGCTGGCCTAACAATAGCTTCGCCCCGAAGCTTAGCTTCGTAGCTGCAGCTTAACTCCGCACTCCACAAGAAGGCAGGATGCAGGAAAATATCTAAGTATTAGCTTCGCTCTGAAAGCTTGGCCTCAATGCGAAGGAGCCCCAAGAGCTAACTTCGCCAGAAGAATACTGCTACTTAAAAATTATTTTAAGGGCATTAAGGTCCTTTTCAGTTGCGCTCCAAAGGTTAGCTTCGCATCCTATCATTCAACAGGATGTGAACCGCCTAAGGGATAGCTTCACCTGGAAGCTTGAAGAAGAGACCCTTCGGTTCTAAGATTCCTAATCAAGAAATTAAGGAAAATTCAAGAAATTGAACTCCCTAAGATCACGAGATCATGATTGATCATTCTGGATTCATCGAAAGATAGCCAGAAATTAGATTTAAGAAGAGATGAAAATCTCTGAACAAAAGGGAAAGATCCCTACCCGCCATAGGTCGTTCGATGACCGGAGGAGGAGAGGGTCTCTCCGTCGTAGAGGTTGCTACCTCTTTTCCTGCTCGTCTTTTGGGAGCCATTGGAGAACTGAAGAAGTTCTTAAATTCTAAACGAAGGAGGAAGAAGAAGGAAAGAGTCAAGAGTGCTCTGAAAATTCAAAGAGAAGTGGTGTCTTCTCTTTCAGCCCGATCAGGCTTTTATAGGCTAATAATTGCCTAAGACTTCGCATCCTCGAAAGGAGCGCAGGCATTCATTTCAAATTAATTTAAAACGGCTCCTAAGCGACTTCCGAGAAGCGCTGCTTCAGCCCCGCTAAGGGCTAACTCCGCCGTGAGTCCAGTGTTGACTTGGCGCAACGCTTGAATAACTTCGCTGAGAAACGTGCCATAACTCCGCTAAAAGCACATCTCTAACTTCGCGGAAATTCCATGCTAACTTCGCCAGAAACTGGCTCCTGACTTATTTGAAAATTTGTCTTCAGCTTCGCCGGAAGCTTAGCTCGGCTAAAAGTTCTAATTCCTCCTAAGGAAAAGACTTGCCTAAGTCGGTCCACTTCAAGTGTTCTCGAATCAAAAAGGAGAGAGACACGGCAGATAAGCAGAAAATAAATTTTATTGATTTAAAAGGGAAGATACATTGATACTACTACATCAAGGTTGTCTTTCATGCAACAGAATCATTTACTCCAAAGGCACACAAGTTCTCCTATCTACTTTCAAGGTGATAAGCTAAACCAACTGGATACGAAAGGCCTTCCTCCTGCACAAGCCCGTAATCCTTCGCATAATGGCAGATTTTGCCATCAAAGAGCTGGATCTTCTTTGATGAAAATTGACAAAGGACTGATTGCCACCAGAAAGCTGGATCTTCTTTGATGAAAATTGGCAAAAGAAGGATCCGAGACCTTACAGGTGACGTCCGCTTTCCCGAAGTGGATCATCTCGGATAAGCGATTATCAGCCCCTTCTCGAAGTAGATCATCTCGAATAAGCGACTGCCAACCTCTTCTGGGAGCACCCATCAGCTGCCCCAGTTTGTTCCTCCTGCTTAGGATTAAAGTTTCAACCAGAAGATCGAGAGGCAAGTCTCTGGTCTCTTTCATCAAGTCGAAAGACTGGCGGGCACAGTTTACTGCAATACAAGCTGGAAACAGGTTAGTAGTAAATCAAAGAAAAATGCAAGCATGATACGCTAAGTCAAGTTCCTTAGACGAAGCAATTTATATCCGATCCAGTTGCATTTTAAGGATCGATTTCAGTTAAAAAAGCAAAAGATAGCCTTGCTTGCACAGTGATGATGGGCTAGCTCAGCATAAGCTAAGTCCTAACCTCGCCTATATGGCTAAGCCAGACTGATCCAGAGGGACGCAGTCTTGACCCCACCTATATGGCAAGACTGGCTCAACCTTGAAGAGACTAAGTCCCAATTCTTGCCTGTATGGCGACTTAACAGGAAAGCATGCAATGATCTTTCTTTGATCAAGTGAAAATGATAGCTTCACCGGGAAGCTGGAAAATAGGGTTGAAGCCCTTCTCTGCAAATCAGTGAGATGTAAAATGAAGAACAAGGTGTTGGCCCAAATGCCCATCACTCTAGTTTTGATGATGATCAACTCATGTAGTTATAGTACTAATGATCTTGTGTTTAATTAGTGACAGATTCATGATCAAGATCTTAGTAGGTGTGTAGCTTTAACAAAGGATTTAAAGTCAAGTTTTGGAGCTCACACGGTTTGATTCAAGAGCTTGTGCATCAAGACCACATCAAGTACTCAAGAGGAGTTTAGCTCTATGGATCATGTTTGGACCAAGTTAAGAAGATGAGAAGACTTCAAGATCAAGACTTGTGTCTAGGTTTGTTTAAGATTTTTTTTTAGTTAAAATGTAAAGGATAGAATAGTTGGTGGATTGCTCAAGTATTCTATACACACACACTCTTGATTTAGATAAATTTTTCATAAAAGACTTTTTATTTTGGAAATATACGGTTTTGGTTAAAGACTATATAAATCGTTTTTAAAGACTATACAAAACCATGTTTAGTGCTTAAGGTCAAAAACATAGATATTTCACCATGTTTGTGTAGTGGATCATATCCATACACTCTATGCTTCAAAATGAGTTTAAATATCTTGTTTTTGTATTTGGAGAAGTTTTGGAAAAATCAATTTTTTGGAAAATACAGTTTTTCATTTGAGCCAATTTTTTCAAGTTACAAAAATAGTCCAAATATTTGTAACATGCCTTGATTTTGTGCAAGCATGTTTGTTTATCAAAGTATATTGGTAAAACTATTTTTTTGTAGATTTTCTGTGAATTTATGGGATTTTAATTTAACCAAAAAGACCAAGTTTTTAATCCCTGACCTGGCTTCAGCGGTCGACCGGGCCGGTCGACCGCGCGACATGCACAGACGTGCACGAGTCTGGCTGGAGGGCCGGTCGACCGGGACGGTCGACCGTCCAGAGAGCTTTGCTCACTGGAAAGCATCGGTCGACCGGCAGAGAGTCTGCTCTCTGTTCCAGAGGCTCGGTCGACCAGGCCGGTCGACCGAAGCCCCAACGGTCGGATTTCTGACCGTTGGCGGTCGACCAGCCGGTCGACCGACAGCTCTGTCAGACCCCAATGACTAGTTTTTCTAGCTCTATAAAAGGGGGCCTTTGGGGGCTGTTTTAGATAAGATTTTAGGAGAGTTTTCAAGCCAGTTTTTCCTACTCTATTAAGAAGTTTTCTCCACAAAATTGAGAGCAAATATTTCCAATCAAAAGGGGAGTTTTATCAAGAGTGTTTAGAAGTGATTTCTTTGAGTTTTCCTCCACTATCTCAATCCTTGTTTTCTCACACAACACTTGAGCTATCCATTGTTATATCTACCTATAGGGATTTGTTGTGAGAGGATTTAGGTGATCAAGAGTTGTGATCACCAAAGTTCATCTTTGTTCTTTGAGGAGGCGGACGAGTGCGTTCGCGGTGTTTCGAGTTCGGGTGCGAACTTGTTGTTTGAGGTGCGGCCTCAGCGAGCTTGTGGGCTTGCGGTGTGTACGGGTTAGAGAGTCCAAGGAGTTCAAGTGTGAACTCGGCTTGTAGGTGTTGCGGCACCGAGTGATCCGGTGGGATCGATTTTAGTGGAAATCTTCGTGTGTCGAAGACGGGGATGTAGAGCAAGTGTGCTCGAACCTCGAAACAAATCCTTTGTGTTTGCGATTACTCACTCTCTATCTCTTTGTCTTTATATCTTGCATGCTATTATTGTGTTTACATTTATATGCTTGATATATTGTGTGCTTAATTGTTATATTGCTTGGGATTGTTTGCTAACACTAGTTTTCAACCAAGAGAGCTAACGTGGCACCTCAACTCATATCTAGGGGAATCTTGAGGAGTTAGTCCAGAGCCCTTCACGGGGAATTCGGCTACACTCTTGTGTTAAACTTGGTGTTTAGTGTAAGAAGTTTTGTTTAGGTCATAATAGTTTTTAATTCCGCATTTAGTGACCATAAGATTAGCCATCACCTATTCACCCCCTCTAGGTGACTTTACACAAGGAAAATCAATCCCTGAGGCAGCTTATAAAGCTAAATTAAGGGAGATAAACTCCCTAAAGTCATTTGTCCATTGGTAAAGTCTCTGGATGACCGAGACTCACCAGTTCAGAGATCTGAGTATCTTCTCTAGATAACCAAGAGAAGTCATGAACAGACTGCTTCTCTGCAAAGGACTTCAAGTGTCCTATTTATAGGCCTCATGGCCTGATCGCACCGCCAAGCTTAGAAGCGCGAGCGAATTTAAGGCATTTATTGAGCCTTGAGAAAGGGAATAGTCTCCCTCGGAAATACATGAAGAAGCAATGCTCTTCCTCGTTAATGCAAGAGAGGTCATTATAACCTCAAAAAAGGAGCAATCCTTCTCGAAACTGGCCAAAAGGCAGTTGGCCTCGGGAAAGGAACGACGTTCCAAGATCAATTTGAAGCGAATCTACTCCGGGAGGCTCGAATGCGGAGCTATCCAGATGCGAAGCTACTCAGAGTCGCGAATCTACACGATTCCTCGGCGAACTTATTCTAATCCGGAAGCAGGATTGAAAGCGAAGCTGAACTCAACCACCATGGCGACGTTCGTACTTCACATATCATCAATCAAAGCAATTCAAAGTATTTCGAAGCTTGAACCATTCCATTGCAGACTTTCAAAAACTTGAAGGGGGTCTTGTTGACACTTTAAAAAAGATAAGATTCCTGAATGGCCTGAACAATGTCTAAACTTGTTGACATTTACAAAAGACAAGTGACAGACAAGCTGGCGACCAGTTCTGTACCCATCTCCGGGGGACAAATCAGCAACTTGGACTCTACTGATCCAGTGAAGCAGACAGTGAGCCCAAATTGTCTTTGAAGAGACCTAAGCAGGTCTAAGATGCTAAGTTAGCTCAACACTTAGCATCACATGAGCCCAAGGGGATAGCCTCGCCTGAGAGGCTAAGATTGCCCAACTTCGCCTTGAAGCCGTTCAAAGCTCCATCAGGGAGCTAACTTATAGCTTCGCCTGAAGCGCTCAATTAACTCCGCAGAGAGTTAGCTTCGCTCGAGGTCATACGCAACCGCGCAGAAGGATGGTAGCTTCGCTACAGATGTTATCCAGCTCCGCAGAAGAGCTTTCTTCTAACTTCGCCAGATGCTCCATCTAGCTCCGCTGTGAGCTCAATGCGGCAGCTCCGCTGCGGGTCTTTTATGGTCAACCTTTGACCAATCAAATCTCCAGATGAGATCAAATCTTCAAGATCAAATCTAATCAAGATCAAATCTGAGATCAAATTTGGCAGCTGCCTGCCATAATCTCTTGACTCTCCTAAAACAAGTAAGAAGATCAGGGGGATCTTTTAATTATTTAGAAAGAATCAAAACAGATCAGGAGATTGACGCTACCTGCTATTCCTAGCTTCGCAGAAGCTGATCCTAGCCTCGTAGTAAGGCTACTTTCCAGATTTAAACAGATTGACTCAATCTGTTTTCAGATTTTCAAGGGATAATTATACCCCTGCTCCCACCAGGGGTACACGGAGAGAGAGAGCACGCAAGAGGCGCGTAAACACATGCACAGAGAGAGACGGCTAAACAGAGATCTATTCTCTTACTTCTAAGAATTCAGAGAACTGCTTCTCTAATCAGGGTGCTGATACCCTAAGATCTTTCTCCCTCTCAAGGAATCTTCGGAACCAGGCGAGAAGGAATTCCCAAGTGGAGGCAGTTTGAGAAGTAACACGAGGATTCTACCAATCTTCTGTTCTCCGATTCCCCGAACCAGGCGAGAAGGGAATCTCATCGATCGCATCGTCAAAGGGACAAAGTGGTCGCGCGCTGACCAGACTCCTATCGGCACACTTCTCCAGAATCTCAGAGGAGATCTACTTGTAATCTTTTTTAGAATACTTGTAATTTAGCTCCTCGACCTTTTTTTGTAAGTTTTCCCTTTGGTAAATCAATGGAAAACATGTTCCATCATGTATTAACATACGATTATATTTGGATACTACCGTGAGTGGTATGTGATGTCCGCGTGCTTACATCTCATATGTATATTGGAAGAACAATAAAGATTTGTAAACTAACCTAATTAAGATTATAAGCTCTGGGAGATATGATTGTGACCGTGGGTTATACGTAAAACACGAATGTGTTATGATTTGAATATAAGTTGTATACAAATATGTTATATGGTATTATATCATCAAGTCTATAAGTATTAAAGTGGATGTGATCGACGAATCTCTAGGTGAATATAAGAGATAGATAATCAGGTTAGGTGTTGTATAACACAAGATATTATATGTGAATATTAGAACACGTGTGTTTAGAAGAATGTGAAGAACAAGTATCTGATAATAGAAAGAATCAAAGGCTTATTAAGCTGCACTACGCATTATAAGTAGGAAGATAATTGAGATTATTATTAAAAATATTCAACTGCATCATACTTGATTTATAATAGTATTAAAATGCATACTTGATTTGAATGACTTTACTCACTGAGCTGTTGAGCTCACCCCAGTACAGATGATGTTTTAGGTCACGACAAGGCGAAAGCTCGACTTAGAACTGTAATGATGTTCTCCTGAGATGATGCATGTATTTGCTATAGAATGTGATTCTTTTTGTAAACTCTAATTGTATTTGTATTTGTGGGTTAGTGTTAGTAGTAGATAGTAGTGTACTTATGAGAAAATGTAATAATTTAATAGTTATTAATGGAGATAGATATGCATGATTGTAATTTTCATATTGAGTAGAACTTATAATTAGTTTTGTGTTAGAATGTTATATCGAAGTGAGTACTCGTGTATATGTTTATTTGATTGGTTTTGAGATGAGATTATATGATGAAATTTGAAATTATAAGTAGGCGAGGTCAAGCCGAAATGGTATTATATATTGCATGAGATGATGTATATGATAAGTAGGCTGATGTTAGCCGAAATTGAGTTATTGTATTGGGGCAGACTCTGTATTTCAGAGGAGATGTTGTCGAAATTTCAGAGATGATCTGAATAATTAAGTGTAAAGGTTGATGATTATAGTAATCGACGTGTTTAAAAATTGGGACTGTTACAGTATTCATTTCCTTAACGAAATGAGTCGCAGATCAAAACTGTTATACTTAAAGCTCACACCTCTGACAGTAAAACTTTTTGAGTATCCATGGCGGATCTTGCTAATATCCCAAGCAGATCAAACTCCACTTGTCATTCTCTTCAATAAAATGACAGATCCACTCAAATTGCTGTTATGTTTAAACATCTCTGATAGTAAATGAATCCTTATCAAGTTAACATCACACCCTGACAAGTTATTTTACAAACTCCCAAGCGGAGAAGTTATCATGAGCACTTCAGACAAAGCCTCCTCCTAAATTTTCCAGCGAGAAATTTGCTTGTTACGTCAATATTTACCTCTGACAATTTTTTCAAGGAATAATAATCTCCCTATCGAATCTCCATAGAGTTCTCTATGTCACGTTAATGATTACCACTAACATCTTAGAGAAGGCTAAACTCTTTATAACCTCTTATGGGATTCATTTTCTAACTCCTCAGGGAGTTTCTAATAGACTCCCCTCGAAGTCTATGATTACCCTTTTCAGTCCCTAGTGGACTCTTCGGTTTGTCATGTTAACAATATACATCTAACTGTTTCTTTCAAATGATTCCCCGGGAAACATCATTGTTCCCACAGAATTCAAAATCAAATCACATTCTCTAGTGGAATAACTCTTTTTATCGTCATGTACAGTCTGTCACCTCTGAACGGTAGAAATTATGAGCTGGTGGTTTCTTAATCGGTTGTGTCCATATTACCTCTGAACTGATAGATAACCAAGTCTTATTTTTCAGTCCGATAAGGACTACTCTTTTACCGTTATGTCCAGCTAATCACCTCTGAACGACGGGACTTTGAGTCTGGTAAATCCTAATTGGTTGTGTCTAGTTTATCACCTCTAAACTGACGGGTGCCTAAATCTCTTTTCTTTATGGTACTCAAACTGTCATGTTCAGTTTATCACCTCTGAACAGACGAGTCCATAACCTTGTTCTCATTTCCCTCGTCAGGGCCGGGAGTTCTTACTGTCAAGTTAATACGACTACCTCTGAATAACGAATTGCGAGCCTGGTGTCTCTTAGTTGGTTATGTCCAGTTTGCCACCTCTGAACCAATGGGTGCGCAGATCCAACCTTGCAATCTCTAGTGGGCTAGTTGCTAAGTTAATACGACTACCTCTGGCAACAGATTCATAATTTAGTGGGTCTTAGTTTATCATGTTCATTTTATCACCTCTGAATTGACGGGTCCCTAAACTAGGTTCACCTTCATTTTGATGTTATGTTCAGTTTGTCACCTCTGAATGACAAATTCTGAGCTTGGTGGCTTCTCAATCGGTCATGTCTAGTCCATCATCTTTGAACCGACAGATAGGCAAGTTTCACCTTTTTCGTTTACTGTTATGTCCAGTTTGCCACATCTGAATAGTAAACACTCAAGAATACCTCTAATCGGTTATATCCAGTTCATCACCTCTAAACCGAATCGTTATGTCCAGTTCGTCACCTCTGAACGATAAAATTTCATTTCTGGTGATTTCTAATTAGTTATGTTCAGTTTATCACCTCTGAATTAACAAATGTCCAGATTTAATCTTTTTGGTCCTGTAAGGACTCTTTCTTTGCTGTTATGTCCAGTTCGTCACCTCTGAACAGTAAACTTTTTTAGTGATTCCTAATGGATTCCTAAATTTACCCTCCTTTAATCCCCAGTGGATTCTTATACTTGACTGATTTTATCATTTTCTTAACCTCTGTATAATTTCAGTCACATTTGTAATTTCTTCAAAAATTCAACTTGGTGAATTTTTCACCCTTTTAGTTCTTTCAAAGAACTTGTATACTAAGTTTTCTTCTACGGGGACTTACGTTATCTATGGGTAATTACATAAGCAAACAAGGAAGAAGATCATGTTGAAGCCTCGCTGGAAAAGAGAAAGTGATTTCTCTAGAAAAAGACTGCAAGAGTCTTATTTATAGGCCCCACGGCTTAACATCACCGCTGCTGCTTCATATTTTGAAGCGCAGGCGAGGCTAAAGCACTCGAGTGCTTCGCCTTGGGAAATGGAGTAATCTCCCTCAAAGCGCATGCGAAGCTAGCGCTAGGCCAAACTAACAAGCTAACTTCACTTTGCAGGCAAAGTTACCCAAAAGAACCCCAGAGGCGAGGCTATTTCAGTCATGAGGCAAAGTTAGAACTCACCTAACTTCGCCTACCAGAATTCAGCCATGAAGGCAAAACTGAGTTCAATCATGAAGACGAAGTAAAAATTCATATATCTGAGGTCTTTTCTTCAATAATCAAAGCAATTTAAAGTATTTCAAAATCTGAACCATTACATTATAGATTTACGAAAACTTTTGAAAAGGGTTTTGTTGACACCAAAAAGATAAATTCTCCAGGTAGTACTTCAACTGGTCCGAACGATATCTAAACTTATCGACATCTATAAAAGATAAGTCGCAGACAAGCTGACGACCCGGTTCTACACATCCTCAAGGGACAAAGCATGACTTGAATCTTACTGATCCAGTGAAGCAGAGAGTAAGCCAAATATTGCTTTCGAAAATGCCTAAATAGGCCTATAAGGCTAAGTCAGTTCAACACTTAGCCTCGCATGAACCCAAAGGGATAGCTTCGCTTGAAGCTTCATAGCCTTGTTAAAGGATTAAAATACTAGCTTCACTTGAAGCTAATTGTAGAAGGACCAAAATATTGATTAGGAATGACCGAAGCAGTGTAACATGTTCGATAGTTCCCGACCGAACAGAGAGGCCAAGCTAAAAATCTCCTCTTTGTTCGGTCGGTCACGACTGAACCAGTGCAAGATTTTTGGTTGTTCCCGACCGAACAGAGAAGTCCATCTAAAAATCTCCTCTTTGTTCGATCAGTCACGACGAACCAGTGCAACATGTTCGATCATGCCCTACCGAACAGAGAGGCCTAGCTAAAAATTTCCTCTCTGTTCGGTCAGGCATGACCGAAATTTTCCAACATGTTCGGTCGGGCGCTACCGAACAAGCATAACATGTTCGTTAGTGCGCCCACCGAATAGAGAGGCCCAACTAAAAATTTATTCTGTGCAATATGCAATAATTGAGTCTTGAAACATATGCAATAACAAACATACACAATTACAAACGTCGTGACACAATATTTAAATCGTTTTGAACACATACAAGTATTTAGTAATAGAAAAACTAGTCACATACAAACGTTTGTTACAAAAATCTAATCAAATCTCTTTTTTGTTCTACGCTCTGGCCGTTTGTGGCTCTCGTTGAGACCTCTCAGATGCCTCACAAGAATCAGTCTCAACGCCATCAAGTGCATCAATCGACGCATACAACGTCCGGTATAGGGTCAATACAGTGTGTGTCCAAATGGACCCATTTGGAGTACAGGTTCGAAAATCTCTTTAGCACGAGCTATTCGCTGCAGTGAGAATATACAGTTTGTTAAGAAAACAATAATATACTGGTTAAAATATAAATAAATGAATGTTACCTGTGCAGGCACAATGGCATCCACTTCTTCACCAAGTGTATACCCAAGAGCCAAAGACCTATTAGACGGATTTTGTATGATTAAATGAGATATCCGTCGAAGCCAATCCATATATGCATTTACAATGTCCCATTGGTACCTCACCGACACGCTCCTTTCCTCGCGTGAAAGTGTGTGGGACCGCCACCTCTCCCAAAAACTATTGCTCCATGTGTAGGTCACTAGTAATTTTTTTTTTTTGCAGTCGATCCTCTTCTAACCTTCTCCGGATTAAGTGGCAAGGGCGAGATAATCTGAACCCTACCAAATTGTCTAAGCACCCTTTCTGGGTGGTAGGGTTTGATGGCATCGATGCACCTTAGACAACCACTAAAAAAGGAAATCTGCTGTAGTGGATGGCGATCTTTGAAATTCTGGTATGGATTCCATACTACCTACAAATGAAAACAAGTATCGTTAATATAATTCTCATTCAAAAGCATTATAATTATGTAATCAATTAACTTACCTCATCTGCCCACAAGCAATCAAGTGACTCACGTATTGCTTGCAGGTTTTTCAAAGAGGTACCTGCCAATCCATGTCATACCCACATGCACGCCGTGGAAGATCATTTGTATAGTTTATGTTATGAGGGGGCACAAGCTGGGAAAGAGTAGATCCATGCCTGTTGATCAAATACATTATATTCATATAAAATATTTAGATAACTATGTGAAAGTATTAATAAACCTCTAGAAGTGGCAGGTATCCAACAATCTGCTTAACTCCATCTCTTGAAACATACCCTAGTTGCTTATATAGGTATGCTAATGCAGTAGCTCCCCAGGCATAGAATGACACAAATAATGTTAGGTAGTAGATAGAAACCCTCGCTCCACTCTTGTCACTGAAGAGAGTGCATCCGACCAAGTATAACAGAAAGGCTCTGACAGTGCACTCAATACGTCTATCTGAATTTGCATCTGTGACATCGAAAAATTTGGATCGGAGCCATTCCAATTGAACTGAGTTACCCCAGACTAGGCCTAACTCGTCAGTTGCTTCTCTAGTTGACACACCAAGTAAACTAACAACCAATTCAAAGACATCGGTTATTCTCTGGGGTGTGTTTACTAAACAACCCATCACCGATATGACTACAAGTTTGGGAACATCATCCAATGTGATGGTTTGTTCACCAAACGACATGTGAAAAGTATTCGTCTCGGTTGCCACTGTTCTACGAATGCAGAGATAACAACCCGATTTACCCTTCGGTAGGAAATGCTTCTCAACCCTTGCAATCCGGATGGTGAATATATGCAACAAAACGGTGATTCAGTGTTATCATCCCACTCCCAATCACTCAGTTTTGCTGCATGAGAGATGTATTTGAGTGGTTCTCTCTCCTGAAAATTTTATTGTTAGCACGATAATATCAATAGGTTTTCATCAAATTTTCAATTAATTTTAAATTCTTACATTACCATTCCAGATGTCTGCCGCTATATGAGTTTTAAAACTCCGAGGCAATGTAATATCAGTCGAACCACCCAGAAATGGCGCGGTCATCTCCTTCGCGCCCTCCTCATCTCCTCCGCCTTCCTCATCCCCTTCACCCTCCTCTATTTGGGAGTGTCCTCTATTGCAAGAATGATGGTAGAAGATGACTTACCTCGTCTACGACATCTTTTCGAAGCCGTAAGACGGACTCTAGAAGGGCCTGCAGTATTCATGCCTGCGATAGAAGAAAAAAATAAAATATATATAACAAAAGTACTGTTCGATTGTTACACACCAACTTATTTAGAGACGTTGGTGCAGCATCAACAAAACAAATATTATATGTTCGATGGACTACGACCGAACACGTAACTGTTTGTTCAGTAGTGTTATATCGAACAAACGATGAATGTTCGGTCAAAATTGGTCAAACATCTGATGAACTCATTTAAACCCATCATCAATTTTCCTCAAATTCTGAGAATTTACATCAATACAATCAGATTTTTGAGTTTTAACTACAATTACAACACAAAATAATCCTACATACAGAATACAACCCATCAAATTGAACAAATCTAAGCAAATTTCATCAAAATTTGAAAATTCTAAAAACCAAAATGTTCTCAAAATACCGAGAAAATATGACAATGTCGAGATGCACACGATGTTCGATGGCGAGAGGAGCCTAGGTAGATGGTGAGAGCGACTAGAGTCGATGACATAGGTCAATAACGCCGCGTTCGTGGCGGCCGCTAAGCGTGAGAGAGAGCGAGGAGAGTTGTAGAGCTTAGGAAGGTATTTTGGGAAACTAAAAAAATATAAAAGCGAGAGATGAGTTAAGGGTAAAATTAAGAGTTTGGGGTTGCCATCATCACTTAGATGGGTGCTTTAATTTGGGTAATGGATATTGCCACCACAAAAAATGAGAAAGGCCCCCAAAGTATTTATAAATGTACCATTATTTTTTTTAAAGTTTCACTCTTGGTGAAAAGTTCAAAATTCCCAATTTTTCTTTCTTCCTTCCTCCTCTTTCCTCCTATCTCCCCCTCCTTGACTTCTCGGTGACTCGGCGCGGCGCTCCACTTCCTCCTCCCCCATCCCAGCCTTCCCACGACCTTCACGACCTCCCTCTCCTCACGGCCTCCCTCCTCCCCTCCCCTTCCCCGCGGCCCCCTCCTTCTCCTCCTTATCGCTGGAACTCCCCTCGTCCTCCCCAGAGCTGTTCAGCCAACTCTGGCGAATAGCTTTGGGTGGTGAGGGCAAGAGGTCGCAGGGGAGGGGGAGGTCGGGGGGGTGGGGAAGGGGGGTGGTGGAGGTGGGGGTTCGCCTGGAAGGTAAGGAGGGCATGGGGAGGCGGTGTGCGGCGGGGGGAGAAGGCGGGATGGCGGGGCAGGCGGGGAGCGGGGGACAATGGTGGGGAGGGCGAATAGGGTTTGCCGGGAAGGGGAGGGGGGGTTCGTCGACGAATGAGAAGGAGGGGAGAAGGAGAAGAGGAGAAGAAAGATATTTAAGAATTTTTGAAGGGGACCTTTATCAAAATGCTGGGTGTCTTAATCTTTAGGGTGCCTTCCTTACTTCTTAGGGTGGCAATATCGCTTTGGGTGCCATCATTACTTAGATGGGTGACAGTATCCGCAAACAGCAGAAACTAGGGGTGCCACCGGATACGGATTATCCGCGGATATCCGCATCCGAATCCGCCTCCAATCCGGGTACGGATATCATTTTTTCACATCCGTCAATATTCGTATCCGTATCCGTATCCGAAAGGTAGGTGCGGATACGGATATGATAAAAGTAATATCTTATTCGTATCTGATCCGATATCCGAATGTTGCGTGCTTCACAATGATATCGGTATGGAGAAGAGTATTCTTCAGTGGAATAAGGTATTAAATTTTGATATTTTGAGTTGGTGAAAAAGTAATAGTGAAAAGTATTCGATTCTTGCAAGAGCACCACATGATATTTTGAGTATTTCGACATCAACCATGTCATCCGAATCGGCATTTAGCACCGGAGGACGTGTAATCTATTGCTATAGAAGTCAAATGACAATGAATACGATGAATGTATTGATATGTACACAATAATATCATAGTATGTATCACATTTAATATTGTAGTAGATGAGATAAAAAGTAATATAAGTATTTCTGTTTAATTTATCTTTAACCATATCCATTTTTAACATATCCGATTAGTATCCACATCCGAAATATCTGATTTATATCTGATATCCGATTTTGGCGGATACGGATATCATTTTTTCACATCCGCCAATATCCGTATCCGTATCCGAAGGTTGGTGCGGATATGGATATGGTAGAGGTAATATCCGATCCGTATCCGATCCGATGGCACCCTAGCAGAAACCCAAAGTTTTCTGGTCAAATATCTATGACTAAACTACCCCTATCAATCATCCGAAAACCTCACAAATCTACCCCACCACTTAGGAGCATTTCAGTCAATAAAAAATTCCCGCATACTCTCAACTACCGCCCCAAGCAGCCGCCTCTTATCTCTTCTTCGATCTCCCGCAGTCTGTCAATTTTCCCTTCCTCTCTCCAAAAATGGAGAACAACAACAGCAACAACGGTAACAAGGACCCAATCGATCTGTCGAGCATCTCCAATTACCATTACCACTGGAAGAAGCAGAGATCGAAGCAGGCGGAGGCGAAGCCCTCGCACCTCAACACCCTCAACAGCTCGGGGCTCTTCCAGTTGGTGTCGCCGGACAAGATGTCGGTGCAGTACGCGGGGTCCCAGCAGCACGACCACGACGTCGGCGCCGTCCAGGCCGACTGCCCCGCCCCCACCAAAAAGATCGCCTACTACTTCGAGATGACCGTCAAGAACGCCGGCGACAAGGGCCAGGTCGCCATCGGATTTACCTGCAAGACTACAATCTCAGGCGTCAGCCGGGTAATGTACACTCTTTTTTATTCTCCTTCGCCTCCCCGCTGGTTCAGGATCGATTGACCTTGAATTGGCTCCATTTTCTTTGTTGGATTGTACCCTATTTTATTAGCATTTTGTTTAATTGACCTTGTAAATGAGGTCGTTTGGATTGGCTTCGGTCATTGTAGTAGTTTTTTTCATCGGGAATGGAAGAATCTTGCTGTATATCTCGGTGACAATGGCTGATTCTTAGATTGATTATGTAATTTGAAGAAATTTTATAGTACACTTGATAGTGCCATAAGTCATGGTCTCTTTACATTGAAATTTGAAAGAAATAATTTTGATGGCACGTTTGTGGAATTAACAAGAAATCTCTCCTTGTCTTAGTTGAGTCTACACAACTAGGGTTTGACATGCGGTTAGGATTTTAGCTACAATTTGGTTATGGATCTTATTTACAAGCTTTGTATTATTTCCCTGGAGGGTGTGCGACATGATTCTCGGGCTAGACTTTTGCCGCACGTTTCCCAGATTACACTTGTGATGCTTTTCAGTTCTCCTAAAAGTTCTTTGCTAAAATTATAATTATGAATTTGTTTAATTTCTTTATTCCTTGATGGTGCCTCGTTAACTTCATTGTGCTTGAATGGTGTAGATTGAAAAGTTTATGTAGCATATGTCACTTTTGATTTTACTTCATTTTCTCTAATAATATCTGCAATTCTATTTCATAGCTGGGAGGCAAATAGTTGTGGGTATCATGGGGTTGATGGCTTATCTACCGTGGTAATGAAAAAGGAGAATCTTTGGTCCCACATATACAACTGGTGATACTGTTGGTGCTGGCATTAATTACACATCACAAGAGTTTTTTTCACGTAAGTTGCTTGATTCTGGATTCAATCTGTGAGGCTGTCATTCTTAGTGACTGATGAGATTCATAATTTTTATCGCTCATATGCAGAAAGAATGGGAAGATTGTTGGAACTATTGACAAGGATATTAAAGGCCCATTGTATCCTACCATTGCTGTTCACAGCCAGAATGCAGAGTATGTCATTTGCTGTTCTTGTACAGTCCTTTACACTTCTGCAATTTAAATTCCAATTATTCATTTTTAGTGCCTTCCTAGTTGCATAATTTTTATTCTAATATCTTAGTGTGTTGTTTCTTAAACATGTTTTGGAACTCGTCTTTAAAAATGTATCATATATATGCCTCTAGAAGTCATGTCCAAAGACATATATGTCTGTACCAATCTTTCATATTTTCAATTTAGGGCATCATTTTCCAAGTGGAAATATCAAAGGAACTTTGATTCTAATATCCTTGGCCTGTGGTTTCTTATACATGTTTTATGACTTGTCTTAAATGACATATCACATAGATATGCTGCTAGAAGACCTGTTAGAAGAGATCTACTCCAACACAACCTTTCATAACATTAAATACGAGGGTTTAGGGACATCATTTTGCAAGTGGAAATAACAGAAGGAGAGTAACTTGGCTGTTTAAATTGTCTCTAAAATTTGAATGAAATTCCTCTTTCAAGCCTCTTCATTTTCCTTCTTTCCTAGCCTACATGTGTATTGATTGTTATCCCCTAGGTCAGATGAGCTTCAACTTGGTCAGCAATAAGACAAGCTTTCCTGGCCACTAACCGGCCTTTCATTGTTGTAGCAACCTTCCCATCTTGCCACCAGTTTCACTAAGGTATTTATGCTATCCAAGTGATGGTTGACATCAAAACTTGACTATGGGTCGAAAAAATAACTCACTGAACCTGTTCATGGACCTTTGCTAGTTACTGTGTTCTATAATTGACTCATTCTAATAGGAAATGGCTTGAACAAGGATTGATATCTGAGAGTTTGTAACTAAAACAGTGGTGCAAGACTCAAGCGTTGATAGACTGACAATTTATTGATTTTCTGGTTCAATCTGAAAGAATCTCAGAAAGATTAGGTAGAAACAATTCATGGTGCTTCAAGTTTTAGGATTCTGGAGCCCATGAAATGTTCCCTCTTGTTTCTAAACAAGCATTGCGAGTAGCACATTCATTTTGGTCTAAATGTTTGCTTCAAAGGGAGGATTCGGGAAGAACTCCTTCATAGACATTTTTATAAGAAGATAGTTACAGACATTTGAGGTGTTTGGTGAAATCCACATCATAGCAGCACTTTCTCCAAATTAATTTTTGATTGAAGGAAAGTTGTGCTTGGTAAAATTGCAAGTTAGAGGGAAACTTCTCTCGTTCTAAGGTCAAGGTTTTTTTTTGTTGAGTTTCCATAAACAGCTAACAAAATATTTTATTAAACTGTACCTCTTAAGCTGATTTTGTATCATAAGGAGAGAGCTTGTCATCAAAATTAGATTAAACTATTGTAGAAAAAAAATGATTAATGGAAACTAAAGGCTTTCCTATTTTCAAACATGTGATATCTCTGATTTTATTGGTTTTGCTTTATAAAGATGCTTCATTATTGTGGTTATGGATGAAGAAGCATCATTTGCTTGGCTATATGAAACCAATTACTAAGACTGTTTGATTGGTTGGTCCTTTTGAGCATTGATATGCTTCCTCCTCTAAGAGATGAAGTTTTGTGTCTAATAACTCCAAAAATAATGTTGTAAATGAACAGTCGATAATAAAATATCAGAAAATGATTGCAACAGTTAATTGTTTGGTAGTGCATAACATATTATGATATTAGAACTTTGTTACCCTAAAGATGCATTTGGTAAGATGAGTTCATAATTTGGAGTTAGTGTCACGCCCCGCTTCCCAAAATACGTTCAAGCGGAGACGCGAAGAGAGTCTGCGACGTATATACGCGAGAAAAATACCCCATGTATACACGCTAAACCTAAAGTGACCTAAACAAGTTATATAAATCAACAATAAATGCAATAAAGTCACTGCAATAATACATATAATTCCCACATGATAATATTAATCAAATAGAATAAAGTAGAGTCCAGACGATATAGAGGATCGAATGAATGAAACAAGGAATGAAGAACAAAGGAAGAACAATACCCAAGATTAGAAGATCAAATGAATAAGTCCGAACTCCTCGCAGTACATGAGCTTCTCCCAAATACCTGATCAATAAAATGTAACAATCATATACCTAGATGTTCAAATTCAGGGAGTCAGAAGTCCCAATGAGTGTGTAAAAATGAGGGAATAGTGCACATGTGAACATAGTGTGATACTGATAATATAAAATGTGCTGAATGAGAAATATCATGAATAAAACTGGAATTAAAAATATTATAGAGCATATAACAATAATTAATTGTAACAAGTGTTACAATAATAGACAGTACATAATTTAAGGAGTGACGGGATCAATCTGTCATAACATCAAGTGTCAGGTGACTGTCATGGCATACAAGTATATGACAAGTTAGCACACATCAGTTACGGTGTATGATACCGGTCTGTTGTTATTAATTATGTCAATGACGCCGATTGCCGATGCAGTAAACGCATCCCATACTACGCTTACTACACTTGTCATCGAGATTTTATGTTATTGAAATTGTTTGGTTGGAGACATTGTCTGTGTTTTAAGTGGGTCTCGTGCATACCTGGGACTACGGCCCAGACTCCTGGCGCTGAACCAGGCCCTACTGCAAGATAGTCATGTAACATGTATAACAGGAATAAGAACAAAAACAGGACGGGGTGTCAATCACCCCACGGAATCCTGCAGTGGAACCCCTCTTTCGGCTGCACAACCTATATCCTAAGTCCATTCAAAATACAGACATTGTCTTCTCTAACAATTTTTCAATCCCGGTGTAAGTTGTTTAATATCATGTTATTAGTTTATCGAGATTATTTAATGCACATGTTACCTAGATCACTGGGATAACTCAGTGATGGCAACAGTAATAACATCAACAGTATAATCAAAATACGTGATGTCTGTGAATAGGATAAACAGGAAGATGTTACCTATAACAATATTTCCCAATGATGTCAGGTACGTGTCATGTATAATCAGTCAAGTTTTCAAGTGGTATCATAATGTCCAGGATCAAGAATATTATGCAAAGTTTATTTAAAGAGATAAAAACATTCACAAGGTAATTTATTTTGTATTTAATAGATGTAGACGTGAACTAGTAAACTAATGGGCATGGACCATAATTAAGCTTGAACAATTATTTAAATGTAAAATAATATTAATTGAAATAGGCAGGATAAAACACTTACGTGAAATAATACTGAATACTTAATAAAGTAAACAAAGAACACTCACATGAAATGACGCGGTTTTGGGTTCGGTTTGGGTTCGGTTTGGGTTCGAATGGCCGTTGGTCTTCACTGCACGAATCGATTCGGATCTCTGGGTGATCTCGTGGGTCGGTCTTCGAATCGTCAGTGAACACGAGTATAAATTCTCCTGTTACGAGTTCGGATCGCATGAGCGAGTCCGTAACACTGTAACAAGCAACCATACACATGAAGAGGGAGACGGAGATACCGAGTCACATCCACCCACTTACACGTACACCTACACATCCACCCACGTACCCACATATACAGTCACACACACACAAATACATATTTACAGAAAGATTTTGTCATGGGGAGGATAATATGAAGTACACTGGAGACCCACCTCCAAGCTTAGAAGCTCTTTTTACAAAAGCCCAAATAGAATCTAAAATGGAGAATTGAGGTCTTTCTTTTCATATTGTTTTCCTTCAAATGTTGCATCTGTTCAGTAACAGGCACTCGCAGGTACCACCAGTCCCACTAGGACTTATGTGATCCCACTTAAGATATTACCCCACTCAAATTCAATATCGCCCATGAAAGTATAATATACCTATGTTGGATCATATGAAGAAGACACTGTATGGATACATGGACTAAAAATTCTGAAGATTCAGTATATGAATAAATCATGGATACGAAAAAACACAAATAAGGAGATTTATAAAAAAATATTGACACTAAAGCAGTTGATTGATGATAGGAACTCAATTGATGATAATTAGATGTATGCTTTAGTAACTAATAGATTGAATTGGTAGTTATCCAATATACGTATTCACATATTAGATATGAAGCATACTTATTCATTCATGTATATAAAAATAACAGCATTCTCATAACCTCCCACATTCACAAATGCCTCCCATGCTACATGAATATACCGATAGATGTCATCACATACAAATGGCATTGAACTGAACATGTAAGGTATCATTAACAGCTACAAGATTGAAAAACAATTCAACATGTTAAAAAGAAAACTGTATCAAAAGGCTAGGATGGATTTTATATCCTACTTCATTTCTTGTTTATCACAAGATGCAGTTAAGAGTCTCACAGTGTAATTAACCAACAAGAGTTGTAATGTATAATGAATGATAAGATCATAATATGATTTACATTTTGCCTACACATACTTCTAGTAAATGCAAAAGGAAGTAAAGCAATCCATATAGGCTTTAATGATCCAGCCATTGAAACTCACAAATTTGGCTTAAAGTGAGCCTAAACACATACATATAATTAAATGAGGAGAGAAATAGGAGAGGAAGGGGGAGAACTCATGCACTAGGCCATGGGGTTGGCGCGCGAGTGGCTCCGGTGGCGGACACGGTGATGGCGGAAGCCGCGGGGAAGGTCACCGGCTCCGAGGGGTTGCCGGAGGACACGATGGAGCTTGACGGAGAAGGCGGAGGTCATGCTCGCGGTCATGGATCCGGGGTGGTGTTGTCGGAGTGATGGCAGCGGCCATGGCGGCTCCGACGACTGGTGGTTGCATACGGAGTGGAGAAAAGAGGCAGAGTGGCTCGACAAGAGTGATGGAGCTTGGTGGGTTGGCAGAGATTGTGGTGGAGGAGGCCGGCAAGGTTGAGAGGCGCGCTGATGGGTACGCCGGAGGGGTGTACGATGCTCGGTGGAGTAGTCGGCACACCGGCGACACTCCGAGAGGTGGTGGAGGTGATGGGTGAAGGCGAGGTGTGGTGGTGCACAGTGGAAGAGGCGGAGATCATGGGTTGTGTAGCTTGGAGAAGAGAGACGGCCATAGGGTGATGCGTGGTAGAGGCTCGGGTGGGTTCTCTGTTGGAGGGAGAGAAGAAAAGGGAATATTATTAGGGTGAGGGTTAAATGGGGAGTGGGTTGGGTTTAGGATTAGATTAGTTAGGATTTGATTGGTTAGTTAAGATTAAGATTATTGATAGGATTGAATGGGTTGTGGGTTTGGGCTAACGGGTTGGATTTGGGTATGGGCTTGACTAATGAGTAATGGGTTTCGGGGAATGATTAAGGACTAGGAATGGATTATATAGGGAATGAAATAGGGTTAATGGGTTGTTGGGTTTGGGCTTGGATAATGGGTATGGCAATGATTAAAATAACGATAGCGTAATGATAACGTTTTTCCTTTGTTATGTTAATATAGGTTATAACGTAACGCATAACGTAAGTTACACTATTTAATATTTATTTAATAAAAATAAATATATGTACTATATTTAAGAATTTATATAAATAAGAAAATAATTTTAAAAAATCTAAAATATATATCAAAATAATATATCACACATTTAGTAAGTCTCACAACAATTTTTAGTAAGTATCACAATAATTTTTCACATTCACTAGTTATAATAACTAATAAGTTCGAAAACATAACAAATTTCATAATAAGTTTGCAAACATAACAAACTATAACAAGCATGATAATTGAATTATAACAAGTATGATAACAAACATGATAATTTTTAATAATTATCTTTTGATAATATTATCTCAGCCAATATTTTCTCCGCCTAGATATTTCACTCTCTGTTCTCTCCCCTCCCCCCCGGATCTCTTTCTGCTCTCTCCCTCTCCAATCTCTTTCTACTCTCTCCCCTCCTGATCGGATGGGGAGAGAGCAGAGAGAGGAGAGAGCTTACATGTGCTTGGAGACGACGCCAGCAAGAACTACAACGGAACAACCGCTTGGAGACGACGCCGGCGAGAACCATCAACGACGGAGAACCACCAGAGGTAGGTCTTATTCTTCTTTCTTCTTCTCGGCGCCGACGATGAGGTTGCAGAGATGGCGGCGAGCTTGCAGAGAAGATTTTTTTTAACCCTAGACCGAGTGAATTTGGGGGGTTTTATAAAAAGTTGACTTGTACTGTAACGTAAGTTACGGTGCGTTACGTTAATAACGTAACGTAACGAACGTTATAGGCAAAATAACCATAGTTATGAAACATTGTGTTTTTAGTCCTGTTACGTGACGATTGGTCGACGTTAGGCTATATAACGAGTTATAACGAGTTACATAACGGGTTTTTTAGAACACTGGGGTATGGTATGGGCTTGTGGGTGAATTGAAAAAGGAAAAGAAAAGAATAAGAAAAGAGAAGTGAGAATGGACTTGGTTTGGGCCAAAGAAAAATAAAGGAAAAATAGGAAATTGTGAGAGAGAGGGTGTGGGCTTGGGAAATGGCTAGGAAAGAGAAGATGATAATAATAATAACACTCACAATAATAATGCAACAATATTAATAATAACTCACATAATAATTAATAATAATAAATAAATGTACATGTAAATATTAAAATACTAGTATATTTAAACATTGTATTTCAAAATAGGGATATTACAGTTTGTGTATTGGGAGAAGAGATTTGTAAAAGAGTTAACAATTAGTTTTTTTTGTTTGGAAGGTGAAGAATTAGGAGTTAGGAATTGTAAGTGAAAAAGTTATTTAGGGAATTAGAAAGAGTTATGTATGATGATTTTGACTTTTTTGAGTTGTTGAAGATTTTGCCCCTCAACAATTAACCAAATGCCCTGGTTTTATTTAAGAAAAGTAAAGAGTTGATATTTAATGTAGAAATCATGCAGATTAAGCATTAAATAAATATTAAGAGATAGACTTGTGTCCTTCCAAAAGGATTTGAGGCCAAATCCTTCCCACTCAAATACCAACATCCGAAATTCGAATACAAGATCCACTCCGTTGAAGTTGATTTATATTATTTCAAATATTTATAAATAAAAAATCAAGTGGTTTGTATACTTTTTGCCCATGCATCAAGTAGGAAAAAAACGGACGGCCTAAATAGTGAGTTGGCTAGTTTAACGGTGTAGAACATTTGAAACCTAACAAAGATTGATTTGTAGGGGTTTTTAAATGTTTATATTATAATCAAATGGCTGGATCGAGAATTTGTATGTCTAAAAATATAGATCTAACCAACTCATTACTTTCGGCCGTCCATTTTGCGCTGCTTGATGAATGGACAAAAAATTATTCAAAACACTTATTTTTTAGTTTATAGATACTTTAAATAATATAGATTAACTTTAACAGAGTGGATCCTGTATTCGAATGTCGGAGGGTTGTATTTGAATTGGAAGGATTTGGGCTCCAATCCTTTTGGAAGGACACAAGTCTATCTCTAAATATTAATTATAATAATTATTAATTATAATATATTTTAATTATTATTTTATATTAATATACTTTGCATGATAATTTGTTAGCAATAATTCTTATCATATCCAAACAATCAAGTATACACAAAATTACGTTGATTTCTCCAATTACGGATTAGGTAATTTAATCTTTCTTGTTATCTCTTTTATTAAGATGAATTATCTAATGCAGCTCATTATCTTAATCCTTCTCTGTTTTCCTTTTGCCAAATGAGAGCAAAAGTCTAGTGTTGAACTTGTTTGCAACCATTATCTCTGTGATGTCTACAGAATTCTTGATTCAAATTGAAGCTTCCTGACATTATTAATTGAGGGCTATGTTGTTGATATGCCATGTACAGTTTTATATGCCATACATATTTTTTCTCTCATCAAAAAGCACAAATCTCAAAAAAGAAAAACACAGGCTATAGACATCAATATGATCATTCAACAGGCTATTCATCTCACAAAATAAATCTAACAAGAAAAAAGAAATTACAACTAATCTCATCTCGTAAATAGTTCAATCTCCACTTGATTGACTCCGCTATCCATTTTTTGTGCTTGATCTTCGATTATCCCTTTCTGATTTTTTTTACGCCAATGTTTTGGTAGTGGGATGAAGAGAGAAAGAAAGGGAAGGAGAGAGGAGGAGAAGAATGGGTTGGGGCAAGTGGTAATGTGCGAGGGCATTCTCGTCAATTCACATTTTCCTTTTCTAGAAAGCTCTGGCTTTGTGCTAATTCCAGCCTTGAGCTGGATTTGGTAAGTCTTTAAAATGGGCCAAGTTTTCCCCGTTTTGAGACTACTTCCAACCTGCTAAATTTTACCCAAAAAAACCTACATTTGGCAGGAGCCCCCAACTCTTGTAGGCGAACAAGGTCTCTTAGCTCAAGAGTTGAGCTTATCCTTACTAACTCTTGCCAAATGACTAAAAATTGGCAAGAGTTAGCAAGTAATGATGATTTTGGAATTAGATCAAAACCACCTTCAAAACCACTTTACAGATCACCCAATTTAAGAGTTGTTAATTCCATCAAAACCTTGGAATCACCCTCCTCCTTTCTTTCCCTTTATCTCAATTTCTAACACTTGCTAATTCTAGCTCCAACAAAACAATCTCCTTTCTAGTTCTTCTTTTTCATGACACACTAAATCCTAATTCTTAACTCCACTTGCCGAACACAACCTAACAATAAGTTGAACAAGGAAAAAGACAAAATGTGATTTTTTCCAAAAAAATTCTTAGTCCCTTGGGGAGTTTGAAGCTACAGTAGAAAAATTGAATTCTATAAAACTTACCTTTTTGCTTATTTACCCCTCAAAAATCTCTATTGCATGTATATCCTTCTAAGTCTAAAACTTGCTGGTATAACCCTATAGTCACAATTTTGTTCAATGTGATAAAAATACCCTTGCAAATTAGATTTTCTAATACTCCATATTTTTTCATATTAATAACATTTTTTTATAGATAGTACTTTAATATCAATTATGTATTTTGGAAACATGGATTCTCTGCTATGTCAAAATATCTATATTTTGATAAATAATATGTCAAGGATGAATATGATAGGGGATATGTACGTTTGCAAGTTCTAATGAAAATCATATGTACACCTACATATTTTATTTTTGTACCTTCTTTTATTTCTTTATAAGTATAATATTTTTAAATAGAAATATAATACAAAATACATAAAGTTTATTTGCAACTTAAACTTTTAGTAAGGTTTATATAAAAGAATAATGTTTTTTGAGGGTATATGTACAAGATTTGAATTTGCGAGTGTATATATTGAGGGCACTTTTGTTATATTGAAGAAATTTGTAACTATACAGGTATACCTGCAAACTATTTAGAATTAGAATGGTGTACATGAAAATAGAGATTTTTGAGGGGTAAATAAGCAAAAATCTAAGGGTATACATGGAAAAAACCTCAAAAATAAAATTGTACTCTCATAGACCAGATTGCTGCTGAGGTGCAGTAATTTCTGCCATTGGATGGGTTTAGCGAGCTAGGAAGGGACGGGAGTACTATTACATGGAAACTGGATACATGTGTCAACCCTTCATGTACTGTGTGTCCCGTAGAATCCAACAAGAAAGCTTCCAAAAAATTGATGCAGTGACACAACTAAATCTTTAGTTGCAAATAGCATGATATAACCTTTGTGACATTGTTGTCATTGGAGATCTTCCACATGGACTATTGGAGTTTAGTATTTAAATGGTTATTATCTCAATATCGATATGATGACTTGACATTTTTGGATTGTCCTGTAGTATCCGCAAAGAGTTGGAGCATGTGAGTCCGGCAGGTCAAAAAACCGAAATATGAAGTTTCAGCTTTTTTTAATTCTGATTCATGTAGAAAATATTGGTAAATTGAAGTAATCTAGAAATCCCTGAAAATTTTAGTATTGGGGCATCTCCTTCTGCCTTGATATGTTATGTGTCGAAAGTATAGTTTGATAAGATTTTGCATAAGAAATCAAGTGCAGTTTGCATCAGAGCATATTTCGCATCAGCAACATTATGTTCCCAAGCTTGTTCGTATATTTTTAAAATAATGTGTAGAGATTTAGCTATTAGAAGTGTACTATCAGCTAATTTGCTCTTGGTTTGTAATATTTTAGAGTTGACCTTGCTCGTGTTATGGTCAGAGTAAGCATTCTTTACTTCTGTCAGTTCTATATTTTAGAAATTTAAAATGTTCTTTGATGTGCATTGCATCAGGGTGACTGTGAACTTTGGAGAGCAACCATTCCTTTTTGACATCAAGGTACACACGCATATTGGTTTCTATTGACTTTTCTGCTGTGCTTTAATTATGAATGTCTCATTTTTATTTTCACAGTTATGGAATGCTACATTTTTCTGTTATATATGGGCGATAATTTTTTGATGACTAATTATCTATTAATTATCATTGTCATAACTCACACATACACATTCCTATCTCTCTTTCAGTTAGTTTTCAATTTTCTTTAGCTAGTTGCAGTTTTTGGTTATTTGGTACCATCAGAGCAATTTATTTATCAAGGTTTGAAATATCACTCGATACCGATATTTTGGTTCAATACTGCTGATATGACCCGTTATAACTGAAATGATTCCCGATATTGCCGATACAAGGAGATGAAATGGCCGATATTGCTGATACCAAAATCCTACAGCCTATACCAATACCTAGATCTCAAACCATGTTATTTATTTATTTATTGATTCACTAGTCAAATATGAAGAGAGATGTCCTGTTAATTGATTTACGCCGTTTGTTTTTCCCCTCTTCATATTAAATTTTCTGATCTACACTGTGTCATTGTCTTCTTGTCAAGAAGAAATGCATGGAATTGATGCTTGTGTATTTCTTGTAGAGCTCTATCTATGAAATTCTTAGATTTTTCCCCCCTTCAACAGGCTTTTAGGTCAGAGGAAAGACTAAAGCAGCAGAAGTTGATTGAAAAATTATCATTACCGCCAAATATCAGTCACTGGTATGTCTGCCAAAATCTTTTGACTGATGGCATTTTGGACATATTAAGTAAAAGCGGTTGGCATGTTGTCAATGCAACTATGTTGGTGTTATATTATTATGATCAGATTCATTTGAGGGAACAACCTTATAACGGATGCATATATTATGCGACTATATTTCTTTACTTTCCTATGTATTCATGCTTTTGTCTCCACTCTTGTGTTCCTTCTCCACTCGTGTGTAAGCATTAGTGTTCCAGAAATACTCATTTAGATCTTTCATAATGTTTACTAATAATTCTTTCTGTGCATGGGCTCACCCGGACGCATGTTTATGCTTACTTCTATCTATCCGAATAGTTCATGCATTTTTCTAATGGATCAGGAAATCTTAGGTACAATTGTTCAAACATGGAAACGTAAACAACATGACCAATTCTACAATCCTTTTTTGATTTAATGACCAATCAATCACCCAAATGTTTTCTATAAGACACTAAAAGTGAATTTTAGTATGACAGGATATCATGAAACTTCTTGGTTGGTTGATATGCAAAAATGGAGGGCTAACTATAGATAAGTGGCACAGAAAATCACACATAATCTCAATTTGTTTTGTGTGCTTGTGATCAATTAGACTATTGTAAATCTAAATTACACTTAACTTATCATAGTGGAGATTAATAGTGAATTTAGTATCCATAGTCGAAGCCACAGGTGAACCATTCTAGCAATGTCATCAGCGTGAAACATATATGATCCTCTTAGTCTTAGATTTGGAATGGGAAATGATGTGTCATTGTACCTTTCTCAAGGGATTGAAAGTCAAGAATTCACTGTTTGACTGTCAATTTGTCATAACTCATGATTAGCCTGGTTTGGTTAACAGTAGAGTAAGTTTCTATTACGTTTGCTATTGAGAGAGTATTATGAGTGGCATTTGCCTCAAGATAAGCACAGGAGAAGCTTGCGTGCGAACTAGATGCTTGGAAACACAATCACCGAATAAATAAAATGTAGCTTTGACAAACTGCTCGCTGCGGATGTGGTATATGGTGTGCTAGTTTGAGAGACGGCAAGACAAAGATATCTTCCTTGAGTTGATTGTACCATTGTTATTCAGAGGTGTGGGATACTTAGTGTTAGTTTGACAGATATTAAGACCAGCATTCTGCCATAAGTTGTACCATTATTATTTAGACAGGGCTTGTCATTTGCAAGATTAAGCCTTTATGGAAGTTCTTGTAATTTGTTCACCGTAGCATTCATGGAGGTGCGACAAGACAATGTCTACTGTTATAATAGGAGAAGGGTGTCATTGTGTCTGTCACCTCTACGTTTGTGGGTGTCATAAAACAGTTTATTTTGGTTTGGTTCCATCACAAGATAATAGGACAATGAGCACTTACACTAAGCCCTCCAAAGTAATGTTCTCTGCACAAACACCAAACGCGCTATACAATTAAATTTTAAAGGATGTTTCTAAAGTTTATAATATTTAAACATCTCATCGACTGTATCATTTTTTACTCATGCCATCTTTTAAGTTATATTTGCACCTATTATGTTCATTGTAACATGTCATTTTGCTCATTTGCCTGGCCATAAAGTTAAACTGCACTTTCCCATGAAATTTGCTGCCTTTGCTCAATGATTGCATGTTCTCAAAATCTAGTAAATGCTAATTGCAGATTAGTGTGCTCTAAATATCTCAACTCCAACCTGGAAGTTCTGGAGAGATCCAATTTCTTTCATTGCATGTGTTGCATAAGAGCATTACCATATGCTGATATGTCATCAGTATAAACTTGTAACTGAGATGTTTATTGTCATTCAAAGAAACATGATCATGAGAACTTGTTGAAAAGCTATCTCAAGCACATGTTGGAAGTGCTTATGTTAAAGTAGATAAAGTATCATGAGATCTAGTAAATCTAGAATACCACTGCGGTAAATATCCTTGGAGCTGACAGAGTGAATACACTTTCATGTTCATATAATGATAATCAAACAATGAATAGAAACCATCTTTGTCAAAGGGCAAAAGTTGCACAGTACCCAATATCATATTCTTGGGTAAGTCCATGAGAAACACGGCAGCTTTATGATGTCCCCTAGAGTACAATTTAGGTCTTTTGTTTTACCAGTCTCTAGGTAAAGATTCCTGTCTAGTAATTTCCTACGATACTGTGTCTACTCATGGATGTAGACGAGGAAGATTAGTTTTTAATAGATGACACTAGGAAGGAGTTGGTCATGGGCTAACAGATGATCAAGAGCTTGATTGGCACTGATGCACGGCAATAAATGTAACAGCTGCAGGATCATCTTTTATGAGGAGTGAGAAAGACGTCTGGAGTATGCATCAGAGGTAGCATAATGGGAGAACTCTGAAGAGAAGCATTTTGAAAAAGATAATTAAAGGCTTTAAAGTCACTGTAGCACTTAGGCGTTAATGGTTTGCGAATTCAGTCAGGTTGTGAGTGATATAGTGCGTCAATTTTCTTAACTTAAAGCTGACCTGTTTGTAAATGAATCAGGTCTCTTAATCAAAACCACTGTTTAAAATAACGATAATGTAATGACAACGTTTTTCCTTTGTTATGTTAATATAGGTTATAACGTAACACATAATGTAGGTTACGTGATTTAGTATTTATTTAATAAAAATAAATATATATACTATACTTAAGAATTCATATAAATAGGAAATAATTTTTAAAAAAATTTAAAAAAATATCAAAATAATATATAACACATTTAGCAAGTCTCACAACAATTTTTAGCAAGTATCATAATAATTTTTCACATTCGCAAGTTATAATAAGTTCGGAAACATAACAAATTTCATAATAAGTTCGCAAATATAACAAACTATAACAAGTATGATAATTGAATTATAACAAGTAAGATAACAAGCATGATAATTTTTAGCAATTATCTTTTGATAATATTATCTTAGCCAATATTTTTAGCAATTATCTCCTCTGCCCTCTCCGCTTGAATATTTCACTCTCTCTGCTCTCTCTCCTTCTGATCTCTTTCTGCTCCTCCCCTTCCGATCTCTCTCTGCTCTCTCCCAGGAGAGAGCAGAGAGCGATCGGGAGGGGGAGAGAGATCGGAGGGGAGAGAGAGAGCTTACATGTGCTTGGAGATGACGCCGACGGGAAACCACCGCTTGGAGACGATGCTGGCGAGAACCACCAGAGGTAGGTCTTATTCTTCTTTCTTCTTCTCGGCGCCGACGACAAGGTTGCAGAGACGGCGGTGAGGTTGCAGAGAAGATTTTTTTTGGCCCTAGACCGAGCGAATTTGGGGGTTTTTATAAAAAGTCGACTTGCACTGAAACGTAAGTTACGGTGCGTTACGTTAATAACGTAACGTAATGAACAGTACGGGCAAAATAACCATAATTATGAAACATTGTGTTTTTTAGCCCTGTTACGTAACGATTGGTCGGCGTTAGGTTATATAACGAGTTATATAACGGGTTTTTTTAGAACACTGATCAAAACCTAATCTGACCTGCCAGTTAGCAGGTTATTTAACCTGCCCTTGTAATTCGATAGTACTTGGGTTAAGTCAAGATGGTGTACATCCAGCATGATTAACATTATTAATTAAAATGAACCAATCTGTCAAGAAAGGGTGTAACCTTCAAACTGTCCAGTAGATCTTTACACATATTGCTCTAACCAATAGAGCTTTCAACACATTGCAATGGAATCATAAATAATACTATTAAACAAGGTTAAGTTGGGACAAATATGTTGAGATGGCGAGCCTTGGCTGTACCTTTTTATATATGTATAGTTTCAATGCACGTGTTTGTTACCATGATAGGAACCTTGTCAGCTTCACTCGTCATCCAGGTTGGATTCATTGATCAATCGGAGATGTCTTCATATTGTGACAATGACAGTATCACCCAGCTATAGTAGGTTGTTTAGGGATAGCCATAGAATTACAGTAAGAGGAAGGTTGGAAGAAAGGACTTCCATGATGAAAGAACTTATAGGACAAACAAATGAGGCTTAACAAGAAAGGCATAAAGTAGCATGATAGATAAGTAAATTTCTAAGGCACACTCTTTATCACGTAAGCAATGCACTCAGCAATATGTGTCAAGGTTCTGAGTCAAGGTACCATACTCATGGTAAGCCGTTTGCATAGGAGCTAGAGCCAATGAAGAAATTTTCTTTTGTTTCTGTGAGGAAATGGAAAATGCTCTCACTCTTAAAAGAAGAGCTTTATGTGGTCTCAACTGAAGAAAAACAAAGTAAACCTATTTGTTTTGAGATGTGCTGCCGAGACCAACAAACAATGAAACAAGCTGCTAAAGATGCTGTGGTCATGAATATCCGAATATTCAAATTTGTATCTATATTCTGAGTTAACAACTATTTTTTGATATGGTTACTATTATTTCTGGTGCACATAATTTTATCTCGTCCAATGTGTATATTCATTTCTTGCAGGATAGTTCGTTCCTACTTGTTACACTATGGCTATCAAGATACACTAAATTCATTTGACATGGAAAGTGAAAATTCTGCTCTGCAAAATCCTACATCTCAAGAAAACGGCATCTATGAACACGGATATGCTTATGCGCTAAACCACAGAAAGATTCTGCGCCAGGTACCTGGGGGCAAAACCTGAACGAATGAGACTTGATCATGAATAGTTTTCTATTAATTAGTATCTGACTAGACCATATTTCTTTCGAGAAGTATCTTATTAGAATGAAATTCTTCCCTTGTGTTCATTTTGCTGGTGTGTTTGAGTTATAAGATAAATTGTCCCCTCTGCATGTTGTGAGTTCCAGGGGCATCGTGTGCTGATTCTTTTTTTTGTTCTTCTGAGATGTGTGAGTGGAATGTTTCTGGTTTGTTCTTTCTTTAATGTTTGCATCATGTTTTATGGCTAATATAGGATAGTATTTTTTTAGGATTCGCTGAAAATGGAAAATTTCCATAAAATTTTAGGCATACAATTACTCGGAGAGTAGATCTGGTCAAAGATGTTAAGTTTACATCAACTTGTAAAGAGCATGTTCATCTTAGTGATATTTTTTCTAAATTTTGCTTAAACTTCTTGCTTCAAATTTGTGTCACACTGAAACTTTAGACATCTATGTAATATAAGTTTTCACTGTTCCTTGTTTTTGATCAAAATGTATTTGGAAGTTGAAAACTATCTTCGAAATGCTGTCCTGTTACTGCAAAGGATTCATGTTGTTTTGGTCTACTTTGCATCATAAGTTATCTTTTATCAGATTGCTTTAGATTGTGGTTTATGGATATTTCATCACAAGTATTTCTTCAGTTTGAAGTTTTCTATTGTCCTCTCTCTCTTTTTCTAGACATCTTTCCTTACTCTCGGATAATTTAGGACGGCTGCTTCTTGGTTGTATTACATGATTATATATTTCCAGGAAGTTGTGCCAACTGACATGCAAGGTTTATGGTTGGTCTCACTTTTAACTGTAGCATTCTTGGCCTCTCTAATAAATTGTCAGTTGTTCCCTGTATCCTTTTCACTCCATTTCCAACTATATATTTCTAGGAGTTTGTTCAGATGATTATGATAGTTTTTAATTTGCAACAAATTTGTTATGGACTACATAACAGTATCTGTCACTTGCCACATGATTTGCTCATAATCCCATCTGTAGTTTAACATGATATAAATATTTTAGTTTAAGTTGTATATAAGGTTTTTAAAATCATGTTTCTTTCTCTCTCTTTAACCTTCTAGGCGCCACAAAGGACTCCAATAGATTATCTTTAAAGGGGACAATCTAATATGGAAAATGAAAATAATGATCACCCCCCACATCTTAACTCTCTTTCTTTCATTATCTTGGGTGGAGGGTATGAATCAGAGTAGAGCCCATGGTAACCGTAATTCTTGTCTATCCTCCTTGTGTTTAGGTTGCCACACATATAGCTTAGAGTTGAAGATTTGAAAAAGAGCAAGGAAATCTATGTCATTTCCTTTTATGAACTTATTTCTTTCTCTGCTCATCCATCTTCCATTTTCTTTGTTGCTATTCTTTTCTTCAACTCTTTCTCAACATCCTTTTTTTCCATTTCTAAAGCCTTTGCTAGGCGTATTAATTTTTTTAATGTTTAGTTAACCTAGAGACATTATATGCTGGTACTTTGATGCGGACATCAAGCCACGTGTATGGCACGTATATCACCGGTGGAGAAGACGTCTTGTTCCAATTTTTTTGTAGTAGAACTCTGTGTATTTTAGTTTCTTTATTTTGAGTTTCTTTATTTTAGAGTTGTATTTTTATTAGGAGTTTGTTTCTAAAATTTGAAATTGTAATTCTATTTTAATTAGAAGTTTTAGTTTAAGTTGTATTCAATTTTGTACAAGCCTATAAAAGACCTTTTGTATCAAACAATATGGAAGAAATGAAAAAAATTTGAATTTTTTCATAAAATTTGTGAGTGATGAGTTATCTTTCAAATATCTTTCTTTGTATGTGAAATCTTAAAGAAATCCTAGATTAGTGGTATGAAACTCTAGTGATGTGAAATAAAGAGGGGGTCTACGGATATTGGGAAAAAAGGTGGATTTTAAAAAAAAGATGAGAGATGAAAGAAATAGTAGAGTACTCATGTTTATCTAAGAGATAGATGAGAAGGCCTTCCACCTCGACGGATCTCATGCCACACACTCATCGATTTTGACCTCACGTCATTTCACGCCGCACGCTTGGCTTCACAGTTAGGGTTCACACCTCACCATGAGCAACACGCCCCTCAAGGGGAAAACTCTCAAAATAAAATTTTTTCAAATTTCTAATCTATTTTTTATTGAAAATAATAAAATTTTTAAATATACTTACAACTTATTCAGTTCCCTCTCACAGAATCACAGTCGATGTAGGACTAAAATAAAACATAAAACTACTAAATAAAAAAATACAGATTCAGACTCAAAATAAAAAGAAGCTGACTCGATGTCCCCATCATTCTCTCTGGGTGGGAAGAACTCGACCCCGTCGAGAATATATAAAATGGTGGTGACTCGATACTAAATTTGAATCTGAAGCTGTAATTGTTGTTGATCTTGCTAGAAATTTTGTTGCAAATGTGATTGCTGGAGATGTTGCTGGAGAGGTTGCTGAGATCTTTGACTGTTGAACAGGTTATTGTGAGATTGTTGAGATCTTTAGCTGTTGAGTAGTTTGTTGTGAAGGGATTTGATTATATAGTTAAGATAGGATTTGTGGTAGAGAGTTGAGAGATTAGATGAAAAGATAACTAGAATATAATTGTTTCCTTTTTTTTTGAAATTTTGACAAAAGAGATGAAAAAAGTGAATGCAATAACAAATTGCACTAGCTTCTCACTGGGATTATCAATTCATTTCAACATTCACAATGAATGGTTTAAAAAAATTGTACCGATTTTACATCTAGAATCTTTTCACAAGAAACTTGTATTACAATTTAATTTTCATCACAAATTACTTTTTTCTAAGTATGCTCTGATACCAAATGATGTGAAACGAAGGGGGTCTAAAGATTTTGGGAAAAAATGGATTTTGAAAAAAAAGATGAGGGATGAAAGAAATAGTAGAGGACTCATGCTTATCTAAGAGATAGATGAGAAGGCCTTCCACCTCCACGGACCTCATGTCGCTTCACGCCGTACATTCATCGATCTTGACCTCACACCGCATGTTTGGCTTCACAGTTAGAGTTTCACATCCCGCCATAGGCAACACGCCCCCTCAAGAGGAAAAATCTCAAAACAATTTTTTTTCAAATTTCTAGCCTACTTTTATTGAAAATAATGGAGTCTTTAAATAGAGTTGCAACTTATTCAGTTCCCTCTCACAGTTGATGTAGGAATAGAATAAAACACAACACTACTAAAAAAAAAATATAGACTCAGACTCAAAATAAAAAGAAGCTGACTCGATGTCCCCATCACCTAGCTAGCCTATCCTCTTATCTATCTCCTCTCTTATTCCAAACCCTAGTTCTTATCTTCGATTTTTAAATCTTATTCTAAATCTTAGTTCTATTTCTCCAATTTTCAATTCAAAATCCTAAAAAAAATATATTGCTACAGTATCGCTGTTACAATAAGTTGAGATGCTAAAATAATAAGATCCGCAATGAACAGTAAACCTGTTAAGCAAAACAGACCCAATAAGCAAGTAAGTTGATTTTCAGTCTATATCTCATCCGTTTAGAGTCCAAATCATGCATGGTTCTAAACGTTGGATTCGTGGAAGTAAGCTCTACACATATACAGTCATCATAAGGACATTGAGGTCACACGTGATTCTTAGTAGGTACGTTTCTTATCTAAATCAGTTATTTCGAGTATGATATTTTAATCTCTGAGTTTTTATCGATTGAACAGTAGTCTACAAATATGAGATTGTGCGTATCTGCTTACCTTTGAATTCACTAGCTTTAATACTGATCATAGAATTTTTTGCTTGCATATTTATTATCTTTGATTGATTTACGATTGAAATTGGAGTAGTCTATGTATGTTATTTTGTTTAACTCATATATACATTATTAGTTTTACTCATTTTCTACCAATGTTCGTTTCATGTAGGTGAAGCGTAATTGAGTGTTTTATTGTTGATTTTCATACACGCAAACACATTTTACATCATACATGTTTTTAAGATTTGCCATTTATGTGGATTAATGATAATAACAAAGCCTTTATTCTGGCACGAATCCTTTCTTCTAGCTAGTTGAGTTAAGGGCCATCTCTTCAAGAACATGAACCATTAATATACCCTTAAAGACTTCCATCCAAGTTGTTTAAGCCTTCCACTTAGTCCTAAGGTGATCGTCTCAAGAACATGAACCTTTAATATATTCTTCTTAATTGTTTCTATCCAAGTTTGATTAGGCCTTCTTCTAGTCCTCATTGCCCCACTAATTATGATACTATCGCTTTTCCTAATTGGTGCAGATATTGTCCAACATTAATATGCCCAAGCCATCTCAATCTTTCTCCCTTATTTTATCCTCAACACGAGTAACCTCTAACTTTCTACGGATGCACTCATTTTTTTTATCTCTAAGTGTGTGCATTGCAACTTACCCACCTCAATATTTTGTTACACTCAATTCTTAATATGTTGTTTCTTAATTGTTCAGCATTCTGAACCATAGAGCATAGAGGGTCTTATAGCGGTACTATAATTTTCCCTTCAACATCGACATCCTACAATCACATAGAACACCAAGGGCACCTCTTAACTTTAACCATCCTACTTCGATTCTATAAATCACATCTTCCTAATGATTGATCCCAAATAACAAAAGAGAGCACCCAAGGATTTCTTGACTATAAATCTATACTACACGTTCATTTTTTTCTCACCATTTTGCTAAAGTTACATTCTATATATTCTGTTATAGTTTTGATAATTCTAAATCCATTAGATTTCAAAATTTCTTTCCGTCTATATAGTTTAAAACTTATTTCTTTTCTCGTCTCATCAACTAATATTATATTATAAGCAACAACATGAACCATGGGACTTCGTCCTAAATATGCCTGATAAGTTCATTCATCACTGAGGCAAATATATAAAAGACTTGATGTTGATCATTGGTGCAAGCGTGTATGATAGGAATGACTCCCCATGAATAGTTCTCATACTAGTTATTGCTCTATCATACATATCTTTAATCACAACAATATATTTGTTGGACAATTGTTTCTTTTCTATAGCCTACCACATAATCTCCCTAAGAACTTTATCATAAGCTTTCTCTAAATAAATAAAAATCATATGTAGGTCTCTTTTCTTCTACCAATAATTCTCCATCAATCGTCTTAGTAAATTCATAGCTTCTTGATCTCTCAGGCATAAAACCAAATTGATTTGCAGAAACAGATGTTTCTTTTCTTAGTCATTGCTCAATTACTTGATTCAAAGTTTCATTACATTGTGGATAAGCTTGATCTCATGATAGTTTGAACAACTTTGTTTCTCTCTTTTATTTTTATATATTGGTACCAACGTACTAATCCTCCATTCCTCTAGCATCTTTCTGGAATCTATTATGAGAACATTAAAGGAAATGTCTATGAGAGTGTTTATGAGTCCTCTCTATACACTTATTTATATGCAAATAAAATTACAACTCATAATATGAGTAAGACTCAAATATATAAAATAATATGACTCATAATTAGGTAACATAGGACTCCTAATACATAAAGCAACATGACTTCTAATTAGATAATTATGACTCCTAATACATGAAGCAATATGACTCCTAATTACGTAACTAATCTAATTAGAGAGTTTAATACTCCACCTCACGTTGGAGCATAAATATCAATCATGCCCAACTTGTTATAAAGAGTAGATAAAGACATCCTAAACAAAGATTTTCTAAGCAAAATACAATATACAAAACTTGAGAAACAAACAAATATTGAATTACTAATCTAATGTGCATTGTTAAATGATTGATGTCGATGTTGAAGTTCCAATCAAACAGTAATGTACGAAGACTGCACAAAAAATATCCTTGGATATAGTTTGGATATAGGATATTAGAGTTTCCCAAACTCTGTAGAAGGACATTTTGATGGATCTCCAAACTCAGTAAATATTGAGGTTTTGAGATTTCATCAAGCTCAATATGAGGAGGTCTTTAGAGATCCTAAAACTCAGCAGTAAAGGATGTTTTGAGATATCCTCAAACTCAGTTGAAGAAACATCAAGAAAAACACACAGATTTCACCATAAAATATTTATACCCTTTGACTTTGACAATAGTACTTGGGTTCTATGGTTGACATTATTATTGATCTCCCCATCCTTTTGGATAATAGAACTCAAGTACTTAAAATGACTGCTCATAGGTATTTTTGACCATTTAGTGTCACAATAGTATAATCTTGGATTCCTTGTTTACTGAATTTACACTCCATATACTTTGTTTTGGTTCTACTTAATCTAAAATCTCGAAATTCTAGAATTTTATGTGATCGTAATATTCCGTTATGGCTGAAGGGAAAGTTTTATCAGACTACTATTAGACCAACTTTGTTATATGGCATAGAATGTTAGGCTATAAAGAGATATCATGCCCAGAAGATGAGTGTAGCAGAGATGAGCATGTTTCGTTGGATGTGTGGTAACACGAGGAGAGATAAGGTGAGAAATGAGGATATTCCTATTAAGATAGGCGTAGCCTCTATAGAAGAGAAGATGAGAGAAAGCTGCCTACGATGGTTTGGTCATGTGCGACGTACAACTACAGATGCGCCAGTTCTGCGAGTAGAGCGATTAAATTAGGGCAAGTTAAAAGAGCGCAGGGGAGACCGAAGAAAACATGAATGGAGGTAATACGACAAGATATAGAGGCTAAAGGTCTTAGTGAACGCATATTGCTCGATAGGAATGAGTGAAGAAAGCTGATCCATGTGCCCGATCCGGCGTAATTCTCATTTGGTTCATGTATACTACCCAAATACTTGGGACAAATGGCTTAGTTGTTGTTGACTTTGACAATAGTAATCTAAATTTTCATGAGACCACGAACATCTTTGATCTCAGCCATGAGTTTAGACACTAACAAAAAGCAGACAAATAGGATAAGAACAATGAAGATGAGAAAACTTGTAGCAACAGAAATACTGAAGAAGAAACTTACAACAATAATATAGTAGTTAGCAGTACTATCAAATAAGTTAATATCAATAACAAGAATGAGTACCAGCATCGGGAACACATGAAGCAACAATAAAGGAACATGAAGCATAGTTAGTAGTAGGTAGCAACAATAGATGAGCACAACATTGTAATCGGCAGCAACAGGGGAAGATGAAGGCAAAAAGTGCTCAATGCAGGCTCGAGGATAGTGTGGAAACAGCGATTAGCGGAAAAATTTTGGGGACTCTGATACCATATCAGAAATTTGAGAGGAAAGGATCTAAGAAAGATTTTGAGTTTTATTTCTATACTCATATTTATAGGAAAATACAATTACAACTCATAATATGAGTAGGACTTCTAATACATAAAGAAATAACTTTTAATTAAGTAACTATAAGATTTCTAATACATAAAACGATATGATTACTAATTTGGCAACTATAGAACTCCTAATAAATAAAGCAATATGACTAATCAAAGAGTTTAACATCTATAAGTTGTTTAAATAACTTAGTTAAGCACATTAATCCTGAATCTCCTACGTACTTCCTAACCTCAATAGCAACATCATCTGGTCCTACAGCTTACTCTCGGTTTAGTGCATCAGTATCATTCTCAATCTATTTTGATAATAACTCATATACACATACATATATATACACATACTTTTGTGTGTGTGTGTGTGTGTCTCGGGAGGGCTCCGGTTTGGGGTTAAGTTATTTTTTCGGTTTTGAGTTTGAGCGGGTTTGAAGAAAATCAAAACCCACCCTTTCAGGTTCTGGTGGATTTCAAAGCTCGCTCGAACTTTTTTTGGGTTGGGTTTGGGTTCCCTAGTTGCATCAAAATCACATGGGCCTGATTCTTCTAGCTCACCTTTAGTATTCCTTTCTCAAGTCTCCCTCTCAAAAAAGGTCATGCAATCTTCCTCTTGCTTAGCTCTCCATCTCGTATTTTTGTTAATGACTTGGTATGAAGTTTAAGACTAACTTGGATAGATTGCTCTGTATGACTAGTGTGTCAACCATTTGATCTTGGGCTTTTTTTCTTTTCTTTTTTAATCAGAAAAAGAGTGGTATCTCTGTGTAATGTCATAATACTTTTAGAACCATGGGAGTCACTTTGTATGATGACTAGTGTGACTTACTTTATTTCTTATTCTTTGCTGTTATATGCTATTCCTTTTCATCTGTCCTGCTAGTGATAGCTCATTTATGTTGTTTTTTCTTTATCTAAATTCTCTAAAATGCTTTTGTAAAAGACTGGATGTAAAGACTTGATTACTTGAAGAAAAACTTAAAGGCTAAATGCATTTAGTTCTTCAGGAAGAAAGTATGTAGACTTTGATCTCTCCAGGGATGTTAAATTCCTTACCAGTTTGTCTCTTTGCATTGCTTTGAATTTGGTCCTTCACTGAAGACTTGGAAGTATTCAACCTGTCAATAACTGAACTATCAGAATTTGAGAGAAAAGGATGTGAGAGAGTTCATGAGTTATCTCTCTGCACTCTTATTTATAGGCAAATACAATTATAACTCAAAATATAAGACTCCTAATAACATATAGTAATATGACTTCTAGTTAGGTTATTACAATATGACTCCTAATTAGGTAATTGACTAACCAAAAAGTTAACACTCACCCTTAACCTGAAATATAGATATCAATCATGCCCTTTGTTATAAAGACTAGTAAAACATCTCATAAATAAAGTTTTTCTAAACAAAAAAAGTAAAATTCTTAATGTGGATGCCAATTTGTTGAATCAAAGATGGTATCGAAGTTGCAAAACAAAGCGAACTGAATCTAAGTCGAACCAAACACTTGAACAAAAACTACATGAAATGTCATATATTCATCTCCTTAAATAGAATTAGGATTTTAGAGATTCGGTGAAAGAGGAGGTTCTGAGAGACCCTCAAACTCAGTAAAAGTGAAAGTTATCCTCAAACTCAATAAAGTAGAGATTTTAGAGATCCTCAAACTCAGTAGAGGAGGCTTTGAGCAATGTTGTAAAAATCGAACCGGTAAGGTGTCTGGTCCGGTTTATTGTGTTCGAGCTGGTTCACGAGGTTTGAACCGGGTTTAGCCAAGTGCTCATTTACTAGGTTCCATCCATCATCCATTAATATCTCCTTTCTTTTTAGCCAAGTGCTCCTTCATTATGTGAATTCCACCTTCATGATAAGTCTTCACAAAGCAAACATTTGATTGAAACCTTATTATTGGATCTTTATCTCTTGTACACGACCCACGTCATTTCAGTTTTGTCTCATGGTAGAAGTCTGCTGATAAGTGAAAAAACAAGTATACTGGAAGACCTTACACTTTTGTGGTTCAGGTTCCCAGTGAAGGAGAGCTTGAAATGAAGGAAAAAAAGAAAGGAGAGCATGATAGGTTTTGCAATTAACTTTTTTGTCTCGAATCTCTTTATCTTCCAACCCTTTTCAAATTTCAAAACTCTTAAATTCTAATTAATTACTACATAGAATGATAAAAAAAAGTCCATAGGCATTAATCAATTTTTCCTTGAGTATATGCTTAATCATTTAAATAAAAAAATTCAATGAAGTACTGAACTGCTTGGTTCACCAAAACCATCCGGTTCAGGCCATTTGGTCGGTTCAGAAGTGAACTGGGGATCCTCATTTTGGTCAACCCGCTGTAGAAGCCTTTACTCGAGGAGGTGCTATCGGCCCAGTGAATATCGCTTATTCCGGCATTTATCAGTGGTGGTATACAATCGAATTGCGCACCAATGAAGATCTTTATACTGGAGCTCTTTTTCTATTATTTCTTTCTGCTATATCCTTAATAGCGAGTTGGTTACACCTATAACCCAAATGGAAACCGAGCGTTTCGTGGTTCATGCGGCTTTTTGAGGAATTTTGGTTCTGTGATGAACCAGACCGTATTAGTACCCGGTTCCAGTTGAACCCAGTCCAACTGTCCAGTCTGACTTTAACAATACTGGTTTTGAGAGATTCTCAAACTCATAGAAGGAAATAGCAGAGGCAGTTTTTGAATGTTCAACGGTAGAACATGAACTTGACACACAACTATAAATTAGTTTACTTCACACTCTCAAATCAACACATCAACAATGTTGAATAGTAGTAAAAGACGCAACAGAGACAGTAGATGACTGTAGAGAGATCTGCAGATGCAGATGATAATTGACAGAGCAGTAGAGATGTCGTAGACATTGTTCTAAAAATCGGTTTCATTATTCGTGCGGTCTAACACTGAACAATCATTAATCGGATTAATCGGAGATAAATTATTTTTTAAAATTTTAATATATTTAATTATATTTATACACAACTACATATGAATATATACAGTTAATTGTTGAAAATACCTAAATATTATACAAGACAATATCTAGATGTGAAGTTATAAACCATGATATGATGAACAAGACAATATGAATAAATAGTAAAAAAAAAAAAAAAAAGTAAAGAACTTATTTCTTCACATTAGTAATCCAAGATTTCAAATTTTGCAACATAAATATAAATCAAACAACTTACTTGCAAAATAAGATAAATAAAATATTAGTCAATTTATCAATCAAATAATGAGCTTTAAAGAATGATGGAGAAAGTTTGCTAAATAAGTTAATTTGAAAATAATCAAAAATAATAAAACATAAGTATCACTTTATGCAAAACATATAATAATAAAATATCATAATTCATCTACTATTTAATAAATAATAGTTCATCTACTATTTAATAAAAGATCATTATCAAATCATCAACATCACAATATAAACTATTTAGCGATCCAACACACGCAGAGTGATAAGTTTTTCAAATAAAAAACATATGAAATACCTAAATGATTAATCGGGGATTAATCGGGGATTAATCGTTTTGGACCCGATTAATCGCCCGAGCGCATAATCAGAGCGGTTAATGTAATATTAAGCTGGTTGCCACCGAATAGGATTAATCAGACGATTAATCCGATTTTTAGAACAGTGGTCGTAGATGATGCAGATCTGGTTGGTTGAGTTAGAAAGTTGTAGAAGATATGATGTGGTCAGAGAAGACGCAGGGCGGTCGACAAGGACTGAAAATCATGCAGAGACGGTGATTGTGGCTTGCAGGGTTGATCGACAACATACAATGACACAGGAAGCAACAACAACAAGAACAGGTGGCAGTAGACAACAAAATAGGTAGTAACAACACGAACGGGTAGTAGCAGTTGAAATAGATGTAGGTGTTGATTATTCGTTAATAGCAGCAACAAGAATATGCATTAGCAACAATAGGAACGGGCAACAGCAGCAAGTAGATGTCGATTAGGGCTTTTTTTTTAATGAAGCCAGAGGATATGCAAATGTGGAAGTAGCATAGCACAATAGCAGAAGTAGTGCAGACTGAAGAGAGGTGGAAAAAGAGCATATTTCATGGCTATAGAGTTGATGGTGAGAGTGCAGCACAACAGAGGCAGATCTGACGGAGAAGTAGCTGAATACCCTTTTTTTCTTTTTTAAAAAGATGAACTTGATGTATTGTTCACGATGAACATGAACTCTTTTGGGTGAAAAGCAAGGAAATCTAGGGTTAGTGTTTTCTTTCTGATACTATATCAGAATTTGAGAGGAAATGATCTAAGAAAGTTCATGAGTCCTCTCTTTATACTCTTATTTATATGCAAATACAATTACAATTCATAATACAAGTGTGACTCTCAATAACATATAGAAATATGACTCGTAATTAGGTAACTAACTAATCAAAGAGTTTAGCGTATTGGCAACGGAATGTTGGAACATTTGATGATAATGCAGAGGAATAATGTTGGATTTTCCCTTCATTTTTACTAAATTATTCTTGTACTTCACTGTTATAATTTACTAAAAGGAAGAAACTGCAGTTGTTTGCTACTTTATTCTGTTATTATTTTTCTGGAAGACTGGAACTGATGCAATCATGTATTGTTGGTTGTTTTTAGTCCACAGACCTCTGAGCCCAACATACTGTTATTCATATCTCTCCTTTTACTTCTTGTCACCGTGAAAACTAATAAGACTGTAACATGGAAATTTGACTTTATCACAAGGAGCTGCATCTGACTAGTTATTTTATTTCTTCTGGTTAAGCTCATCAGGAAGGGAGACATTGATACAGCACTTCATAATCTTCGAGATTGGTATTCTCAGGTGGTGCAGGTAGACTCTATGAACATATTTATGTAAAGGAATTGTTGTTGTTTTAATTGCTAAAACCTGCTGGAATAACATTTATTTTTTCTTCTCTTACTCAGTAAATGAATGTGGAAATATAATATACACATTTGAGAAAGGATAAACGCGGAATCATTCATCAAATGTGTTTTCAGGAGTTATAAAACGAATAGATTAAATAAGGCATGCTAAAGAAAGTGCTACAAGTCTGTTCTAGCCAGAGTGTGCCTGTAATTTCTATTAGCATGCATAAAGGATCCTTCTGATATATCATTGCTGACAGATTGCAGCACCACCACCCAAAAGAACTAACCAGCTTCAACATGCCACCGGTTCAGACACTAACTTGTCAGTTCTACAACATTTTGACATGTCCAGCAACAAGCTTTAGGCTTTTCAAGTCCTTAACTTGGATGTTTTTTTTTCCTGCAGATATTCGCATGGTACATCACCCAAACACAAATGAATCACATCTCGGCACTCTAGTAAACATGTGGGGTCATGCATCTCTCCAAGTTACCAATTTCAACATGCTAACATTAATTTTTATGCACTTTTGACATGCATGACAGCTTGTCCAATAAGTACACAGAAACTAGGCACCATATTGTTCAAGTGGTTTTTGACCCACAAGTTACACTCTGTGAGTCTTGACTAATGCCAAGACCACATACGTCAAAGATAGTACCTTCCATTGTGCCAACTCTGACTGATGATTCGGTAGCAATCTTAGATCAACTGTTCATACCACTAATGTCCATTTGGCTATCACACAGGAAGGACATAATCATCCATCTCCTAAGTAGTTGTTGTTGGAACTATAATTCAATTCCAAATCATATTAATGAAGGGTTTTGGTCAAAGTTGAGTTAAATTAGGAGTATCTATTTTAGAAGAGTTTCTATTTCTTTAGGAGCCGAAGTCTAATTATGATTGTAGTAGGAGTTTCTATTTATTTGGATTTTCATGTAATAGTAGTAGCATTTGGTTATTAGAGTTTGTGTAGGGTCGGAGATTGGAGAATTTATTTCTATAAATAGAGCAGAAGAGGGCTCAATTTTATTTGAGAAAGTTGTGTGATAAATTGTATGAGAAATTATTAGAGTCAATAAAATAAAGTAACTGCTTTTCTTTCTCTATATATTTCTCTCGGCTCATATTTTCTTTATCGAAGATCAATAGTTATTCATCACAACTGTAAGGGACTACTTGACTTGGCCGATGCCTTCTCCAAGACTAGCTTACCATGTTGAGACACTACCACATGCTTGACTATCACTTCACGTAAAACTTACTATGATTCTGCATAGATTAGGAATGAATACCATGCTCTGAGTCTGCTGTTTGCATATTTGATGCACATAGGTCATGAACTGAAACCCTCAACTATACCTTTGTGATTACTACTCACAGGCTTCTTGTTTTGTTTGAGGTGCTTAAGATACAGTTACTGTATGTCCAAGTAATAGATACACAGACGCACAGTTCTTTTCAAAACATACTTAATAAGTGTTCCATTCACAGCGAGGGTTGCATGCGGGCTACAAAGCTTCAACATGCATTAGGTAGTTCTAAGTACACCGCAAGTTCCTCAGACTTTGGTGTTAGATCATCTCTGCTAGCAACACCTCAAGCGAGTGATTCCTTGAACGCATGGTGTTGATGGTTTCTCATGTGACCATAACTTTTCCAGTACCAAGTGCATGATTGACACCATGCTTCTCTTGTCAATCGTTTTGTAGCATCATGCTACTCTTTCTGCTCCCAGGGCATGAAGGTTCTCTGTGGGCATATAAATAATCTTGTGGAGGTATTGAGTCTTGCCACCAATATCACTCGACCAGATGGACACATACACCACCACAACTTGGAGCAGACTAAAGGTCTTGACTGACTCCAAGCTTGACCCTTTCCTCAAAAGTATACTTAGTTGAGGCAACCACAGCTATATCTTCACTATTATTAGCATTCAACTTGATTATTTAGAATACTTGTAGCCTCTACTAACATCAAATATGGTGCATTCCTTTATGATATAATTTCATCGTTTTCTTTAGAAAAACATGATAATATATATACTGAAAAGTAAGTTTTGTTCGGGATTTGATTCTTAAACTTATTAAATTGAATTAACTTTAATTGTTTTCATTTGGCTATTTTGAAATTACTTAAGTTTAGCTGAGTAAATCCACAGAAAGCCTATTTGAATTTCAGATTACACACTGAAATCACTCTTTCATCCAGTGTTGACCTCCTTCAATTGGGTTCCATAATTCGTGTCTACTGAACGAGTGGACTGACTAGTGATTAGAAACCATTACTTTATTCCCTAGCTACTATTCACCTTCTGAAATTTTGACCAACACATATCCCAAAGACAAACAGTAGTGGGAGTGTGTTAACTCTCATTTTTTTGGAGTGAATGAGAAGTGCATAGTCCAACTCATATTTTAAATTTTTATGTAGAGCCTCAAAGTGAGACAAAATCTTGTTTTCCATATTTAAAATTGTAAAGCTAAAGGTAAGAAACATTCAGTTAAAATGCATTTTCATAGTGGTTATTCCACCAATAAAATTATTGAATATTTACATCAATTCTGTGTGATTTTAATGGATTTAAAATACATTATATGACATGCCTATTAAAAGAAAATGCATTGGACATAAAATGTGGGCCACTAGGCATGCACTGTATGTTCTATGACTTCATGCTTACTGTTTATTATTCATTCTATTATTATATTGTTGTTGTTGTTGTTGTTTGTTGTTGTTATTGTTATTGTTATTGTTATTGTTATTATCCTATGCATTCAACTTTTAAAGTTAGATTTTATTTTTGAAATAATTCAAAATTCAAACCAGAATCAAAACAGCGAGAGCCTAAAAGCTGGGTTCAGAAACTGAAACTGAGATTTCAAACAGTGATTAGAAATTAAGAATGAAGGAATGGAGGACTTGGTTCCTTCAATGTGGAGGCAGCTTGCCCAAGTAAAATGGCAAGTTTAAGGAAACTCAGGTGTCAATGCAATGAAATTAAATCTAGTGCTGAATTGGCATTGCAGAGGCCTCATACAAACTGATACCGTGTGTATTGTACTTCTTATCCCACAATAATGTAATGTCAGCTCTTCAGCCCTTTGCTCTTCTTGAGGTTAATAACTTAATGCTATTCTAAGCTTTATCTTATACTGTTGTTCTGAACTAAGTCATTTCATTTGCTATTGGACATCAATGTTTTCGAAACAAAACTTCTTTTGCATATCTTTTCTTGATCAATTGTAGGGTTTTATTTTTATTGTTATTATTTTGAACATTGTATTGTTGTAAGCCCCTTGTTATTTCTTCTTATCTTACTGAGACTTTTTCACACTATCATGTATGGGAAAATTATTTTAATCCACTGCATATCTTTGATTTATCCTGTTCAATGTTAGTTTTCAGTTTCTTATTTATGGATTGGGGAACATGTGGCCAGTACCACCCCCCCCCCCCCCCCCCCCTCCCCCAAAAAAAAAAAAAAAAAACCCAAAAAAAAAAAACAGACCCTTAATGTTTACATTTTTTTCTTTCTTACCCCTTACCTTTCATTCATTTGTTACCCCTGCTTTTCTTCTTCACCTGCTTACCCTCCATTAGACGTTTCAGATTGGAAAATGCAAACTTAAGACACCATTTTACAACTCATGGTCATAAGGGCATAAATGTCCACAATTAAGGTTCATCAATCTGAAAAATCTGTGTCAAATCAGAGAGGTGACGGGTGAAGACTAAAGAGTTATGGAAGTAGGGTTAAAGCATGAATTAAAGTTGAGAGGGAAAAAAATAGATTTTAAACAACAGATGAGTATGGACACATTATTTTAGTTTTCCTTACAGATAACAGTAGTGTGCAATGGGCATTATGCATATCAATATTTTATTTTTCATTATTGTTGGAGTTGACCACTAAATATCAATGATCCTTATGTTTGTAGGATGAGACATCAACAATTTGTTTCTTGCTTCATTCCCAAAGATTTATCGAATATATTCGGGTAAGTCTCTACAGTTTCTAATTGTGGTTTCGCTACTTGGATACTTTTAGGTTTTAACAGATAAAATTTATTCTGGGAACTCTTCTTAAACATTTTTCTTGGCTTTTGTCAGGTGTCATTTACATACTGCTATGATTTATTTTAACTATTTTAACTTTTTACTTCTCTCAAGTGCTTAGTTTGAGGCACTGAGCATACTCATATTACTTCACAGAGCAGTAGGGCTCAGGTATATGAGAATTGCTCCTCTTATCACATACATGCGTGTGCATCTGTTTATTACTTTGTTTTATTGTTCCTAAACAGTAGTGGGTGGAATGGCATAGTTTGTTCATTTCTGGTTGCTGCTGCTCAAACTAGGTGCTGGTAGCTTAAATCTCCACTAATAGTTGCGTGGTAAAAGCTAAGAAAACCTATATGTTTACATTAGGTGATTCTCTAGGAAGGGGATATATGACAGGTAAGTGCATTAAAAGAAAGGAAGAAGACGGACTGCTCAATCCATTAGCAGATACTCGTGTCCCCTAATGGTGCATAAATAACATGAAACTAACAAATTTCAATCTAACTCAAGTTACAAAGACAAGTACGAGATAAAGAAGCCAAAAGACCCAAGAACCAAGTGAATAGGCAACTATAAGTTTCAGAAACTACTATTGTAACACGAGCCCAGTGTGGCTCTCGCGTGTTGATCATTTCTTTTTCTTGCAAGAAAAATCTACGGTGCACCCATATTATGTCATCAAATTGGAATTTGCATAGAGATGAGTAATTACCCAAGCCCAACTCCTTGTTCGACAACAATGTGAATCAAACATGGAACCTCCCCCTTAGGAGGGAGGAGCGCTATCGGCTGGCTAACCCGCTCACACACGCCTCTCTCTCGTCTGTGAGAGAGAGAGAGAGAGAGAGAGAGAGAGAGAGAGAGAGAGAGAGAGAATTGTGAAGTGAATAATGCAATAATCATGCAACAATCATGCAATGATTGTACAACAATAATGTAGCATATAATTATATAGACAAAAGGACGGTACAACTGACAACTTTAAGCCGTAATTTTCTTCTAATATCTTTTAATTAATACAATATTACAAGAAGACAGCTCTCTGCAACAGCCTCACACAAACTCTGTCACACTCTTCTCAACTCTGCCTCCTTCAACTTCTAGCCTTCTTCTTATATAGGCACACGGGAGATGGAGATAAGATTCCCTTCTCGATAATATGACTTGATGATGTGATCGGATTCCTATCGTCCTTTTGTCTTTATATAATTATATGCTACATTATTGCTGTATAATTATTGCATGATTGTTGCATGATTATTGCATTATTCACTTCATAATTCACTTTTACAATTTGCATACATTAATCTCAGGTAATTGGTATCAGAGCCATGCGGTTCTAATTTCTTTCTCTGCAACTTTCATCATGTAATGTTAATACTCTAGTTAATTGAACTTTACATATGTTCTTCTATTTCTTAGAATGTAATGTAAAGAAATGAGTTTGAAAACTTGTGGGTCGACATCCAAGTCGCGCTGGGTCTTTTTTCCCGATATTGCCAGAGATAGGCATTTAGGGACTTTCACCCGTAAATCGTTGACATTTGAGCAAGTTTTCACCAAACTATTTACTTTACACTTTGAGAAATAAGAAGAAAAATGTAAAGTTTAGTTAACTCAATTACCAATGTCATTTGATTAGATTTACAGATAGAAAGCATGGCAGAATCTTCATCAATATTCTCTCTTGGAGCCTTTACTCATAATACGATTAAAAAAGTAAAAAATGCCCATTTTGTAGAAATTCATATTGACTTTAGACGAACTTAATAAGTGGTCGATCCTAGATGTTCCTTATAAAGGTATTTATAAAATCAGAATATTCGATAATCGCTTACAACAATTAAGACAATGAAGAGAACAGTCAATATTGACTACGAAGAACAAACTATTAAACTTCTAAATGAAGAGGACATTCAACCATGGTTCAAAGACTCGGCCGAGTCGGAGACGAGTCGGCTGAGTCGCATCCGTCTCGGCCAGCTCCGAGACGAGTCCGAGTCACGAGTCGGTCGACTCAACTCAGAGGAGATCGACTCGGCCGAGAATCAGAGTTGACTCGGTCGACTCGGCATTATGATGATGATTTTGTGCCTCATCGCAATTCAACGTGGAAATAACTCCATTAGCATGTATTTATGAATGTAGTTTGTGCAATTTACTATATTGTGCATGTATTTTGATATGCTTCTACCAATGACGCGTGTATTTATGTTTTCGCTTTATGTTTAATTTGCAAAGTGATATATTTTGGACATGTGATACATGAATGTGGATGTCTACATTTTTTTTAAGATTTGTCGTGATTTTTTCAGAATTTTTTGAGCTTTCTATTTAGCATTTTGCGCATATCGCCCGATACCGATCCGAGTTGCCGAGACCGATCTGTCTCAGTGCCCGCCGAGTCGGCGGCCGAGACTGCGACTGTGATCCATGCATTCAACAGTATGTTGAAAAATATAAGTATATTCATATTGGATTAATACAAGTAGCCTACAAGGCACTAACCCTTCAGGGACTAAATGCATCTATTTTGTCTTTTTTAAGAGATGCAAGATGCCTTAGTTGGACATCTTTCCTCGTGGGAATCATGCAGAAGTTTTCTTTAACAGAACCTAATCTGCTAGAAGCATTAAGTCTTAATATAAAGACTCATGGGTATGACTTTCTACCAGGATCGGAAACGATAGCAATAACTTATCATGTTCATTATAAAGTACTTAGTACGTTAGAAATACTTAACCTGGTAAACCGTTTTAAGTATGGACAAATTTACCGTCATCTAATATAGCTATTAGTAGACAAATTAAATGGGATGAAGTAAATTTTCCACATACTTGACATTACCAAATGTCGTCCCACCACAACCAGTTGTAAATCAAGAAATAGATCGAGTGGTGTAAACAACAGATGGAGAAGTAGAGGTGAGATTTAACCTACTCATTCACTAAGGTTAACTAATATTGTCACCTCTTTAAGGAGATCTACCATGCTCACCAATCTTTGTTAGATTTCAAATATTTTAAACTGTTAGACTATAAAACTAAGCAACTTGCTACATAGGCAGTTCATTTTGTATCTACTTGATACATAGCAACAAAACTTGAAAGCACTTTCTTTTTGGTTTATTGACCTTCCAAGTGATGTACATTAACTGGAAGGGATAGATCTTATACTTGGTTTTCATCAAATCAAATTTGGATGGAATGAGTTTGACTCCAAATCCTTCGTGAAGGAGCCAAGTTATGTATCTCTCTCTATACACACACATTTGAGTTTTATAACATTTTGTTTGAATGGGAAGGATTTGCTTCAAAATCCTTCCCAAAGGACCCAAGTCTATATATATCCCATATAGTATATGTATGTAATAATGATGTTAAGAAATTAAGGAAAGTTTTCTCATACATCCGCCATATGAGCGAAAATATTGCTCTTTTAATCTCTTACACAGATATATTATAATGTAACGTGTCTCATAGGCAATTGTCACGCATCTTCCACATGGAAAAGTATATATTACCATTTCTTTACGCTTATAAGACAAATGAGACATCTATTTTGCCTCTCAGACCAACTTCTTTAATTTTTTATATTGCATAACATCACTAAGATAGAATATATCAAAGGTCAATTATACGAATTAGTCACCAATAGTAGGGATGTCAAACGGGTTGGGCCCGACACGACGGGCCAAAGGGGCGAGCCGAGCCCGCCCTGCCTGCCAAACAGTGTCGGCCTAGGCAAAGGGAACCCGAGTACGATCCGCGACCGGGACGGCTTGGCCCCAGCATGTTATTTATTAAAAACTGAAAATAAAAATCTAAAAAATCCTAAGTTTCATGCTAAATTTTTTTAAAAATTCTAAAAAAATCTCAAAAATTCCGAGTGCAAAATTTGACAAGAAAATTGCAAGTTGTGAAACGAAAATGTAATTTTTTTTATTAATGATCCAATAAAATGGATAAATGGATACAAGTACAATTGGAGTATAAATTATTTTTTAAAAAAATTTATCATTAATAAATAAAAAATTACAAGTCTTCAAATATTTTATCATTCATAAATAAAAAAATTACAAAGTCTTCATTTATATTCTGCAGAGTCTTCAATGAAATCATCAATTTGTTTTATTTTAACTTCTTTTTTTCACATCTAGCTAATTATTCCCGCATATGGTCATCTCAATTGCATCCGATGCCAGACAGTTCCTCGTATCAGTCAACACTCGACCACTTGTACTAAAAGCATACTCTGTGCTACTGTAAATGTCGGGGGGTTAGTAAATCACGTGTCATGATGAAAAACACATGATAAGTTGGTACATGTGATTTTCACCATGCCAGAATATCAAAATTATCAAATCCTGAGTCTGGATCGATCTCAGGAGTTGCGACACGTTGGATATAATAATGGAGCTCATTTAAAATATCAGAGGTTCTAGCTCTTTAGATGCTGATAAAATACCTGCTATTCCTAAATGAAGAAGTTTGAGATGAAGAAGAATGTTTATTTTCATAGGTAATTTCATAATAATCGTTTAACTGATTTATAGAAGCATTAGTATTTGCCCACATTAGCGCAGGATTATCATCATATTCTATTCTTTTATAAAAAATTTCAAGTAAAAAATTTACATTCATGAAATTTAATTGTAGAATCCATAATAGCAGGAAAATAAAAAATATAAGAAAAATCTTTAAAATATTTATTAAATTATGAGTTTCCCACTATTTATTACTCATATTAAAAGTTAAAACTACCATGATATCTAAAGCCAGAAGATTGACTAGGGTCTGCTGATCAAGAATGTGCATCTATTTTATTTGCTAATTTTTAATTTTACAAGAATATAATTATCTGGTTACTGAGGGAGCTTGTAGAGAGAGCTTAAGAGCTTGAGAGAGAGAGAGCTTGAGAAGTTGAGAGCTTGTAGTTGAGAATTTTAGAGTTCTTTTGAGATTTTTTTTTTAGAGATTTTTGATGTGATGAAATGAAGTAGGGAAGATGGAGTATTTATAGAGGGAAAATGAAGTGTTTTTTTGCAATTTTTTTGCTAAATTTTTTACCATAAGCCCATTCTACCCATTGGAGGTTATTTGTAAAAAGAAAATTGCAAATAGCCCCTAACAACCAAAATAGCTTGGGGGGGTTGCAAAAATTTTTTCTGCAAAACCCCCCTCTCCAATGGCTCAATGTGGGCCGGCCCGCTTATCACATGCCCCAACGACTCTGAGTCGTTGGGACAGGCGGGCGGTCCGTAGGCTACTTTACTCAAACCTGGTTTCGGCCCATGGGGGGAGCCTGACTCAGGCCGGGTATGGCCCGAGTCCACCCGAGCCGGGCCGGGCTGGGCCCAAGCGGGTTGTGCCCATGCGTGCGGGTTGCTGGCCCGCCCCAGTTGACATCCCTAACCAATAGTAACATATTCTAGTTGTGTCATTTACCCCCAAGAATCGAAATATTAACTTGTGGTTCATAACACTTAAGTTTATATAGTTGCATTCAACTAACCATTCACGAAGGATCAATTGAATAATCAACTAGCAAGTCAAGTTAGTAATGCCTAAAGGACAATTACTAATCCAACTAAAGAGTTCACAGAGTCGAGCTAAAAGTGGTGCTAAATCATGCAAAGTTCCAGATAATTACACATTATGTCATGTACTCTAATTCTTGTGACAATCATTATTGCAAGATGAATTTCCTATTATTACTTATATCTTAGTTAGCTAAAAGGCTAGACACTTGGCTCCATTTGTAAATCTCATAAATAGTTAACTCCATGTGAACTCTACTAGCTCATAGTTCTCCTCTTGTAAATCTCATAACTGTATCATCTTTATTCACTTACATATAACCTTCTCATAGATGGCATGTTCGTGCCTCTTTAATGAGCTCACAATCCGTAACTCACTAGTGAATTCACATGATGCACAAGGCTCTCCAATAATCCCACACCACATAGCATTCTAACATATAGACAATCCTTTAATGAGTCCATGTGTGCTCATAACTTTCTACAGAGCATAATCACATAAGAACACAAACATTAGTTTCCATGAAAGCATCAGTTCATAATTGAATAACATATAGATAACTTCATAGTTTCAAACAAAGAGACTAATCACTCACTAGTTCATATGTTCATACTCTCATAACTTTCTGTTAGTTTCACAAGTTTTAAATTTTCTAATGATTTTACGGAGATCCACTAGTTTTCCAATTTCAAATAATTTGCAAGACTTACACATATTTGTGTCATTCTAATATGTCCACATTTAACCCTTTATAATGAATTAACAAGAATCAACATGTTCATATCTTTCCAATATAAAACAAAGTCCACAAATTCTAATAACCCCTTTAAGTTTACAAGTTGCTAATCAATTAACAAGGTTCCATTTAACGTAGATGCACAAAGTTGACAATTTGTTACTAGTTTCACAAAGGTCTCAACTTACTATTTAACTCATAGTTCATTTATTTTTAATAAAGACACAAGATTTATAGATTTCTAATATATGCACAAGATCATATATTTCCAATGACCACACTGTGTTTGTTATGGTTCAAAGTCACGGTCTCAGCCGCTGATTCGGCAGGCACTGAGACGGATCGGTCGTGGCGTTTCGGATCTGTCTCGAGCGATACGCGTAAAACGCTACATAAAAAACTCAAAAAATTCGAAAAAATCACGGCAAATCTTAAAAAATGTAAACATTAATATTCATGTATCACATATCCAAAACATATCACTTAGCACACTAAAACATGACGCGAAAACATAAATACACACGTCGTTGGTAGAAACATATTAAAATACATACATAATATAGTAAATTGCACAAAATATATTTATACATACCTGTTAATATAGGCATTTTCACATTGAATTGTGGTGAAGCACAAATTCATCAACGTAATCATCCTACGTTAAGTAGAGAAGCTGGTACTGGTACTCACAGATTTCTCAAGTTGTGGTTTGTGGTCATAGCCATATCCCACACCATAATGCTGGCCTGATGTCAAACACAACCCCTGCATATGATCTTCAAAACTCCATCAGCACCCTTGTTGCCTCCATTATTGTCATCATCAGCACCATCGCCATCACCGTTGCCATCTTCACCATCATCACGACTAGAACTGGATAAAACACTCACATCTTCAACACCATCACCATCATCTGCTTCTCTTACATCTCTACTTCCTCGCTATGACGGATACCTTTATTGAAGAGGAAGAATTTTAAATGGCTTTCATTTTTTTTGAATCTGTCCGATGAGAAATGCTTTGCTTTGTTTCAATGGAAGCATGTAGAATCAATTCCTTTAAAAATCAGAGAGATTTATTTTAAAATTATTTAAATCAAACCATAAGTCTCAATCTCTCATATTTACACTTAAATCAAACTAAATTATATCTAATTAAATTAAAAAATCAGATCTATCTAAAAATCAGATCTATAAATTAAATTAAAATTTAAACCTATATCTGTACCTTTAAATTAAATTAAATTAACTTTATGTTAAATTAAATAAATATCTACTTTATATTAAACTAAATATCTACTTTATATTATATTATAATATTAAATTAAATTAAATATCTAATTTATATTTAATATATAAAAAGGGGGAGTCAGAGAGATTAAGAGAGATTAAAAGAGGGGGGAGAGAGGCAGAGGAACAGAGGGAGAGAGATCAGAAGACAGAGGAACAGTGGGAGAGAGACTGAGGCAGAGAGGGGAAGAGAGAGAGACTGAGGGAGACTAGGGGACAGAGGGACAGAGACTAAGAGAGAGGGAGAGAGTTCAGAGGGAGGGGAGTGGGAGAGATCAGAGGGGAGAGAGATTGGGAGCAGAGGGACAGAAAGTACTTGCGAGATCGAGGTCGGGATCAAACAGCGGCGACGAGTTGGCGAAGTAAGAGAGAAAGACGACCTCGCTAACAAAGCAAGAGGCGAATGACGACGGGAGCTCACAGGCGAGGCGAAAGAAGAGAGGAAAAGAGGAAGACGAGATTTGGACCTCATTTTTTCCTTTCATCTCGCCGAATCACTGGTTCATAGTGAGCGCGACTCGACCGAGTCAAGGTCGAGTGGGATCCGAGTCGGTCGAAAAAGCGAAGCCACTGTCGACTCGGGTCTCGGTATCCGTCGTGGCACCCGCCGAGTCAGAAACGAGTCGGTCGAGTCGTCTTTGACTCGGTCGATACTTTGAACCCTGATGTTGTAGTTTCTTCGTAGATACACGAGTTTATGTATACATCTAAAGCGCTCGTCAAATTCACAACTCTCTAGTGGAAAAGGTAGAGGTGAGCATTGGTGCAGTGCGGGTTTTGTCAAAAGTTCGAAACCGCACCGAAGTGGGAGTGAAACCGCACCGAAGTCGGCAACGTATAAACCCGAGGAGAATACCTGACGTATACACACTAAACTTAAAATAATCTGAACAAGTTATATCGGTCAACTAAGGAAGCAATAAGGTCACTGTAATATAACATATAAATCTCTAACATAATGATATCACTATTCTATGAATAATCAATTGAATAAACTGAGTACAAATGATACAAAAAATCAATAGGAATAAACAGGGAAGCTATGAAATAGTACCCAAATCAGATGATCGAGCAAAGAGAACTCTGGGCTACTTGTAAGGGGTGTGATCTCTTCAAGTACATGATCAGTAAGGTAGCATACATAGACCTGAATGTGCAAAATTCAGATAATCAGAAATTCTCAATAAGTGTGTAAAATAAAGGAAAGGTGCACGTGCATATAACGTGTGAGTATACTATGACACTACTATAAATATACGGGATAAGGGTGAAGTAACATGTAAAACATAAATGAACAGTAATGAAGGCACTCATTGCTAGAGTCAGGTATATAATCAGGTCATGAGTACCATCGGGTGTCCAACATAGCATACATGTATCAGGTGAACACAATTAGTCAAAGTACATTATGGACTGTTCATTATTATTTATTATATCAGCGAACACCAATTGCCACCTGTAGTAGACGCATCCCATACTACGCCTACTACACGTGTCAATCGGAATCCAGAGTTATTGAAACTGATAGAAGAGACATTGTTCATGCTTTAGGTAGGTTTCGTACATACTTGGAGCCCCGACATCAGTTTCCTGGCGCTGAACCAAGCCGTACCTAGCGGTACTTAGTAACAGTAATAGTAATCTCACTGTGAAAATAGAAGAACAATAAACAATAACAGATGGGATGCCAGTCATCCCCTGAGAATCCTGCGGTGGAACCCTCAGTCGGTTGTGCAACTTGTGTCTTAGGTCCACCCAAAATACAGACGCTGTCTTTTCTATCAATTTTTTCAATCCCAATGTAAGTTGTTCAATTACATTATTATTTAATTCAATCAATCATTCATGTTATCTAGGTTACTGGAATGCTACAGTGACAGTAACAGTACAATATATTAGTAAACAGTGATCGTATACACGGTAAACAGTAACAATAACACTAAACAGTAGTAGTAATCGTGTATACGATAAATAATATAATTGTACATAGAGTTACAGTCTAACAATACTTTTTCAGTAATTTTCAGTAACATGAAATATATTGATACAATCATATACTAACATTGTAACATGCATTGTCATCTAAAACTAATCAATGATCCCATTCTTATGTGCTAGGCTATATCAATAATTGATCCATCAACTCATAATTTCCCTTTAATCATTGTAAACATTAAGTACTAAATCCATCGTCAAGGTAATCTGACACAGTAAACCACAAGTTCAATAAACTAATAATCGGTTCTCTTTCCTATCGGTCTATTCCAGTCCTTTATATTAATATTATATCCATCCTCTAGTTACCAATATATCAGAGTCCCAACATAAACAATCGGCTACATCTAATCATATCCTCACTATCGAATAACATTAAAATCATCGATCAAGATCATCACAAACTCTTACTTCTATAAAGGTCAATCACAAGATTCATATACTGAGGTAACAATCCAACTGTATACATGTCTAAACCACTAGTTTTGACCAATCCAATTAAGCACATATTTCTCAACCCAAAGTCAACTCCACTCCAATCGAGACTACTGATAATCCAAGTCCAAAATCAAGTCTTTTAATAAAGATACATCTTATTGAAGAGTTTACAATATCTAATTGAATTCCCATCAAAATAATCACCAAATAATTGCCTGATAAATACTCATAAAATATACCATCTATCTACAAACACAATCTAGGTCAATCACAATATCAAGTCAAGTCACAGTCTGAGGTATAACACAGCTAGTCTTGAATCCGAAGTGGTAACAATTAAACATGAAATGATATAGTAAAACACTCAACTTAATAAACAAGTAACGTAGACATGCACGACCACTTAAATAATGATAAAAATATTCAATCAACCTTTACATGTAATAATAACTTAAAACACATAATATAAATAAACAATAAGGTAAACACTCACATGAAATGACGCGGTTTCGGACCCGAATCACTTTCAGCTCTGCACTGTACGAACCGGTCCGAATCTCTGAAATCACCTTGTGTTTCGGTCTTCGAATTGCCTGGCGATCTATATTCTACGAATACAAATCTGAATATCTTATTACTGGGTTCGGATTGCACAAGTGGGTCCGTATCGCTGTAACATACAAACAACACACAGGGAGGGGAACAGAGAGATATAGGGGGAGAGAGAAACAGATACGCACCCCTACCTGAACAACACGAACACGTATACACGTACATGTATACAACACATACACACTCTCTTATATACACAACATAACCCACACACACACACGATATACATATGTACATAGATACACACACGAACACAATTATATACACCTACGCAACACTAGTACATACATGCGTGCAGATTCCCACACGTCCACACAATACGCACATGCATTCACTCACGCACACATCCACAGATGCACGTGCAAATAAATAAACACACACAGTTATGTTTACAGAGAGGGAAGGAGGGGAAACACTCACCCACTAGTGGTGGAGCAAGTGAGATGGCCGTCGAGGCGAGATAGGAGCACGGCGACACGACAGAGTTTGGTGGTAGATGATGGCTTGTGGCGGAGCTCGCCGGAGTGCTCGCAGAGGTCGCGGACATGGCCGGAGAGGTGGTGGCACACAAGGGAGATGGCAGCATGGGGTGTCAGTTGTGGGAGATTGCTGCAAGCTGGAGGTTGGGGAGGTTATCTCGGAGGACTGTGCAGAATGAGAAGGTGGGTGCCTAGGAGGTGGTCGCGGTCCGACGGAGGAGCTCGGCCTGGGTTTGTGCATGCGGCGGCCATGCATGGGATGAGGAGGTGAGGGTTGGAAAGGTTCGGCTGTGGAGGCTGCAGATGGGGGAAGAAAGAGAGAAATATTATTAGGGTTAGGGTTATATGGGGAGTGGGTTGGGTTTAGGATTTAATAGTTAGGATTAGATTTAGTAGTTAGGATTAGATTTGGGTTGATGGATTTTGCTATTGGGTAATGGGTTTTGGGTAATGAGAAATGGATATGGGTTAATGGGTTTTGGATATAATATACATGCAAAAAAATTAATAATAATAATATGTTAATAACAATTAAAATAATTAAGAATGATATTAGTAATTAATAATAGTTAATAATAATGATTCTCATAAGATAATATACAATAATTAATATGAATCATATGTATACATATCAAAATACTATTTGTTCCTATTAAAACTTGTATTAAAAAAATAGAGGCATTACACCAATGATGGGGAAGAGAGTGAGAGAGAGTGAGGCTTGCTGCAGATGTGGTGGGAAAGAAAGAAAAGAATAAAAAGGGAAGATGAGAGAAGAACTGTGAAATTTGAGATTTTTCTTTTTCTGACGGATTTGAGAAGATGAAGACGAGACTGCGGCTACGAGCTTGCAAGAGTTGGGGAGGGGGGCTACAGGAGTGTGGTTAGGAAATTCTAGGGTTGAGAATCTTGAGATGAGGGGAGTATATATATATAATGTCCATTAATTTCATGTTGAGTTGGGTTGCCCGAAGGGTTAACCCGAACTTGGTTCGGGTTGAGAAATCTCAACCCGGAATGTGCTGACCAACTAACCCGAATTTTGGATTGAGCACGGATTGGCTTCGGGTTAACCCCCCAGTTGCCAGCCTAATCTTGTGTTTATATTAAAATATATAAACTGTGTTTATTAGTAAGTTGAGATCTTTGTGAAACTAGTAACAAATTGTGAACTTTGCGTGTCTACTAGCAATGAGAACCTTTTTAATCTATTAGAAACTCGTAGATGTAAATGAGTTAATATAATTTGTGGACTCCGTGTAGATATTGGAAATATATGAACATGTGAATTCTTGTTAATGCATTATAACGGGTAAATGTGGACCTACTAGCAAGACTTAAATACAATAAATCTTGGAGATTTATTTGAAATTGGAAAACTAGTGCATCTTCGTGTAATTATTAGTAAATTGAAACCTCATGAAACTACTAGAAAGCTATGAGAGTAGGGACTCATTAAATGCCATGAACTAGTTGAACCTATGAACCTGTGTGTGTATATGTATATATGTATTGTATATGTATAGAGGAAAATAATACTTTAGAGTCGGTTCTCAAAATAAAGGTTGCAGGAACTTTTTAGTGGAACATCCTATGGATGATCCACTCCATTCACATTGATCTATACATTTTAAATAGCCTAAGAATGCGAGATCAAGTTATTTGGAAACCTCTTACTCGTGCATCAAGTGAAATCAATTTTTACAGCTAAATAAAGTTTATTTTGGAATGAATTGTTGCACAAGGAAAAGATTCCAAATCACTTGATCTCGCATTCTTAGACTATTTAAAGTGTGTTGATCAATGTGAACATAGCGGATCATCCGTAAGATGCTTTCCACAACTACTATTTTGAGAACCGATTCCAAATGATCATTTTCAATAATAGGACAAATGAAACCATTTGATTAATGGTGGAAAAAAATGTCTGAATGACATGATTTTCTACAGGCGAGCATTTTAGGACACGGATCATGATGAGCAATAGATAACCTACAGGAATTGTCAATGGTTAGATTTTAGGGCGACTTCTTTGGTGGATAAAATCTAGTCATATACACAACTTTTCAAATATGTCATTTTAAACTAATTTGATGATAATTTGACATGCAATAAATGGTGAATTAAAAAAGTCAAATTATTGGAATGTGATAGAATTTGTGATAGATTTTCAATATGATAAAATAAGTATCAAATAATAAGATTTGCAATCCATGCTTTAAAAGTATAATATCTTATTTATTTACTTGTGCCTGAAAGTCTAATACAATATAGATGCACTGGAAACATAGATTTTTATTCTCAATTCTCTCTCATATACTCACACATGCACACACAGATTGTTATAGGTCATTTACACATTCCTCTCTAACCAATATTAATGGGAATAAAATAAGATAGTTTACTACAACAACAACTAAGCCATTTGCCCCAAGTATTTGGGGTAGGCTATATGAACCAAAAGAGAATTATGCTGGATCGGGTACATGGATCAGCTTTCTCCACTCATTTTTATCGAGCAATATGCCTTCACTAAGACCTTTAGCCTTTATATCTTGTCGTATTACCTCCATTCATGTTTTCTTCTGTCTCCCTTGCGCTCTTTTAACTTGCCCTAATTTGATACGCTCTACTCATCGGACTGGCCATTTTGTAAGTCTACGTCACACATGACTAAACCATCGTAGGTGATTTTCTCTCATCTTCTCTTCTATAGAGGCTATGCCTATCTTAGTACGAATATCCTCATTTCTCACCTTATCTCTCCTCGTGTTATCACACGTCCAACGAAGCATGTGCATCTCTGCTAACTCATCTTCTGGGCATGATATATCTCTATAGCCCAACATTCTGTGCTATATAACAAAACTAACCTAATAGCAGTCCGATAAAACTCTCTCTTCAGTCATAACGGAATGTTACGATCACATAAAACTCTTATTGCGTTCCTTCATTTCAACTAGCCGACTTGGATTTTATGGTTGACATCACTATTGATCTCTCCATCTTTTTGGATAATAGAATCCAAGTACTTAAAATGATTGCTCATCGGTATTTTTTGTCCATCTAGTCTCACAATACTATAATCTTAGATTTCATGTTTACTGAATTTACACTCCATATACTCTGTTTTGGCCCTACTTAATCTCAAACCTCGAGATTCTAGAGTTTGCCTTCAAAGCTCCATTTTGGCATTTACACCAGCTCTCGTCTCATCGACTAGGACAATATCATCAGCAAATAGCATATACCACGGTAACTCATCCTAAATAGCTCTAGTAAGCGCATCGATCACTATGGCAAATAAGAATGGACTCAATGCATATCCTTGATGCAATCCAATTGCAATAGTAAAATCAATTGTTATGCCTCCACAAGTTCTGACATTTGCCACTACTCCATCGTACGTGTCCTTGATTATGTCAATATATTTGATGGGGACTTCCTTTTTCATTAATATCCACCATAATACCGCTCTTGGCACTTTATCATAAGTTTTTTCTAAATCAATAAAGATCATATGAAAATTTCTCTTCCTCGCTCGAAATCGCTCTATGAGTTGACGAATCAAATGAATAGCCTCTGTCGTCGATCGCTCCGGCATGAACCCAAACTGGTTCTTTAATATTTTAACATTCTGCCTTAACCTGTGTTCATTACCCTTTCTTAAATCTTCATGGTGTGATACATGAGTTTTATTTCATGATAGTTTGAACAACTCTGGATATCACCCTTGTTCTTATAGAGAGGTACTAAAGTACTCTTCCTCTACTCATTTAGCATCTTTTTAGTTAGTTAGATCTTGTTAAAGAGGTTTGTCAATCATCTCACGCTCACCTCTCCTAAGCATCTTTATACCTCAATAGGAATTCCATTCGGGCCAACGGTTTCCTTGGCTTCATCCTCTTCAAGGCCTCTTTAACTTCAGATTCACTAATTCTGTATATATAATTACGGTTCATATCCTGACACTGAATGGTAAGGTCATCCAAATCTTGAGTAGAACTACTATTGAACAATTTGTCAAAATACTTCTCCATCTTTCTTTGATTTTTTTCATCTCGAACTAAACCTTCTGATCCTCATTTTTGACACACCTCACAGTACATAAGTCTCTAATCTCTCTCCCTTATTCGAGCAATTCATATATATATATATCCTTTTCAACCTCTTTGGTGTCCAACTTCTCACACACTTCTTTGTACACTTTAGCTCTTGCATCCTGAACAGCTTTCTTAGCCTCCTTGGCTAGCATATACCTCTCAAAACTCACTCCAACAGAATTTTCTTCAAATCTCTGTAAGAGTATCGTTTGATCTTAATGGCAGCTTTTACCTCTTCATTCCATCATGTGTTCTTACATGGTGAAGTATCACCCCGTGACTCACCAAGTACATCTTTAGCTACTCTTTTAATGCAGCTAGAAATTTTTTTCATGTTATATTGGGATCATCTTGGGCTTTCTAATCTGCTTCATGTACAACTCGATTTACAAAAACTTCTTGGTGACCTTCTTTTAGTCGCCGCCACTTAATCTTAGGATCTAACTTACGTTTAATCTTTCTAAATCTCCTTCTAATCGGGATATCTAAAATTAAGAGTCTATGTTGGGTTATCACATTCTCACTCGATACTACCTTACAATTCAGACAACAATTTCTGTCTACTTTTCTAGTTAAAAAGAAATCTATTTAGCTCACACTTGATGCACTTTTAAAAGTGATCAAGTGAGACTCTCTCTTCCTAAATCAAGTATTCACTAAGAACAAATCCTAAGACAAAGTAAAATCTAGAATTAATTTACCCGGTTCATTTCTTTCCCCAAAACCAAATCCTCCATGTAGACTATCAAATCCATAACGATAAGCTCCTACATGCCCATTGAGGTCACCGCCTATGAAAAGCTTTTCTCTAATGGGCATGCCTTGTACAATCTCATCTAAATCCTCCCAAATTGGCGCTTACTAGACTGATCAAGTCCTACTTGTTGTGCATAGACACTAATAACATTAAAAATCTCCCTACCTAAAATAAGTTTAACTAGTAAAATTCTATCACCTTTTCTCCTATCCTCCATTACATTCTCAAGCAATTGTTTATTATGATCACACCCACCCCATTACGATTTCTATCTCTACCAGTATACCAAAGTTTATAACCCCAAGGCTTTATAATTCTAGCTTTTCACCTACCCACTTAGTTTCCTACACACACACAAACTACTAACATTCTGTCTAACCATAACATCAACTAACTCTACTAATCTACCTGTAAGAGAACTTATGTTCCATGGTGCTAACCTAATTCTGTATTCATGAGGTAACTTCTTTGCCCTCACCCGCTCATAAAAGTGTGGGAACCCTTACTCATTTCACACAACATCCGAGCGCCGATATGGCCGTCATTTCTGGACGACGACCTAGCAACCCTTGCGCAATTTTCACTACACCCGGGCTCCGATGTAGCGCGTCGCTCAGTAGGGAACGCCCCAACGAAATTTAGTTCTTAGTTAATGTTCATAGTATGTGATAATGTTTTACGTTGGCTGTCACAGGCCTACCATAACCCTCCTCTTTTATCCTGGCTTGGGACAGGCAGTGAACGGTGAATTGGCGAAGTTATTGTCATATGAGTAAAATAAGATAATTTACTCATATTGGTAAATAAGCCCTAGAGGTTATTGTCATTCAAATAGAAACAAAAACAGTAGAAAGTGGATGGACAAAAAATGGAGTGTACTTTTGACCAATCTTTGATTTATCTTATGATTTAGACTATGTCTTTCATAGGTTGAGCCAAAGTAGATGTTGAATGATGATGAAATTGACTTGAGGAATATAGGGATTTGCTTGAGGTTCTTGAAAAGCGCCAAAAGGTTGTCTACATGTTTGAAGTTGCTACATGTTTTGATGTTTTCGTTTGAGGTTCTTGAAAAGCGCAAAAGGCTGTCTGCATGTTTTGATGTTTTTGCATTGCCTTTTATCTAAGAGCAATTTTTTTTACCAATCAACACAATCTTATAACTCTGCCCTTTATACGTTATGATGCATGCAGAGGACTGAGTAGTGCATGACATATCTTTATGAGAGTGTTGTACAAAGTGGCCTGGGCGGTTGACTGGGTGGAGGCAGGCCCAAGCTGCTCTGATTGAGGGGTAAGCGGCCATATTAGGTGCTTGACACCCCCTCAAGAAAAAAGAAAAGGAAAGAAAAAAAGAAGATGAAGAGTCAACTTACATAGTAACAAGTGGGGTCATCGCAAGGGCTTGTGACGACCACCACTGCTCCCTTGTTGCCTCCGCCTATTGAGAGAGAGAGATGATGATGGTGATGATGACGGCAACGATGGGTTAGGGCTCTCTCACGCTGCCAGGCGGAAGCGGTGGTGGGAAGAGGAGGGACAGGCATCTGTGTTTCAACGACGGTGGGAGGAGGCGGCGGCGATAGTGGTGACCAAGTTAGTTAGCTCTTTCTTTTTTTTTTCCTAGTAAGAACTGGGCATTTGCGTAGGGGAAAAACCAAGGTGATTGGTTCATTGCCCAGCACTTTCTGTAACATTGAGAGAATATAAACATATTAGTGGTTAGCACAACACATCATTTGAAAAAAATATCCTTAGCAGTGGAAATGTTTTGGGGTTAGATGGAGAGATTGTCTTGGGCAAATGAAAAAGGCATTGAACTAAGGAGGAATCTGCATTATAGAGTAAGAAATGTATGATAATATTAGAAGCATTGGAGAAATTAATTCTTTAGTTGTAAACCAAGATGGGGAAGAGGCACCCTTTATATGTGATTGCAAAAAATATTTGATCCACTGATTACAATAGTTGAAGTCCCTTGAATGCAATTTGGGATCGGTATTTGGTATCTACACCTTTTGCATAACTTGTTGCGGTTGGGAGGTTAAGGAGGTGCCAACCTTCTATTGTTCATAGTGTTTCATTTTACGGGAAGGCGTATCGAGGCTTTGTAGGGGGGAGGGCTTTCTGCTAATAACCTCAATTTGAACATTGTTCTTAGGTGCTTCATTATTTCCTGTTCGATTGTCAAATCTAGAACTTTAGCTTTCTTGTTCATGTTAGAGTATATGAAATATTATCTTCAACCCTCACCATAATTTCAAAGTTTTAGTGTAGTGACATGACTTTAATATAGTATCAGAGCAACTCGTGGGGTCCATGAAAAGGGCACTCAACTTGTTGGGCGTGTTAGAATACAACTTTAGAGTTTTGGCGCACTTAAAGGGGCTTTAATAGTTCATTTTTGACAAAAATCTTTACAAGCAATTGAAGAGGAGTATCTCTCGCATTCAAAATCTAGGAAATCTTGAAAGAATTATTATCCTCGTTATCACAATCTATAAAAGAATTGAACAAGTTTGGATGACCATTAACCTGATATCATTTATCTGTTTAATTCCACAAGGCAATTATAAGTGTGTGTCCTGCCTTAAAATCTTTATGGCCAGTTGGCAACTAGGTATAACCTTTGTAGGTTAAAGATTTCAACCAAGGAGCAACCCTCCAATTTCTCATGGACTGGGAAGTAGTCTTGACGAAATTGAGGTTTTCTATGAAGTACGGTTCAAGTTCGAGAAATGTTGGCACAATAAAAGTTTATAACTTATATGACTGCTGTCAATCTGGTATCAACCTTCTATCAGTGTTCAGTTGTGAGTCAAATTACCAGCCAAGATGGCAACTCTAACCCATTGTCTTTGCTTAAAGCCTGATGGCCAATTGGTAGCCAGGTAATATTTTTTTGATCATGTAATTGTTCATGCAACCGAGGAGCAACATCCAATTTTCCTTAGACAAGGAAAAACTCTTTGCAAAGAGGTAATATGATGTAATCTGTTATTGAGCATCACATATTGGCTAGGAAAACTGTCCAGAGGAAAAGGTATGGTGATACGATTTGCTATAGGGAATCATATTTATTTATGAACACAAAAATTTCCCAAGTGAAACTAGAATCGGATAAGTTGCACAGGTACTTCAATGAAGAAGACGCACCTTGCAAATATTCAAATGATACTTGGTACTTCATCACTTGACAATACGTGTTAGATAGTCATTTGATGTATACTAAAACTTGCAACGTATTCTAGATTTATTAAAGGCATATCATAGATCTATCTAGACTAAGAAGTGAAATTGGATGTGTGAATGATGGGCTCAGCATTCTATTTTATTTTTATATGCATTGCATTTTTATAATTGTCCAGTTACTTATGAGAGTAAGGAATATGATTATTCTTGTAACTATTAGTTTACGCAACTTGAAAAATATTTCTAACATCTTAGGTGTTGTTCTTTTAAACCGAGCTGGCGTGACAACTTCAGGCTATAGATGATGAGCATTAACACCTATTATTCTACTATTGCCGAATCCATGATGTTTCTATATCTTAAATTTTTAGGATTTGCTGTATCACATGTGCCCAATGTCGCATTGTATTATTGATGCATCATGTGTGTCTCAAACTTCTGTTTTTCTTTTATCCATGCTCACATATGCCCTAGTTTTTCAATATCCACTGTATCATCGTGTATGTAGCTTGTCATTCCAATATCTCATATCCGTTTCCACACATCACAGGACATACCGAAAGAATTGTTACAATGCTAGTCCTCACATTTCTTGTTATGAGGAAGATCCTTATCACTTATCCTTTATAGTTCTTTGAGTTGTTTTACTCACTATCAGAATAGCAGGAAGTGCGCGTGCCAGTGTAGCACAGTGGTAAACCTTTTTGCAGTGGGCAAGAGGTTTGGGGTTCAAATCCCACTTGCGAGGGTACGGCATATATTCCCAGAAAGAAAGAAAAAAGAACAGCAGAAAGTGTTTAACTCATTAATGACCTGGATGCAGTGGCGTAGCCAGGATTTCAAAGTTGGGGGGGCATAAAATAACATGCAATAATATCAAAATTGTAAGGATATTTAATACTAAATAATAATGATTTTCTTTCTAAAATACTAGTAGAAAGGAAGGGGTCTCAAACTTGAAATCTCTCAACCAATATTCTATTACATAAAAGTGATTGTTACAGTATGAAACTGCACATCCAACTCCAAAAGTACATCTTGCAAATCAAACTCCTTACATATTAAAGAAAACAAAATCCAATCACCTAAAACAAAAGTGAAATAAACTAACGATAATACCTTACAAACTGCCTCGACGCTTTGACATATTTTGAAACCGTTCCATGATTACATCATTACTAATAGTATCAAATACATCAGATTCGATATATGTTACCAAACAATCATTCGTCCACTGATCTCCCATGCGGTTGCGCAGTTTAGATTTCACAATATTCATAGCAGAAAATACTCTCTCAACATTTGCAGTTGCCACAGGTAAAATCAATGCAAACTTCACAAGTTTATAGACAAAATGATATACCACATCTTTTTTCATCTCTACCATCTTCAGTGCAAGACCTGCAATCCCTTTTAGTTCCAGAAATTCACTTTTTGATCGCATATCATGAATGAATGTATCAAGTTGATCATCAAGAGCCATGATCTCAGTTGTTGAGAAATCATTAGGATAAAACTCAGCAAGACGGAGTAACTTCTCCTTATTAAATGCAGCAAAAGAATTACTAGGATTTAAGCATGCTACACAAAGAAGTAACTCAGTGTTCGCCTCAGTAAAGCGATTGTTTAGCTCTTGAACCTGCAAATCTATAACTGCATAAAATAAGTCACACCGATAATGATACATGTTGGTAAAGTTCTGAGCATTGCGGCGTGATCTCCCTGTGGGTATAAACATATCATCCATGTTAGGGACCTCGATATCATGTTTGACACAGAATGAAGAAACAAGCTCAAGGAAAGAATCCCATCCATCATCTCTCATTTGTTGAAATCGTTGTTTGGTTATTTTAACAAGATCCATGGCGTTCACAATATCTTGATCTTTTCTTTGAAGCGCCAAAGATAACTCATTGGTGATCCCCAACACAATTTTCATCAAATGAATAGAAAATGCAAACTCAAAAGTTCGCATCATTTGTAGAATCATCACAGCTTCTCCTCTCTTTTCAGTTCATGATGTTTTCTCTATACTCTCAAGAGCTACAATCACAGGAGTGTATAAAACAATCAAGTTTAGCATTGCATAATAATGAGAGCTCCAACGCGTATCACCAGCACGTTTAAGCCCCATTTCCTGGTTCAAACCTCTCCCAGTACTGAGTTCACCACTTTCAAGTCCTTTCAGAATCTCATTAGCTTGTGCTTCCCGGAGAATGTCACGACGTTTGGCAGAAGCCCCAACAATATTGCAAATATTTGCAACAACTGTGAACACCACATCAATCTTAGAATTATTTTTAGCAACAGCTACTAATGCCAACTGAAGCTGATGTGCAAAACAATGAACATAAAAGGCAGATTTGTTTTCATTCAAGATAAGAGCTCTGAGTCCATTGAATTGACCCCTCATGTTACTTGCCCCATCATAGCCTTGTCCTCGTAATTTTGAGATGCTTAATCCATGTGTAGCAAACATAGCATCAATTGCTTGCTTCAAGGTTGTGGCACTAGTGTCATAAACATGTAAGATTTCCAGAAAACGCTCAATCACATGGCCTTTTTTATCCACATAACGTAATACAACTGCCATCTGCTCCTTTGTTGATACATCTCGGGATTCATCAACCAAAATGGCAAAATATTCATTCTTTATGTCATTTACAATAGCATTTCTGGTCTCTGTTGCAGCCGCACACACAATATCCTTCTGAATATCAGGAGATGTCATCTTCTAATTCTCTGGAGCATTTTGCAAAACAACTTTTTCTATCTCCTCACAGTTCTTTGCAAGAACTTGCAAAAGTTCTAAAAAATTACCTCGGTTTCTAGAATTGCAAGATTCATCATGTCCACGAAAAGCTAATCCTTGCCGCAAAAGATACCGAATAGAATCGATCGAGGCATTCAACCGAGTCCGATATTGAACTCGAGCAAGTTGTGAAGTCTTTAAGATTACACTATCAATGTGTTGATCTTGTCGTAGCAAGTTCTCACACTTCTCCACTGCTAGATTGTGAGAACTGTTAGGGCCTCCAACATGAGCTTTCAATTTCGCTGTTGCATGAGCCCAGTTTCTGAATCCTTCAACAATAAATGCATCTCCACCATATTGCTCATGTTGACCTTTGAAAAGATAGCAACATAAACAAAATGCTGCATCTTTTTTGACACTATACTCTAACCAATTCGGATACATGTCAAACCATTTTGGATTGAATCGACGGTATTTATTGTTAAATAAAGTTTGAGGGTAGTCATCTTTACCCATACAAGGCTGACAAGGACCTTTCTGTAAATATGCTCTTCTTTTCCTATCTTGCTCTTTAGGAGAAATGCCTTTATCATATATTACTTTTCTTAATCCAGGATCCGCTGAAAGTTCTTCTAAATTAGTCTCAATGCGTCTCTGTTTTAACGAAGGTTCAGATTCTTTGTCAATTGTTGAAGTGTTTGGGCACTTGGGCGCAAGTTGATTAAGACTTTCTCCCGTACTTGAACTTTCACTTGGTTTTGATTTTCTTATAAGAAATTTGTCCATTCCTACAAACATATCATATGTGTTCTCAATTTCATGGTTGTTATCTTATAATCCAAACATAAGCATAATGAAAATATGAAATTTGCTATTGATAATCAATTCAATAACTTCAAGAAATAAAAAACACTTCAATTAGAAGCATGGTACTTACTGTAAACTGTGTCTATAAATGGTAGACTCTTCTCTGCCTCCTAAAAGGAGATCCCTCTGCAAATAAAGTATGCAATGCAACATCAGTTTTAAAATTCCGTAGACATTATCAAAGAGTAGTCGACTATACTAAAGCTTTGACTTGTTCACTTCTTCAGCAAAATAATATACAACTTGCTCTTTAACCATATTGAAAATTCTATTCAATTAGTTGAAACTGAAAGTATTCAAAAAAAAAATTAATGTGACAATTAGATGACATAAATTGTTATGGATGCCACCGTGTTTGAGACATTAGAATCTGAAAGTATCTTATACCCACTGCTTGAAAATTAGGGCAAGCCATCTACCTGCATCCTACCAGCAAGTTTTGTTCTTGTGTAATTTAACTAAAGAACCCTTGAAACTCTCCTCTCAGCTTCTTTTTTACCCCTTAAAAGGTACCTAATTTCTCTCCTAAGTTCCTCATATGAGTCCTATCAGAAAAAAAATAGCTTTGGAGTTCCAAAGCTGGAAGCCTGGAAAATGGAAAGAAATTTTTTAAAAAAAATTTGCACTCACAACAGAGATCAATCCAATGCCATCACCTAACCGTATTAACCCAACATCTCTTTGATGATTTTTTTTTTAAAACTCGCTTCGACTCTACAGCGCATCAGATCTGAACTCACTCATACCTATCGTGTCAGCTTGAGCTAAACCCCGTAAATTTTGAGTATTTACTACAACAATTATCAGAATTTCCACATGACAGAAACTCAAAAGTAAGCAAATACTCAGTTTTCTAATAACATAAAAAGAAAATTGAGAGAATGAAATTTTTACCTTAATTGGAGATTTGGGGATTTAGGGGAAGAACTTCGAGTCTTCCACCAATGCAAAAGCCACGAGTGAGATCAGAAACCCTAGCCCTGGAGCCTGGATTTCAATTTTTAAGCGAGAACGAGCGGTGAGACTGGAACCTGGATTTCAATTTTCAAGCGAGAACGAGTGGGGAGAGCAAAAAATAGGAGAGGCTTTTAGGCTTCTCATCTAAGGGAATTTTTTTTTTTTTTTTTTTTTTTTGTGCCGCAGTGCCCGAGCATCTAAGGGAAATTTTTTTTTTTTTTTTTTTGTGCCGCAGTGCCCTAGTTAATAATAGGGGCGGCTTATTTTTTGGCGGGCCCGGGGGGGCACGTGCCACCCTGTGCCTCCCCCTGGCTCTGCCCCTGCCTGGATGTCAGTTAGGCACTCTACAATATAAAGATCGGCAACTGATTTGTTTTCTTGTAAAACTTTGGAATGTGAAGTTCCTTCCCTTTGACACCAAATTGTAAAGCTTGCAAAAATGGTAGCTCCACGAATACAATTATTTACATCTTAGCATTTGCTGTCTGTCCAGGTACTTGTGATGGTTGCTTGTGCATTTTGGTGGTTATTTCCCTCTGTTGGTCAATTTGTTTTCATCCATTGTAATGTATTGCTGGTTGAATTTTATCTTGTCTTTGATTTTTGAAGCTCTCTCTTACTACTGTTGCAGCGAGGGGCCATGGTGCATTATATTATTGCTGCATCCATTCTCACATGTGACCTAGTTTTTCAATATTTGCTGTATCATCGTGTCCGTAGCTTATCATTCCAATATCTCATATCCGTTTCCACACGTCACACCGGGACATTCCCAAAGAATTTGTTATAATGCTAATCCTCACATTTCTTGTTATGAGGAAGATGTGTATCTCTTTATCCTTCATAGTTATTTAGTTGTTTTATTCAATATGAGAAAGTCTCCTCAGTCATTTAAATAAGTTTATTATCTTGAACAAAAATTTCCACTTATGCTTTCTTTTTTTTCCCTAAAAAAAAAGGCTTCAGTGGAAATGTTTTGTTCAAGATGATTACCCTTGTAATACATGAAGAACTGCACTTTGAAGTCATACTCAATTTTCAAAGGATGTTATAGGAGGTATTGCAATGATATTATGTGGAGTGCTGTGTGGCAACTGTACTTTGAGGTTAAAGCTTGGTAAGTTTGAGCCCCTTCTGAGAATTTTGTGCAGTTAAAGCAGACCATGGGCTGTGGGGCATGTGAGTGGGTCAAGGGGGAATGGACTTCAGACATGAGATTGTAAGAAGTGACATCATCTGCTTCTTGGTACTGGATCTATTTGTCAATACCTTATGAGGAGTGATGTAGGAAGGCTTTCCAGTTATTTCTGTGGCTTACCTTAGCTTTGTGCTGTTACTCCACCCACCCACCCGCAACCACCACCAAAAAAAAAAAAAAGAAGAAGAACAAAAAAACAGAAGAGCAAAACCTTTTCCCTCTCCCACCACTTTTATGCTCTTTAAGATACCAATATGAAGTTATTGCATCATAAACAACTTGTCATTATTTGGTCAAACCCAGAGTCCTAGTAGCACAATCTGTTTGACCTTTTATGTGGATATTGGCTTTGTATTCTTTCTGTCAATCATCATTATCGTGTGCACTAGAGTTTTCAAATCTGAAGCAATTCTAAGTACTTATATGCTGCAGTTTCAATAATTGATTTATTTCTGCTCCATTTGCAAGTCCTATCTTTTTTTACTATATATACTTCCTTATATTACTTTCCCTTTTTGATTCTGATGAATAGGAGGATCAACTGCTGGAAGCTGTGAGTTATGCTCGCACGGAGTTGAACAAGTTCTTAAAAGTTGAGCCCTTTGAAGGCGTGCTTGAGGTACTGTTAGAATTTATTATTATTCAATCTTATGATTCCTTAATGAACTACAACTTATGGTTAGGAATTGTGCTTGGCCAGTGAAGCAGTTTGTATTTATTAACTCTACAAAGCATAATATCCTGATAGAGGACGCTTCGTAAGCATAGTTATCAAGATTTTAAGATTTTACATCCTGTGGGGGGTGCCGAGTTTCTTAAAAATGTTACTGTGATGTGGAGATAAAGTTCTAATGAAGAAGTGTTACCTTTCATGATTTTGAATTTGGCAAACCAGAGTTTTCTCTTGGTTTTTCTTATTTGGTTAATAAAGGAGGTGGAAGGGGAAGAAAAGCAAAGAGAAAACTCAGATTTGCATTTCATGCGTCCAAGGTAGCGGTTAAAGAGATTGCATCCCCTTTCCAACATGGGTGCAAGCCCATGCACACGCAAAAAAAGAAAAAGGTCCAAAAAATTTATCTGGTTAGAAATGCTTAAACCTGGCGATTTTGTATGTGTAATGTTATATGGTTTGATTTTGCCTGAAGGAATATTCAAATACTGTGGAAATAATGTTTGATTAAAGCATGACCCTAACTGTTGTTTTCTCCAATCTATAGTCTTTGGGTGTGTATTCCTTTCAACTCCAAGGTCCGCGTGTGATAAAAAGCATTCTTTTGTTTTTGTTGTTGTGTTTTTGCTTGTACACTACTTTCCATGCTGGTTCCTTGTGTGATATAGGTTTTTTTTTTTTTTGTTCATCTTTCCAGGACACCATTGCATTGCTAGCATATGATGATCCTGCCAAATCATGTGTTGGTTATCTCCTCGAACAAAGCCAACGTGAGTTTGTTGCAGATGCTGTAAATGCAGTTATCCTCTCGACGAATCCAAACACGAAGAACACTGAGAACTGTATGTATCCCTGCCTGGAGAAGCTGTTGAGGCAGCTGAGCGCATGCATTTTGGAGAGAAGGGCATTGAATGAAAATCAGGGGGAGGCATTTGACCTTCACAGAGAGCAGCTCAGGTGGGGATGGGATGGAAAAGCCTAAATGATTGATCTGAGTATTCTCATTTGTACCTTGTTTCCTTGGATAGTCAAATTCTGGAGAAGGATAGCAGGAAGCGTTTAATGGTCACTTTGGCCATACTACACTGTAAAGATTGGAACTGATTTTATTTATTTTTATTTTTTTTGGGTTGTTGTTGTCGTAAAACTTTGGAATGCAATGTTCTCTTCGACACCAATCAGTAAAGCTTGTAATAAAAAATGGTAGCTCTACGAACTCACTTCTTTACATCTCAGCATTTTGCTTTCTGTCAGGTCCTCCTTTGTGATGGCTGCTTATGAATTTTGGTGGTTCTTTCCCTCTGTGGGGTCTGCTTGTTTTCTTCTGTTGTGTTTTGTGTCCTGCTGGTTGAATTTCATCTTGAATTTTAATTTTATTTTTCTTCTTTTTCTCAGCAATCAAATTGTAAAAAATATTTCTTTTGCTTTCTTTTTCCTTTTCCTTTTAATATCTTTTCCTTCCCTCATTTTTTTTCTTAACCAAACACCACATTGCAACACTCAAAATGTGTTTGGTGTTGCTTGGGCTTGTAGAAAGTTCTTTTAGGAAGGACTTACCAGAAGTATTTTAGAAAAGGACTTTTAGAATGTTTATCATGTTTGATAATTTTAAATTTTAAGTTTTTATCAATAAAGAATACATTTGAAATAATTTGGCTACAAATTAATGTGGGAGAGAGAAGGTTTACATGATATCCGCGAGGAGATACAAAAAAAAAAATCAGAAGGTTTAATTAAATGCTAGATTGCATGATAGATGATTCGAGAGGAAAAAAAATAAAAGATAAAATAGGACTTATTTGAGTCCATTACCAACATTTGACTCTTTTTTTTTTTTTTTAAAAGCACTTATTTACTTAAAGCTGTGAAAGCACTTTTTAGAACAACGCCAAACACACCAAGTCTGCTCTCATGTTTTTTTTATTAGATATTGGATAATATATTGAAGAATTTCTTACATAACATGACTAAGAATTTCTTGGTTGGATATACCCAGATTAAATTTAAAATTTTTAATTTAATCGTTGTAGGCCAGAAAACACAAAGAGAAGATAATGGATTGAATGGTCAATAAAGTTTAGGCAAGTTATAATGTTATTCAATCAATATTTCTTTCAATAGATTTTGTTACTTTCACTAATGTGTTAAGGGAAAGGAAAAGAAAATATGGAGGAAAATCATTTCGGCTGTTTGGTTGTGATGGAAACGAAAAGGAAAAAGGAAATGAAAGGAGAAGAAATTGAATGAAAATATCCAACATAATTTTTTTCCCCACTTTTCTCTTCTCCAAAGTAGAATAAGTGGGCAAGATGTACAGAGGAAGATGAGTTTTGCCTTGACCAAAGCCAACTACTAATTGGACACACTTAGTTCGTGTTATTTTTTTTTTTAAGTTAAGAAATCACTACACACTGAGATTCAACTGGTTACTACGTGGAAGAAAACTCAAGACCTGACCAGTGATCACGGTGACCGAAATTAAATATATTATAAATATGTTGCTGAAGAAGCTCGAAATGGTGATATGTGGATGAGCGAGGCTCTTAATGAACCCAAGGCCACCACTCGGCCACATTCGCTGGACCTTAGTCTGTGTTATTAAACCTAAAAGTGTCTAAATCATGCATTTCTACTTCAATAACTTTCTACATTTTTAGGGCCGAGACTGGTCACCCGAGCCGGTCTGGGCCCGGGCTCGCACGAGACGGGTCCGTGCGGAATGTCGGGCCGATCCGACCCGATTCGCATCCCTAGGCAGGGGTCACGCCTCAAATGTGCCTGGGCCTTCATGATCACGCAACCGACGTGGGACTAAACTGTCTCCCATTTTGTAACTTTAGTTTAACTTTAATTAGGAGAGAAGAGACATCGCTACAATTTTACTAAAGTTCCCACTTCTGTTTTGTTACCCGTATGAGTAGCCTTAAAATAAATTATGCAACATGGATCCTAGACTGAAGGTTTGATACATAAAGATATTATGATGATTTCATGTTAATGAAATAAAAGACTCAAGTAATAGAGTCATAGGGTAACGAGGGCTTCAAGATTTATGGTTTTTATTAAATTATATGATGATTCAAGCTCCGTTGACACATATAATTTTTAAGGCAGTTGAAAGTTAATTCATCCTAAATTAGGTGTGTAAACGGGTTAGTTTTAGATCCAATTCGTCTAATATTTGAAAGAGTCGAATTCAGATTATAGATGGATTTCTTCAAATACCAATTTAAAATAGTTCAAATTTAAATGTAAAATTGATAAACTTCATTTTTTTTTTTTTTTCGTGTGTGTTCTTTTCTCGAAGGATTAACTAATGTGTTTGGTTTGGAAATTTTTTTTTTGGAGGAAAATCATTTTTGTTGTTTGGTTGCGATGGAAACTAAGAAAGAGATGAAAGGAGAAGAACTTAAATGAAAACATAAAATAAACAGAATTGTACAGAGGAAGGGAAGTGTTGCTTGACTGAAACCAACCACTAGATGCATTTAGCACTTGCCATGAGACCTAAAAGTGTCTATAAACCATGCGACCATACATCAAAATTTGTTACAATTTTATGTAATCATTTTCTTTCTTTTTCTAAGCAACCAAACAGTTAAAAAAAAAAAAAAAAAAACATGTTTTCTTTTCTCATTTTCATTTATTTTTCTTTTCTTTTCCCTTCTCACATTTTCTTCTTAACCAAACACCGCCTAAAGAGTGCAGTGAAACACTCGGTCTAAGAATCGAAGAACTTTCGTGTTCTCGTCGCTAGATATTAGATAATATATTCAAGAACTTGTTAGATGATATATCTAAGAATTTCTTTGCTCGACATACCTAAATTAATCTTTTTGGTCCTGGAAACATAAAAGGGAAGATCATGGATTGAATAGGCAACAACGTTTAGACCATAATAAATTAGGCGAGTTATATTGTTATTACGGGAATCCAGCAACAGAGAATAACAAGTGCAGATAATAGTCACCAATCACACAAACAAGTAAATAAAGAAAAGAAAGAGAGAACACAAGATTTAACGAGGTTCGTCAATTTATCTACATTCTCGGGTCAAAATGAGAGAGTTCTTATTAAAACTAAACAATTACATGATACAATATCAAATGTAATTACCCCTCTTTAATTCCATCAAGAAAAAGAAACCAACAATTCTAAATTCGGATCAGAAACGAATTCAGAAGTCTTCAAAGATTCGCCCAGAATCCTTCTGTTGTCGACAGATTCTCTGACAACCCCGACTTCGGAAAATCGCTGTCGACAGCCCAAAGTGGGAACTGTCTAGTGTATCCTTGTTTGCATGTCGACAGCCCAAGGGGACTATCAACAGTCCTATGCCTTATCCTTAAAAACTCCATCGTCTCACTTTTTATTCTTTCTCTCTCCCCACAATTCTCCATCTCAGTGAAGATTTTTCAAATCTAAGTCGAACTCAACATAGTACCATGTCGACTCCAACGGGCTGCACCAGTGTGGTTGCCTAAGTACCCCTGCCAAGGGATCAAGACATCCGTAGTTCATCCAAACGAGCTCCACCGAGCTCAAGCAACTGGAAGGATATGGAGAAACTCATTGCAATATGCAAATTTCACTCCCGAAATTACCTTTGTGAGCATATCAGCGGGATTCTCCTTTATGTGAATCTTCTGTAACTCGATGTCACCTTCATCAAGAATTTCCCGAACAAAGTGGAACCTGATGTCGATGTGCTTCGTCTGATACACCTGGTTCTTTACCAAATAGATAGCGCTCATGCTATCACAGTTGATCTTCAATAGATCCTGATCAATCCCCAAGTCATCGCGCAACCCTTGAAGCCAAATTGTCTCCTTCATAGCCTCCATCATGGCCATATACTCGGCCTCCGTAGTAGACAATGCGACAGTAGACTATAGAATAGAGCGCCAGCTCAACGGTGCTTAGGACAATGTAAACACATATCCCGTTGTAAACCGGCATTTATCGAGGTCATCAGCATAGTCAGAATCAACATATCTGATATACTCCTACTTACCCATAGCATCCTTCTCAAATATCAAACCAATGTCTAGTATTTTTGATGTACCGTAAAACTCACTTCACTGCCTCCCATGCCCTCAGTCGGGATCGTGCATATATTTGCTAATCATCAAGTTATGACAAACCGGGTCTTATACACACCATTGTATACATTAGACTACCAATTGTGTTAGTATAAGGTACATTAGTCACGTTCTTCAATAGTAGTAGAAGACACACTAGCTTTTAACTTGAAATGAGGAGCCAATGGTGTACTTACAGACTTCATATCACTATTGATGTTGAACTTCTGAAGTATCTTTATTAAATGCCCCTTTTGTGTCAAGCTACCCTTGCTCCTTCGGTCTCGCTTTATCTCCATGCCTAGCACATTCTTCGCTTTACCAAGATCCTTCATCTCGAACTCAAAAGACAAGTCTTTCTTTAATTTATCAATTGTGGATCTGCTCTTGAAAGCAATGAGCATATCGTCCACATATAACAGCAGATAATGTACTCTCCACCAGGTGGGTTGTTCTAATAACACATAGGTCATAATAGCTTTTTGTGTACCTCTTACCTCTTATGAAACTATCGAAATGTTTGTACCACTGCCTCAACGATTGCTTTAATTCATATAATGATTTCTTCAGTTTGTATATTAAATTCTTTTTTCCTGCAGCTTTGAACCACATCGGCTGAGACATATAGATCTTTTCTTCAAGATCGCCATAGAGAAAGGCAGTGTTCTTATCGAGCTGATCAAGTTCCAACTCATATTGTGCTAGTAATGCCAATAAAATTTGAATCAACGAGTGCTTCACAATGGGAGAGAATACCTCATTGTAGTCAATGCCTTCTCGTTGTGAGTATCCTTTAACTACCAATCTGGCTTTGTAACGTACAATATCACCTTTGAGAGATCCATATTTCTTTACAAATACCCACTTACAATCAATCACCTTCTTTCCCTTAGGCAATTCTGACAGTTCTTAAGTGTCGTTCTTATGTAGAGAACTCATCTTTTTCATCATGGTGTCCTTCCACATCTTGAACTCCGAACTGATTTCAGCTTCCCTATATGTAGACGGTATCGCCTTTTCAACGACTAGGAGAGCATAAGATACAATCATATTTGTTGTGAGCCAACTAGGCTTACGTGAATTTCTGCTGGCGTTTTCAATTGCAATGAATTCTTAGACTTCACCCATAGCCTGTCCTTGATCCTCATCATTATAGCATTATGATCGGCTACATGATCAGTACCCTATGTCACTGCGGGTATGATCTCCACTGATATTGTCCTATCTAGAGATGGTGAAGTAGTATCACTCTCTACCTGCTGCGATATATCTTTGATTTTTTTCTCTCTCCACCTGCTGAGAGTTTGCAGACTTCACTATCGAAACCTCATCAAATGTGACATCTCTGCTTAAGATAATTTTTTGTCCTTCAAATCTCAAATTTTGTAGCCTTTTCACACCTTTTTTGAATTCTACGAACATACATTTCTTCGCTATTGGATCCAACTTGTCTTCCTTGACATGATAGGAGGCCGAACACCCAAATACCCATAGTAAATCATAATCATGAGTAACTTTTCTTGACCAAACCTCTAGAGGAATTTTACCTCCTATTACAAATAAAAGCAACTTGTTAACGAGATGGCAACATACACCAATGCCTTAGCCCAAAAAGATTTTGATATACTGGCATCGGATAACGTACAATGAACCTTCTTTAGTAAGATCATTTTCACCCTTTCAGCCATCCCGTTTTGCTGCAGTTGTTTCTCTAACTGTGAAGTGCCTTTATTTGCCCTCATAACGACATAGCTGTAGAAAAAGATTGCTTGTATACTCTCTTCCGTTATCTGAACGGAGTACCTTGATCTTTCTTCCTGTATTCTTCTCCATGTTCTTCTTCCACTCCACAAACAACTTCAGGACTTCCCTTTTGTACTTCATGATATATGCCAACATCGTCGAGAGTAATCATTTATAAAAGATACAAAGTAATGATTACCTCTAATAGATGTCGTCTTGGTAGGCTCCCAGATATCTTTGTAAACATAACCAGAATCGCTTTAGTGCAATGAGTTGCAGTGCCAAATCTCATCTTGATCTTTTTTCGATGGTGCAATGTTCACAAAATTTCAATTTGTTGGTACTGGAACCTTTCAATAAACTTTGTTTTGTAAGAGCTTGCAAAGATTTTACTTCTGTATGCCCGAGCCTCATATGTCAGAGTTGGGTGCAATCATTATCTGAATTTGTAAAAGTCGCCACTTGTCATGTAACTATACTACCTTTCAAATAGTAAAGGTTATTGCATCGGATGCCCTTCAAGACAACCATGGAGTCTTTAACCATCTTGAGAACTCCATCTCTAATAGATACTTCAAGACCCAATGCTTCCAAAATACCAACAGAGATAAGATACCTTTTCAATTGAGATACATATCTCACACCTTCAATTCCCGCACCATTCCATCAACAGTACCTATCCCTTCCATATGACATAGACGATCATCACCCATGATAACGGAACATCCATCTAGTTTTTCAAAACTAAAAAACTAATCCCTGGTAAGACACACATGATAGACAACTCCTGTATCAATCATCCACTCAGAATCACCTAAGTAACTTATATTAGGAGTAGTGGCTGAGAATGAAAATACAGATGAGTCTGAGTCTGATCCATCTATCTGTGAAGTACAATCTGATTGGGTATTAATCACCTGTGTAAGATTTGCTTCGATCTTTGACTCCTTTCCCTTATTCTTATCCTTGATCCTTGGATAATCAACCTTCCAGTACCCTATCTATTTGCAGAAGGCACATTGGTTCTTCTTCAGATCTCTGAATCTTGATCTGGACTTTGATCTCCCGCGAACGCCTTACCGTTCTGATTGGAACCCTGGCTCTTACCACTAACGCCTCTGCTGATATACTACTGAAAGAAAATTGCTTATCCTTCCTTCTCACTTCATAATTTACAAGAGCAGCTGACACATCTTTATAGTTAAGTGATTATTTCCTATTAATCAAGGTGAGGACGAAGGTCTCATACTCTTCATCAGGAAGAGAATTCAAAAGAATTAACGTCTTATTCTCTTCTTCGATATTCACATCCACAGTAACCAAATCTGTAAGAAGTTTTGTATAGTTGTTCATGTGCTCAGCAATAGAGAGTCTTTCTTCAACTGAAAGTGATAAAGCCCCCTGTACGCGCCGGAAAAAGGAAATAAAAGGCGTTCGCTGTAAAATTTCCTTGAATCAGATGAAAAATTACAACAAAAACTGTTTACTTCCAGTTACAAGGGAGGGAGGATGTTGAATCTTGAATCCTCCCTTTGTTTATGGCTGGGTTCTTCAAGTGGCGGTAGAGAGTGAATCTTGTTCTCTGTTGACCGGATGACCGTTGGGATCGTCAGGGATCTTCTCTTTGGCTGGTAGAAGGAGTAGCACAGCTCTGTCTACCAAAACTCTCAAAGAGGAGGTAGGCAAAGAGCAACTTGTTCGCGGCAAGCTTGCTGAAGAGTTGAGCTCTCTCCTGCTTCTCTCTCTGTCTGCCTGTGTGTAGTCTGTTGTCTCTCTCTTTCTCTTTCTTCGTTCCTCCTGTGGTTCATAGCGACGAGGCTATTTATAGAGGTTCCAGGGGTAAACGTGCCCCCTAAAAACGCTCCACAATGAGGGGCTGACCTCGCTATGTGGGCGGCGACTGGCCCCATAACCAGGGCGGTTATAACTGAGACGCGGGTGTCGAGCCCACGCGCCTTGATGTTGAGACGCGGGTGTCGAGCCCACGCGCCTTGATGTTGAGACGCGGGTGTCGAGCCCACGCGCCTTGATGTTCAGACGCGGATGTCGAGCCCACACGCCTTGATGGTGAGACGCGGATGGCCATCATTAGTCCTGCGTCTAGAACCTGAAACTCTGCCTCTTTTAATGGCTTGTCTTCTAATGATTTTTTAGACAGCCTACAGAACCACCTCCAAAGTTTTCGATATTCCGCGGTTAATTGGGACGGATTTTGAAATACTTTTGACTCTAGCTCAGTTTACCCTGATGACTGGACTGTTAATGCTCCGGGTTTGATCTTATCTGGAGTTGGTCTTCGTGAGTGTACTGTTGAACTCTTTGAGGCCACTAGAGTTGATCGTGTTGAGTGTCTAGATACACAGTCTAGACCTCCCCGATTGCTTTAAGTCTGTCGTGGGTGCACTTTAAGCCAGGAGTGGACAGTCGTCTGCTTGTGCCAGTGTACTGTTGAAACTGATTTGCAGAAGTAAGGACTGGACGCCAGTTCTTTTTGAAGAGCAGAGATAGTACTGCTTTAAAGACGCGACTTTCATGGGGTGCGTCTTTTGGAAATGGAAACGCGACTGATATTCGATTGGGCAGACGCGATGCTAGGCCGGATTGGAAGGACGCGAACTTCGGAGAGACGCATCCTTTGAGTAAGGACGCGACTTTCTGGACGCGACTATGGCTGTGCTGACGGGGCACGTCCATCGAAGAGGCACGCCTGTTGGGTGCGAATCTGTGTCATGTCATGAGTGCACCGCCACTTGTTCTGGGGAACCGACGGGACATCTCTTTTTGGCGCGCGGACTTCCCGGTATATTAAATGAGCTGTCCACGCATCAAGCGATGACTCGATGCCGAACCAATCGAGCCACGCGCCGCGTATCTTTGCAAATCTTGTGCCTATAAATGGCAACAGTCAGAGAGATATCCTCTTCTTCTCCGAGCGCATCTGTTAGGGTTTTAGAAAGAGGATTTTTGTTCATCACTTTTCATTTCTCCTTCATCGGATTCTTGATCACCAATGGCACCCAAGGCCAAGCCAACCGCATCATCCTCAAAGGCGGGCGTCGCCGAGGCCCAGAGGGGCGGTTCCTCTGCGCAGGAAGTCCTTTTCCCAGGTATAATGCCGTTCAGGCTTAACCTTCACTATTAATGGAAGTTCATGGAACCTCTAAAAAAAAATCTCTTTTTTTTTTGGAGGAGAACCGTCAACACAGAATATAAACCGTGTTTGATTCTCAGACGCGGTTTCAGACGCGGTCTTTGAGTTGATAACCAAGGCGCGGGTTTGAGGACCCGGTGCCAGTGAGCCCTGCATTTCGGATTCTTCACTTAGAATATTTCTAATTGTGAAGGGTTCGGACGCGGACTTGATCCTTGCGTTCTATGACATCAGGTGCTGATTTTTTATGAATCTGACACCTGAGCCCAAGTACTTAGGGATTTTTCATAAGTCTTGGTTTTCAAAACGCGGGCTTGATCCTGCGGGCCTCACATCTGGACGCGGATTTGCAGGTCTGGACGCGGATTTTGATAATTCCTGCGTCCAGTGTCTCTTCTGCGCGGATTCTCAAGTCTAGATGCGAATTTTGATAATTTCTGTGTCCAGTATCTTTTCTGCGTCTGGAATATAGACACTTAACATTTTTTTTGATAAGATGTCTGATCAAGTGTCCTTTTCTTTTGCAGTGCCACAATCTTCTGCTCCACTCTCCAAGAAGCGCCACTTTGGGCACGTAGGTGGTGCTGACCGTGATTTGACCTTTGCGCTGCAAAGGACTGTACCTGTGACTGCTGACAGGTCGCAGGAGCGCAAGAAAAGGCTCTCCAATGTTGACATGACAACTTTTCGGGAGCTTATGACTGACGCAGTATTCACAACGGATGCTCGTGTTCCGCTGGAGAAGCCTGCCTTCTTCTTTGGAGACCATATCGGCGATGGCGGCTATTCCATGTATGACGGAGATTATAAATGGCTCCGCCAAATAGGGGGTAGAAGATTCTTTCTTCCGGACATGGAGAGGATGTACCCGCTGTCTTATCTCCAGCACATGTCCGTCCCTCGGAAGATGAAATGGGACCTTTCCCGATATGTCCCTGAGATTACTCTCGGTGACTTAGGCTCCAAAAGGGTATACCGTCATGATAGTCATGATAGGGCGGTTCTCGGCCTGTTCCCCGGGTCGCTCAGGACTGAGCCCCCAGTTGGAGAAACACCAAAACTTGGCACCACTTTCCTCAACGCATTCATGAAAGTGGAGGGTGATTTTCCGGTTGAGTTCCGTTCGCCCGGGTGGGTTCATTCCACCGAGAAGTATTGGTGGTGCAGGATGGTAAGCTTCGTCCTTGCCGACCTTAGGGATTTGTTGGAGCAAACGGATTTGTACCAAGCAGTCAGAGCCGTACAGTATGGTATCCCGCCGAGTTCTCAGAACTTCTTCGGGATCCTGGAGCGTTACAATCCTTTGACGGGGATATTCTTCACTCCGGTCGGAGAGATGGGCCTTGCCCTGCACGAGTTGCATGAGGTCTCGGGGCTGCCAACAGGGGACTCTCCCTATGAGGAATATGTCCCAACCACTGAGGAGCTCAACCTTATGAAGAAAGGGTCTCCTCAAGTGTACGAGACTTATTGGGAGGTGTTATGTCACTTCCACATTTGCGGTCAGGTAACCTCTTGGAGGTCGGGAGGAGTCAAGCAGCTGTCTTGGGCCAGCTACTTGTTTAACGGCGTCAATAAGAAAGACCATCCGGTAACCCGACTGGCTCCCAGCTCCGACAAGGAGATTGACGACAGGATTAAGGCTTCTGAAGGCTTCTACACCACGGTTTCGAACGAGGATGTTTTCGAACCTGACATGGTTTTTGAAAGCTTTCATCATCAAGCCCGGATTCCTATCTCCGATCGAGCACTGTTGGCGGGCTTCTTGATGTTGTGGTTGAAGCACTGTGTGGTGCCCACGCTGCCACATGAAGTCATTGTTACCGATGTAGTGTACCCGGCGGTGCTCCTGGCCTATGGCAGTCCCATAGCCCTTCTCCCGGCCATGGCGGCTGGCATTCAAAGTGGGTTGCGGGCGTTAACCCAGACTTTCTGCGAGGCAGGGAAGGCTGTCGACTCCCATGGCAGGGCGACTGTTGACTCAGAGGGGAAGTGACGGTGAAGCGCCCCAACCCTCGGGTCGAGCTGCCCTACACGTACTTAATGGCTTGGTACGTGATGCACTGCCCCTCTCTGATGACGCCGGTGCCTTAGAATGAGGGTTTTGTCCCTTTTGTACAGCGGTTGGAGGGTTCTGACTGGTGTAATACTTACATGTATTACGTTCGAAAGTGCATTCTGTCTGCTTCGAACTACCAGCTTAACCGCTGCTTCCCCGAGATTCCTGGTGTATCTTTTGAGGAACTATTTACCGACTCCGTAGGCCAAGATGATTTCACTAGGCTGTCAACGGGGATTTTCTGGTGGTTGGTTAACATCCGCCTGGGTATGTGCTTTTCCGGCAAGGGACTTCAGGCACGATCGAGCCATATATGCCGAATCGCTTCGCCCGACAGTTCGGCTATGATCAACTCTACGTCGGCAACCCCAATGCTCGACTCGCCTTCAGTGGGAACTTGTTCGAAGGTGCTCGGGCTTGGTACTATAGCGTGGCCGGAGGGACGGAAGCAACTTTCCGTCTACCTCTCAAGGAGCCAAAGGGCCGCACAAGCTTCAGCTTCTGTACCTGGTACTTCCAGGTCAACCAGACACCATACTTTATTCCGGAGTATTCATGCATTGAGAGTATCAATGCAAATTTTGAAGCAAGGTCGGGGTCCGGTAAACGCTCGCGAGGCGTCGAGCAGTATCTGAAGGCTCTGAGGGAAGTCGGGAGAGGGTCGAGGGAGGAGCCACGAGCAACAAAGGCTCGACAGACGGTGAGTAAGCGTGCTCGAGGCTCTACTTCCACTGCTGATCCTGCCCCAAAGAAGGTCCGAGAGACTTGACGGCCGAAGTTTCTCTATCCGAAGACATCCCTGCTGGTGTTGAGGAACCGAGGAAGAAGAGGCAGATGAAGAGGCTGTCCCCTTAGTCCGTGCCCATAGGTTGCGCAGCAGGGGCTGCAAGAGTTCAGAGGGAGGAGAGCCTGTTGACGAACCGACCGCCGCTGACGAGGCCGAGCAGTTCGAAGTCGACATCATGAGCGGAGGTGATGTTGAGATTCCGGGGGTCTCAGCTCAGCCCGGGTTTTTCCTCAGCTCACGAAAGGAGAGATGAGGCACGGCAACCGGAGGTCGACATCATGAGTGATGTTGAGATTGCAGGAGTCTCAACTCAGCCCGGGTCTTCCCCTGCTCATGAAAGGAGAGATGAGGCACAGCAACCTGGGTCTCCAAGTGTGTTCATCTCCAGTTCTCAGACAGTTGACCCCAGCCCTACCACTGGGGTAATTGGTGGCAAGGCTCCGGCTACCGAGGCCTCTCGCGTTGAACTGTCGTCTTCCTTATCCGCAGAGGGAAGCGATTTTGAGGATGAGGTCGACTATGGTGATGAACCCGCTCCTCCTGATCCGAGTAAATTCTCACACATCTCGGAGGAGGAAATACATGGGTGCGAGTCGTTGACAGCATCACCACTGGCGGCAGTTATTCCCGCTGAAGGTACTCTTTTCACCTTCTGACTTGATTTCCCTTTTCATTTTGAAGAGGAGGTTTTAACATTCTCCTTTTATGCTGCAGGGTTGGCCGAGGATATTGAGGCTGCAACCTCCTCGCATACCGAGGAGATGGTGCAAGAGTTGACCCAGCCGGAAGGAGTTGAGGCTCCAGCCGCCGAGATGCCTCCAGAGAAGGCAATTACTGAAATCGGGGAGACTCCCACTCTGCAGGACGAGGAGGCAACCACTGAAGCCAGGGAGACTTCTACTCTGCAGGATTCGCGCAAGAATTTAACATCTCTGGACCTCCAACTTGGTAAGGAAGTTTTGATGTCTTGAATGTTTCTCTTCTCACCATTGTAGCTAATGTTGAGATAATTTGCAGAGAGAACTGGGGGGGCTCAGGTGGAGAGTCTGACGGTCAGTGCCCCTCCGGAAGGCCACACAGCTCAAGCCTCGGCCGAGGTTTCTGAGGAGGTCGAGCTTACTACTCTGTCATCAGCTGTGGAGGTTCCTGCAGAGGTAGCACTCCCAGAAGCGCTAGTGGCTACTCTTGCTCCTGCCGTACCGGTGGTCAGCCCGACTCTTGCGCGAGAAGAGCCGGCTTACATCCCTCACCCCGTGATAGAAAGGGGGTCGGGGAGCACCTCGGGCGATGATACTATGGAGTTCCTGACACGCAAAACGGTGCAGCATTTCTTTGACTCGATACGATCATGCATCGATTTCATCCTGTCTGGGGTAGCTCCTTTGAATTCGCCCGGATGTTTCTCGAAAACTTGGCCGAGAACATCAAGTTGGCCGGAGGCCCTTCGCTAGCCCAGGCGTGTCTGCTGGTGGTGGAGCAGCTGGGACAAGACCTGAGAGAGCTTCGATCCCTAGAGGATGCCGGCTCATTCCACGAAGCCCAGGAAACTCTAAATAGGCTCCTTGCTGCTCAAGAGCAAGAGCGAAGAGAGGTGGAGGAGCAGATAACCGATAACACCCGTCTTCTTGAAGGTTTCCAGGCTGATCATCAAAGGCTAGCGGTTGAGTCCAAGGAATCTGTCATGATCATACAGGCTGCAAAGCAGGCTATCCTTGACTCTCGGGCTGCTATAGCCAGGGCTGAGGCCATGATTGTTTTTAACGAACAGAAGCTTGCTACCTCTGAAAAGAGGCTAGCGGAGTTAGAGGCTGCCAAGGCGCAAGTTGAAGCAAACCTCTATGTTCGTTCATCCAAGTTGGAATCCCTCCGAGTGCAAGCGCAGGGATTTTTATCTGAGGCGGATCTGCGGGCCCAAGCTCTCATGGAGGCTGAGAAGGCGCGTCAACATAAGATACATCGCCTTAGAGAGCAAATCCTTTCCTTGGCGAACCAGGACTTGTAGCCTTCTCTTTTTTTTTTTTTGTAAAGAAAAGGACACTCTGTTTTACTAAGAGTGTTTGTATTAACTTTTATCACTTTTCTTTGATGTAATAAAAGTCTTCGGAGTTCTTGTTCCATCTTTATTGCCTTGCTGTAGATGAATTCAACTTCTTTTAATGAAACGCGGCGTTAACTCAAGTCTTCTTGATGAGACGCGACATTGATTCATAGGAACCTAGATAGAACTAAGTTCTTCTGATGAGACGCGGCATCAAATCATAGAGAGAGACGCGGTCATCAGTTCATAGGAACTTAGGCAGAACTAAGTCCTTTTGATGAGACGCGGCGTCAATTCACAGAGAGAAACACGGGTTTAATTAACGCGAATCTGTCCTGCTCATGAAGACGCGGTTCAAGTGGACGCGAAGGACGTAGTTTTTGAGTGTGACTCACTGGTCGCAGTCCTTAAGGATGCAGCGCTGGGTCTTTTGACTAGGTGCAAAAACCCATCACTACCCATGAAGATGCAGCTCCCCTGATGAAGACGCGGTTTGAGCGGACGCGATGGACGCAGCCTTGCATATTTTCCGACTAATCCCACAATGGCCTAAGTCTTTTTGCTGAGTTAAGTGATTTCCCTTAAAATGGCCCCGTTTGCTGAAGGGACGCAACTTTGGGTCACGCGGACATTCCTCTGGAATGCAGGTGGACGTTATTCAGCCTGAAAAGGGGACACGGATTCCCGGACGCGGATTTCTCATCTGCGTCTTGATGTAACTTCCCAGGCGTTAAATGCGGCCTGACTTAAAGATTTCATGAGATCTTTGAACGTCAAGTCTTCACTGACGATTGGGAAACCGGGTCGTCCGTTGTTTCCCGAAGCAGTTGTCCACGCGTTGGTTTCTCATTGGACTCAGGTGTTAATGCCTTTTAATGCAAAACCGGCGCTGGCAGTTTGAGACCAGCGTCTGCGACGCTTCCCGAAGCAACGTTCCACGCGTCAGACTCCTATTGGACTTTGACGGTCGTGCGGTCATTAAGGCCGACTGTTCCAATTGATGAACCATTATGGGCTGCCTATAAATAGGGCTTACCCTCTTCCTTTAGCAGTCCATACTTGGACTATTTTCTTTTGACAGCGAGTGCACTGAGAGTTTCTGTCTTCTCCCTTCAAGGACTTCACCAGGGGTTTGCCTCCATGGATGAAGATGACCCAGAGTTTTCATGCTTCTGTTTGGTCTCTTCAGAAGATTACCACTGTCAAGTGATTTCAATAACAGAAAGCGTCTCTCTGAACTCCTTTTATATCCGCGCTTCGATGCAGAGAGTTACACTCTTAATAGAGGCCTCTGCGGGTATGCCGTCCCGACTTGCCATGATATTTTTAGTCCACTCAGGCTTGCACCTTGGCATCTCTTAAAGAGATATCACCATCTGGATGAAGTCTTAGTTGGTGCATTCCTCTTCTGGAATTTGCGCCATCGACTTGAACTTCTCTGGACGCGAGTACAGAAGTCTTTGGCACTTGGCGCTGGCTTTGCTCATGAAGCTCGTGTTTTAAGGCCACTGACTTGGATGAATTCTAACTCGGGTTAAAGGTTTCAGACCCGAATCTTGCAACTCCTGTTCATTCAACAGGGAGATGGCAATTTTTTTCGGCGTCTGAGTCTTTTCGCGCCTGGTGTGTTAGACGCAGATGCAAAAAATTGGACTGCGTTTGAACCCTGCGTGTATCACATTTTTAACTCGCGTCTGTTTCTGCGTTGCGAAAGTTTTGGCTCACTGCGTGGGTCATTTCCGCGTCTGTAGTCTTCGGCAATAACTGCGTTTGTGACTTAGTTTTCTTCTGTCGAAGTGTACTAAGTTCTGAATTGTCTAATTCCCTTGTTTGCTTCTTGCAGGTAGGCTTGATCGTCCTTTTTCAGGTTCGCTGGGCCCCTGGAAGAATATTTCAGCCGGCGAACTCGTTCGATGTTCGTCCACAAGGGAAGAAATCATAGTCCCCGTTGTCCACAAGGGAAGAAATCACGGTCCCTGACGGGGACTTAACCCTCGTCAAGATCTCTTTGGAAACGATGCACCAGTCATGCTTGCGGGCTGGTCACGGTCAGAGTGAGTATGGCTGCGAGGGGGTTACGGTGGATATAGTGGCAGATAGCATCCCCTTCCTCTCTCACCCTAGAAGTGACATCGAGGACACTCCATGTTTGTTGGATGGCCTTCTGGCGAAAGAGATGCTCATGAACGAAGGGTTGCATGGCTTTCTGCTGCCACCGGACCTCAAGAACACCATTGCTCTTAGCTTAGTCAGCTAGGGCTCTTTCGATGTTTACGTCATGCACCATAGTGCAATTGGCTCCAATTGTCGCCACAGTTTGGCGCTTTTCCAAACATCGTGTACTTGGAATCAGATGCGGCTTCAAGGAGTGAGTACGGCCTCTGAGAGAGAGAGAGGGACTTCTTTGTATTTCTTAATTGTAACACTCAATCTTATTGTATAAGAGAGCATTTTGTATCACTTTCATATGCCTGGATATAAATAAAAGTGACATTTTTCTTTCTGCCTCTCTTCTATTGTCTTGAACCTTTTGTCTTCAGTTAGACGCATAGAAGCAGAAGATCTTTGACTTCGTCAAAATTATGATGATAATCTTAATAAGTCAAATTTTGTAGGGAAAGATCCTATTTCAGGAACTTTCACGATACTGTCAGAGGTGTAATATTAACTTGATAAGAGATAGGATAATTTTGTGAACCTGTCAATCTATAAAAGAGAATGACAAGTGAAACTCGTACCCCCAGGGAAAATGGGCCTTTATCAAGGTTTAGGATTCACTTGATTAAGCTCAGCTGGGGATTTGAAGGAAAACATTGTTAATGGTGTAGTATTAACCTAACAATGTTTTTAGGTAGACTTGTTATTCTGTTGAAGAGAATAACAAGTGAGACTAGACTCGCAGAGAATCTAGGAAAATTTTTACCGTTAGAGGTGTGATATTAACTTAACGGGTTGAAAGTTGTCTTGCCAGAAGTGTGATATTAACTCGACAAGAATTTGAATCAGAGGTGTGATATTAACTTGACTCAGAAGCATTTCAGCTTTCGTTTGGGAAAACTGAAAGTGTCACTGACATAGGTGTGATTTTTAACTTGCCAGTGAGGGTAATGCTAGAGGTGTAATGTTGAACTTGGCATTGGTCATCTCAACTCCTATACGGAAGTTTGAGGGAAATTCATTGTCATAGGTGTATTGTTGAACTTTAACAATGACTTAGATGCTAGAGGTGTAGCGTTAAACTTAGCATCGTTCATTTCAGCTTCGATATGGAAATCTGAGGAAAAGGTGACTGTCAGAGGTTTAATATTGAACTTGACAGCAACTTGATTACTGTTAAAAGTGTAATGTTGAACTTAACAGTAATTTGTCAGAGGTGTGATGTTAACTTGACAAGAATTAATTTACGATACGAGCAATTTTGAGGACCTGTCATCCTATTGATGAGAATTGACAAGTGGAGTTTGGAATGTCAGAGGTATAGTGTTAACTTGACAACAACTGTATTTTGTAGACCTACCATTCTGTGGATGAGAATTGGTAATGGATTGTGGAGGAAAGGGTGGAACTACATCCACTTAGGATTTTTAGCAAACCCTCAGCTATCAACGGATTTGAGGTGCCTTTACCAACTACCGTTTGAGTTGGGCTAGCCATGCTATTCCCCTCAGCATGATGAGTTGTCGAAGACTTATGTTGGGCTTAGAAGCCAACATTTTCCTCTATCCTTAGCCGTCGGAGGCGTTGGATATTAATGAAGAAACTCTTCTTGTTTTGATCAGAGGTGTAATTTTGAACGTGATCGGAGGAGGAGTACTATCAAGGATAGTACTTTTTCAAGAATCTGCCATTGATCGGCATCATGAGTGTATCGCCATTTGAAGTAATGAGGCGATACGATCCATTTGCGTAGACTGACTCTACTACGAATGGTCCTTCCCATTTGGGTTGGAATTTTCCTTTTGTCTTGTGCGTCATCACCATGGGTCTTCTGACGGCTAAGACTAGGTCGCCTTTCTTGAAAGTTCGCACTTTAACTTTCTTGTTGAAGGCTCTGGTAATTCGAGCCTGGTAAAGCTCAATTTGTTGCTGGGCCTGCAGACGTTTATCATCTAAGGCTTCCAATTCTTGGAGTCGCTGTCGATGCTTCTCCTCTGTTGTCATCTCTGCTGTCAAGGCGACGCGTAGAGATGGAATTTGGATCTCTAGTGGAAGCACGGCTTCACACCCATAGACCAAAGAAAATGGCGTAGCTTTAGTTGGGGTTCGCACAGTTGTGCGGTAGGCCCATAAGCATTCACCTAGCTTATCGTCCCAGTCTCGTTGACTTTTCGAGACGAACTTCTTGAGAAGCTTGCCAATAGTCTTGTTGAAAGCTTCTGCGAGGCCGTTAGCGGCAGGATAGTATGTCGTTGAGGACACACTCTGGATTCTGAACTTAGCGCAGAATTTCTGGAACGCCTGGCTGATGAACTGGGGTCCATTGTCATGGACAATTCGCCGAGGTACACCAAAACGGTAAATGACGTGATGCTTCACGAACTTGATCACGTTAGACGATTTTACCTCCTTCAAAGGAACGGCCTCAGCCCATTTGGAGAAGTAATCGGTTATTGCCAAAATGAACCGATGTCCTTTTGATGATGGTGGGCTGATAGGGCCAACCACATCCATTCCCCACATTTCAAATGGCCAAGTAGAAGCCGTGGAGTGAAGGTAGCCTGGTGCTTGATGGATGAAATCGCCATGCACTTGGCAAGCGTGACATCTTTTAGCATAAGTGACGGCGTCGGCAATCATCTTGGGCCAATAGTAACCCAATCTTTGGAGTCGATGTGCCAGTTTTGGGCCGGGTTGATGGGCTCCACACATGCCGTCGTGGGCTTCTTTCAATCTTCTTGAGCCTCCTTTGGTGAGAGGCACCGGAGCAAGACCCCGTCATGCGATCGACGATACAATGTTCGTGTAATCGCATTGTAGTAAAATTTATGGGCTTTCCTTCGAATGGCAGCCGCTTCTTTGGCGTCCTCAGGCAGGATGTCACACAAGACATAGTCGATATAGGGGAATCGCCAGTCTTTAAGCTCTGGCCCGGTTGACAATTCCAGCGCTTCTTTGCCTTGATACTCTCCCTTTGACTCCTGATAGTCTTCGAGGGCAGTTCTCGGGCAATACAGGTCGTGGCTGTAGACGAATACCTTCTCCATCGCTCCAGCTGGAAGAGCTAAGGAGGCCGCGAGGGACGCTAGTGCATCTGCATGCGCATTTTGCCTGCGCGGTACATGATCGATGTAGAAGTTTGTGAACCTCTCGGCCATGTGGATAGTTGCGTTGTAGTAGGGTACTAGGTCCTCATGTCTGACTTCGTACTCCCCGCGAACTTGGCTAACAATGAGTTTGGAGTCACCGTATGCCTCGAGATTTTTAACGCCAATCTCATCGGCGAGCTGCATCCCAATCAAAAGAGCGTTGTATTCTGCTACATTGTTGGAGCAAGGCTCAGTTAGCGAGACAGCTCGAGGAATCACATAGTTCTGTGGCGAGACGAGCACTACTCCTACCCCCGCTACGATGTGTCCTTTTGGGCTTGTTCTGGATGCACCGTCAAAGAAGAGTTGCCACACTTGACTTTCGAACGATGTCTGAGTTAGGCAGGCTTCAGCGACCTCATCTGGGAGATCGTCGTAAAGTTTGGTTGCCCTCGGATCTGGATGCTCAGCCAGGAAATCCGCCACCGCTTGTCCTTTAATGGCCTTCTGTGGTAAAAAGTGCATTTCATATTGAGATAACAATATGGCCCATTTTGCCAGTCGGCCATTTAGCGATGAGGTTTTGTCATGAGTAACCTCAAGGGGTTGACTTTTGATATGACATTTATGGTTTGGCCTGCCAGGTAGTGTCGCATTTTCTGAATGGCGAACACCAGTGCCAAACATTCCTTCTCGATCGGGTTGTACCGATGTTCGGCTCCGATCATTGTTCTACTCAGATAGTAGATTGCTTGTTCTCACCCTTGATCATCATTCTGAGCTAGTAGAGCTCCCAAAGAATGATCCATTGCTCGAACGTATACCAGGAAAGGTTTTCCGGATACCGGAGCTGCAAGGACTGGTGGTTGTGTGAGGTATTGTTTAATTTCCTCGAACGCTTGTTGGCAAGCGTCGTCCCAAATGAACGAGACACCCTTCTTCATTAATTTGGCGAAGGGGTGGCATCTTCCGGAGAGGTTTGATATAAACCTGCGGATGTACGCCAATCGTCCTTGTAATCCCCTGAGCTCCTTGAGGCTTCTCGGGGGTTGCATCTCCTGGATAGCGCGGATCTTTTCCGGGTCCAAATGGATTCCTGTGAAAGTTACAACAAATCTTAGGAATTTACCACTGGCCACCCCAGGAAGGACTTGGTGGGATTCATCTTCAATTGATGAGCTTGCATGATATCAAAGACAACCTTCAGGTCGGATATGTGATCATCTTTAGTGCGGCTTTTTACCGCGATGTCGTCAACATAACACTCCACCGTTTTGCGTATTTGCTGATGGAAAATGACATTCATGGCCCTTTGATATGTTGCCCCTGCATTCTTCAGTCCGAAGGACATGACGGTATAGCAATATACCCCTTGAGGTGTCCTGAAGGAGGTATGCTTTTCGTCATCAGGATACATTTTAATTTGATTGTATCCTGAGAATCCATCCATGAAGGACATTCGTTCGAATCCACAAGTATTGTCAATCATGACATTTGTGATTGGCAGTGGAATTCGTCTTTGGGGCAAGCCTCGTTTAGATCACGGAAGTCGATGCAGATCCGGATCTTCCCGTTCTTCTTGGCAACTGGGACAATGTTGGCTACCCAGTCGGGATGTTGTTCTTCCCTGATGAAGCCAGAATCAATAAGTTTTCTGACTTCTGATTGAATTGCCTCCATTATTTCTGGACGGAACTGTCGCTGCTGTTGTTTGACAGGTTTTGCGTCCGGATTGATGTTGAGGCGGTGCATAGCCACTTGAGGATCAAGTCCAGGCATGTCCTCGTAATTCCAGGCGAAGACGTCTATATACTCTTGTACAAGAGATATTAGATCCTTCTTCTCCGAAGGTGACAGGCCGTCACTTATGAAGATGGGCTTAGGATTGGCCTCATCTCCTAGATTGACTTGAACAACCTTGTCTTCTGTGGGTGGCTCGCGCTGTTCAAAGCGGGTATCCCAAAGAGTATTTAAATGTTTGATCCAAGGATCTGTATCAGATTGGATCATTTCTTCATCTCCGTCTTCCAGGTGGCTTGCTGAAACCATGTTCACTGAAAGTTCTCTGAAGATGTTGCCGACACTGACATCCGACTCCCACGATGACGTGCCTGAAGAGTAATTATGACCTGATGGCCCTCCAGAATCAGAGGCTGATGGGATCGGAGTCGATACATAGCCCAACCCCCGGCCGTCCGATGATAATAATCGGGGGCTTTCCCTTTCGGCACAAAGGATCGAAGTAGCGTTCTCCTTCCTTTGCCGAAGTTCAACCCGGGTCTGTTGGTTAGATCGTACCCCATGCACTTCTTCATTTTGAGCGCTTTTGGTTCATAATGACCGAACTGAGGGGATTCCTCCTCGCCTTCCGATTCTTCGCGGGGCGTTGGTTCAGACGAGATTCGCCCAAAAAGAATTGGTTTTTGGCCTTTCCGTCTGGCTGGAACCATAAATATAGATTCTTGCGCATTACCATTCTCTTGGTATGCCCGAAGGATGATTTTACTGGTACATGCAACGATGTCAAAGTATCCATTGCCGACCAGAGGTCATCATCTACATCAGTGCTAGTATCTGACGGTATTGAATCAGAAGCAAACATAGAAAAATATGCTAAATCTAATTCTTCATTAATGTACCATCCGCCTGCATCATCAGCGGAGGTATTATCAACATCGGGCTTATTAATGCCCGTTACAGGTGGATTCAGCTCCCACACGCACTCATCTTCTTCCAGCTCGGTGTCGGCTTCATTGCCAGAGTCTAGTTCTTCTGGTTGCGGGACTTCATCTATTTCTACAGATTCCTGATATAGGAGGGAATCTGTGAAATAATTCTCCACTCCCTTGAACGGATGCCTCTCGGCAATTAACGTTCGCACGTTTCCACTCCCGTCAATGTATTTCATGACTTGGTGGAGAGTAGAGGGAACGATGGAGTTGCGATGAATCCACGGTCGTCCCAGCAGCAAGTTGTAGGAGGTGTCAGCATCTATGACGTAGCATGTCACCTCTGACCTCAGATCTCCAATCTGGAATTTGAGCTTGACCTTCCCCATCGGACGGGTACTGTTGGCATTGAACCCATAAATGGTCGTCTGGGTAGGGCTCAAACGGTGAGTAGGAATCCCGAGATGTTGCATGACCTGGCGAGGCATGATGCTCAACGCGGACCCTGGATCTACCTGAATGCGGTTCACCTCAGACGATCCAATATACCCTGTGAAGTACAGGGGTCGTTCATGCTTCCCTTTAACCTGCATATCATCTGCTGTGAAGGTAATGCAGGGAGCATTTGGGGAGGTGTGGAGGCAATCCTCTACATCTTCCTCCTTCGGCACCTGGGTTATGAAGACCTCAGCATTTGTCAGAGCTTCTTGTAGAGCTTCTCTGGTCGACTTTGATAGTCTAAGAAGTTTATACAAGGTAATGTGTGCCGGGATGTTGGCTAGTTGAGCCAGGACATCAAAGCGGTAAGGTGTCGTGGATCCTTCCGCTACACCTTTCGAAAGAACTTGAGAAAACCGAGTTTCTTTCTGTTTCTCCACAAGTTGTTTCGTGGAGGGCTTGGTTGGCTCTACAGCTGGTTGTGGAGGGGTTGCCGCCGTTTCGCCATACTGCTTTAAGTACGGCTGTCCCGAATAGGTTCCCGCCATCGGTTGGTTAGGCTCTGCGGTCAGAACTATTGTTTCCTCCTCTGAGTCGGTTAACGAGGGAACATCAGTCTCGGCTTCTCGAGAGGAGGCACACACCACATTGCAGGATGAAGCCTTTGCCTTCCCTTTGGATTTCCTGTTGGTCACAGTAATCCATTGTTGTTCATTGACAAGGTCAGGGTGGACCCACATGATTTCCTCTTGAGATGTAGGGACAGGTACCAAGCCTTTCTCTTGCTGCTGATGAGGGTCTGTGTTGACCACTCTCAGCTCTCCTTTTGGGATAGGGACTACTCCAGAGGGTATCGGAGGTTGTCTTCCGAACTGGAGAACTGACGTCACATTGGCCGTCACCTTCTTCTGCTCTGGTCGGAGCTTTAACACCTCCGCGTCAATCAGAGCTTGAAGGATGTCCTTGAAGACGTAGCAGCTTTTGGTAGGGTGCCCCAGCATCCTGTGGTACAAGCAATAGGTGGGATTGTCGGTCTTGCCGACTTCCTCGGGGCGCCTAGCTTCAGGGAGCTTCAGTCAGTTGCTCTTGTTGAGTAATTTGAAGAGCGAGTCGACATGTTCATCCTTGAAGGAATACTGTTTGTTGGCCCGTGGTTGGCTCGAAGAGCCACTTCCCTTGACCGGTTGAGGTTTGACAGGGGACTTGGTCTCCGCTGCCAAGTTATCCTTCCTTTTGGCTTGGAGGGATGTGTCTGGCGCACGCCTTGTTGACCTCTCGGCCTGGGCTTACCTTCTTCTGCTCTGACGCGGGCGACAATCTCCTCAGCCTGTTCACCTTGTTGGACTAATTGCTTCCAGGTGCGGCTTTCAGCAACTCCTATTTGATCAAGGAGTGAGGTTTGATGATTGTGGCGGCATGTTTCCACCAGAGTGACCTGGGTCATGCCGCTTGGACATCGGAGTGCCACGTTCCGAAATCTTTCCACGAAAGACTTGACGGACTCTCCCTTTCGCTGTTTAGTAGCCAAAAGGGTGGGCATCGTGACTTCCGATTCATCCTCGAAGAAGCGCGTTAAGAAAAGCTTCTCCAAATCGCCCCAGTTCTTGATAGAACCTTCTGGGAGCTTCATGAACCATTCAAAGGCCAGCCCTTTCAGGGTGCCGATGAACAGACGGGCCAGGATAGCATCGTTATCTACTACATTCCCGGTTTGGGATTTAAAGTAGTAGATGTGTTGGTTGGGTGACCCTTTCCCATCGAATGCTTGGAGGGTTGGAGCCTTAAACTTGGGCGGGTATGGAACCAAGTCCCATTCAGCAGGATAGGGCCGGACCACTCCAGCTTCTTGGAGGCCTTTACGGTTGGTAAGGGCCTCGAGGCGTTGCTCCAATTGACTCATTCTTTTAGCATGAGCCTTTCCCTGGTCTTGGTCGCCCTTTACTTGCGACGAGGATTTGGACGAACTAGAAGTAGATCGCGGCCTCTCCTCAGAAGGTTCGGAAGATGAGCTTTCTCCCTTTCTCCCTTTGCCCTTCGTCTTTTTAGGAGGAGATTTCCTCCTGTCTTCGAGCAACTGTGCAAGCATCTGCTTGAGGGAGTCGATAGATTCCTGCTGAGAAAGAATCATATCCATTTATGCCTTCTGGATTTGTTCTAAACGTCTAGCCGTTTCCTCAGGAGTGCCTATCATGTAGGCGGAGGCCTCCTTCTCAACGGAAGAGTTTGAAGCCCGTGATTCCGCTACGGCGGAGTGAGAATCATTCACTTTAATGCCATGAGCTAAGGCATTATAATCAATCTGGGGAATGGCCCCAGTCCGGGTGCGAGTGTGTTGATACACCCCTTCCGGTTCAGAGTCAGACTCATCCGAGCTGACTGCAGGTTGTTTTCCCTTACTCCTACTCGTCATATTCACAGTGAGCTCCGGGTACTCAATGTCAGAGAAGGTTCTCCTTCTGTGGGAGCGCCTTCTTTTGGCTGACGGGGGAATCAGGGTCAGCTGTCTAACTAAAGACTGCTGGTGCACACCTGAACCACAACGGCACTCGGAGAGCATAGAGATGAGCCGTTGGCAGCAACATGATGAAGTGACCTGATTGGCACTTCTTTTCTTCGTCAAGTAATCCCTCAGATCCACGGGAGGGGGATCGAAGAGATTAACCTCGCAACGCCGAAGACGGGAGGCATCCATATGCTGTACAGCATGGACGCGGGCTTCAGGGACGCGGTTCTCGCGTCGTGGCTGTATAACGCGCGTCTGGCGTCTCTGTTGGGACGAGACGCAACTGCCGCGCTGCCGCTCGGTGCGTCGGGGCAGAGACGTTTGAGAGAGGATGGGCTGCTGGGCCCCACGCCTATGGGCGCGTGCCTCTCGCGCTTGACGAGGCGCAGAGGCTTCACCTTGGCGTTTGGTGAGTTGGTCTTCAGAGGACCTAGCTTGAGGAGTCTCGCGTTTTGGCCGCCAAACGCGGACTTCACGTGCTGGACGTGGCGCGGGCAAGGCGCCAGATTGTACGTCGCGTCCAGCCTCAGTCGGACAACCAGAGGTTCCAACTTGTAGCTGACGCGCACGTCTCCTCTGTCGACGCTCAGCGTTCCGGTTGCGTCGTGGAGGTGGAGAGTGACCAACGATGACCTGATGCTGGACACCAGAGATTTTGACCACGCGGGTCTTCTGAGAGACGCTGACGCGTGTGTTCCGCGCGGCGCGGTCGGTCGCAACGGCAGTTGTGCCTGAGACCACGCGGGCCTTCTGAGAGGCGTTGGCGCGTGTATCTTGCTTGGCACAGTTGGCAGCAGCAGCGCCCGAGAGAGCTTCAGATCGGGCTTCGGGGGCATTCCCCGTCGAGACCCTGCGGCAGATGCGGGTCCTGGGGCTCTTGGAGCCGGCAGAGAGAAACTCTTCGTATTTCGCCTGGTCGAACTCGACAACAAGCGATTCGACCATCTTTCCCTTACGAAGGACGTCATCTTGCGCCACGATTTGCTCATCAGTGACAAATGTAGTCCCCAGCGGAGTCGCCATCTCTTGTACGCGCCGGAAAAGGAAATAAAAGGCGTTCGCTGTAAAATTTCCTTGAATCAGATGAAAAATTACAACAAAAACTGTTTTCCTTCCAGTTACAAGGGAGGGAGGATGTTGAATCTTGAATCCTCCCTTTGTTTATGGCTGGGTTCTTCAAGTGGCGGTGGAGAGTGAATCTTATTCTCCGTTGACCGGATGACCGTCGGGATCGTCAGGGATCTTCTCTTTGGCTGGTAGAAGGAGTAGCACAGCTCTGTCTACCAAAACTCTCAAAGAGGAGGTAGGCAAAGAGCAACTTGTTCGCGGCAAGCTTGCTGAAGAGTTGAGCTCTCTCCTGCTTCTCTCTCTGTCTGCCTGTGTGTAGTCTATTATCTCTCTCTTTCTCTTTCTTCGTTCCTCCTGTGGTTCATAGCGACGGGGCTATTTATAGAGGTTCCAGGGGTGAACGTGCCCCCTAAAAACGCTCCACAATGAGGGGCTGACCTCGCTATGTGGGCGGCGACTGGCCCCATAACCAGGGCGGTTATAACCGAGACGCGGGTGTCAAGCCCACGCGCCTTGATGCTGAGACGCGGGTGTCGAGCCCTCGCGCCTTGGTGCTGAGACGCGGGTGTCGAGCCCACGCGCCTTGATGTTGAGACGCGGGTGTCGAGCCCCACGCGCCTTGATGGTGAGACGCGGATGGCCATCATTAGTCCTGTGTCTAGAACCTGAAACTCTGCCTCTTTTAATGGCTTGTCTTCTAATGATTTTTTAGACAGCCTACACCTCCTTTTTAGAAGCAGTCGAGACTCGATACTCTTCGTCAGATATTTTCTCGAGAATCTCCCACATCTTCATTGTAGACATCTTATATAGCACATAATACTTGATGTCTTGTGTCAAACAAGACCTTATAAGATCACAAGCTGTCTTATTCATCTTATCCCAATCCATTTCAGAAGTCTTCTTTGGCTTTTTTAATCATAGAGTATCTTCAAGGTTTGATGTCGTCAACACATCCATCACCTCACACCTCCACATCCCAAAATTGTTCGTACCATCAAACTTTATCACATGATCTTCATCGGATGTGGGTTCACGGATTTCACCGTGGACTAACTTTCTCCGACCATCTTCTTAATAGACTCCTCAACGCAATGCAAAATATGATTAGTGAAAAATAAATCCAAATAAGAAAGATCATATCTTTATCTCCAAACGAAATTGTAGACAATGTCCAAGTTGATTTGCTCCAACTAAACGAAAACTCCCTGTCGAACACGGAAAGTTCTGATACCACTAGTTGGGAATCCAAGCGACAGAGAATAAAAATTTTAGATAATAGTCACCAATCGCACGAACAAGTAAATAAAGAAAAGAAGAGAACATAAGATTTAACGAGGTTCGACAATTTGTCTATGTCCTCGAGGCAGAAGGGGAGAGAGTTCTCATTAAAACCAAAAAATTACACGATACTGTACATTATACTATACATATTAGTATGTATATATATGTATGTATGTATATGAAATGAAACACACACACATGCATGTTGGCTTTGCTACCATACCCCCACCATACATGTGGGTACTAGTACCTCATGAAGGGGGGAGGGATGGAACCTTGCCTATAGGTGTAAGATATAGATGTAGAGAGATGGTGTTAGGGGGGGCTCTTGTCATGATATTATTGAAGAGATTGGAGAATAAATAGGGGGGATGAAGAGAAGAAGCTCATTTGGCAACACACACACACACACACACACACACACACACCTCTCTCTCTCTCTCTCTCTCTCTCTCTCTCTCTCTCTCTCTCTCTCTCTCTTCATTCTAACTTCACAATAAACTCTTTTTTCTCTTCCCTTGCTGCCAGCAAAAAAAAACAGCAGCAGCAGCAACAGCCAAAAACACACAGCAGCAGCCAAAATCCTCCCATTTTCTGCAACCACACACACTCTCTCCCCCTCTCATTCCCTCACAAAATTTTTCTTACTTCCTTTATACAAGAAAAAGACTTCCTTAACATGTTTTATCCCCTCCAAAGACCAAATAGAATAAGGTAAAGTGGTGATCTAACATCACCATAAAAGGAAATTCTTGAAGACAAGGTTGATTAAGGATAACGAGTTAGAAGGGTGATATTGGTTAAATGGTAAGCAAAACCTTAAGATTTCGACCCCTCTTATACTCTTTCAACTAAGAACTAATTATGATGTTATTGTGGCCTTGTAGACGCAAATATAACGGGAGACAAAACTTGATAAGGAGATACTCTCTTCAAGAGTGAGTAGAGCATCCAAACCCTAATAAAAATAGTAGGAGTGTAAAGCTTGAAATAAAGGAGAATTTCTAAGTTATAAATGAACATGAAATTGAAGGATAATGCATGTGTATGATTTATAGATTTCATGTGTACATAATCTAATGACAATCATGTTGTAGCTATTTTCATGCATGTTTAACATTGTGTGTGATTGTGTGTATACATGGTAGTCCACCACATGCCTTTTTAGAGAAATAGTTCTATGGATAAATATGATACTTGATGTTATGCATATATTTATGGCTACGCATATATTAAGATGACATGATATGTTGGTTATCTTGAAAAGACTCGCATATTGATAATTTAGCTAGTGATTACCCATACATGTTAATGACTTCCATAATATTGACATGTTGTAAAGTAGAAATTATAAAATTATTATGTTGTCGTTGCTCTATGAGTCCTTGCATGTTGTTATTACATGAAGGACGTGATTATTGCATATTTGGAGGAAGGGATCGGGTTGAACTGGAGGTGACCGAAGGGGAGAATATACGGTAATATATAGGAGGAAGGGACCGGGTTGAACCGGTGGTGATCGAAGGGGGGAACTATTGCGTTGAATAACATATAGGAGGAAGGGACCGGGTTTAACTGGAGGACACCGAAGGGGGAGCCCAATGTTATGTTTAACAAGTATGTTAATGTGATTAAGATAGAAATTCCATGTTGAAATTACATAAAAATCTTAACACTAGACTCTGTGATGAGTCGACTGATACAAGCAAAATCCTACGTATAAGTCGATTAACCCAAGACTTAATCGACTATAGGTGTGAGATTCTGTTACATAAGCTGCTGGAAACCACCCTTAGTCGACCATATATGATAGGTTAGTCGACTAGCCTCAGTTACAGGAAATAAACAGAGAGTACACATCTTCTTTTAGCCATGATTAGTCGACTATAAATGGTGAATAGTCGACTAGTGTCTATAGTAGTCAACTACACCAGATAGGGTAGTCGACTAAACATTTGTTAAGCAACAAACAGAGAGCACATATCTTTTTGATCCAGAATTAGTCGACTACAGTTGACTTCTAAGTCGACTAGTATCAAGTGTAGTCGACTATACCAGATAGATTAGTCGACTAGGTAAGTTATAGGCAGCCAACAGAGAGCTAACACCTTTTTGAAGAGACCCCAGTCGACTGTAGCTTCTATATAAGTCGACTTAAGGTAGAATTAGTCGACTATAGGTATGAGCAAGTCGACTATCAGGACCTGTTATTGTGTTTCAGTTAGGATTTCAATACCCAAAAATAGTATCAATTACAATTGTTAACTTGATGATAAAATTTCAAACAAACCTACGTAATGGATATGCATATAAATACTATTTTACTCACTGAGCTGTCGAGCTCACTCTGTTCTCATTATCACCTTCAAGTTTGGATAAAGGTAAGGGACCCGCTTAATGGCAATATATGCGGGATAGGTGTCAACGGAGACATTTTCATCCTTTTAGCATGTTCTTATGATATGTATATTGTTGTAGAAAACTATGTAAAACTTCTATTTGGATGTTTGCCATGAACTTGTAAATATTAAAATGTTTGGCGTTAGACTCAAATCCTGCATATTATTGTGGAGTTTTATGGAATAGCAATGTATTAGACTATATTTTTTAATGAGTTGTCAGATCAATGTTTTGAAAATATGCTAAATCATGTTAAGATCATGCATGCTATTTTAGTGAATAATGTTGTAAAGTATAGAGCAGGCTGATGTTAGCCGAATTGAAGTATTATATCTGGATAGGTCTCACGCTTGGATTAAGGATAATCTGTGATGATTGTAATCTGAATGAAAGTTTATAAGACTGGGACCGTTACAGTTGGTATCAGAGCTAAGGTTTATAGGTAGAAGGAGAAGGTTAAGTCGGAGGTAGGAGGCAATAGAATTGTTAGGCTTATATGTATGGATATGTGATTATACTTAGGTAGTGAGTTTTATGTGACGGATTAACCATGAATCAAGCAGTAATTGATTATTTCCTCGCATCAGAATCGGGGTACCCGTACATTCTGATTCGGGTGAGTTGGCTGAGGGTGCGGGCTCTCAGTAACAGCTTCTAGTGGTATGGGACACTGAGACGAGGGAATGCATTGAATTATCTATTGAACCTAAGTTATTCTAAAACATGAGACTTAGGGGTAGACTAAGGATAAGTGTAAGTGCAAATGTGTGTATATATATTGCTTCTTTCTGATTATAAGTATGTTGAGACTATTTTATGGGATTGAGATTGATATGACTCCTTATTTGCATGTAGATGGGGGACTCTGACATTTATTGGTCAGTCTCTAACTCGGATAGTTCGAGTGTGAGTTGGACGGCAGGTTCTATGGATTGGGAATATGAGTCTGATGAGACTGACCCAGAGGTCATATTTGCAGCCTCAGACCACATAGACTATGAGGAGGTTGAGTCTCAGGCGTCTAATGAGCCTGAACTAACCATTGTCGATACGGAGAGTTTGATTGGGGATTCACTTGATGTAGTAAAGATGGAGGATACTAGTACAATGAAGGTGGAGACCTTAAGAGGATTCACTTATGGAGGTGTCTTTTCGGATGAAACATGGGAAGATGACATGGACCTATATGATGATCTAGATGACTGGTGCTGCGCAGGAGATGAATTACCGAGGGAAGACTCCGAGAAAGGCATGGGTGATAACGAGGATAGTAGCAGTACTAGAGGGGACTCAAGTGGAGAGACTCTACCCTATGAAGGATGAAAGCAGCACAGAGCAGACAATCGTCGCAGACCACTGGAATTTGAGGCAGGGGATAAAGTTTTCCTGAAGGTATCTCCAATGAAGGGAGTAAGACGCACTAGCAGTAAGAACAAATTAGCTCCTAGATATGTTGGACCATTTGAAATATTGGATAGAATTGGACCAGTTACTTATCGTTGAGCCTTACCTCCTGCTTTGGAGAGGATGCACAATGTATTTCATGTATCTCAGCTAAGGAAGTATGTACCTGATCCTGATCACATAATCTCATATGGACCTCTGCAAATACAAAAAGATATGTCATATACGGAAGAGCCAGTGCAAATCCTAGATCGTAAGGAGAAACAATTAAAAAGTAAAAATATTTCTTTGATCAAGGTTTTATGGAGGAATCAACATATAGAAGAAGCAACTTGGGAACTAGAAGAGGAGATACAGAAGGACTATCCACATTTGTTCCAAGGTACGTTAAGTTTCGAGGATGAAACTTCTATAAGGAGGGTAGAATGTAACACTTGTCTTAACTAATCACCTTTTTCCTAACATTTAAATGCTTTAGGGAGGTGATGTGGAAGTAAGTATTCATGTAAGATATTATACATTATACTATACATATTAGTATGAATATATATGTATGTATGTATGTATGTATATGAAATGAAATACACACACATGCATGTTGCCTTTGCTACCATACCCCCACAATACTTGTGGGTACTAGTACCTCATGAAGGGGGAGGGATGGAACCTTACCTATAGATGTAAGATATAGATGTAGAGAGATGGTATTAGGGGGGCACTTGTCATGATATTATTGAAGAGATTAGAGTATAAATAGGGGGATGAAGAGAAGAACCTCATTTGACAACACACTCTCCCTCTCTCTTCATTCTAACTTCACAATAAAACTCTCCTTTCTCTTCCCTTGCTGCCAGGCAAAAAAAAAAAACAGCAGCAGCAGCAACCAAAAATAGTAACAGTAGCAGCAGCAGCCAAAATCCTCCCATTTTCTGCAACCAGACACACACTCTCTCTCCCTCTCATTCCCTCATAAAACTTCCCTTACTTCCTTTATACAAGAAAAAGATTTCCTTTATATGTGTTTATCTCCTCTAAAGACCAAATAGAACAAGGTAAAGTGGTGATCTAACATCACCATAAAAAGAAATTCTTAAAGACAAGGTTGATCTAGGATAACGAGTTAGGAGGGTGATATTAGTTGAACGGTAAGCAAAACCTTAATATTTTGACCCCTCTTATACTCTTTTAACTAAGAACTAATTATGATGTTATTGTGGCCTTGTAGACTCCAATATAGCGGGAGACCAAGCTTGATAAGGAGATACTCTCTTCAAGGGTGAGTAGAACATCCGAACCCTAGTAAAATAGGAGGAGTGTAAAGCTTGAAATAAAGGAGAATTTCTAAGTTATAAATGATCATGAAATTGAAGGATAATATATGTGTATGATTTATAAATTTCATGTGTACATAATCTTATGGCAATCATGTTGTAGCTATTTTCATGCATGTTTAACATTGTGTGTGATTGTGTGTATACATGGTAGTCCACTACATGCCTTTTTAGAGAAATAGTTCTATGGATAAATATGATACTTGATGTTATGCATATATTTATGGCTACGCATATATTAAGATGACATGATATGTTGGTTATCTTAAAAAGACTCGCATATTGATAATTTAGCTAGTGGTTACCTATACATGTTAATGACTTCCATAATACTGACATGTTGTAAAGTAGAAATTATGAAATTATTGTGTTGTCGTTGCTCTATGAGTCCTTGCATGTTATTACATGAAGGACGTGATTATTGCATATTTGGAGGAAGAAACCGGGTTGAACCGGAGGTGACCAAAGGAGAGAATATACGGTAATGTATAAGAGGAAGGAACCGAGTTGAACCGGTGGTGATCGAAGGGGGAACTATTGCGTTGAATAACGTATAGGAGGAAGGGACCGGGTTTAACCGGAGGAGAACGAAGGGGGAGCCCAATGTTATGTTTAATAAGTATGTTAATGTGGTTAAGATAGAAATTTCATGTTGAAATTATATAAAAATCTTAACACTAGACTCTGTGATGAGTCGACTGGTATAGGCAAAATCCTACGTATAAGTCGACTAACCCCAAGACTTAGTCGACTATAGGTGTGAGATTCTGTTACATAAGCTGCTGGAAACCACCTTTAGTCGACCATATATGATAGGTTAGTCGACTAGCCTCAGTTACAGGAAATAAACAGAGAGTACACATTTTCTTTTAGCCATGATTAGTCGACTATAAATGGTGAATAGTCGACTAGTGTCTATAGTAGTCGACTACACCAGATAGGGTAGTCGACTAAACATTTGTTAAGTAACAAACAGATAGCACATATCTTTTTGATCCAGAATTAGTCGACTACAGTTGAATTGTAAGTCGACTAGTACCAAGTGTAGTCGACTATACCAGATAGATTAGTCGACTAGGTAAGTTATAGGCAGCCAACAGAGAGTTAACACCTTTTTGAAGAGACCCCAGTTGACTATAGCTTCTATATAGTTGACTTAAGGTAGAATTAGTCGACTATAGGTATGAGCAAGTCGACTATCAGGACCTGTTACTGTGTTTTGGTTAGGATTTCAATAACCAAAACTATTATCAATTATAATTGTTAACTTGATGATAAAATTTCAAACAAACCTACATAATGGATATGCATATAAATACTGTTACTTATTGAGTTGTTGGGTTCACTCTGTTCTCATTATCACCTTCAGGTTTGGACAAAGGTAAGGGACCCGCTTAATGGCAACATATGCGGGATAGGTATCAACGGAGACATTTTCACCTTTTAGCATGTTCTTGTGATATGTATATTGTTGTAGAAAATTATGCAAAACTTCTATTTGGATGTTTGTCATGAACTTGTAAATATTGAAATGCTTGGTGCTACACTCAAATCCTGTATAATATTGTGGAGTTTTATGGAATAGCAATGTATTAGACTATGTTTTCTAATGAGTTGTCGGATCAATATTTTATAAATATGCTAAATCATGTTAAGATCATGCATGCTATTTTAGTGAATAATGTTGTAAAGTATAGAGCAGGCTGATGTTAGCCGAATTGAAGTATTGTATCTTGATGGGTCCTACGCTTGGATTAAGGATAATCTGTGATGATTGTAATCTGAATGAAAGTTTATAAGACTGGACCATTACTGTAACGCCCCGATCCCAAGGATACGGAGACGTTATGGCGACGTACATACGCAGGGTGAAAACACCCTCGCGCGTACGTTAAGCCTCAGTACAGGAAATAGCCTCCATATACACAAGAGTTCCAACATTAAAATAATAAGTACGCGTGTATCAGTGCACATGTAACAGTACTACGTAACCATGATTGATGTCCATGATGTGAATACTAGCAAAACATGTGGAATAGTAATCTAACCATTTTAATATGATCATCTATCACCTATATGTTATATTAAATCATGAAGCAGATGAAAATATTATTTTATTGGTTGTGTTTACTATACTATCATGCATTACAAAATATGACTTCTCTATAATTAAGTTATTTATTAACATTCTATTGATTTACCCATAATCACGATTTATTAACGAAAGTAATCACTCAATTTATTAAAAATGAATAAATAGAATTTATTAAAATAAAACACTCACAAATTAGTCATGGGAAGGTAGCTTTCTTTCCCACGATCGCAACGGTTCCAGGATCATCCAAATCGGAGTTTCGATGCTCCAGATATCGCCCGAACACTAAACGTAATAAGAATGGGTCAAATATGAAATAAAAATATCTTAAATGCAATTAAGAAGAATTAGCAGGGGGTTTCTATAATATTACCTTTATTGGGTTTTGGATGCGGGTTTGGTAAGATAACGGGTCGAGTTTGGATCCAATACCCAAACCCATAACTTAAGTTAAATGGATATTGGGTAATTTGGGTTAATGGGTACCAACCCAATAGGGTTATTGGGTTTCAAAACTGACCCAAAAGACAAATGGGTTCGGGTTCACACACGAACCCAACCACAGATAGAAGCAGCGGCAGTAGCGGAGCTGCTGCCGCCACCCATATGCTGGCCGGCCAGCTGAGCTGGCCGGCGGCGCCCGCCGCAGCCCAGGCCAGCCACGGTCGACGGCAAGGGGAGGGAGAGAGGAGAGAAGAAAAGAAGAAAGAGAGAGAGAGAGAGAAAGAACAACATGGAGGAGGAGAAGAAGAAAAGAAGAAGAAGAAGAAGAAGGGGGAGGAACAGGAAGTGGTGGTGGCGCCCAAGGAGGGGCGCGGCGGCGCCTGGCCGAGGACGCCGGCCACCAATGGCGCGACGGCCTGCCGGTGGCAAGGCCGACGGCCGCTGGCTTCCCAGGCTGAGAACAGAGAGGGTGAGGGGGAGAGAGATAGTGTGACAGAGAGAGAGAGAGAGAGAGAGAGAGAGAGAGAGAGAGAGAGAGAAAGAGGGGGAATAGAGAGAGAGGGGGGGAGAGAGTGTGTGTATGTTAGGTGAGAATTAGAAAAATACCAGAAAATTCTGAAAAATCTAAAATATTAGAAAATGATATTTGAAACTGAAATTAACTAAATCTGACTACCAGAAAGGTCAAATCAATATTATACGTCGTATCGCGTACTGATACTGTGATACGTATATCAGGGATCAGGGGGTTACAATTACACATAGTCCAAGGGGACTGTTGACAATTTTCTGACAAACCCGACTTTCGAAAAATCGTTGTGGACAGCCCAAAGTGGGAACTGTCGACAACACAGTTCAAATTTGGGTGTATCCGTGTCTGACGGGGCTATCGACAGTCTTATGCCTTATCTTTAATAAACTTCATCCTCTTACTTTTTATTCTTCTCTCTCCCCACAGTTATTCAATCAATCTTTCTTTTAAATAGTTTTTTTTGTTATTAATATTTTAAAATGCCCACAACACATATTAAAAATAGATTTGGTGTGTTTATACCTACTAATTATTTCTTTTAAGGAATATTTCGCTACAGCTACCAGCCTTGCTTCATAATTAAAAAAAATCAGCATCATAATTTTATTCGCTACAGCCTCATCCACAGGATAAACTGATTCCTCCCAATCACCACTTGTTTATATATTTCATTTCTTACCCTTCCCTATTGCCCCTGACATTACTCTCCCTTCAACCTTGACCCGACGCAGAGTAATTTGCGGGTCGACTTGCACGGTCAGGTCACCATGAGGGTTGGTAGGGGGCGGGGAGTCCACCTCTCGGGCTCAGGGGCGGAGCCCCCGGAAATGTTTTTGGGGATCGACCTTTTTTGCAGATCTCGTTTTGTTCGTGCTCCTGATGAGTTTTATTTGTGTTTAGATTTGAAACATTAGGGATCATTTGATGTCAGTGGACGGGGGTTTGATGATGATGGCGATGCTGATATGAGGATTGCGACTCATGATCGCAATCCTCTGTGAGGACTGACTCAGAAATAGGACATTTTATGAGAACTGCGATCATGGTTGCAGTCCTCACAAAAACTAAAAAATAAGACATTTTGTGAGGACTGTGACCTAATAAAAAAGATTGTGATCATGATCGCAATCCTATAAAACTCAGAAACAAGACTTTTTTTGATCGCAGTCCTCATAAATAGTGCATTTTATGAGGACTGTGATCATGATCATGATCGCATTTCTCATAATTAGTGCGTCTTATACGGACTACGCTTATGATCGCACTCTTTAGGAATAGGGTTGTGATCAATTTGTGAGGACTTCGATCATGGTCGTAGTCCTCAAAATAAGGTATTTTTTGTGAGGACTGCGATCATAGTCATAGTCCTCTAGACTATGATTATTTTGTGAGGACTGCGATTTTAGTGCGGTCCTAAAAAATAGGACATTTTCGAAGCGATCTGCTTTTTTTGAAGCGATTACTTAGGGGCAATCCTATAAAACTCAGAACAAGACTTTTTTTGATCGCAGTCCTCATAAATAGTGCATTTTATGAGGACTGTGATCATGATCATGATCGCATTTCTCATAATTAGTGCGTCTTATACGGACTACGCTTATGATCGCACTCTTTAGGAATAGGGTTGTGATCAATTTGTGAGGACTTCGATCATGGTCGTAGTCCTCAAATAAGGTATTTTTTGTGAGGACTGCGATCATAGTCATAGTCCTCTAGACTATGATTATTTTGTGAGGACTGCGATCTTAGTGCGGTCCTAAAAAATAGGACATTTTCGAAGCGATCTGCTTTTTTTGAAGCGATTACTTAGGGGCATTCACATCTTTCACCGCTGATGAACGCTTCAGCGCTTGGCACGTGGGCACACATCCTTACTTTAAAAAAGGAGGTAGCTGAAGCAAACAAAAGTATGAAGCTGGGTTTTTTTTCTTCTTAATTATGATCTGACATAGTGGGGTGTAGCAAAATGCCCCTTCTTTTAAATAGTAGTTGTTGTTTTAAAAAATTCCAAGAAAACCATATTTAAATTTTGATTTAGGTCGGGGTTATGCTGACGTGTACTCCTCAACAACAAATTACAATGCCTACTCTCCCTCCTGGGGAAATGATAGGCCAACACACCTCCAAAGTGCAATGAAAGTTAGTGACCTAGGCACGGGCCTCAATGATCACGCAAGGACCCTATCCAGGTAAGTATAGATCAAGCTAAGGGTCTGTTTGGTTGTCATAATTGATCGTAATTCTTAAGTCGTAATTGGTAAAGTCTTTTACAATTGTAAATGAGTTACATACACGTAAGTTTTAAGATGTTTGGTTGGTAATATAAAGTTGAAAGTGGGAAAGTGTGTTGTATTTTATGGTGTATGGTTATCGTAATGTGTAAGTCCTAAGCGAAAAAATTGACCACAAAATTAACTATTTGATGATTTAAAAAGTTTTAATATTGCAAATAAATACTAAAAATGCTAAATATTAAAAAAATAAATATTAACATAAAAAAATAATACAAATTTGCATGACCACAAAATTAACAAGTAGGTTGTAAGTGAGTGGTAATTGGGTTGCAAGTGAGTGGTAGTTAAGTTGCATGAGTCTTTACGAATTACGATCCAAACAAACATCGTATTTATAATTGGGTTGTAAGTCATTTACGAATTACGGACTTTTACGAGTTTTAGGACAAAACAAACAGCCCCTGAGTAGCACCTCTTGTTATATCCATCTCGAACCCCTCAACACTCCTAAACACAGCTGATGTGGGATTAAATCGCTTCCCATTGGCAACTTTATTTTAATGTTAATTACGAGAGAAGACGTGCTACAATTTTACTAAGGGCGTGTTTGTTTCTCATAAATGACCCGTAAGTGATAAAATGCAATTGTAGCAAAATCATTTACAGTGTTTGTTTGGGACCGTAAATCGTAATATGCACTTGCAGCCCAATTACAGCCTAAATAATTAATTTTATGGCCATATAAATTCCACTTATAACCCACATATAACACAAATAATTAATTTTATGGTCATGCAAATCTGGATTGCAGACAGTTAATTGTAATTAGATTAATATTTTTTTATTAGATTAATTTTTTTAAATTATTAAAATCCTTTTTTAATTATTAGATTAATGATTTTTATTAATTATTCTACTAATTTTTATTATTAGTATCTTTTTTATTACTAGATTACTAATATTTAATATAAAATTAATAATGTTTTATTATTAAATTATTTTTTAAAATTTTGGTATCTAATATTTTTAATTATTTAATTTAATAATATTTAATATTAGATTGCAATATTTAATATTTCAATAATTAGTATTAGATTACTATTAATATTTTAGTAATCTATTTTTTATAATTTTATAATATTAATATTTTAATATTTTAATATTTAATATTAATATTTAATATTTTTAATATTTACTCTTTTTATTTATTTTTATTTTTTATTTTTTAAATTTACCTTTTTATTATCTATATTTTTTTATTATTTATATTTTTTATTAAATTTAATATTTAATATGTTTAAATCACCAAACAATTAGTTTTATGATCAACTTTTTCACTTATGACTTACACATTATCAATAAAATACCGTCAAATAGAATATACTTTTTCACTTATAATTTCATATTACCAACCAAACACTGTAAAACTTACTTGCGTAAAACTCACTTACAATTGTAAAAGAGTCTACCGCTTATGATTTACGACTTGCGGTCACTTACAACAGCCAAACAAGCCCTAAAGCCAATACTTCTATTTTGTTACATCTATGCCATAAGTGGCCCTAAAGTAACTTGTGTAAAAGTCATATGGAAAACATTGCAAGATTCATGCTGGTGATTCCTAGATTGAAGGTTTGATACACAAAAATTATAATGATTTAATTTTGATGACAAAAGGCTCAAGAAAATAGGGTCATAGGGTAATGAGGGCTTCAAGATGTATGGCTTTTATTAAATTTTATGGTGATTCAGGCTAACCTAATGCCGATAATTTTTAAAGCAGTTTAAAGCTAATTCATCTTAAATTAGACGAGTAAACGGGTCTGTTGTAGATCCTACCGGTCTAATATTTGAATGCAAACTCAATAAGAAATTCAAGTTAAGACTTGTGTTCAGCTTAAAATCTCAACATTTTAGCCCAATAGGAGTCGAATTTTTATTATAAATGGATTTGTTCAAATACCAATTTAAAATAGTTCAAGTTTATACGAAAAATTGATAAACCTCATTTGTTTATGTGTTCTTTTCTAGATGGATTGACTTACGTGTTTGGTTGGAAAAGAATTTTGGTGGAAATTTGGTTGTGATGGAAACTAAAAGGGAATGAAATAAGAAGAAATGAATGAAAATATCAAATAATTTTTCCCCCTACTTTCCTCCACGACAGCGGAAGTGAGGGAAAATGTAGAGAGGAAGAGGAGTGTTGCCTTACCAAAACCAATTGCTAATTGGACGAAATTAGTCTTTGGCATGAAACCTGAAGGTGCCTAGACCATGCAACTCTACATCAAAACTTTTTACAATTTTATGTTAATCAGTTTCTTTCTTTTTTCTCCGCAACCAAATTGTAAAAACATGTTTTTTCTATTTTCTTTTCTTTTCCTTTTAAATTCTTTTCCTTCTCTTTTTTTCCTCACATTTTCTTCTTAATTATAGTGGTAAAAAATTGACTCTCATCAGGATGGTGACGCATGTCCAAGAAACCGAGCACACCCCCTTCGAGACTTTCACGTCATTCAATCCACTCAGCAGCTCCCGGCCCGTCTTGAGAGCTCCGTCACTCCACATCCACTCAGAATCACTCCAGACCGCACCAAAGTCAATTTTCTTGCCAATGACTATTTCACCTCAGAAGCTTCATTGTCTCAAGTCATCTCAGAGTAACCTCCAACCTCGACGATTTTATCCCTTCGGAGCCATCTACAGTATAAGGCTCCGATTCCGCTCCAGAAATTCTCAATAACGGCCACCGAGATGTCTGTCTGTCGTTACACCTTTCTCTCTCTCCCACGTTCATAATGTGTAACGCTCTCCAGTGCAGGCAGTTATGAATAGTGGCTGATTCCTCTGCATACAATTCAAACAAATCAACACCGCTGATCACTACCGTTACAATGTGAGAAACGTGCAGATCTTATCCATAATCAGGGATATATAGCCCAATAGCTCAATGGAGAATAAGTAGGCCTCCTCCTCCAAGGAGAAAATGTGTTCTTCCCTTTTAATCGATCCTAACTTAGAGACATACCAACAAATTCTTTGTAATTCCTGTAACTTGAGAATTATAGTAGAATCTCCTCCTCCTCGTGTTTTCATTCCAATTTGAGTTTTCACGTAAAAAATCTTGTATGTGTCTCATTTTCTGTGATGTACATCACTTTTATGCACACACTCCCTACTTTTCTACTCTCTCTTGCGGTGTGGATCGAGCGTCTGATCACTCGCGATGGAAAATCTTCACCACATTAACCAAACCCCACCTAAAAAGTGCAATAAAACTCTCGGTTTTAGTAGCGAAGCACTTTCATGTTTTTCTCTTAGATATTAGATAATATTTAAGAATTTCCTAGATAATATGTCTAAGTATTTTTTTTTTGGACATACTTAAATTAAATATTTTGGGCCTTGAAAACACAATAGGAAGATAATGGATTGTATGTAGTGTTTTAAATATCGGATATCAGCGATATACCGGTCGGCAAAATTATGTACCGGATACCGGGTAATATATCGCGATATGGTACTAAATACCGGCTAATATATCAATAGTAAATGCATATAAGACATTATTAAAAGAAATAATTTATTATCCAAATATCATTGAAATACCATAATGAACATAGAATAAAATAAAATAATCTCTCAAGTAAAAAATAATAATTATTATCCAAATAAGTAACTATAAGGCCGATATATCGGATATTTCATCTCGGATATCGACCGATATATCGGTCACGTGGCGATATATCGGCCACTATCGGTCCAAAACGATCTCCGGTAAATTTTTACACTTATCGTATCGTTTTGGATAAAATACCGGTATATCCGCCGATATACCGGTATATCGGACGATATTTAAAACAATGATTGTATGGGAAACAAGGTTTACAAAAAGGGGGATTTCCCTATAGGCCTCTATGTTAAATCGTATTTAGAAAAACTCGGATTCACAGGGGCGGAATTTTTAGTTGGCTGGGCCGGGCTACAGCCCGTCCCAAATTTTTATGTTTAGGCCTTAAACCCTCGTTCATTGAAGCTCGGCCCAGCTCACAATACTGAAATTTGTGCCACAGTTCTTGAGCCATCGTCTCGTGACTCTCGTCCTCAAGTCTTTTTTTTCTTCTCGATCGAAATAGAATATCAACGCTTTCTCCTTCCTCGATCCGATTCCGATCAAAGTTGAGTCGTCGGGTGACTCGGGTCGAAGTCGAAATCTCTTGCCATCGTCCTCATCAAACATCGAAGCCTAGCCGTCGTCCTCGCCTCCTCGGTCTGTTCTTCTCCTTCTCGAATCTCAAGTCGAAATCGAAGTCGACAACACTGCAGGTAAAAAATTTTAGTTTCAAATTGATTTCAATTTCAATTAGATTTCAATTCCAATTCCAATTTCATTTCTCATTTTTGTTGTGTAGATTGCTTTCTCAGTTTTCAATTTCAATTCTCATTTAGGTTTTTTTTTTTAAAATTTTAGATTCCGATTTCAATTTCAATTCTCAATTTTCAATTTCAGTTTAATAAAACAACCAATGTTTGATGCTGGATTTTGATTGTGAATTTTTGATGCTGGATTTGATCAGTTAAATAATTTTTTTGATGCTGTATTTAGGAAATAATTAATTTTGTTATTATGTTGTTGGTATAGGTTTTGGAATTTTAGAGATTTTTTTGTTATTTTTTAGGTTGCAACAATCTGAGATAATGATGAAGTGCATTCATTGATTAATTTAGCTTTGCTATGTTTAGATATTATTCTTTCTCACTCTGTCTTTTTTTTTTTTGAAACTTTTAATTCTTTTTTTGGTATTAGGGGAGTGAATGGAGGAAGAAACTCCAGTTTGAAATATTGGAGGTGGAGTTGCATTTGGTAAGAATACTTGGATGTAGTAATTTTTTTTTTTCATTTCACATTTTGTGAGTAAAATGTTGCCTAATTTGTGTTTTGTTGACACAGAGATTGTGCAATTTCTAGTGAAGTAGAGGAAGGAGCATTGTGCTTCGAAGTTCCTTGCATTAAACTCCCCTTGGTAAAATGTCTTACATTACTACAAGCTTTATTGTTTTCCTAATTGGCTTTCTTATTAGAATTTTGATAATCATCAGTTCAATGTTATGAAACATAATGAAAACTTAGCTGTCGGGTTGGTACTTAAGGAAATTATTTGTGTGATTTAATTGGAACTTAATTTAGTAGCTGAAAATAATGAAAGAGAAGTGTACATGTAAAAAAAGTAGTTTATAGTGTTTTTCATGTTGTATTAATTCAAATATTTTCTTTACTATCATAGATTATCATGTTGCAAAGAAATCTTCTTTCATTTTTTAAACAAAAGCGATGAGCCTCCTTCCAAGTTACAAAGACTTAAACCTAGGGAAGTTGAGGAGCAACCTCCTTCCACATCTCAACTTCCTTTGAATGAGATTGAGTCCACTTCTATAGAGCGTGATCTGGGAAAACGTCGTCCAATATCAACATACAATGTGAATCGGCGTGATGATGTTCGGAGGGCGTATATTAATTTGGGACCATATCAACTCAAATTGGTAGAGTTTCCACAGACTAAAGATGGAAAACAAAATCGCCGATTTCAATACTCTTAGTTCTCCCAATTTCCTTGGCTCGAGTATTCTAAAGCTAAAAATAGAGCCTTTTGTTTTCCTTGCTATCTTTTTGACAGTCAATCGTCAAAGCTTCCTGCATTTACTGTTGAAGGGTTTAATAGTTGGAAGAGGGTGAATAATGAAGATAAATGTACATTTGTGCATCACATTGGCTGCCCTCTTTCTCCACATAATATGGCTATGGACAAATGGCAAGGTCCTTCTCCACATGTTGACAAAGTATTGAATGCGCAATCCTCCCAAGAAGTTTTGGCAAATCGTTTGCGAAACTTATGACCTCGATAAAGGCTTGCAAGTGGCTTTCAATTCAAGGGCGTGCATTCAGAGGTCATGATGAATCTCCTGATTCATTGAATCGTGGGAATTTCATTGATTGATAAAGTCTTGGGGAGATTGTAATGAAGAAATGAAGAAGGTTGTCTTGGAAAATGCTCCGGGAAATGCCAGTATACTTCACTGAAAGTACAAAGGAGATTTTGAACATTTATGCTAACAAAGAACACGATTCATGAGGAATTTGGAAACGCTAAATATTGTATTCTTGTCGATGAAGCTCTTGACGAAGGTAATAAAGAGCAAATGGTAATTGTTTTGTGATTTGTTGATGGTGAAGGTTTTGTAAGAGAGCGCTTCTTTGACATTATGGAGATTGTTGACACCAAGACATTGGCTCTTCAAAGTGAGTTATGTACTATTCTTGCTCGTCATGATCTCCAAGTCCAAGATATGCGAGGCCAAGGGTATGATGGCGCTAGTAATATGCTTGGTGCTTGGAATGGATTACAAGCGTTCCTTAAAGATTGCCCATGTGCATATTATGTGCATTATTTTGCACATCAATTGCAATTAGCATTAGTTGCGGTATCTAAATATGTGCGTAAGATTTGGCAATTATATTCAAATTTGAGTGTCATTATCAATTTTCTTAGTGCTTCTCCCAAGCGTCATGTTGAGTTAAAATCTGCTTGGGAAATTGAAATTTGCACATTGAGTGGCTACTGGAGAACTTGATACAAGTCGAGGGTGTAATCAGGTTCGTACTCTACAACAAGCTGGAGCTACACGTTGGAGCTCATATTTTGGCTTTGTGACTAGGTTAATTGAGATGTTTGGGGCCGCTAGGATAGTTCTTGAGAACATAATTGATAATGCAATCGACTCCAAAGTGCGCCTTAAGGCCGACAGTGCATATAATGCAATGATATCATTTGACTTTGTGTTTGCCTTGCACTTGTTATATAAAGTAATGGGAATCACTGATATACTTTGTCAAGCTCTTCAACGCAAATTGATAGACATTTTAAATGCCATGAGTTTTGTCTCAAGTACAAAAGTGCTATTTCAAAAACTTAGAGAAGATGGGAGGAATACTTTTTGTGAAAAGGTGATGTTATTTTATGGAGAGCATAAAATTGAGGTGCCTGAAATGAATGCTCAGTATAAGCATGGCAAGCGTCGGTCTCGTCATCAAGATAGCATTACAGTTTAGCATACTACCGTATAGATGTATTTAATGCTACCATTGATTTTCAACTTCTTTAAATAGTAGATTCTCTGAGCAAGCAATGGAGCTCCTCATCCTTAGCTCGACTTTGAATCCTATTAATCACTTCAAATCATTTAAAGTTGATGATGCTTGCACTCTGGCAGAAAAATTCTATCCTCAAGATTTCACTACTGCTGACTTGAGAGACTTGAGAAGACAGTTGGCACATTTTGAGCACCGTGATGAAGCATTTTAGAATGTCTTCTCTTTCAGAATTATGTTGAATATTGGTTGAAACAAAAAAGGCAGAAAACTTTTTCTTGGTTGATAGATTGATCAGGCTTGTGTTGACTATTCTTGTTTCCACGGCGACTACTGAGCGGGCATTTTCTGCTATGAAAATCGTGAAAACAACTCTTCGAAACAAAATATGTAATGAGCTTCTTGCTGATTCCATGATCATCAAAATTGAGAAAGAACTTACTTGGAATATTGATTTAGATTCGATAATTGATGATTTCTACTCCTTGAAGGATCGAAAGGTTCAACTAAAGTAATGAGAGAATTGAACAAAGTGACATATTTTAGTTTTCTTTTGGCAAATTTGTATACAATGGAGATTGTGATATAAATTCTCTTCTTTATTTTGGAACTTTTTATGTACATTTTTTTAAGTATATGTTATAAAAGATTGCAGCCCTCCCCAAAATTTATTCCTGATTCCGCCTCTGCGGATTCATAATTTAATTCGCTAAGTCACTTTTTTTTAACCAATCATGTGCATCGCTTGTCAAGCGCAGAAGCGCTTCTCAATAGCGAAAGACGCTAATACCCCGCAAATTGCTTTAAAAAAATAGACCACTTTGAAAATGTGGACTATTGGTATATAGATGATTGCTACAATGATCATAGACCCCACAAAATGCCCTATTTCTGAGTCTTTATTATAATAGTGACCATGATCACAGTCTTCACAAAATATCATGTTTCTGAATTTTTATTGAACTATGATCATGATCACAATCCTCTTTATTTGGACTACGACCATGATCGCAGTCCTTACAAAAATTTTAAGTTTCTGAGTCTTTAAAGGGCTGCAACTCATCACAAAAAATGTCTTATTTTTTAGTCTTTATTAGGACTGTGATCATAATCGCGGTCCTTAAAAAAAACAATTTCCCACCCTATATCGGGACTGTGACATGATCTCATTCCTCGTAAAATATCCTAATTTTTTAATTAATAAAAAGACTGTGATTATAGTCGTAGTTTTCTAATAAAGGACCGGGATCATAGTCTTAGTCCTCATTTCAGCATCATCATCATCAACAGACCCCCATTCATTGACGTTGAATGATGCCCAATGCTTTTCAAATCTAAAAACCACATCGATGACAAACACAAACAAAATTCATCGTGAACACGAACAAACGAGATCTGTAAAAAGTCGACCCAAAAAAATTGATCCGGGGGCTTCGCCCCCTGAGACCCCCGGGAAGGGGTTCCCCGCCCCCTTCAACCCCCACAGCAACCTGATTGCGCATGTCGATCCGTGAATTGCTTTGCGTCGGGGTCAGGGTTGAGAGGAAAGTAACATCGGGGGCAATGGGAAACGGTAAAAGAGAAAATAAAAATATATAAACAAGTGATGGTTAAGAGGAATCAATTTAGGCTGATGTGGACGACACTGTAGCGAATAAAAATGGGAATGGGTTTTTTTTTCCTAATTATGAAGGAAAGTAGGTGGCTGCAGCGTAATTTTCCTTACAAAAAACTATACAAGTTATATTGTTATTCAATTAATCTTCTGTTAATAGTTTTTGCTATTTTGTTATTATTATTTTAGAAACCCCACAAAACATATTATAAAATTGAGTTAGGATATTTATACTTATTAATTATTTCTTTTGAATAGTTATTGTTATTTCATTACTTTATTAAAATAAAAAAATTTTAAATTTTGACTTGATCAGGGCATCAAGTAAGTCTTGCGCCTCTTCTTATATCCAATCTCAACATCTCTAACATAGCCAATGTAGATGTAGGACTAAACTGAGGAGAGAAGAGACGGGCCTACAATTTTACGAAAGTTCACACTTCCATTTTGTTACCTGCATGTGGTCCTAAAATAACTTATATAAAAAGTTACACGGGGAGCGTTGCAAGATTCATAAAGGTGATTCTTAGATTGAAGGTTCGATACACAAAGATATATAATGATTTCATTTTAATGAGACAGAAAGAGTCAAGCAATAGAGTCATTGGGTAACGAGGGCTTCAAGATTTATGGTTTTTATTAAATTATTTGATGATTCCACCTATGTTGATACATATAAATTTTAAGGCAGTTGAAAGTTAATTCATCTTAAATCAGGCGTGTAAATAAGTCTTATTTGAATCCAAACTTAATATGAAATTTAGATCCAGACTTGTGTTCATATTAGAATCTCTTCAGTTTAGCCCGATTGGAGCCGAATTCAGCTTATAGATGGATTTCTTCAAATACTAGTTTAAATAGCTCAAATTTATACGAAAAGTTGATGAACTTCACTTTTTATGTGTATTTCTCTGCATGGATTGACTAATGTGTTTGGTTGGAGATGAAAATTTGAAGGAAAATTATTTTTATTATTTGATTGTGATGAGAAAAAAAAAGATGAAAGGAGAAAACTTCGAAAGAAAAATATCAAATACAATTTTCTTTCCGCTTTCCTCTCCTCTTAGATAGTGAAAGTGGGGAAAATGTACGGAGGAGGAAGACGAGTGTTGCTTTACAAAAACCAACTACTAATTGGACGTAACTACCCATTGTCATGAAACTTGATGGTGCCTAAATCATGCGACTCTACATAATTTTTTTTTTGGCATTTTTGTTTTAATCATTTTATTTCTCTGGGCAACCAAACCATAAGAACATGTTTTTCTTGTTTTGTTTTCTTTTCTTTTCTTTTCCATTCCTTTTCCTTTGCATTTCTTTTCGCATATTTTCTTCTTAATCAAACACCGTCTCAAGAGTGCAATGAAACAGTCGATCTAAGTATCAAAGATCTATCATGTTAGATATTAGATAATATTTAAGAATTTCTTAGATAATATGTCTAAGAATTTATTTGTTGGACATACTTAAATTAATTTTGTTTGGCCTGGAGAACACAAGAGGAAGATAATGGATCAAATGGGCAACAATGTTTTACATAAATCTAGGCGATTTACATTGTTATTCTATCAATTTTAATGTTAAATAGTTTTTGATATTGTTATTTTAGAAACCCACAAAACAAATAAAAGGAGAAATTGAATGAAAATATCAAACAAAATTTTCTTTCCACTTTCCTCCAAGATAGTGAAAGTGGGAGATAATGTATAGAGGAAGATGAGCGTTACCTTACCAAAACCAACTACTAATTAGATGCAATTAGCCCTTATCAATGACCCTACAACAACAACAACTACTACTACTAAGCCATTTGTTCCAAGTATTTGGGGTAGGCTACGTGAACCAAAAGAGAATTACGCCGGATCGGACACATGGATCAGCTAAAGGCGCCTAAACCACGTGACTATACATAAAATCTTTTAGCATTTTTATGTTAATCATTTCTTTCTTTTTCTACGAAACCAAACCGTAAAATTTCTTAGATAACATGTGTAAGAAATTATTTGTTGGATGTACCTAAATTAAATCTTTTGGGCCTGAAAAACACAAGAGGAAGATAATGGATGAATGGGCAGTAAGGTTTGGACTACAATAAACAAGGCGAGTTATATTATTATTCAATTAATCTTTCTGCTAAATAGTTTTTGTTATTTTGTTATTATTATTTTAGAAACCCCACAAAACATACATATTAATTGAGTTGGGATGTTTACACCTATTAATTATTTCTTTTAGATAGTTATTGTTATTTTATTAATTTTTAATCCAAAAAAGTATTTAAATTTTGACTTGGTCGGGGGCGCATGCACGTACCCCTTAGCAACATATTATGACATCCACTCTCTCACTTAGGGAGGTACATAGGCCTGGGCCTCTATCATTAAAAAAAACAGTTCAAGAATCAGAGCCGTCGATTTCTGAACCGAAACCGACAGTTACGGTTCTTAAAAACAAAATCAAAATCGGACCAGCTAGGACCAGGTTTTGGTTTAATTTGGAACCGGAGAACTAGCGGCACCGGTTCTCGTTCCACATTTCCGGTTCAGTTGGACGATTCGAACCTGAAGGTGGTCGTGTCTACTTTTATGATCACCCAAGGATGCCGTCGAGGTAAGTATAAATCAAAGTAAGTCTTACACCTCTTTTTATATCCATCTCAACCCCAAATATTCCTAACACAGCCGGGGTGAGACCAAACTCCCTCCCCTTTGCAATTTATTTTAACTTTAATTAGGAGAGAAGAGACATGCTACAATTTTACTAAAGTGCACACTAACATTTTGTTACTCGCATGAGTGGTCCTAGAACAACTTATGTAAAAGGCACATGGGGATCGTTACAAACTTCATATAGACACACAAAGATGTTATAATGACTTTTATGTTAATGAGACAAAAGACTCAAGACTCAAGCAATAGGGTCTTTATTAAATTATGTGATGATTCAAGCTATGTTGATACATATAATTTTTAAGGCCGTTGAAAGTTAATTCATCTTGAATTAGGTGTGTGTGAATGGCTCAGTTTTAGATCCAATTCGTTTAATATTTGAATCCAAACTCAATAAGAATTTCAAATTCGGACTTGTGTTCTTATTAGAATCTCTTCGTTTTAGCCTATTGGAGTCGAATTCAGATTATAGATGCGTTTCTTCAGGTACCAAATTTAAAATAGTTCAAATTTATATGGAAACTTGATAAACTTCGTTTTTATGTGTTCTTTTTTGGATGGATTAACTAATGTGTTTGCTTTGGAAAGTAAAATTTGAAAATAATAATTTCTGTTTTTTGGTTGGGATGGAAACTAAGAAAGAGATGAATGGAAAAGAAACTGAATGAAAATATTTTCTTTTCACTTTCCTCTTCTGCAGGATAGTGGAAGTTGGGAAAATTACAGAGGAAGAGAAGTCTTCTTACTAAAACCAACTACTAGTTTGACGTGTTAACAGATATGTGATACATATGATACAACTAGACATGTGTATAGACATGTGATTTATTTTATCTAGACATGTATACTTTTCTTATTTCATTTTCCACTTCTATATATATTGATGTAACCCTTTATGAATTATATATAGAAATTTTCCCTTCTTCAAATTATCATTGTATCAGAGCCTCTCAAATTTCTCTGCTGATCGTCGTTCTACGCTATCAATGAACTTGCGCTGGGTCATGCTCATGTAGCTGTGCTTAGCGCCGGGCCATCTCTTTATCTTTCACTATTGTCGACTTTGACAGCATCTCACTACAACGCTGCCCTCAACCCTTGCCTTCATATCCACCTTTCTACGCTATCAATGAGCTTGCGCTGGATCATGCTCATGTAGTTGTGCTTAGCGTCGGGCCATCTCTTTATCTTTCGCTATTGTCGACCTTGACAGCATCTCACTACAACGCCGCCCTCAACCCTTGTCTTCACATCCGCCTTCGACCCTCATCCTCTAGCGCGGAGGCTTTCTCCTCCGAGATCTTTCCAATAACGAGTTCACTATTACCGCCACCAACAAGAGACGATCGACGTGCGATGACTTCATCATTCTCACCGTCGACGAGAAATGATCAACGAGTGATAACTTCACCATTCCCGCCGTCGATGAGAGACGATCCACGAGCGTATTTTCAAACTCTCGGTGTGACCCACCGTGAGTTTGAGGGGGATGTTAACAGTCATGTAATACATGTGATATATTGTATTTAGACATGTGTATAGACATGTGTATCTAGACATGTATATGTTTCTTATTTCATTCTCCACTTTTGCATATATTGATGTAACCTTTTATGAATTATATATTCTTCTTCTCTAAATTATCAGGGCGCAATTAAGCCCTGTCATGAAACTGGATGGTGCCTAAACCATCCGACTCTACATATAGACTTTTTGCCTTTTTATATTAATCATTTTCTTTCTCTTTCTAAGCAACCAAACCGTGGAAACAATTTTTTTTTGTTTTTCTTTTACGTTCCTTTTCTTTTTTCACATTTTCTTCGTAACCAAACAACGCCCGAAGAGTTGACTAAAACACTCGGTCTCAGTAGTGAACCGCTTTCATGTTTATGTCTATTAGAAATTAGATAATATTTAAGAATTTCTTAGATAATGTGTCTAAGATTTTTTTTTGGACATACCTAAATTAAATTTTTTTGGTCTAAAAAAAGTGGTAGATAATGGATTGAATGGGCAGCAGGATTTAGGCTACAATAAACTAAGTGAATTATATTGTAATTTAATAATCTTTTTGTTAAATAGTTTTTGTTATTATTATTTTAGAAACCCCACAAAACATTTAAAAATGAGTTCGGTTGTTTATACCTATTAATTATTTCTTTTAAATAGTTATTGTCAATTCATTATTTTATTAATCCAAAAAAAATTGACTTGGTCTTGGGCCCCGCGTGCGCCAACCCCCTTAGCAACAAATTATGACGTCCTATGACGTCCATTCTTTCACTTTGCAGGCCAACACACCTGGGTTCGGTTCATGTGTGTGAGCCACACACACATACAATAAGAGGGTCAATCACGCGTTGACACGTGGACTGAACCTCTTATAATCTCTTATAATATGTGTGTGAGGCCCACACACATATTATAAGAGATTATAAGAGGTTCAGTCCACGTGTCAACGCGTGATTGACCCTCTTATTGTATGTGTGTGGCTCACACACATGAACCGAACCCCACCTCCAAAGTGAAGTCAAGGTCACTGATCTAGACTTGGGCCTTCATGATCAGCCAATGACCCCATCCAAGGGGCCGTTTGTTTCGCGTAAAACTCCGTAATTCGTAAATGACTTACTACCCAGTTACAACTACGGCGTTTGTTTGGACCGTAATTCGTAAAAGACTTACGTAACTCAACTAACACTCACTTGCAACCCAGTTACCACTCACTTACAGCCCAGTTACAGTTAATTTTGTGGTCATACAAATTTGTAATTTTTTTATATTAATATTAAAATTTTTTAATATTTAACTTTTTTAATATTTATTTGCAGTATTAAAACTTTTAAAATCACCAAATAGTTAATTTTGTTGTCAACTTTTTTCACTTACGACTTATACATTACGACAACCAAACACCGTAAAGTACAATACACTTTCTCACTTTACAAATTATATTACCAACCAAACACCGTAAAATTTACATACATGTAACTCATTTACAATTGTAAAAGACTTTACCAATTACAACTACGAATTACGGCCAGTTACGACAACCAAACAGACCCCAAGTAAACATAGATCATGGTAAGTCTTGCACCTCTTTGTACAGCCATCCCTACCCCTCAACATTCCTGACGTAGTTGATGTGGGACTAGACTACCTCCCCTTTTGCAACTTTTATTTACCTTTAATCAGGAAAGAAAGAGACGAGCCTATAATTTTACGAAAGTTCACACTTCTATTTTGTTACCCGTATGTAATCCTAAAATAACTTATATAAAAAGTTACACGGAGAGCGTTGCAAGATTCATAAAGGCGATTCTTAGATTGAAAGTTTGATACACAGATATATAATGACTTCATTTTAATGAGACAAAAAGAACCAAGCACATGATGATTCAAGCTATCCTGATGCAGATAATTTTCAGGCAGTTAAAAGTTATTTCATCTTATATTAGGCATGTAAATGGGTGAGTTTTAGATCTAGTTCGTCTATTATTTGAATCCAAACTCAATACGAAATTTAGATTCAAACTTGTGTTCGGATTAGAATCTCTTTAGTTTAGCCCAATTGGAGTCGAATTCACATTATAGATGGATTTCCTCAAATACTAGTTTAAAATAGTTCAAATTTATGCGAAAAGTTGATGAACCTCATTTTTGTTGTGCACTTCTCACTGTAACAAAAATGGGCTTCCATAATGGCTTAAAACTGCCTTTAAATAACAATGACGGCGGGTCAAAAATTGTCATCTATCCGGGCGACATTGTAAGTTAGGAGGCAACAACGATAGATTAAAACCGCCGAGAAAACGCCTCAGTTTATTTTTTTTTTTAAAAAACAATTTTAACGTGATCCTCTCTTTGTCCTCCTCGTCCATTCCCGTCGGCGATCCCCTCGTCCTACTTATGATCCCCTCGTTCTCCTCTTTCATCCCGCCTGGCGATCCTTAGCTGTAGATAGATCTAAATTAGATCAAAGAGATATCATAATCAGCCCCAAAATTCAAAATCACACCCTTCTTATTCTTCGAACAAAATATCATAATCAGCCCCAAAATTTGAATTCATCAAACATTTATGAACTCGCCTTGATAAACGAGGGAGAGAGATGAACTCGCCTTGATCGAAGATCAAACTGCGTCTTTCTAATCTAAGATCGAACTCGCCTTGATGAACAAGGGAAAAGAGAGAGAGCTTGATGAACAAAGGGAGAGAGGTCGAACTTTGGGGGAGAAGATCTAAAAGATGGAGTTTTTTTAACTCAACCGAGTTCTTGCCTTGATTTTGTCGCCCTGCGCAGAGTCATTACACAGATCGACCTGCGCGGTTAGGTCACCATGGGGGTTGGAAGAGGCAGGCCTCGGGGCTCGGGGGTAGAGCCCCCAGACCAAAAATTACTTTGAAAGCCCCTCTTGGGATCCCGAAGTGAGGAGAAGCAGTTTGGAGAAGCAGTCGACCGTGCAGTCGCCTTGATGAACTCGCCTTGATTGAACATCATTTTTTCGGGATCGAAGAACCGGGGGTAAGAGAGATGGAGTAAGGAAGAGAGACGATCTGAAAGCATAACACAAAGAGTAATAGTGTTGAGCTGCGGAATGCTGACGTGGCTGATCAAAATCGATTTCTTTTTAATTTACAAAAATGCTTTTTATAACAGTTCTTTTAGAACTGAGGTAAAATGTTGTTTTACAACAACTATTTTAATAAGTGCCACAAAAAAATCGAAAAGTAAAATTATGTATTTTTCAACAAATTTTCAAAATGCCACTGCATTGGTCGAACAATTCTTTGGGGGGGGGGGGAGGCCCTTCTCAAGCGAGGAGGGGGCAGAGAAGGGGGGGGGTGTTGGACGTGGGCGGGGGACGTTTGTGTTGGGGGGGGGGGGCAGAACGAGAGGGAAAGAGGAAGAAGGATAATTTGAGTATTTTTTTAAAAAACTTTAGTGAATGCCTTAATCTGGTAAGTGGGCGCCTGGATCTGATGGGCGCCTTAATCAATTTGCTAGGGGTCAATCTTCGCTCCTATTACCAAACGAGGCCTTAGAACATATCTAGCTGGTGGCTGCATTTTGCAGTGACCTTTGGTGAATATTCTAAAACGGAGGGGTGGAACTCTAATCACACCTCTCTATTTTTATGAGTCCATTTCAATTTTTTTAACATTTTTTTATTCGTTTGTAAAAAATTATAAAAAGTATAAAAATAATTTAATAATATAATTTATAATGTAATTAACATAATTAATAATAATTTTATTATTTATTATAAATTAGACATTTAAAATAAAATAAATATACATCAATTTAGTCTCATTTTTAAGGTATCGTTGAGAGCTTTTCATTGCTGTAATTTTTGTAAAAAATAATTAATATATTTAAATTTGTATTAATTTTAAGTTATTAATATATTAATTAAAAAAGATACAAGTGGAATAAATTAAAAGATACATGTTGCGGTAAAATAAGAATAAAAATTGATGAGTAATGATTGGAAGTTTTTATTTTTGAAGGAAAACCTATAAATTTGTAGCTATTTAGAGGCCGCTTACAATTTGCAGCCCCTAATGGAACTCGATTGGGCTGCAAAATAAAGAAATGCAGCCTCGTGGTAGATGCTCTTACTATTTCGTGCAAACCCAACCGGAGCCCCTACTGTTTCTTGCAAACCCATCACACCCCCCACGCACTGCCTCGCAAACAACCAACCCAAAACCGAGTGGAGTTAATCGACGCCTGCGAAATCTAGGGTTTTCGACCTGATCGACCGCCGATGCACTGCGACTCAGGACGCGTACCCGACACCGCTGGGTTCCTTCGATCCCCCCCGCCGACCAACGATCCCCTCACCTTTAAAATCCTCTCTCTCTCTCTCTCTGCCCCAGGCCGGGATACACAGCAGGATTTGATGCTTCTGGTACTGTTTTTAACAGTTTTCTCAAATTTTCGGTTCCAATTAGTTACTTATTTCGGTTTTTGGATGGTTTATTGTCTTTTATGTCTGTAGATACCAGATTAATTTCAAATTTGAAGCTAAATGTGGAATTATTAGAAATAAGGGAGCAAAAAAAAAGTTGGCATTTTTATCGAACAAGAACGGATGGAGGAGAGCACATCGGAGTATCGATACTGCGATCAAGGCGGCCATGTCCCCTTCGCTCGCGGCGGTCCCATCTACGTCCCTGATCTTGTCAGCCCCATCAGCACTGTGTCTGACTTCAAATTCTCCCTTCTCCGTGAACTTCAAGTAACCAGAATTTTCCATTTTTTTTCGTTTTCATTTTGAAAGTTTTCATCAAATTTGAAACCCTGATGAGCTGATCCTTCTTTCTGATTTGATTTCAGAGCCTAGAAGCAGAATTGACTCCCGTTGCTGATTTCGATGACGATCTCTCGTGAGTAGTAGTTCTTATCTCCACATGGTTTTATTTCTTGGATATTTTGAGTATTCAGAAAAATTCAACAATGTTATGTGTGTGTATTTGTAGGGTTGATGAGCTTAGGGTTTTCTCGGAGGAGGAGTTGGTGGAGAGAGCTCTTAGAGAAGGGTTCGAGGTCTGAATTTGTTTTTGTTTATTTATGTTATGAGAAATGGAGATAGATGATAATTGTGTTGATTATGATGGTTGTTTAGTTTCAGGATGCTTCAGATAATGCCAGTGCATCGCAGTTGATGGGACATGTTGATGGAGAGTGAGTTGTTTTGTTTCTTCGTTCTTTTGGATTAAAGAATTTGAATTTTTCTTTCCAATTTCTTATATAATTCTGCTCTTAGAGTTGATTCTCTATCCTCTATTTCTACTTGGGTCCCAAAATAAAATGTACTAGAGTCAAACAGTCAATAGTATAATCAAACAAATTTTCAATCTACTGTTAACATTATTAAAGGTATTAGAATCAGACCTTTACATAAGAGTAACCTAGTCACCTTAAAGCATGGCAATTATCTAACAACCATTGCCAAACCTCCCCATCTGGCTAATATTCATCCAAAAATTCAGAGCTCAACTCAAGATAAGCTGGACTATACACCAAAGGGACACCAAAGTACATTTGTGAACTAAAACAAACCAGCTCAATGTAAGAAACTTTCCGGTTATCAACCAACTAAAACAAGCTTTATTCCTCCAATAAATATGCTTCCTCCAGAAGTATAACAACATTCAAAACACTAACCTCAAACCAGTATCCCCGAAAGGTTGTAAAAGTCTATCGTAAAAGGAGATCTATACGGCTTAATTTCATGAAATGAAACA